>OX632364.1:28231152-28438407 GCA_951751655.1 Ophion costatus | reverse complement strand
GAACGCTTGTTTCTCGTCTCGCGTTCTTTAATTATAAAATATTTAATTCGTATGCAGTCGTAATTAGGCATCGATCAAGGGGCAAAGTTAGTCCGGAGCAAACATATCTTTTTTCACTTAAAATCACACTTTGGGGTATTCAAAAACGGATCAGTTGATCTGACATCGGAAAGGTGCTGGTTCGATACGCAATTTTTTGTCTAATGTAAGATAATGTCAGGCACAATTGCAAAGGCGTTTTTGGTCCGAAACAATGTCTTGCAAATTGGCCTGGAGAATAATAAACAATTTTCATCCGATTTACTTGATACTTGCACAGTATCTTTGAAACTGAATTTTTTGCAAAAATATTTAGGCATTCTTTTGGTCTTGTATACATACTCGCACGATTTTTTTATGGGAATGATTTTTTTATCTTGAATCGTTGCTAGTTCGAAAAAATGATATTTCACAAATCGTGCGAGTCTCTAGCTATTATCATGCCAGTTACCCAAACTTTGGTTTTTTGTTCGAGGCCAAAATTTGCGGCACTTAGCTGGTAGTCCCGCAGGGTAATGGTCTCACACACTTTAAGACGGGACACCACTGTGACGGGTCGAAAAAATCGATTTTTTTGCAAATTTTTCAAATTTGCAATATTCGGGGCTGCCGTATTGGAAATTGACCACGTTACAGACAATTTAGTGGGAGCATGTTTTTTTTTTACTTTAGTATGTTTCACGCCCTCGAATATAAATAAAAGTTTCGCCAAAATTCCACTTTTTTTGAACACCCATTGTGGGAATTTTTTTTCGACAAACGTATACTTACAACGAGAACTACATTTATATGGATTATAAAACTATTTTATTTTTATTTTTCAGATCAACCATCGTCAAATTATCGATCCGGTCGTTGGACCACATTTTTTTATACAGACGCTTTATAACGTAGTTAATGTTTAATTTTTTTAAATAAAAAATTATCTGAAATAAGTTTAATGTATAACTAATAACATACTTTTTTTCGAAATGCTAAATAAATCAACTAATAGACAAAAATAAATAGAAAAAAACGACTTTTTTCGGCTTGGGGTCTCCGTTAAATAGATGCATAGTTTGCTTTTTTTAATAAAAAAAAAACAAATTCTCTGATTCACATGTATTTCTCGGGTCTCGGAGTAGCGTTACCCCTCGATAAATATCTCGTTAGACTTCCAAGCGAGATATTTCTCTCTATTGAGCCTAGACGGCTGCCATTTTATTTCACAACCTCTACTATCAACAAGGCATTAATTATTATTAAGGCTGCCGTTCGGTTATCGGACGAATAAGCGTATGTTATCCGTCCGCATAGCAGCTCAGTTCACGCGGTTCACGCTGTACAACGCCCCAAACAAAGAAAAACCCAAACAAATCAACCAAAAAGAACTCAAACTAACAAACCCAAACAAACCCAAATAACACAAACCCAAAAAAATCAACCCAAAAAACAAACTCAAAATAACAAACCCAAACGAATACACCAAACAACACAAACCCAAAAAGGAAAACTCAAAGTAACACAAACCCAAACAACACAAACCCAAACAAATCAACCAAAAAGAACTCAAACTAACAAACCCAAACAACACAAACCCAAAAAATCAACCCAAAAAACAAACTCAAGCTAACAAACCCAAACGAATACACCAAACAACACAAACCCAAAAAAATCAACCCAAAAAGCAAACTCAAAATAACAAACCCAAACGAATACACCAAACAACATAAACCCAAAAAAATCAACCCAAAAAGCAAACTCAAAATAACACAAACTCAAACAAATCAACCAAAAAGAACTCAAACTAACAAACCCAAACAAACCCAAACAAACCCAAACAAACCCAAAAAACAAACTCAAAATAACAAACCCAAACGAATACACCAAACAACACAAACCCAAAAAAATCAACCCAAAAAGTAAACTCAAAATAACACAAACCCAAACAACACAAACCCAAACAAATCAACCAAAAAGAACTCAAACTAACAAACCCAAACAAACCCAAAAAAATCAACCCAAAAAGCAAACTCAAAATAACAAACCCAAACGAATACACCAAACAACACAAACCCAAAAAAATCAACCCAAAAAGCAAACTCAAAATAACACAAACCCAAACAACACAAGCCCAAACAAATCAACCAAAAAGAACTCAAACTAACAAACTCAAACAACACAAACCCAAAAAAATCAACCCAAAAAACAAACTCAAAATAACAAGCCAAACGAATACACCAAACAACACAAACCCAAAAAATCAACCCAAAAAGCAAATTCAAAATAACAAACCCAAACGAATACACCGAAACAACACAAACACAAACAAATCAACAAACAACCACAATAATATGTACGCCTAGTGCAGGGGTTCTTAACCTTTTGAGCTCTGTGGACCATCTCGCTTTTCCTGTGGACCCCTTTCGAAACAATGTTTTGAAAAAATGTATTATTTCAATTGAAATTTCAAATCAAAGTTCGATTTCGTCAGAAATTGTAAACTGACGCAGAAAGTTTACCGGAAAACCGAAATTGTCGGCATAATCGTCTACGGAAAATTCGTCGAATTACAACTCGTTGAATTACGATAGGAATGTCCGCTTTCAGCCGCACCCGCAGTCATCGAACGGGGACGTAGCGGACATCTGACTCCATGTCTAATTTTTTCCAATTTTTTGGGGGTTTTTGTATTTTTCCATTTATTTTGGGGTTTTTGTATTTTTCAATTTTTTTTGTTGTATTTGTAATTTTTTTTTTTGGGTTTTTATATTTTTCAATTTTATTTTGGGTTTTTGTATTTTTCAATTTTTTTTTGGGGTTTTGTATTTTTCACTTTTTTTTGGTTGTTGTATTTTTCACTTTTTGTATTTTTTAATGTTCTTTTGGTTTTTGTATTTTTCAATTTTTTTTTGTATTTTTTCATTTTTTTTCAGGTTTCTATATTTTTCAATTTTGTTTGGGTTTATGTATTTTTCAATTTTTTTTGGTATTTTTTCATTTTTTTTTCAGGTTTCTATATTTTTCAATTTTTTTGGTTTTTGTATTTTTTAATTTTTTTTTAGGTTTCCATATTTTTCAATTTTGTTTGGGTTTTTGTATTTTTCACTTTTTTTGGTTGTTATATTTTTCAATTTTTTTGGTTTTTGTATTTTTTAATTTTTTTTTGAGTTTCCATTTTTTTCACGTTTTCACTTATCATGTAGAAAAAAAATGCCCAGCATCGTTGAATGTCCCAATACCCTGGCAAACATTGTAATAATTCCGTGGACCCCCTGTGGACCCCCTGGGCGTCCATGGACCTCACGTTAAGAATCCCTGGCCTAGTGAAAATACGGCGTGAACTGAGCCGCTATCCGGACGAATAATATACGCTTATTCGTCCGATAACCGGACGGGCAGACATTCCGTGTTATATTGATCGAGTGTATTTATGAGTTCGTCTTGTGGTTATACTGTCGATACATTTGTTCAACGATGGCGAGTTTATCGTTCCACAATTATTTTAACATACCAGTATACGTTACTCGTTAAAATATCTTTTTTTTTGTATAAGGAAACTTGGCAATTTCTCATATTTCTTAGCTCCAATCGTTTCTTTTCATAGGGGGATAAATTATTCTCGCGTACAGTCGTTATACAGCGTATCGATGAATAAAACCCTCGTTTGTCGACTCGTACCATGTAAATTATCTCTTGTACACACACACACACACACACACACACACACACACATACGAACCTGTTAATCGTAATTGCTACCATACTTAGCAGAGACACAGCCACGTTGCCGTAAAAAAAGAGAGGAAATATTTGGCACAGCGCCGCCCCGAGGACCCATGCCTCGTTCAAATATCTGCTCGCGGTCAATGGCAGATTTACAGCTGAGAATATCAAGTCCGATATACTCAGGCTTATTACGAAAGCCGTGGTGGCGTGTCTACGCAATCTCGTGTACCTCAACAGTGCAATGACCGTCACCAAATTACCTGAGAGGAGAAAACAGACGAAAAACGAATTATTGCCGAAAACGTTAAAAAATTGAGTAAAATTTATTGAAATAAAAAAAAAATTTCGTGAAATTTATTGAGTTTGTTAAAAGAATTAATAAAATTTATCGAATCTATTGAAAAATGTATTTAATTCATGGACACGTTTATGCAAATTTGTGGAATTTAGTTTAAAAGCTACTAAAATTTGTTGAATTTATTGAAAAATATATTGTAGTTATTGCATCTAGAGGAAAAAGTATGGAAGATTGTTGAATTAAAAAAAAAAATTATTACAATTCAAGAAAAAATTTATCGCGAGTGAAAAAATGATCAATCCAGTATTAAAAAAACATCTGGGTTTGTTTGAATTTCGACCGACTTTTTTTCGGACATAAATTTCAAGTAGGAAAAAAAGTCAACCTCGGACAAAGTCATGGCCGATTTAAAAACGTTCGATCGTAAGTGCAAACTGTTTAACTCGTTATTTTCAATCAAATTTGTGTTTGTTTGAGTTTATATTTTCTCGGATCGCATTTCAAAAAATGCTATAAGGACTTTTGCATACAAATGTTTAGTGATTTCTTTCCAAATCGTCTTTAACGAATCTGTTCCATCCGAGTCTAAATTTTAGCGAGTTTGCAATTTCTTACGCAACCTTACCCAATTGTACAGTATGAAAATTCGTAGAAATGCGTAAAGAGCCAACAATTTCACGCGATACGAAATAAATAATCTCATTATTATTCATACAAATTTCCATTGGCGCTTGAATTAAAAAAAAAGAATCTGAATTTCACAAAATGATCTTTGTTTTATGTTCAATTGAAAAATATGATAATTGTTTCATGATCTTTACAAAAAAAAGCATTGTTTTATGCTCAATTTCGAAAGATCATTGTTCTATGATCAACCTTGTAAAATGCCGATTGTTTGATTATCTATTTTCAAAAAAACATGATCGTTTTACGCTGAATTAACAAAAATCATTGTTTTATGTACAATTAAAAAAAATGATCATTGTTCTATGACGAATTTAAAAAGAAGATCATTGTTTTATGATCAATTTCATAAAATGTTAATCGTTTTATGATAAATAAAAAAAAAACCGTAAATGTTTTGTGATAAATTTTTAAAAACTACCATTATTTTGTGATGATTTTTAAAAGATCATTGTTTTGTGACGAATTTGAAACAAAATCATTGTTTTACGATCAATTTGAAAAAATTATCATTTTTTAAATCTATTTTTAAAACTGCTCATAAAAAATAATTCACGTTCCCTTGGTAAATTCGATCTAAACATTTGAACAGGGCTATTTGTCGAGGCTAAACCCAATCCCAATGGCAGAAGGGAAGACTCATTAATCCGCACTGTGGATCAAATTTATGTTCGTTAACTCTCAAGTGCTCAAGCTTCTAAGAATCGTGGGAACCACAGTTGATTCGTGATGCAAGTGCAGTATGCATACTCCGGCAAGTTTACGAAGGCGTTGCCGCGAGAGCGATATGACACGCATAATTGCTTCCAGGCGTGTCGGATAATTATTTTCGATTTTCTCTCGCTTCATTAGCAGCGTGGAAATAGGATGTTCCCGATACGAGTTCAAGACCACGAAGCGACGATGCGCTTGTTTGCACGCTATCTATTTGTACGAATTGAAACACCCACACTACTTTTTTACCCACACGCTTTTTCCTTTCGGTTAAATTAGAGAAAATAATATTGTCATCGTTCCAAGTACGCTAGAATTTTTTTTCCCAATTTTTGGCAACTTCTGAACGAGGTTACCCAAATCGACGAATATGGAGCAAGGCGGAAACGAAAAATTGTGAATTTTTTACACACGCGATCTCGTCACCTCGCTCATCGAGATCATCCGTTTGAACTCTCCCATCAAACGTGTGTGCGTACAACTCGTGAATTGAATTGCAGCTTTTTAAGCGGGTGGTTCAAAAGGGGACATTGGATACTGACAGGATAAGAGACGAAATTCGACGACCTGGATATTTCACAGTCGAGTAAAAACGATTGTGTCTCGAATGAATAAATTAAGTTCAACAAACACCCTGATTGTGACAAAGACTTCGATGTTACTCCTTCAGTTCAATTATTTACATTAATTGATTTATAATTGAATTATCAATGAATACAACGAATTATTTCTGCCTTGAATGAAATTTTATTGATAATAATTGACATGGTATGAAATGATATTGAATTTTGATAATAATTGACATGATACGAAATGATATTAAATTTTGATAATAGTTGAAATGATATGAAATTATATTGAATTTTGATAATAAGTGAAATGATATGAAATTATATTGAATTTTGATAATAAGTGAAATTATATGAAAAATGATATTGAATTTTGCTAATAATGTCAATCAAAGTTTACATTGTTATAAAGAATGCGTGCGTCTGTGCAAACACTTTATAACGATGTACGATTTAAATGACATCATTAATTAATTAATTAATCATTAATTGATTAATTAATTAACCATTAATTAATTAATCAATTAATTAATTAATTAGTAGATAAAAATCTTGATCTCGACGGAAACCGCCACTGCTGGAACGGCGGTCGGGCTTCCGGCTCCGGTGGTACTTTTAGTGAATCAGCGTTGTGCGTGGCCGACATTCGGAGCGGTGACCGCAGCAATAATTTTATGAAAATAAGCGCTCTTGGGTATTTTTTTAATAAAGCGAAGCGAGAATACAGTTTTTCGAATTGATTTGTCGATAAAAAATTGTAAGAAAAATATATCCTCGAAAAATCGACAAAAAGTTTACTTATTGAAACCTGTTAAAATAAAAATCTATATGTAAAAAAAAATATATTTTAAAACAAGCTTTTATTTTATACTAAAAAGTAGCAAATATTCTTTTTACCACGTCACCTACATGTGACTATAAATAAAAGCTTGGGATACTAAACTTTTTTAATGTTTAGTAAATTTGATAATTCAGTTTCATTAAGGGGTTACCCCCACTTGCGATTTTGAAAAAATCGATTTTTTTTATTGCATTTTTTTGAAGTACAAGTAGCTGAGAATATGTCCTGAAAATTTCAAGTCGATCCGAACGAAATTGACTGAGATATGAGCGTTGAAAGAGAAGAATCCGTGAATTGAAGAACTGAAATTGAAACTTTAAACGCGTTTTTCTCAAAATGGCATTTCTGAAGTCGGTGACCAAGATTACTCGATCACTAATGAACCGATCTTCTCGAAATTTTGCAGGCTTATTTAATACATAAAAATGTAGTCTTTAAGCGTTCGATTTTTTTTTTCGAAAAAAAATGGCCGTTTTATAGCCAAAAAACGGCCGTTTTTTTTCGTTAAAATCGAACCATTAACTTTGACTGTCCGCCATTTTGTGAAAAATGAATATTTTTTAAAATCCTTCGATTAAAGACTAGTTTATACTTATATTTGACTAAATCCATCCGCATTTTTTTTTCAGATGATCCACTTCGCCGCAATGTTGGTCACCGCAAACCGTGTATATAAAAACATTATTTCATTGACGGCCATTTGCCACTAAAAAATGTAATATTTTTCAATAAAAAATTTACTGAAAGTTCTTCAAGATGTGTTCTTTAAGATGGTATATTGATCGATTAAAAAAGTTTTGTAGTTTTCTTTGAAAAAATTCATGAAAAAGGCCTTTTTTTTGCGCTACAAGTAGGGGTAACGCCTTAATACATTCGAATAAATCGTTCGTTCCATTACCAGCTGCAGCGTCTTTCAATGACCAGTTATCTCGAAACGAGTAAGCAAACGTCGTTTGCAATAAGACTTACCGAGAATGCCCACTATGCTGAAAATTATGGCACAAACAGCAGCCACGATGGTGATCGATCTCGGAAACGGTTTTCCTTCCACCCCCTCCTCAATCATCCCGATTATCGACTCGTTTCTTCCGATATTCATTTTATCGTGGACGGTGTAAAGAAAAACGGCCACTTAATCCCACGTTTCACTTGGCTGTACGAGTACGTGGCATTCACATTCCTTGAACCCTTCGATTCGACGGATCGATCAATGAGAGTTATTGTTGAAAGAACAAATACAACGGGACGCGCACGTGTGCTCCCAATGAATCACACTGTGTAACCCGATAAGTCCTCCTTGCAGAATTTTTCTTTCCTTTTTTTTCGCCTCGTGCGATATCACTTTCCTATCGCACCCTCATAACTCGATGCAGTCATAATTATCCATTCAAGGAGATCACTTCTTCCGGTCCACGGTCACGAACTTATCGCGTAAATTGTGAATCTTTCATACGCGCATATTTTCCGGAATATCGAATTTCGTTAATTACGTCGTTCGTGGTCGTTCGTCGAAATGGCGGGAAATCAATTTCGATCGATAGTCGCGATGGAAAATTTCTTTCGCACAAATTCGCGACCCAAAAGTATTTTTCCAAAATGATCCACCTGGCAAAGACAAGTTTTTATGATGATTTTTTCGCTTTTCACGATGGAGCGAGTTTTTGAGAAAGTTACAACGGCCTATTCGTCTTACGAAAAATCAGAAATTTCGCCAATTACCGAATACACAATTGGACGCAAATTACAATTATTCATTTGTTTTTTTTTTTTTTAATAAACGGTATGGTCAATATTCCGATTGTGAAATTTCTAATCCCTTATTTTTCCATCTCGTATCTTCGCTCGCGAATTTTCGTTGATGGAAATGTTGAATCTTTCGCGGACTCTGTTCCGACCGATGACGTCTTGAGGAATCAACATCCGAGCCGCTCTTGAGAGACTGTCGACCCGACGCTTTCGTTTTACGATCTTTCGCGTTCTCCACGTCTCTCTCTCTCTCTCTCTTTCTTTTTCTCTCTCTCGTGCTGTTGCTCTCTTTCTCTCCGAATGTATGATATACGAACGAGCTTCTTATCTCAGAGGCACTCGATTCAGACTTACGCCTTTACTTTTGCCCTCCCTCGCGTGTGCTACCGAGAGTGCTGATGCTATTGCTGCTGACGCTCCGCGGCGATCTGGCTTTCTGGTACTCTTCGGGTGTGCGTGCTCGTTTACCACATCCTCGTGGGTATATCCTCGTACGTCAGAATTAACCCGGCACTTAATCCTATACAGATATAGTGCACGCACGAGCGAGTGAACCACAGCGGAACTCAATTTCGGTCGTGGACTTTATCAAGCCTTTTCTCAACTGGCTGCCGAAATTAATTTCTCCGTAGCCCTTTTTCTTTCGTGAAATTGTAACTCGCTTCGAAAACACTTTATCGTTCTCTCGACAAATTAATTTTTCCGTTCATTTATTGAACACGCTTGTGAACATTTCTTCAAAATAAATTCTATTTTTATCGAGAGACAATGATTTTTCGACTATGGATTAATTTTCGATCGATTCGTGATTTCTTTAAATTTCTCGATTAATTTCTCCGTCACGTGGTAGCGACGGTCGTTTGGTGGTGGACAAAAATAATTGCGAGCATACACTCGATTTTTTTCAAAATTTCTTCGGTCAATGCCTTATAATCAATCGATCAAATCGAGTTTCATTTGCACAACTTTTTTAGCAAGTTTTTTCACGAAATTGTCGATGCGGTTTGATTTTTTGACAATTTTTGAGGTTTAGGGTTAAAAAAAAGATGCTCGGAGAAAAACGGTGCGTTGTCGTTCCTCGACTCGCCTCGACTGCGTGTCAGCCGGCACATTTTTTCTCCCTCGCTGCGTCGGTTTGAACACTCTTGGTTCCTCTATTATATCGCTCACCAAGGATCCCACCACCACCTTCTTCCACGTTTTTTTCCTTCTCGTTTCTCACCTCGTTGCGGGAAGACTGGAGAAAGAACGAGAGAGAGAGAGAGGGCAAGGGAGAGCGGGAGAGTTTCGCGATTGGTGCCCGCGCGAGACCAACCTTCTGAGGGCAGCTGTCAACCCCCTTGATCCGTCGAAGGTACGAGAGTTAAAGAGAGAGAGAGAGAGAGAGAGAGAGAGAGAGAACAGTCGTCTTCGAAGCGGTTCCAATCGCAGATTATCCCTACAGGTACGAAGGGAACGACTTCCGGCGCTCGCGTCGGAAATTCGCCCCGTCTGAAAATACAACGAAAAAACAGAAGCGTCCTAGTACGGCATGGCGATTAAACGAATGGCTGTATAATTCGGATGAACAATTTCGTCAGCTTCGTGATTCTTGACTCGCCGCAGCTTTCACAATCTCCACTCGAATTTCCTAACGATTCGAACGAAATGAAAAACAATGGAAAACAATTGAAATAAAGACCCCGCGGGAGCAAAAAAAAACGAATGAAAGCACCCTTTGAGGGCTTCGTCACCCTTCGAGCATTATTATTATTATTCTCTGCCAACATTATTATTATTATTATTCTCTCGGAACATTGTTATTATGTGTCTCTCCTGAAATTATTATTATTGGTCTCAACATTGTTATTATTAATCTTTGCCAACATGAATATTAATCTCTCACAAAATTATTATTATTGGCCTCTCTCAACATTATTATTATTATTCTCTCCAAAATTATTATTATTATTATTATTATTGGTCTCTCTCGACATTTTTGCGATTATTCTTTACCAACATGAATATTATTATTCTTTTCCAAAATTATTATCATTATTAATCTCTCCCAAAATGATAGTTACTTTTCTCTCACAAAATTATTATTATTGGTCTCTCTCTCAACATAATTATTATTATTGTTCTCTCCCAAAATTATTATTATTATTTCTCAACATTATTATTGTGATTCTCTGGCAAGATTATTAGTATTACTCTCTCAACATTATTAATATTATAATTCTCTCCCAAAATTATTATAACCCTTCTGTCCGAACACTGTTGTGCTTATTTTTTCCCAATATGATAGTAATTATTTTCTCGTAACGTCATTATTAATATTCTCTCCCAACATTATTGTTATTATTCACTCTCGAAACTATTAGCATTATTATTGTTCTCTCTAGACATCATGATTATTATTCACTCGTAGGATAATAATTAATATTCTCTTGGAGCATTATTATTATTGTTATTAATTATTCTCTCGTAACATTATTATTATCGTTCACTACTCACATTTAATTATTATCATTCTCTCCTAACGGGCCTTTGTTTATCTGCTCTCTTTTATGCTGAACTGCACGCGAAGAATTTCTTTTTTATTTTGTTGCACTTTTTCAAAACGCCACTTTTAGACCGTGCCAAAAGGTTTGTCAAAACGTTATTTCCAATATATCGATAGAAAAACCATTGGCTCGATGTTAATGCAAAATATTGGAGAAAAATTCTAAAAAAACAGCTCTCCGTAATTTTCACATTACGCAACTTCTTCGCGTTGAGAGTTATTTGTGAAACCTTAACATTTTGAGGTCCCGCAGGAAAAGAAAGAGAAAACGTTCTACGTGCGGAGTGAGCGTATTTTCTTTTCGTGAGAAAGAAATATAAACTAGACGCATATGGAGTGTAGGCTTCGTGATATTAGCGTGGTGAAACGCGAGATGCATTTTTGGGGTGAGCCAAAATGTAAATAAATTTTTGTGGTACCGCGGTGGAAACGTTCAGAGATAGAGGGAGAGAGAGAGAGAGAGAGAGAGAGAGAGAGAGAGAGAGAGAGAGAGAGCCAAAATGGGAAAGAAGAAAACTGGGAGGGAAAGCAAGGTAGAGAGAGAGAGAAAGCGTGAAAAAATAGTGACAGTCTAATCAAGCTGTGCACACAACGGGAACTCTTTATCTCTGACCGTGGCAATGAGAGTTCGCTCCCGGAAGACGGTCCATCATAAACGTCTATTCGTGTATTTGTATTTCCCAAAAGGAAATTCCCCACGTCAGGCTAATATCTCCGAAAACGCCACGAATTCGTTCGTCCCAGATAAAATAAAAATTGTTTACAACCGGTGGTGACCCCGTATTTACTTTTTTTACGCTCATAATTGGACTCGTTAGTTCTTTTCTTTATGGGCCAATTCCGTCCCGTGAAATATCACCTCACTGAGCTATTCTTTCACCAGTGCAATTTGCCGCACAAGTGGCACAAAAAAGGTTAGTAATTTATGTCATTTTAGCGCCATAAAAAAGCACTGTATCCGTTTTTTTAAATCGTCACAAGAATCGCTTTGATGCGGTACACTTGAAATTGATCATTCAGCATGGCACGAAAAACCGAACATTTCTGTGAATATATATATATATATTGATAGAACCATTTTTCTTTAATAGTTTCAAGTTGACACATTCGATACCCGCGACAATTTGACACAATTTCTTTGTGAATTTTTCACGATAACATTTTAATTTTTTTCACCTCTGGGTGGTAATGTTAATTTTCTGGAGAAGCATGAATTTTGAGCTACCGATTCAGAGGACCCGATATCTTTTCATGTATATTTGTGTGTACGTGATGTAAACGTCTGAGAAATATAAATAGACCTTCCGATGAGCGTAATGCCGATATATATATACACACGCACATACACACATTATATATATATATATATATATATATATATATATATATATATATGCATGTGTATATGCATATATGTATTTTCTTTCAATGCCGCCCCGAGGGAGGAATCTAGTCGCTTGTGTATCCATTGTTCTCGTGGACGGTGAACGATGTAGACGCTTGAGAACCTCCCAGAGAAGGTTGAATGAGCGCATTGTCCGTACCCTTAAGGTTCACTACTATGCAAACTATACATGCATACACGTACACGCATGCACGCACGCACGCACGCGCGCGCACACACACACATATGGGGTATTCCAGCTCAACTCAGACAACTATTTCCCCCACCATCGTTGATCATAGATTTCCATAGAAAAAAACCTCACTCCTCGTATAAAAAAAACCAAATTTTTCAATTTTTTCCCTCATCCCGTGCCCCTCTGCCGCTGCAAAAAATCGAAAAGTCCACTGGGGCCGTTTTTAAAATTAGGAAAAAATGTAGACCCCTTTAGACCTGTTTGGCGAACTTTTGACCAAAGCTCAACTTGTGCTTCCGATATTTACTATCTTTTATATATGAAATTTCGATTTTGGGATTGATTATTTGACAGTTTGCATGTCAGAAGAGCACTGTTTCGGTCTTGCGAGTAAGAAAAAACTTCGAAAATATTGCTTCAGATGAAATTCATTTCGGGCGGGATTTATTCCATTCGCAATTCATCTTGAATCATCCCAAATCCGTTTTTTTCTATGTTGTCCATCCTACGTTGTATATGCTGTGTTGTCTAGTTTAGCCCCTCTCTCCCTCTCGCTTTTTCTCCTTTCTCTCGTTGTGCCAGTGATTTAAATTTACTCAAAAAGGCATCGTTTCATTTCTGGAGCTCATTGCAGTCCTCCCCCGAACATTCTGAACGTCACATTCATTCTTTCTTTTTTTATTACACATTTCTCCGTCATTTTCGAGGTTTTATCGTGCAAAACCGAACAGGTACTTTTCTGACTTCCAAATTGTCGAATAATCATTACCAAAATCGAAGTATCACAGAAAAAAGTAGTAAATTCCGGAAGAACTTTGGCGAAGCTTTGGTGAAAAATGCACCAAACAGGTCTAAAGGATATCAACATTGTTTCACAATTAAAAAAATAGCTCACGTGGACTTTATGATTTTTCACAGCCACGGAAGGGCATGTGGTGGGGGGATTAAGAATTCCAAAAATGAGGTGCTTCTTTGACACTAGGAGTGACGTTTTCCACTTTGGGAGTCTATAAACAACGATGGCGAGAAAAATAGTTGTCCGAGTTGAGCCGGAATACCCTATATACATGTTCGTACGTGTAGGCCCAAACCGTTCATTTGAATTGAACAGAGCCCGCCATTCACGGATAACGACACGTTTACATATGTATATACAACTGTGAGATTATAATACGTAAGGGAGCAGGACGATGCCAAGGGTCGTGCTGTACCAGCCACGGACACATGTAAACAAGCCTCAACTCCCTTTTCCAAAGTTCATACAGAGTCAAATCTAAATAAAGAGAATGATCGATGACGACAAACGATGAGAGTAAAAATGTCAAATGGAAAACGATTTTGTCGCCATTTGGAGACGCGCAGAAAATCCAGATGGTCCAGCTGCAATTACGATACTAGGCGGCGAAAAATAAAACGGCGTGTTGTATACTTACTTTAAGGAGGATACTTTAAGGGGGAGACTTTAAGGGGGACCATTAAGGGTATGGAAGGGTGACCTTTAAGGGGTTAAAGGAAGGATTTCTTCACCACTTTTTAGACTTAGAGTATGCTTCATTACTACTTGTGGCTGTGACGTCCTACTTTATAAAATTAATCTTTAAAAATGGCGGAGGTATGGCACAGACTTCTAAACTGCATTTTCAAAACTGGAATGACGTACAGCAAAAAAACTAATCGACCGATTCTGATGAAACTTGGTATCAATATTTCCAACCGCATTGTCTAAAACGTGACCCTAAATTTTTTGAAAATGAAAAACACGCTAAATATTCGGAAGGCGGGATCCTGATAGAATCAGGCCAATTTTCTTCAAGGGTTCACACAAACTCAAACAAACCCAAACAAACCCAAACAACCTCAAACAAAAATGAGCCTTTTCGAATATTTACCATAAAACGTATTATTTTTTTTTATTGTAAAATGTAGTCATTTTTTCGGAAAATTCAATCTTGATGTTTCAAAGTGTACCATTTAATGGATTTTCAACATTTCTCACTTTTTCTTGGTTCTTATTCTGCGTATGAGTGTTAATGTAAGAAAAATCGCCGTCGGGTTTTTTTCACATAAATCCCGCCGTCGCTACGTGTCACGCCGTCTGTACGTCCGTCGCAATCCGTTTAGAAGGCCGTGCGATACCGCGGCCATTAAAAAATATTGATTTGAACAATTGCCACGTAACAGCCAAAATTAGTAATAAATGCCCCATGCCCCATGCCCCAAGTCTGAAAAACGGCGAAAAAATTCTTCCCTTAAAAAAAATGATGGGTCAGCAATTTTTTCCGCGCTTAAAAGTATCCCTCTCCTTGAACGAGGGCCCTTATCATTGGCGGTGATATCTCACGTCCTGTTGCATTAACAAACCGCTATCGTCCCGACAAAATGCAACTGACGATATATCGCGAGAGCATACGAAGGCACGGGTTTTCCTTGCGGTGCAATAATCGTCCGTTGTTTTTCTCGATGTATTTACGTTTTTTCTTCTTCTTCTTCATATCGCCTTTATTCGTTCATTCTATAGCGTATTTTATTCTCGTATATATTGGCTTGTATAAATCGTAACAAAGTATGAAATATTTACGAGTAAAAAGGGGTTTGGTTGAAGCGTATTAAAATTATTGCATTTGTCGCATGTTTGAAATATATCTATATATAATTTTTTTTAGATTTTCCTCTTTCTCGCCTTAAAAAATAAACTATTATCACTATAGTAATTGTAATGCATAGAGACTGTGTGTTCGTTGAATTTGGTCCGTCGTTCTTTTTTACTATACTTTGCTTTTTTTCTTTTTTTTTACTTTTAGAGCATTCGCATCTCATTATAAAACTATTTTCTCTCCGGCGAACGTCAATCGTTCCACTCCGGAATTATATACTTTATATGACACAGTGTGGCTCGTGAACTATATAACTGTATTTATTTACAGACGTGTGTATATATGTGCATGACTGTTCGTAAGATCTAGATCGGAGCGTAACTCTCCCGTGACTGACGACTGGCGTGAAATTCGATGTACTCCCTTTTACAGGACATCGATCTTGCAGTGTCGGTTCAAATCGGTTTTGCGAAAAAGTGCCAATTTTACACGAAATTATGGATTTTGGAACTTACAAAAAAAAATTTACGCTTCAGCAAAAAAAAGAGTAAATTATTGATGAAAAAATGAAAATAAACGAACGCGATAAATTTCTTTGCTTAATTTTCGGTGTTGTGAATTTTAATTTGATTATTGTGAAATTTTATAAGAGAAAAATGTATGTTTAAGTTACGAAAAAATATTTTCGACTTCTTTCGGACCAGCAGGTTGGAGGAATCCTAAAATGTTCGACCACTAAACGTTTTCAATGATATCAAGAGTTACGGGAGAATTGCAACTCCGGTCTGCTGTTGGGTGTAACATTTTATCATCAGATTTTTTTTTCGTACCGCCATTCTTCATTTTGTCTTGGAATTCGTACCGAATCCAATCACGAACATGTCCCAAAACGTGGCTGAAAAAATCGGCAATTCGCACTTCGGTACGAACCTCGAATGAGACACTTCCCAGCATTATCGCCACATTTTTGCCAGTAAAAATTCGTAAACCTAAAAAGTGATGATCGAAAAAAAAAAACGTATTAAAAGTACAAATGAAACCCCGCGAGTGTAAAAAGTTGCCCTTGGGCAGAAGACATCGGGGAGCCGGATGTCGAATTTCAGTACAATAAAAACAATTATCAAAAACGTAATGATGAGAGAAAAAAAAAGTTGCTCCAAATACATCGCGACCCTTCGTTTTTGGAGGGTGTGTTGCTCAAGGGTGTGAATTCTCATTCGATTGAATTGGAAAAATAACAATCGAGCGGGACACGAGGCTACTCGACTACCTGGTCCGAATTATGGCACGTTTATTTTCTTTTTGTCCTAATCGTTGTGCGTCGTTTCGTCTCTCGTCTCTGACAAGCAACATCCCTCGGGTGACACCCTTCGATTTTGTTGAAATTTGGATATGTTATAAAGCACCGAAAAGTAAGCGATACGTATTTTTTTGTATCGGCGGAAACGCGGTTTTAAGGGGTGAAACCACCCCTCAAAAAAAGGCGTCTCTAGGGTGGTTCAACCCTTAATTTTTTTTGCAATGTCACTATAGTGGATTTTTCATTGCTTCGGATGAGAAGAATTTTCGTTTTTGTTTCATTAAAATCGGTGGACTCCTTATGTGAGAAACTGCTATATTGCCTTTTTTCGAGGGGTGGTTTCACCCCTTAAAACCGTTTTTCCGCCGATAAAAAAAAATACGTATCGCTTACTTTTCGGTGCTTCATAACATATCCAAATTTCAACAAAATCGAAGGGTGTTACCTGAGGGATGTTCCTTATGAGAGGAGCCTCTCGGTAGCGCGTAATTAAGTTGCCGCAGGCACGTATGGTTTCGAGACTCGAGAAAAAGAGAAAAGAGTTCAAATACGCTGTCATCTTGACGTTTTGTTGTTCTTCTTTGAGGGGGCAGATACTTTTAGGCGAGGAGAATATTTGCTGGTTTTCATGATTAAAAAAAAAGTTTTCTTTGCGATTTTCGAGACTCATTTCATTACTACTTTTGTCCGCCACGTGGTATTTTATTTTATTTAAACAAATCGTGGAGGAATGGCACGTTCTTCTGAACTGCATTTTCAAAAATAAAAAACTAATTAACCGATTCCGATCAAATTTGGTATTAATCTTTCTAACCTTATTCTCTAAAAAAGGAACCTATATGTTTTTGAAAAAAAAAAACGTATTTTCATATTGCAAATTGTAGCCATTTTTTTTAAATTCAATCTTTTTGTTTCGAAGCGCAACGTTTCATCAATTTTCAACATTTCTCACTTTTTCTTGGTTCATATTCTGCGTATGAGTGTCAATGAAAGAAAAATCAGCGTTCGTTTTTCTTTCGGATTAATTCCGTCGAAGCTACGTGTCACGCCGTTTGACAGAATTCGCCGCAACCCGTTTAGAAGACCGTGCCGTACTTCCGTAATTTTTAAGGATGTTGAGTCCCTATGAAACATGTTAATGTTCATTGTTCAATAAATAGCTTCTTAATCGTCATGAAATTTTTACACGACCTCCTGAATACTTCATGTAAAAACATACCAAATTTTCAGAGTTCTATCATCATTACTTCAACCTCCTTAAGGGTTGAAATAAAAAATGATAAGAAAATTCGGAAAATTTGGTATGTTTTTGTACGAAGTATTTAAGAGGTCGTGTTAAAATTTCACGACGATTAGGAAGCTCGTTATTAAAAAATTAACATTTTGTTAAGAACAATTTTTGAAAGAAATAAAAAAAAATTTATCAATAAACTTCGTTTTGTTTCCGTTGCTTTCAGTATATTGTAGATATTATAAAATTAAGAGGTCAAAAAAAAACTTATTGCAAAGTTACATCAGTTTCCATAAAACAACATTTAATTTGTGAATGTTAATTGTTCAATAACGAGCTTCCTAATTGTCGTGAAATTTTTACACGACCTCTGAAATACTTCATACAAAAACATACCAAATTTTCAGAATTTTATCATCATTTGCGATTTGGGGCTCAACATCCTTAAACATTAAAAAAATACGATCCAACATAGCCGAAGTCTCAAAAATGATGAAGAAATCATTCCTCAAACGAACATCGTGAAAACCAGCCATTTTGTCTCGCCCAAAGGTATTCCCCCTCCCCCTTAATGGAACCCCAAACGTGGAGTGGAAGGCTGATAGTCCCATCAGGCCGAGCACTGACGATAGCGTTGGGCTCTTGTTTCGATCTCGGCGAGATGTTGTTCCATCTGGGCTGTGAGAGCATCAACTTCGCCCATGAGGTCACCGAGCAATCTGTCGTTGTCCCTGTAGACGCTCTCCATACCGTCGAGATCCTTGAATTTGGTCGACGTGTCAGCCGTCAACTCGGAGGCTCTTTGCAGCAATTGCTTCGCCCTTTGTATGTCGCCTTTGCTCTTGGTGACGCGATGATTCAAGGAATCACCGGCCCTCTTGTACTCGTGGCCCAGACGTTCGCTCTTCTCCCTCACGATCGTCGCGTTGCTCGCCACTTTTGCCAGTTCGTTGCGTATCTCGTCTTTGAGGACGAAATCGTTCTTCACCGACTGCGTCTGCAGCTGCGTCAGACGGGATTCCAGAGAGTCCACGGAGGCCGTCGTATTGGCGGCTTTCTTCGCCGCCTCGCGCGTCACCTCGAAGATGTCCTTGAGATCCTTTTCCGACAGGCCGATGTCGTGCTCGGCCTGATCGATCGCCGATTCCGCTTTGCCTTGGGCCGCTTGAGTGTCGGTCAACAGTTCAACGACCTGGCAATCAAAAGTTATCTTGCAGTTCCCAAACGAATGTGGCCGAATTTAAGGCCTTGGGCAACTCTAGAGGCCGAAAAAATAGACTTTATGGAGATTTTTTTTCCCCAGAAAAACTACAAAATAAATCGGTATTACAAAAAAGGGTGTTTATCGTACATATCAGTGACTGCGCACAATAATTTTTTTGAAGCGATTAATTTAAAAATGGCGGCTGTGCAGCGTTTTTGCGATGACGTCTCTGTTTGACGTTGGCCGGAAACGTAACTCACAAGAAACATCCCTCATTTGGATGAATTTTTGAAATTTGGATATGTTATAAAGCACCGAAAAGTACGCGATACGTATTTATTTTTATCGGGGGAAAAACGGTTTTAAGGGGTGAAACCACCCCTCGAAAAAAGGCATCTCTAGGGGTAATGTAGCAGTTTCACGAACAAGGAGTCCACCGATTTTAATGAAACAAAAACGAAAATTCTTCTAATCCGATGCAATGAAAAATCCACTATAGTGACATTGTAAACAAAAATTAAGGGGTGAACGACCCTAGAGATGTCTTTTTTCGAGGGGCGGTTTCACCCCTTAAAACCGTTTTTCCGCGGACAAAAAAAAATACGTATCGCTTACTTTTCGGTGCTTTATAACATATACAAATTTCAACAAAATCGAAGGGTGTCACCCGAGGGATGTTCCTTGTCGGACAATTTTCAACCGATTCACTTGAAATGTTGAATATATCGTGAAAAACACATTGTCTATGGAAGTACGTAGGATTTTTTTTTATATTGCATAGTTCATTTGTTATTAACAATTATCTGACGATTTTTTAGGCAAATTTTCCACTTTCCACTTTAGAAGTGCGCCATTTAGCCAAAAATCGATATATCGAAAAAAGCCTATGTACTTCTATAGCAGTTATAATCGATAAAAAATCATTGGCTCATTATAATTAAAAAATTACAGGAGCTGATTGTCCGGACGTGGACCCTGAAAAAACGGAGACGTCATCGCAAAAACGCTGCACAGCCGCCATTTTGAAATTAATCTCTTCAAAAAAATTATTGTATACAGTCACTGATATGTATGATAAACATCCTTTTTTGTAATCTCCATTTATTTTGTAGTTTTTCTAAAAAAAAAGTCCCCAAAAAGCCTATTTTTTTTGCTTCTAGAGTGGCCTAAGGCTTTAACCCTGGAATGTCACAATGATCTGATGGATCATCGGCGGATCAAAGGCGCTGATAACCGGGTGGTAAAAAGCTTTAGGCGAGCCCCCAACGAGCTGGCGTGACGAACATTTTGATGATGCATTGGCAAACGATTGTTCTTTGAAAGTTTTGGGTTTCGATGAAGTATAAGTATAAGTATAAGTATAAGTATAAGTAGAAGTATAAGTAAGTCTATAATTTATAGAAACTACTTATACTTATACTTATGAAGTATAAGATAAGTATAAGTATAATTATAAGTATAAGTATAAGTATAAGTATAAGTATAAGTATAAGTATAAGTATAAGTATAAGTATAAGTATAAGTATAAGTATAAGTATAAGTATAAGTATAAGTATAAGTATAAGTATAAGTATAAGTATAAGTATAAGTATACGTATAAGTATAAGTATAAGTATAAGTATAAGTATAAGTATAAGTATAAGTATAATTATAAGTATAAGTATAAGTATAAGTATAAGTAAGTCTATGATTTATAGAAACTAAGTCGTCGTTCCAAAAGACGCTCAGTGATGATTCAGGGTACGAAAAAGATGTGTGACGTTCCAGTGCTTGTCCAAATGAGTCATCAATGATAGACCATTTGCGTAAAAAGAAAAACCGGACTTACCTTTCCTGCTTGCGTTTGCTTCTCGAGAGCGGCCTCTTTGGCGTGTTTGGCGCGAGCCTTGAGGTCGTGGGCATTTTGCCGATCGTTGGCCGTATCGGCAAGGATCCTGTCGGAATTGGTAAGCGATCCGACGATGTCCTTGATCTTGTCAGCCAGTTCTTTGATCTCCTCGGGTTGAAGGTGAATGTTCTTGGCGAGAACTTCCTCAGCGAGGTCGCGTACCATCACCGGTGTCGGTTGATCCTCGTTGAGCATACTCCAAATTCTCTCGGTAGCTTCCGTCACGGATTTGGCTACGGCATCGGAACGATTTCTCGCGTCCCAGGCCGCGTTGAATGCGTCTTGCGCGTTGCCTCGGGCCGCTGTTGCGTCTTGCTTGATGTCCAACATCTGCAAAAGGCCGAGGTTGGAAACGGCACGGGTCCACTGGGTACGGCAATTGGGGGAGTGACTGGGCATTGGGGATGATGATGGGGACCCTGGACTACGCGATGTTCAGTCAGAAGACCACACGGAGAAAACAGGGCCCTCGAAGTTTAGAACTAATACGATGTTTCTAAAAAGAACATCATTAAATACCAAAAAGTATTGAATGGAAGATAAAAATTGTAATTATGGTATAGTAATGATGAAGAAATTTAAATTTTAACCTACGATATGGCACGTAAACTGATACAAATAATACATTTTATTCGGGATATCGTGATTTTTTGTAGTATTCAAAAAATATTTTGCCCACGTGATTGGAACAATTAGTTTCCAGTATTCTACAAAAAGTACGATACAAGGAGTCACATTTTACTAATAACTTCGTAATGATTTTCGCTATACGCCGACGATTTATGCTATGCGTAAGGTAAATGTTCCAATTATTGAACATTATCTTGTATTTTTATTATTTCTCATTCACCTGCATGCATTTACTTATTTATAAAAATTTCATTACATATATGGAACTTTCAGCTATCGAAATGTTACCTTACTTGTGCAAAAAAAGCTTTAATTAATGGAGAAAAAAATTATTTAATCAGCAGCGGTGAGCCGCTTTGACGTCTCGTGGTAACTGTTTATCGTTTTTGCTAAGTCGCGCCGCTTCATGCGTAAGGGCATAAAAAATTCAAAAACTGTCGCATCTCAAAAAGTAAAGGCGTTTCAAGTTCCTCAGAAAATTTCTTACAAATAACAATAAAAAAAAAATGTTTTCAATGAATTATTTGTTAAAAAATACGGTGTTCGATCATTGGGACATAGAAAATGCAGTGTGTCCCAATTATTGAACACTCGAATTCTCCAAGATGGCGTCATTAAACCCATCGAAACATCGAGAAAGTTAACGTGTGACAGATCGTGTGAATCGGATTTATTCAAACAAAAACTGTAAGTTCCTGAATAAACTTACCTTTATTCTTTTAATAATAACTCTAAGATCGTCAAATATCTTTTTTATTTGTATTTTCGTGCAATAAACATAAAAAGTAAAGTAAAAAGAGAATATAACCTAAATGTAACCTAAAAATACGAATGTAATGTTCAATATTTTTCGCTCTCCGATATTTCAGGGACAAAATTTCAAGAGGGAAAGAGAATTCTCGAGAGTGTTCAATAACTGGGACATGCCTGTTCAATATTAGGGACATAGTCACTTCTAGTGTTCAATAATTGGGACATTTGCATGCTTCACATTGTTATTCTTTTTTTTTCATTTGAAATCATTTTAAAATAATTTAAAGGTTGATTTTTCGAAAGTAAAAATATCAAAGTATCATTTGAACATGAAATCGATGGTTTTATCTTGATTTTATATTTTTTTCTCACCGAATTCAATCCCCCAGATCCTCAGCTGTTCAATAATTGGGACATTTACCTTACAGTGAAATCTCTACATACACGAAGATTCATGCTACACGTATAGTAAAATCCATGTGAAAACATAGCGTGTAATAAAGGTTGGTATTTGGGTTGGTAAATGTAATATGGAGGCATCATTTTTACTATACGGTGTGAGAATCATTTTTACACTTCTGTAACAACAAGTCCTAGAATTCCGAACTGGCAGTAAACCGCTATACTTTTCTAGCACTGAATATTAGAATTGTGGCAACCAGTGTTAGAATTCGAGGCCGTATTTCTTTCCGTGCATAAATCTTGAACTTACGTTGCGTAGAAGTTGTTCAGCCTCGTCCTTGTGGAGTTTGATCTTCGCGGCCTGTTTTTTGGCGTAGTCCAGAGCTTGATTGGCCATGGTAGTGGCGCCGGCGTCGCAGGAAAGACCGCCGCAGAAGCCGCAACCAGCTCCGCCGCAAACGTTGCTGCAGTCCGTCACGTTGTCGCCGCACATGCCAAGATTGAGACCGGGCATTTGATCGTCGAATTCCTTGATCTTTCTTTCCAACTTTTTGAGCGACTCGGCGCTGCGTTCCTGAGCGTCGTTGACGGTGGCGCTGTTCTTCGCCAACAGCGACTCCGTGTGTTTTCTGTATCTCTCCGCGTCGGCGAGTACGTTGGTCGTTTCGTTGGCCATTCTTTCCGCCTGTTTCGACTGCTCGGCCATCTGCTGGGTGACGTTCAGGGCGCCTTGTACGTTCGCCTCTTGGAGCCTCGTGGCGTCCTCGCTCAGCAGTGCCGCGCCCTGGTGGAGATTGTTCGTACGATTCTTCAGTCCCTTGAGCGACACGTCGTCCAGGTTGACCCGAGTGCTCACGAGTTCCAGTTTCTCTTTGACTTCCTCCAACGATTTGGCCGATCCTGTTATGTTCGAGGCGAGATTCTCCGCCAGGTCGTTCAGCTCGTCGAGGTCTTGGCTTCTGACGGACGTGCTGGTGATGAGGTTGCGCACTTGATCGAGATTGTCGATCATGGTGTCGAATTGTTGGCTGTAGACTCCCGTTGTGCCGACTTTTTGTATCCTCGAGGCTTCCTCGATCACGAGATTCGTCTTGTTTCGTAAGCCCTCGAGGATCAGATCCCAATTGTCGAAACACTCGCCGCACGGGCTGCAAGTCGGCGCATCACCGATGTAACCACGATCGCACTGCTCGCACTTGTCGCCACCTATTCCCTTGTGGCAGATGCAGATACCGGTCTCCCGATCGCACTGCTGACTCGACGAACCGATCTCGTCGCAATCGCACGCTTGGCACTCGACGTTCGGATTGCCCCAGTGATTCGCCTGGCACTCGTTGCAACGACGCCCACCGAAACCCGAACGACACTCGCACGTACCGTCGAATGCGTTGCATCTGATTCGAAAGAAAGCAAAACGGGTGCAACGATCCTTACGAAGGCCAACAAATTATCGTTGAAAACATCATCCGACTACCATTGAGTTTTTTACTAAATTGGGTTTTCTTCTTAATTTGACAACGCAAGGTTAACGTGTCCCAATTTCGTGTTGGAATTCCGAACGGCTTGGATGTTACAGCTAGATGAGGGGATTCGAAAGATTTCAATGCGTTTTGTGGGGAATGATTTTTTTTCAAATCCCTACACACGATACCAGCTGAATTTATTGAACGACTGAAAATACTCTCTCCATTCTGTTCGTAATCATAATCGCCACATTCCTGTAGGGATTTGATAAGGACGTTGCGGGTAAGGAGTCCACATTGGAATCCAAGTGGATGCCGCGATGTTTCCCCACTAAAGTCGTTTCGGAATTTTTACTTCAAATTCTCGACCGGAATTTGTTGGCTTCTCCAAAGAATCAGCCTCTCGTGATCCCGTGCACAAATTTGTTGGGGAGTCCCAAGATTCACACAGATCTCTATAGGGACTCGTTAGGGATACCGTACACAGGTAGTCATCATTGGGATCGGATTGGATTACGCACTGTTCCCCTACGAACGCCGTTTGTGAATTCTTACCACGTTCGAATCGAAAGTATGTGAAAAAGTTCTGAGAAAAAACTCGACGTGTTGAAACATGTCCTGCATGCTTCATGAGCATGTACGTCTGTGGCGATGTAATGTCAAAGTGCAGTAAAGTAAATAACAAGTGATAGTTAAAGTCGATTTTCAGTTATGTGTTTCGAATCGATTTATAAGATATACTTTTTGAAGCGATTTATAGTTCTTTTCAGATCAGATTTATACGTTTTTAATCCATTCAATCCAATAAATCCATTTATTTTGTATATCTATATATTATGTTTAGAAAATTCAACGTAAAGCATGCGCCGCGGTCCATGAAGAATTGTATCGGATTCTGTTCGATGATGTGGGGATCCTCAAGGATTCAAATTGGATTCCAATGGGGAATCTCGATTGGAATCCAATCTACGAGCGTGATGTTTTAGTATAGGCATCTAATGCCCTTTGGATCCCTACCAGGAACCAGAGGCAAGTATGGGAATCCAATTGGATCCCTACCAGGAAGTAGAGACAAGTATGGGAATCCAATTGGATCCCTACCAGGAAGTGGAGACAAGTATCGGAATCCAATTGGACCCCTACCAGAAAGTAGACACAAGTATGGGAATCCAATTGGATCCTACGACAATTTCTTCACGGCATGTGTTCCAATTATCAATTTTCAACCAGCCATCGTTCTTCCATAACCAAATGGTCACGCGAGCAAATTTTCTTCGAAACTTTAGGTCCAAACTCGCCTAAAGACCACCAAATCGGCTGAACTACCGATTGTAGCACCTGCGATATCCACATCAAAATATTTCAACAATCTCGGATGTTCCTGATCGGACAATTCTCCTCGGAGTTAGGATGTTCAGTAACGTCTGATTCGAACCAAGAAGGTCCCATTTCGAAATCTAACATTGCTTCGAGAAAAATCTCCAAAAGTACGCATGCGTCGGCCGTTTTAAGGATGTTGAGTCCCAAATCGCAAATGATGATAAAATTCTGAAAATTTGGTATCTTTTTGTATGAAGTAATTCAGAGGTCGTGTAAAAATTTCACGATAACTAGGAAGCTCGTTATTGAACAATTAACATTCACAAATTGAATGCTGTCTTATGGAAACTGATGTAACTTCGCAATAAGTTTTTTTTTGACCTCTCAATTTTGTAATATCTACAATATACTGAAAGCAACGGAAACAAAACGAAGTTTATTGATCAATTTTTTAAATTTCTTTTAAAAATTGTTCTTAACAAAATGTTAATTTTTTAATAACGAGCTTCCTAATCGTCGTGAAATTTTAACACGACCTCTTAAATACTTCATACAGAAAGATACCGAATTTTCCGAATTTTCTTATCATTTTTTATTTCAACCCTTAAAAGGAGGTTGAAGTAATGATGATAGAATTCTGAAAATTTGGTATGTTTTTACACGAAGTATTCAGGAGGTCGTGTAAAAATTTCATGACGATTAAGAAGCTATTTATTGAACAATTAACATTAACATGTTTCATAGGGACTCAATATCCTTAATGGTAGATTTAGCATCAATACCCTGCATCATTGTAATCAATCTCGGTATGCCGTGTACTCGATTACACGGAGAAAACAGGGGCCTCGAAGTTTAGAATTAATACTATGATTCTAAAAAAAAGTATCATTGAATATCAAAAAGTATTGAATGGAAGATAAAAATTGTAATTATGGTATAGTAATAACGAAGAAATTTAAATTTTAACCTACGATATGGCACGTAAACTGATACAACTAATACATTTTATTCGGTGTATTGTGATTTTTTGTAGTATTCAAAAAATATTTTGCCCACGCGATTGGATCAATTAGTTTCCAGTATTCTATAAAAAGTACGGTACAAAGAGTCACATTTTACTAATAACTTCGTAATATTTTTCGCTATACGCCGAAGATCAATTCTAGGCGTATAGTGAAATCTATACATACACGAAGTTTCATGCTATACGTATAGTAAAATCCATATGAAAATATAGCGTGTAATAAAGATTGGTATTGAACGGGTTACCCCCACTTACGATTTTGAAAAAATCGTTTTTTTATTGCATTTTTTTTGAAGTATAAGTATCTGAGAATATGTCCTGAAAATTTCAAGTCGATCCGAACAAAATTGACTGAGATATGAGCGTTGAAAGAGAAGAATCCGTGAATTGAAGAACTGAAATTGAAACTTTAAACGCGTTTTTCTCAAAATGGCATTTCTGAAGTCGGTGACCAAGATTACTCGAACACTAATGAACCGATCTTCTTGAAATTTTGCAGGCTTATTTAATACATAAAAATGTAGTCTTTAATCGTTCGATTTTTTTTTTTCGAAAAAAAATGGCCGTTTTATAGCCAAAAAACGGCCATTTTTTTTCGTTAAAATCGAACCATTAACTTTGACTGTCCGCCATTTTGTGAAAAATGAATATTTTACAAAATCCTTCGATTAAAGACTAGTTTATACTTATATTTGACTAAATCCATCCGCATTTTTTTTTCAGATGATCCACTTCGCCGCAATGTTGGTCACCGCAAACCGTGTATATAAAAACATTATTTCATTGACGGCCATTTACCATTAAACAATGTAATATTTTTCAATAAAAAATTTACTGAAAGTTCTTCAAGATGTGTTCTTTAAGATGGTATATTGATCGATTAAAAAAGTTTTGTAGTTTTCTTCAAAAAAATTCATGAAAAAGGCCTTTTTTTTGCGCTACAAGTGGGTGTAACCCGTTAACAAAGCACGCATTATTTTAACTATACAGCATATAGGACTCGCGCCAATGCGCGAATAGTTTCAAATGTAATATGCACGCATCATTTTTCCTATACGGTGTGAGAATCATTTTTTACACTTCTACAACAACAAGTCTTAGAATTCCGAACTGGCGGCTAAACTGCTATACTTTTCTAGCACTGAATATTAGAATTCTGGCAACCGGTGTTGCCAGGCCGTATTTTTCTCGGTGTATTATCGGAACTAGACGTATGGAGGACGCACCTGTCAGAGATGCTTCCAACGGGATCGCACTCGCAGGGATCGCAGCCCTGTCCACTGGCGATTCTCCAGTGGTTATCCTCGCAGGTGTCGCACAAGGTGCCGACCACATGAGGCAGGCAGGGACACTGTCCGTTGCGATGATTGCACGGACCAGCGCTCGCGTCAGTCCCCAGGAAGTCGCACATGCAATCCTGGCAGTTCTTCTCGAGGGCATTGCCGTAGTATCCGGGTTTGCAAATTTGACAATTGGGTCCGTCGGTGTTGTGGAGACACTGGAGGCATCGGCCGGTGTCGTGGTCGCAGTTACCGGGCCTGGCGAGGTCGGTGTTGTTGCTGCAGTTGCACGGTGAACAGCCGCCGTCCGAGTCCTCGGGATTGCCGAAGAAGTTCTCGTCGCAGGTCTCGCATCTGGGCCCGGAATAGCCTTCGTGACACTCGCAAATGACGTCCTGGGTCACGGAGTCCAGGCTACAACTGTCGGCGTAGGAGTGGCCCGAACCTTTGGCGCCTGGTTGACGTCGAAAGACGAAATCGGTCGGTCAAGTTGGAGGGAAAAAATCGGCCCGGGAAATCGGCAAGTCTTGGGCCGTATTTTTTGTTTTTGTTGTTTACCTGGACAGGGGCAAGCTCTGCACGGGATGTCGACGCCGATTCGCGGATCGCCGTAGAACGTGTCGACGCAACGATCGCAATTGTAGCCGGTCGTGTAGTCGCGACAGTTGACGCAGGCCCCGGTCTTCGAGTCGCAGGACTCCGCGTGGCCGTTGCACTCGCAACGCTTGCAATGCGGGAAGTTCCAAAAGCCCGGATCGCACTCGCCGCAAGTACGGCCGTAGGTGTTGGGCCGGCATTTGCAACGTCCGGTTTCGACGTCGCAAAAGTTGTCGAGAGCGCCAACGGCGTTGCAATCGCAAGCTACGCAACCCTCGGGGCCGAAGCCGTAAGTGCCGGGGGCGCAATGATCGCAACGCCTGCCGACAACGTTGTTCTTGCAAGGACACGAACCCCCGTAATTCTGGCACAGGAGACTGTGCGAACCCGTCGCGTTGCACTCGCAAGAGTGGGCGCCGTCGAAGACGTAGTAGCCGATGCTGCTGCGATACTTCTCGCAAAGGTCCGCCTCCCGGGAACTGAAACGGCCGACGTCGTTGAATATCTCGTTGCAACGGTTCCTCTCGTACTCCTGGCGACGCATCTCGCCTGGACCCGAACCGCTGAAGAACGGTATCGCCTCGATCCTCGGTCTCAGCACGATCTGGGCACATTTTAGTTTTTTTTTCTGCGTGTCTTACGTGCGCCACGGATAGGAAAACGGAAAGAAATCGACAGCTGCCCGTGAAAGAAATTAGGAGGGCAGCCATAAAAAAAATCGGGCCCCGTGAGGGTTTGAATATGGATTCCCTACTAGGGCTTTCCCCAACACGATCGGACTAGGCCGCGACAGGAAAATAACAGGGTTGGGTAATTTATTTAAAAAAGGTCGTAGCGAGTAAAATGGTAAAGGGCCCAGACGGGATTCATCAAGGGAGTGGTTGTTACAGGGCATACAATATAAACTGTGCAACTAAAATTGTTTTTTATTTTCTAATTTCGAGGTGAATAATAAATAATCCTTTGTTTGAAGAAAATAGTTTTCATTATTACTAAACACCTCGCTCGCTATGTATCCACTAATAAAGTTGATTATTATAGGGCACCCGTGAAAGAAATTGGAAGGGCAGCCATAAAAAAAATCAGGCCCCGTGAGGGTTTGAATATGGATTCCCTACTAGGGCTTTCCCCAACACAATCGGACTAGGCCCCGACAGGAAAATAACAGGGTTAGGTAATTTATTTAAAAAAGGTCGTAGCGAGTAAAATGGTAAAGGGCCCAGACGGGATTCATCAGGGGAGTGGTTGTTACAGGGCATACAATATAAACTGTAAAACTGAACTTTGTTTTTTATTTTCTAATTTCGAGGTGAATAATAAATAATCCTTTATTTGAAGAAAATAGTTTTCATTCCTAAACACCTCGCTTGCTATGTATCCACTAATAAAGTTGATCATTATAGGGCAGTAATAGGGTTGCTTCATGGCTTCGATTGGGTTCTGTTGAGGCAACCGGTCGGGCCCTGATTCAACCGCCTCTTAAGGCCCTCGTCGAAAAAATGTGACCGGCCTCAAAGGGACCCGGTCGGGTGCCATGTTAGGGCCCTTACAGAGTAAGGGAAAAATAATCGGGGCCTAGTCAAAGCCCTGGCTGAATTCTTTCACGGGTGGCTTGGGGATGTATGTTGAGGTAATGATATCATGGCTGTGGAAATTGGAGGACTGTGACTTCGTTCGTTCTTAGGCTGTATGGAAATTTTTGCTCGGTCTACTAATCCGTCGAACAATTAAGGACGGATATGCACCTAGGAGCCGGAAAAAACGTCATTTTTGTGAATTTTTTCAAGGAAAACTTTTTGAAATTTCGGATTGGGGTTTCAATTATCTAAAAGAATATACATTGAAAAATATGTTTAATTTTATTTATTTAAAAATATCGAAAATATACGAGGATATTGTATGATTCTTGGAGCGTCGTAAAAATATCGGTACCCAAAATTTCTCGGAAACCAATGAACCGATTGCCTCAAGGTTTTTTGTGGTTATTCTATACACCATTATCTGGTACTTGTCATAGGCGATTTCGAAAATATCGATTTATGACAAAATGGCGGACGTTTGAACATAAATAGTGATTTTTGGGTCAAAAATGAGTTATTATTTTGCCTATAAAACAAGAACTAAGTAACGGAAAACAAAAATCCTATGACAAGTACTAGATAATGGTGTAGAGAATAACCACAAAAAACCTCAAGGCAATCGGTTCATTGGTTTTCGAGAAATTTTGGGTACCGATTTTTTTACGACGCTCCAAGGATCATACAATATCCTGGTATTTTTTAAATATTTTTAAATAAAGAAAATTAAACATATTTTTGAATGTATATACTTTTGGATAATTAAAACCCCAATCGGAAATTTTGAAATAGTTTTCCTTGAAAAAATTCACAAAAATTACCTTTTTTCCGGCTCCTAGATGTATATCTCCCGTTAGTTGCACTTTTAATTTGCAGATTGTATTGAAGTTTGTATCGGTGGAGTGCAACGATTTTATCATTATTATTGTATTATGTATCTTTATTATGTATTTTATGTATTTGTATATTATGTATTATATTATTTATGTATATTATATCATGTATTTTATCATATTATGTATCATTATTATGTATTTTTTTCTTTATTCAAAAACGCTTTTTGCGCATTGAGATCGCAATCTCCGATAAGGGTACGTAAAAACTATGAAGTTATTTTCACGCTCTGAATCGGCAGAAAAAACTTCGGCAATTGAAAAAAAAACATTTCTTCTGCATTTCGATGCAAACTCTTACTTCGGTTGTTCTAAGCTTGTATGCAAATTTTGGGATCGTTCTACTAATCCATTGAACAATTATCGCACTTTTAATTCACAGCACTTTTAATTATTTTGCAACGTCTTTATTTTGATCAATATTCAAAACCTTTTTTTGCCGATCGAGAATGTGAATCTATAACTTCGAAGCTATTTTCACGCTCTGAATCAACAGAAAAAAAATCGTTGCATTTCGATCCAACCTTCAAGATCAGATTTGCAGTAGTTTTGCACGCGTTTTTATTTATAACAATAGGCGAACATATAGACCGTTTTCGGCTACAATAGCACAAGGAAATTTATACCGAAAAAATAGTACAGCATGTTTTAGATTTTTCTATGGGCAATTTTGGTATATGAGAGAAACTTTTTGGAAAATATCGAAGTGTTGTTAATTGTAATCCATTAAATTTCTAATTGTTTTCTCACTGGCGCATTAACTTTCCATTGACACATTTGTCTCTGGCTACGACTTTGACACATCGGGGCAATTTGATCCGGACGGTACTTCATTCACCTGCCATTAACAACCCTTCGTCCCGTTTTCATTTTTGAAAATCAGGAATATACTCCCAACGCTTCTCAAAATGTCAGCATAATTAACATTCCGAAAATATTAAATTGAATTGGTGTACAATATTTTTGAAAAAGTTCTATTGTGCAAAAGCATTTTATTCAAAATGCGTCCAGATCAACATGACCTAGTGTGTCAACGGGAGGCCAATGAAGTTAATATTAACAACAGGTCAAATAATGCAAATAATTTTGAGCTCGAAATTCGAAACCTGGGTTACGTATTGTGCCACTCACGACCGATTTTACGTCCCATTCAGGGGGCAAATTCGAGACCCGAAATTCGGCCATTTTTGGCTGGGTTTGATCACCCATAGAGCCTCGAATGATTTTTTTCGCTGTTCCTGCAAATTTCTCCGTCTACTCTACGAAATGCGCGGACCGTATATCACGAAAATTTCAAGCTGACAAAAGATGTCACAAGTGCGCCAAAAAAATTTGCAAAAATTAAAGTCGTATAGACAGTAGGGTACTCACCGAATCAATGAGTATCGACGCGGTCGGTGTCTCGACTTGGCTGTCGAATTTGCGGAATGTCAACAGAACCTTGTAAACTTTGCCAGCTTCGAGACAGAGGGCTGGATCGGCAACGGCACTGCGAGCATTATGGGGCAATTGTACCCAAAGACGATCATCCTCCGGGTGCCAGTAGGCGCATGGGCCATCCGGGTCGACGGTGCCCTCTCGCTCGACGATGATTTCGACGTCTTGCCAGATACCCGGCTGGAGGGACTCGTAGCGCAGCACGACGTCGTACCACATTGATCGTCTTATGTCGTTTATGGTGAAATTCATGGTGGCACCTTCCGAGGCCTTCATGAAGCCCGTTCCCGTCCAAGTGTTGTCTCTCCCATCCCTGTAGGGTTCTCTAATAACGACCTGGCAGTTCTGCAACCGTGAAAAATCCCCAAAATTCGTACAACCCAGCAGGCTCATCATATTTGCGAGAAAAGATTGAACAACGTGTTGGTGGTCATTGCTATCGACCAATTTACCGGCTACATCTATCTAGGAGGGTCAAATAATTGCTTTATCCAAATATATTTTTTTCCCATAGTAAAGGGTGTCTCAAAATGATCTGACATTTTAAGTTGCGCGCCATATTTTTTGTGGCGAACATAGAGTGTTAATCTTTGACAACTGGCGTCAGGAAGTATTGAGGTTTAGTCATGGATAATTACACAATCGAGCAACGCATAGAAATTGTTATTTGCCGCGTTGTTACTGCATAGTTATTGCATACGAAGTTTCGGGGTCGTGTTACTTCGCGACGCGGCGATGTCAATTGGCCACCAAGATCGTGCCATTTGACACCATTGGACTTCTTTCTTTGAGCTTTTCTGAAAGGAAAAGTGTATGATCCGCAGACCATTCCGGAGCTCAGGGAAGCAATTGGACGTACCATTAATGAAGTTAGTCCGCAATTATGCCAAAATGTTATTGAAAATTTCGTCAAAAGAGTAAACGTTCGCAAACAGGGATGAGACTGCCATTTATCGGATATTGTGTTCCAAACATAACCTCCATGTTTGTACCCTATTAAAATAAAAATATTCGTACTTTTCGAATAAATAATACGTTTTGTTAATGAATGGCAATGTCAGGTAATTTACAGACACCCTATATTTAGCTATATTCCCTATAAATATCATTGAAATATTTCTAAAATTGTATGAGCTACAGCTTCAAACGTGCTTTTCTCGATGCACTGTTTTCAAAGTCGGTGGACGTCATATCTCGAGAACCACTTGGTGGATTGTGTTCACATTTACAGGTGATATCACGAGAAACATTTAAAGATCGTTGACGATCACCCTTTTTCAAAATCGATTTTCATTTTTTAATAGTTACGTGAAAATGATGACTATTTTCATAGATGTTGTGTGCTCGAGTTTCAATTAGTCGCCACGATGTATAACAAAATGATTTTGAAAATCGACGATCGTCAACGACTCGTATTTATTGTTAACTTCAATAACCCGTTTGGTTTGTTGATTTCCGGTGGACCGTTTAGGTTGGAGAGTGTCCACTGTCGAACGGCGCGAAAAAATGTCATCATCTGCCGACGGCAATGGTTTTGTTGTTATTCTGTATTTTTTGGTGACTTTTTTCTTAAACACTCTCAATATTGTGTACCTTTGTGTTTAAAAATATGCGTTTCTGGTTCACCAACCGTTTCGCAAAAAAAAAATATCGGAACGTGGCCATTTTTTGGGCCCCTAGGTAGAGCCCCTTAAGATGTATAGGATAGGTGTAGCCCCTTAAGACTCACGTCACTAGCCCTCGTTAGTTCGCCCTCGTATATCAAAAAGTCCAAGGCTCCGGTGTAGTAGCTCTGCTCCGGTTGGTCGCAAGTCCTTCCGGTGACGTGAGGACGGCAACGACACTTTCCGGTCACCACGTCGCAGGTGGCGTCGTACGAGCCACCGGGATCGCAATCGCACGGCTTGCAGCCGTCGTGATCGTCGCTCAGTCCCCAGTACTCTGGCAGGCACTGATTGCAGTCACGCGCGGTTACGTAACGCTTGCAGGTACATTCGCCCGTTATCATGTTACAACCTTGGTTATCGATGGTTCCGAGAGGATTGCAAGTACAGGCTGCGAAAAAAATTGACAGTCAGTAGGAACGAGGGCGAGACAACAAAATTGAATTTTACGTCATGCTCCGTTTAATTCCTAACGAGAAACATCATTTGAGGGTCCGTCGCCGATTTAAGGATGTTGAGTCCCAAATCGCAAATGATGATAGAATTCTGAAAATTTGGTATGTTTTTGTATGAAGTATTTCAGAGGTCGTGTAAAAATTTCACGACAATTAGGAAGCTCGTTATTGAACAATTAACATTCACAAATTAAATGTTGTTTTATGGAAACTGATGTAACTTTGCAATAAGTTTTTTTTTTGACCTCTCAATTTTATAATATCTACAATATACTGAAAGCAACGGAAACAAAACGAAGTTTATTGATAAATTTTTTTTTATTTCTTTTAAAAATTGTTCTTAACAAAATGTTAATTTTTTAATAACGAGCTTCCTAATCGTCGTGAAATTTTACCACGACCTCTTAAATACTTCATACAAAAACGTACCAAATTTTCAGAATTTTCTTATCATTTTTTATTTCAACCCTTAAGGAGGTTGAAGTAATGATGATAGAATTCGGAAAATTTGGTATGTTTTTACATGAAGTATTCAGGAGGTTGTGTAAAAATTTCATGACCTTTAAGAAGCTATTTATTGAACAATTAACATTAACATGTTTCATAGGGACTCAACATCCTTAATTGAAACTCATATATACGATAAAGCATTGGAAACTATTAGGAACGTATTTTTTTGATCAGTGGAAGAACGGTTCCATGGAGGCTATACCTTTGGGCGACGAAAATATTTGCCGATATTCATGATTTCTTTTAAGGAAAGATTTCTTTACTATATTTCAAACTTAGGGTATATTTTATTACTACTTTTGGCTGTTAAGGATGTTGAGTCTCCAATCGCAAATGATAATAAAATTATGAAAATTTGGTACGTTTTGGTGTGAAGTATTTCAGACGTCGTGTAAAAATTTCACGACAATTAGGAAGCTCGTTATTGAACAATTAACATTCACAAATTAAATGTTGCCTTATGGAAACTGATGTAACTTTGCAATAAGTTTTTTTTTTGACCTCTCAATTTTGTAATATCTACAATATACTGAAAGCAACGGAAACAAAACGAAGTTTATTGATACATTTTTTTTATTTCTTTTAAAAATTGTTTTTAACAAAATGTTAATTTTTTAATAACGAGCTTCCTAATCGTCGTGAAATTTTAACACGACCTCTTAAATACTTCATACAAAAACATACGAAACTTTCAGAATTTTCTTATTATTTTTTATTTCAACCCCTAAGGAGGTTGAAGTAATGATGATAGAATTCGGAAAATTTGGTATGTTTTTACATGAAGTATTCAGGAGGTCGTGTAAAAATTTCACGACGATTACAAAGCTATTTATTGAACAATTAACATTAAAATGTTTCATAGGGACTCAACATCCTTAAATGGTAAATTTTTTATTTACGTCACCTTTAAAAATGGCCGAGGTATGTAACAATTGGGCCCTTAAAGTGCCAATAATTTGGCACCTCACCCTATTTATGAGTTCCAACAAAATCGAAGACGGACACTCAAGTGATGTTCCTAGTTAGTGTATTTAAAATAGATTGGAATTGGATCACAGCGTGGGATCAGTCATTGAATGGAAACGGATCGAATGGATGCGTTTGAGTTTGTATCTCATCGCAGAAGGAAAAGGGTCACTTTGAAAAATGGAGGATACGATCGGAATGAAATTGTCCGTACGTTCGCAGCCGTCCGGATTCTCGATGTTGAAGTTCCAGAATCCATTTTTGCACACATCGCAACGCCGTCCCTCGACGTTTTTCTTGCAGTGACAGCGACCGGAGACTTCACCGCTGAGAACGTCGGTCCTCGAGTCGCAGATGCCATCGTCCAATGACCCGGTTGGATCGCAATCGCAGGCTGAAGAAATCCGAAATGCACGAATAGGGAAAATAACGGTGTACATCAGCGGAGCGAAAGTGGGAGATACTCACGTGTGCAGGCATCCGAATCGGTTATGTTCCTGCGTACGTCGTGATAGTAAAACGGCTTGCATTGCTCGCAGTTTCGTCCTCTCGTGTTGTGCTGACAATCATCGCAAACGCCACCAGAGACGCGTCCGGATTTCTCGTAAACGGCCTCGTCGAAGTGACAGGAAGTTGCGTGATTGTTGCAGTTGCAGGGCCGACAAGCGTTGGTCTGTTTGCCAACGGCGGGCTTCCAAGGGCCGTCGTTGAACATGTCCTGGCAGTTCTCGCAGTTGAGGCCTTTGGTGTTGTGAGTGCACTCGCAACGGCCGTGCACCATTTCCTCCTCGTTCTGCACACCCGGAAGTTCGAGGCAGGCCGAGGCGTGGCCGTAACACGAGCAGGACCCTCTTATCACCATATCCGTAACGGCGTAGTAGTACTTCTCGCGATTCTCCGGGCGATCGTCCAGCAGATCGTCACCGAGGGTGTGGAGCCTCACGAACTTGACCCGGAGATTGGTCACCTTCATGAGATTCTGCACCTCCTTGGAGTACGGATTGTCAATGACCGATTGAAGATTCGGCGGTAGCACGCGGAATATGACTTCGCCACCCTCCGACGGGGCTACGTTCGAGTAATGAGAGTCGCAAATGACGTCGGTCAACTTTTTCAGCCCGTAGGTCGGTACACCGGGAAACGATTGCTCGCAATTGTGCGCGAAGTAACGATAGACCTGCCACGTTTTGCCAAAGTCGTGGGATCGCTCGATCAGCATGGCGGCTGGTCTGAACGTGTGGAATCGTATGATCATGTGAGTGAAGTGAAACTCGGCCTCGAGGTCCAGCGTTATCGTGACGTTCTCAACACCGTTTTCAGCCTGCCACCACGTGTTTCTGCCGGAACTGCAATCAACGATCAGCAACGATCAACGATCAAAATATTATCGAGGCAACGGAACTCTCCAATGATCGGTGGTCGGTTTTTGGTGATCTTTTTGATGGGTAGTCTTACCCACTGACGATATTCGTTATGTTGTGCTGCTGTCTAGGCTGAGAGGCATCGCAGAAGAAACATTTCTTTCGATCCTTCAGATGCGATACGATGCAGTATCGCTCGGGCCCTCGAAGACCGCAAGTCGAAGACGCGTTCAAATGATGCTTTCTTCCTATCAGCAGGTCTCCCGTGGCTGGATAACAGGAGCCTTGCTCGCACGGGTGTTTTCTCTTGGCTTTCGGACCTGCAACATATCGAAATTGTTCGTCCAACGGTCCACTTTGCTGCGGAATTTCACTGCGAGGAACCTCAAGAGGAACGTTTCCTCATCCTATCTCTATAAATTGCAGAATCAATGACGTACCTCGCCCAGCGATTCGTTGATCCCTTCCATACTGCGCGTCCGCAAAGTCTGCGTAAAATACAGAAATCGACTGTTAATCGTCAATCGTGCAAATGGAACAAAGACGATAACTGAATTCGCACACGAAGCGTCGAGCAGGAAACATCGAGGCAATCTAAACGACCCGGCTTTCTTGGAAAAAGCCGTTTCAGCGTCTCAACGGACTCGCGAATATATCATCGATGACACAGAAGGCACACATAAACGTGGATTTTGTTAACGGACAAAAATAATAAACTACAGCCGCGAGTCTATCAAATCAGCGAGGCGGATGTTTGCGACGATTTGTACAGCGGTCTTGTCCATCGAGTATACATGTGGGCTAGCGCGATACGAGAGCGAGAAAAAGTCTATAATCTCGTTCACGATGAATTAAGCTCGTCGCGTGTCATCGAATCGTGCAGCGGTCCCAACCGCAAATTGAGTTATATTCCGTCCTCAATGATCAATGTCCCCCTCGATATGCTCAACCGATCGTGAAGAAGCTCGCTATTCACATTATGACGTTAGGAAACAATCGAATTTCGATATGCCCCCGATTAAGGCGGGACACCAATGTGACGGGTAAAAAGTACATTTTCTTTTTGCATTTTTTCATAGTATACATTTTCGAGAATATGAGAAAAAATGTCAAGTTAAAATAATGAAAATTCACCAAGTTGCAGACAATTTTGTGGAAGCAGGTAGCGCTAATATTTGCGTATACTAAAACTTTCAATCGCGTTTTTCGACCTGGCCGAAATCGGAACTCTAACTATAATGATCCGTATTTCAATTTCAATTTTCGAAATTCTTATTTAGTATTTTTAAAGCCCTCGTATATAGGTGACAATTTCGCTGAAATTACACTTTTTCGGAACATCTGCTATTTTGTGATTTTTTTTCGAAAAACCGCTACGTACAGTGAGAACTACATTCATATAGATTATAAGCATTTTTATTTTTTAGACCCACCATTGTGAGTTATCGATCCGGCCGTTGGATCACATTTTTTACACAGAGCTCTATTATACCTCAATAAAGTTGTTAACTTTTATTTTTTCAATTGAGAATTAACACGAAATAAGTTCAATGTATGCTTAATAACATACTTTTTTTTCCAAAACCTAGATGAATAATCTAGTAGGCAAAAAATAGGAAAAAATGACCTTTTTCGGCCCGTGACAGTGGTACCCTCCCTTCAGGGAGACCACCGGTCTAAAGCTCAGAAAAACGTGATCATTGACAATTTTTTATGGGCACCCAGTTGATAAAACGGACATTCCGTTTAGTGGCGTTTGTTCTACATATGGTCAAGTGTCTTGACAATCCTTTTCACAAGATTTTGCAACAAAATGGCGACGCTGAAGCTGGATGCGACGAGTCACCTTTGATAGTGATCTGCGGCCGGCAACATTACGTGACTAATTGTTTACCGGTTTATTGCAAAGTTTTTTTGAAACCTCATAACAACGTTTTACATCGAAGTACCTAAAAAATTTTTTATATGTTGAAATCTGTTTCCCAACAATTTTATTCGGCGATTTTTATTTTACTGAAAACCATTTTCTTTTTCAAACATCCACCATTTTAACGAAAATCGATATCTCTCGATTTCCCTGAGTACTTCGAAGGGGAATTTTATCTAGAACTCAAATGATTTTGAATTTTCGTTCAGGGTAAACGATTGGAAAGCTCTTGGGGACAACAGGATTCAAACAAAGGTTCATCCGCTTCATTCACCTTCAGCACCGCTATTTTATTACAAGATCTTGTGAAAAAAAATGTAAAGATACCCCAAAATATGTAGAATAAAGGCCACCAAATGGAATTTTCATTGCATCAACTGCTAATTTATTTAAAAAATTGTCAAACTTCACCTTTTATGGGCTTCAGACTAGTAGTCTCCCTCAACATTCAACGGAGGACATAAAATTGCGATCTCGATTTCGACGACCAATTTGTTGATGTTTTTCCTCCAAATTCTTCAAATGACTAGAAAATAAATGCTTTTACCCATGGAAAGATAAAATACATATATTGGTTCTGGACTGAAAATGATTTTTTTTCAAGAGATTGAGAAGGCGGGAAATTTGCTGCTTGGCGTCTTGCAGCTCGGTCACGTGACTCAGGGAAGCACATGGTCGAAATTCGTATCGAAGTTTAAAAGAAGAGTACTCGCGGTCCGTCGCAATCTCACGGAACAAGAATTTTAAGGTCGGCCTTTTTTCTGGTGATTATTTCGCGCCTGTGTTGGTTGGAGACACTACGTGCCTCTCCGACAGCTCGTGCTCCCGTTTTTCTCGTGACGCGTTTGTCGCTAGGAGCATATGGGTCATTATATGGTTTTTTGGGTACTGAAATAAACTCATCGTGGGAGAGAAAGAGAAAGAGAGAGCGAGAGAGAGAGAGAGAGGGAGAGAGAGAGAGTTACAAGCTCTCCAGAACGGAAGACACGGGTCATGGGGTCGTCGCGGTATCTAATCGGACGTGGATAAAGGCACTTCTTGTTACGAGGGTACAACGAGGATGAAGAGACCATTTTTTTTCTTCACTATGTGTGATTCTGCCGGATCTCGGGTTTCGACTTTTTTTCTCCAAATATCGTTCCTCTGGTCGTTGCCAGCCTCGATACCAAAAAAGTGTTTAGAACAAAATGGAGTATCGATTAAATTTTATTTTTTTATCGTGAAAAACATTGGCAGGATCAATTTTGTTTTACGAATTTTTTCGGCGTTTCGGAATTCTTTTTCGTGAATCGTCTAATCGAGATGAGTCGTTGTGATTGCAACAGAAGGGAGGACACATATCTGAAGAATTGATATACAGGGAGACAGTTTTTTCACTCACCTGTTAAAAGTACGATAAGAAAGGCTATGGCGACCGTCCGATAACGAAAAATAAGGGCCATGGTGACTGCTGTTCTTCCCTTCTTCTTCGTCGATCTCTTCGTCACTGTATTTTACAGCCTCCGTCGAGATTCACTCAACACGTCGACTCCATTTATCTGGATGAATCATTCGCATGCGAAAGATTTTAGATAATTATCATTCTCATTCTGCCCTCTAACAACGACAGGTTTTATACATGCTGTTCGAATTAATGAAACTCAATGAAATCGACTGGTCTTTTTGCCGATCCTAATAATTAACTATTTACGAAAAGCGATTTTGCTTTGCTGGGCAAGTGAATTCAGGATATATCAAGTAACTTGTTAACAACTTTCGAACATTCTCCAAAAGTTCGGAAATTTTTAACAAATTACTTTTTCTATAAAGGCAGCTTCGTGATCTCCCGTGAATTATAAACTCCTCGATCAATCTAATTTTAATTCCAGTTTCGTCATCACACGATCATTCGTCACCGGAGTAATTTTCACTCGGTGTTTATTCTTCCGCGTATTTGTTTAATTGCAACGATAACTTTGCTGCAATTTAATTTAATTGCGACTAATTTATTAACGGCATTTAATTACGAGTTTACTGCAACAGTATTTTAACGCATATTTATTCAAGTGCAACGAGTTTATTATTTTTATTTGATTGAAATTTTACTTAGTCTTTATTTTTACGTGCATTATTTAATTTCAACAAATTTATTAACGTTTTACAATTGCGATTTCATGCCGCGTTTATTCTCACGCGTATTTATTTAATTGCAGCTAGTAACTTTGTTGGAATTAAATTAAACTGCATCACACTTATTCGTTTTATTCAACTAGAACGAATTTATTCATTTTATTCAATTGAAATCTGAGTTGGCGTTTATACATACGCGCATTCATTTAATTGCAACAATAACTTCGTTGGCATTTGATGGAATTGCAACAAATTTATTAACGTTATTTTATTCCAATTTCACTGCGAGTTTAGTCTTACCTGTATTTATCTAATTTCAACCCCAATGTCCCTATATTGCGCGAGATAATCATTTTTTAATTATTGATAAGTTACGCTCCGCACTACAGTGTGTCTGCATATGTACATATTTTTTTAAAATACATTGATATGTATACATTTAAGAAAATATATGTTAGCATGTATATATATTTTTTAAGTATGTATTAATATGTATGTATATTTTTCATAGGTATACTAATATTTATATGTTTTAAATATGATAAAATCATAATGTTTGATGATTAAAAATAAGAAGCCTTGTAAAGAAAGAAGAAAAAAAAAGAAAGGAGCAAATGTAAAAACCCCGCAAGGCTATACATGAAATAAAAGATTCTGACTATTATAATATCATAATATTTTATTATATACTTATAAAAAAAAGTATATTCTCCTATATGTATATATATATGTATATATATATATATATGTGTGTGTGTGTGTGTGCGCGCGCGTGTGTGTATGTATATGTACATTGGTAGCACGAAATGGACCTCTCAGCGTTCCTCGAACCCTCGGAAAGCGGCTGACAAAGATAGAGTCGCAGAGACTGTACATACGCAATGCCGCGAGCGCGTCTGTCTTCGTGTCTCTCGCGAGAGAAACCATCTCTCTCCTGTCTCTTACCTCGCAGACTCTCCACTCCGGATCCCTCGGATCTCCTATTCTCTCACGCTTTCCGTCCTCAATTGGCAAGCGAAATAACAACAACAACAACAAAACACTCGAAAACTGCCTCGCACTTGAACGATCATGCGCGCATTAATCCTCGTGAAAAATTGCGCGAAACGACGAAGAATAAAAAAAAACCGCTGTTACGCTAAACACCACGAATGAACAACACCAGAGAAATTAGGAGAAACTTGAAAAAAAATTGATGAAAATGAAGGTGGTGGAGGGGGGAAGAAAAAAATGAAAATGTGATGGTTGAAAAATGAACGCCAAAGACGGAGAGTTGGACGCGCCTCTTTCCTCACTATACGGACTCACGAGAGTGCCGTGCTTTTACAGACGGCGGCTGCAGCACTCGGCACACACTGCTGCTGCTCGCTGCTCCTCGGCACTGCCGGTCGAGTTCGTCGTCACGGGGAACACGGGGAACTCCGGGGACACGTGTATATATAGCTATATACGTATACCCGCCTATATAGGTATAGATATATACCCGTAGTGGGAGGGATTAAATCTCTCTCTCTCTCTCTCTCTCTCTCTCTCTCTCTCTCTTCCTCTCTCTCTCTTTCTTTCTCTCTCGACTGTAAGTTCTGCGGGCGAGACACTTTGCTGAACCGGAAAAATTTTACCGGCTTTGCATTTCGACTCTCGAGAAAGAGAATTTTTTTGTTGCTAAAATCAATTGTTTGATATTCTTGAAAATAATTGAGGGTCACAATTATTGGAGATTTAGCAGGCAATATAATTACGGCGACGGGGACAAAAATTACCGTGGGCGCGAAAAGATATTTTGAATTCTTCCCATTTTTGGAGTAAAATAATTGCGTTGATTATGGAATTGAGAGTAAATGTAAGTAGGCAATGAGTAAGAATTATTGAGTAAGGTAAGATGCAAATGCTGTGGGCGAGACACTTTTCGGAATGGGCAAAATTTTACCGGCTTTGCATTTCGACTCTCGAGGGAAAGTATTTTTTTTTTTTGCTAAAAACAATTGTTTGATATTCTTGAAAATAATCAAGGGTCACAATTATTTGAGATTTAATAGGGAAAACAATTACGATGACGGGGACAAAAATTACTGTGGGCTGAAGAAGAATTTTTGACATTTTTTCCATTTTGGAGTAAAAATATTGTGGTAGTTATGGAATTGCCGATATTCCTTTATTTTTAATTTGTTCCCGATGATTCATTGCGTCGGATGTAGCTGGAGGAGAATTTCCGCGCTTTCAACACCGAGAGTGAGGGCACTCTACCATGGGATCAGGTATGGTTTTCCGGGAAGCAGTGGAGCCTCCTTTACACACGGCCTTCCCTCGGTCTCCCTTTGAATGGTCTTTCAAGACTCCCAAGACGTATTTTACGGGGTCCTGAGGCAGAGAGGGAGAGAGAGAGAGAGACAGAGAGAGAGAGGGCGCCAGATGTTTCAAGACAAAACATTAGATTTCTCTTCTACCCTTCCTTGAAACAGCTGTTTGGAGGAAAAAATCTCGATCAGAGCACTGACTTACCGATGGAGCTCAAGAAAATATATTTCAAATCACTTAATGACAAACATTTAACTAATTAATTCAATATTAATTAATTTTCAGATAGTTGACTAATTAGGGAGGAGCTGGCAAACAAAACCGGACTTGTCGACACTACGTCAAATATATTTTTTTTGTGTTTTTTAAGCACACCTTGATTAGCTCCCGAAATATTTTGAATCAAATCCGGCTCTAAACATATCAAAAGTTGTTAAAAACTGCCTTTTTGAGCTAAATGGCTGTTTTTAGGCACAAAAATACATAAAATTTAAATAAAAATTTAATTTGGCCAGTCCGGTTTTGTTCGTCAATTCCTCAATTGTTCTACGAGATACTACGATCGAACATTTTTTAAGGGTTTTTTTGCAATCACATTCAAGGATCTTCAAACCTTTTATCTGTTTGTTAAATCTTTGTGATTACGTATTGCAATGTGAAATTATTGCACTGGGAGATCCTCATTATTTATGTTCAAATCTTTGATCATAATTTTTCGGAAAACATGATATTAAGGCCTTATATACCTTTAGATGGTCGGCAAACCGGCCCTTATTGGATTTTTTTTGCAAATACTAATCAAGCTATCAAAATGCGGTTTGGAGGGTTTATTTCACATATGTGTAGGTGCTGAAATTATTTTTTCATTTTCCAGAAAGGTACAAAATGGCGGCCTAGTGGCCGGTAGAAAGTGAACGCCTTTTTTAGTCCCTCCATGGGCGAACTAGTTGGAGGCGCACATGGGCACCTAGTGGAAAAAACAATTTTATTTCGTAATCTACGTGAGTTTGGCTACCGAAGTACTAACGATTATTGCAAAATATCGATTTTCGCAAATTTGACACCATTTTAAAAAAAAGTCGTATTTTCAACTAAATGTGGCCTCAATTCGTTTTTAAAAACCGTGGTTTTGTTTTTCGATCGAATTGTTTTTCGATCGCAAAAACCGTGTGTACTTCGCTAGAAAATCTATCTAGCAAGCTACAGTTAAAATGTGAAATCAATCGGTTTAAAAGTGTAGAAGCTACGAGTTTGCCCGATTTTGGAAACATGGTTTCAAGAAAAACGCGTTTGAAGATTCGAAATAATTTTTTTCCAGATCATATAATTCTTGGGATGTTCATACGTATCATCCACTCCATTCTTGGGATGTTTATGCACCATTTAAGCCAATATAAAAAAGCGATCAATTTTTGTTTTTCAAACATATATGAGGCCTTAAGGGAACCGAATATTATTCTTCTGAAAGTATGGTGACTCATTATTAAAACTAGAGAATAAGTTTCCGAGTAACTAAAAAAAGGATAAGAAAGCTTAACTATTAAAATTGGATTGTATTCTTTTTGATTATTGAGTTGTTTATTTGGATACGAAGAAACCGTTCAATTGATTGTAGTGGCGAAATCGAGGGCTTAAGAAATATTAAAATTGAGCTTTGTTTTTTTTTTAAATTTGAATGTTTAAAAAAATGTTAATTTGGATTCGAACGATTCGTACAATTAATGGCAGTGGCGAAATGCAGACTTTTCATTTAATTATTTTAATTAAAAAGGGTTGTATTCTTTTTAATTTATCCGACTGTTCATTTGTATCTGAATGATCCGTTCAATCATGGTCACAAAATAATAAGTCTGACTACAGTAATTCTCGAAGTACAGTAATTCGCGAAATAAGAAGTTTACATTTTATACCAGTTTGGATGTATTCTTTTTTATTTATTCAACTGTTTATTTGGATAAGAATGATGCATTTAATAAATTCTATTGACGAAATAACGAGCCACTATAATTAAAATTGAGTTATATTCTTTTCAATTTGTGCAACTGTTTATTTGTATCCGGACGAATCGTTCAATTAATTACCGTGATGAAATACAGCCCTCTTATTGAATGAAAATTGGGTTGTATTCTATTTAATTTATCCAACCGTCTATTTGTATGCGAATGGCTTGTTCAATTATCGTGACGAAATAAAGAGCCTGGCAGTGATTGTCGAGGGGCATAGCCCCAGCGAGGGAGGCACAAGATTCGTGCGTGGGTGCTCGTTATAAAATTGTTGGTCGTCGGTTGCGTTTGAAGCTCCGCATAAAAGTTACCGAGAGCCGCATATGGCGCTCTAAGATTTGTTCAGAAGAGGCGCCCGTTCGAGAGCAGAGTGCTGACCCCACTCCGCGTTTTACGTCGACGAAGATTTTCTGGCTCGAAAAACCTCGCCTGGGAGGCAACTACGAGCCTTCGGATTCCTGGCGAGTAGAAGGGCGTAAATCGATTCACTGGGCTTCTTCAATTTTACGGGTGTGCCTTTTTTTACCGGCAATCGAAATATACTTATACTCATATAGATGAATACTGTCGTGTTTGTACTTATGTATAAATGTATAGGATGTGGGTTTAAGCCCATTTTATGGTAGTCATCGCATTGGCAGACTTGGCCATAGAATCCGCGAATAAAGGAGCGTCCGCAAGACTTTAGTCTACTTTTCAAAAAATTTCGTCTGTTCTTCAATCAACGCAGAAATTGAGCGTATCATTTTGTCGATATAGACTAGTGATTTCTAGTTTTGAGTTGAATTTTTTAGCTGATTGATACAAATTTACTGTTTGGTTGAATAAAAATACAATTTCCTTTGGGTATGAGAACAAGAATTTGAGAATTTGATGCCCAAGTACTTCGTTTTCCTCATCCATTGGCTCGTACAAGCAAACATTCAACTTTCCGGTTATCGATCGGTAAAAATCGGCGAATCTCTGCACCTTGCAGATCTGACCAATTTTGAATCATTCTGTAGCAATTCAAAGATCCAACATATGGTGCAGGAATCGTAGAATTAAAGGTAAACTTATGATTGCGACGATAGAACTGCTAGTAAAACTTTAAATGCGTTTTGGATAAAGTTCCGAAAAGTCCACACTTCTGATTAATTTGAGATTTCGTGTACCTATGTATTTTGACTCGCTGATCACGAATATCATGTTGAAATTACCCGCAAATTTGATTTTCAAGGTCAACACTCACGAAAACTGATTTTTTAACGGTTTTTCTGTTTTATTTTAGTATATATTCATTTTAGAGAAAAATATTTCCTACAAAAGTTGTAGCCTATGAAAATATTAATCTTTTATATTCTATACAATTTTTGTCTAAAACCATTCCATTTCGATAAAAATGGGATAATGGTCCAATAAGTGAAAACTGCTTAGCTTCATTAGGTTCGATATTATCTACTTACCTATAGTAACGGATCGCTAACAGAAAGAACCAATAATGTTCATTAGCCCACACAAACCCAAAGGAAAAAACCAAACAAAAAATGCAAAAATAGTATATCAAAAAGAAACTAAACAAAAGAAAAAAAAATCGAAAAAAAATAAATAAAAAACAAAAAAGCAAAAAAAAAAACATACACTTTCAAATGAACTGAATCACAAGAAATGCAAAAATAGTATATAATACAAAAATTAAAATCGAAGAAAAAAAATCAAAAACAAAAAAGCAAAAAAAAAGTGCACTTTAAAGACTAAACTCCAACCTTCCCGCGGTAAAGTGCGTAAGTAGAAAATATCGAAACTAAGTGAGCTAAGCAATCTTCACTTATTGGACCAGTATCCCATTTTTCTCGAAACGGAATGGTTTTACAATTAGATAAAAACTGTAGAGAACATAGAAGATGAATATTTTCGTAGGCTATGTAGGAACCATTTTTCTCTAGTATTGAATATTTACTCAAATTAAACAGAAAAATGGTTAAAAAATCAGTTTTCGTGAGTGTCGAGCTTGAAAATCAAATTTGCGGGTATTTCCATTATGATATTCGTAATCAGCGAGTCAAAATACATGGGTACACGAAATGCCAAATTAATCAGAGGTATGAGCTTTTCGGAACTACACCCCGCGTTTTTTTCGAAACTATATTGTTCAAAATTGCGTACACGATTTCTCGACACCTAACGAACGGATTGATTCGAAATTTGGAACACTTATTCAGTGATAAACTAATTTAATCCTGAACGACGTTTTTTTTAAACATTCTTCCTTCCCTAGTTAGTAACAATAATGATCATTTTTTCTTGAAAAAAGAGCAATAATTTAAAAATTAAAAACAAAATTGAAACATGTTAACGAGAAAAATCTCGGTCAAGTCAATATTATCTATTTTAAGAGGGGAGATACCTTTAGGCGACGAAAAAATTTGCTCTTTTTCATTAGCTTTTTGAGGAATTAATTCTTCACCATTTTTTAGACTAAGGGTATCTTCTATTACTGCTTTTGGCTGGTACGTGATATTTTCTTTTGTCATTAATCTTAAGAATGACCTACAGCTAAGAAGTTAATCGATGGGATCTGATTAAATTTGGTATAAATATTTCTAACCTTATTGTCTAAAACACGACCCTAAATAGTTTGGAAAAAATCAAAGAAGAATTTTTTTGATTTCCTGCCATTTTTTCTCGGAAAATGCAATCTTATTGTTTCAAAGCGTACAATTTCATCGACTTTCAACATGTCTAACTTTTCTTCGTTCATATTTTGCGTACGAGTGCGTATGAAAGAAAAATCTTCGTTAGTTTTTTTTCAGTTTAATCCCGCTCTCGGTACAACATCCACCGTAACCCGTTTTGAAGACCTCCGACAAATTTAAAGATAAATAAAAAAATACCACGCAACAGCCGAAAGTAGTAATAAAACATATCCTAACTCTCAAATATGGTGAAGAATTCTTTCCTGTTAAAAAAAATCATGAATATCAGCAATTTTTTCTTGCCTAAAAGTATCTTCACCAGATTGTTTATAACTTGCTCAGTAACTAACATTTTTCAATGAAATTTGGCACAGAACTTTGTTAATATGCATACAAATAAATGTCCAAACAATTCTTCAATCCTCTTACTTATGCCTTCAAAATTATTTATTTTAAATAACCCCGATTTTCGGTTCGTCACAGTAGCCTAGCCCCTCAATGACGCTCCGATCGGGCCGAAGAGTACTCGCGATCTCTATTTTATTTTTGCATCGAGATCTCGCGTTCGCTTAACCACGAACTAATTTTTCGGAAGATTCGTCTCGTGAGAGTGAAGACGATAATGAGGCGGTTCTCGGTATTCATATCAAACTCCCTGAACATTAAAATTGCTCATTTAATGCGTACAAATATAAGATATACGCCCTTCTGGCATTGTGACAAGCATATGTACGTGGGAAAGTTTCCGAGTGTTGGTAGCGAGAGTTTATCGTCCCTTTATCGTCCACTGGCTGGTGGAAGGAATACATGGACGATCATTTCCCTACGCACAGTGCGTGACTTTCATGAGCATAATGCCAAGATTCATTCAACAAAATAATCTCTCCCTCCCTCTCTCTCTCCCTCTCTCTCTCTCTTTCTTTATAATTCCCACTTACGAAATAATTCTCACTTATCTCATTACAGTCCAATAGTTTTTTTTAAATTCCATTCCGTCGTTTTGGCACCGAATCTCCATTATTACGTAATCATTATCGAGTCAACAGGGGACACGAGGCCGATAAAACGGGCATCGAGAAAATTACATCGTTTTTGTTAAATCACGGAGTACGTGTGTCAAATTATCAATAATTGCGTTCATTTTGGTCTGGACCAGATTTATCGATGACTTGAATACGAAAGAAAGATGAGCAGGAAGAGAGAGAGAGAGAGAGAGAGAGAAACCTCGGTCATTGGCATTCGCAACAAAGCTTCGCCTTGAAAGCAAATGCGGACCGAATAAGGACCTCGCGAGCCTGGAGACGAGAATGCGCGAGCCCCGTGCAAAAAGGGTGTCACGATAATTATTTCAATTTACCAAGTAGATATGAGTAAATATATTTTTTTTAAACCACGAATGGAAATTCCACATATAATATCGTGCGAAAAAATGAAATTAATGATGTACTCCGATGCTTAGGGGTTGCAGAAGATCAGAGAAATGGAGTGAGAAGTTTCAGGGCACAAAAATCGGAAGCCTCGAGACACCCGATATATAGAATGGTAGGCGGTCTACGTTCACACGTGCAGCACACTTGCATTCCCCTATACTCGCCTATCTTCTCCGTATTTCATACTTTACTCCCTTGCTGCATTCCCTCATAGACGAGGCACGAAATAGTCATCGACGTACTCCGATCACTCGCACTGGGAAGTCTTTATCGACGAATTTTTATCAACCGTACAGATAGCAAGCAATCAGGATATTACAGTTCATCGATTATCCTGAAATAACGTGGATTATTGGAAAAATTGTTTACAACATATGTGAGCTAGGCTCATTTGTTAATTAACTCAATTTTTCCAAATAAATGGGTCAAGTAAATCGATTTTTTGCATTTTCGCAAAGAATTCATATTCAAGAAAATTTGGAAAAAATCGAAGTCAAAATATTGAAAATTTACCAAGTCACAGATGATTTAGTGAGACCAGCGAGCGCAACGATTTACGTATACTAAACCTTTTCTCGACTTGGCCGAAATCATAACTCTCGTTATAATTGTCCGATGTTCAATTTAGAAGAACCGAAATTTATGTAATTGCAGTACCTATTGTTGTATGTAGTCATTTTTTTTAATTCAGTGCTTTTTTAAGCCTCCGAATATAAGTAGAAATTTCGCCCAAAATTACACATTTTTTAACATCCGCCACGTCGTGAACTTTCTTTCGAAAAAGGGTTACTTACACGGAGAACTATTTGTGTTTAGATTATAAAACTTTCTTAATTTTTATTTTTCAGACCAATTTGGACCACATTTTTTATGCAGAGATTCTATTGTGCCCCAATAACGTTGTTAATTTTGACTTTTGTCTAATAAAAATTTTCACGAAATAAATTTAATGTATGCTTAGTGACATACTTATTTTCCGAAATCCCAAATAAATAATGTAGTAGACAAAAAAATCGGAAAACGACGTTTTTTTGGCCCGTCACAGTGTCCTCCCTCAATTTATTCGTTCCACCCTCGAGATAAAAAAAGTAAGAGAAATATTGACTGTTTTAAATAGTGAAGCTGAAATTAAGCAAAGAATGCTAAAAAAGACGATTTAAAAATGTATAGAAGCTCCAAAAGCAAATACGAATTTACTGTAAAAATGCAACCCAAATTAACATCGTCCTGCAGCATTCATGACCACTCGTTCGACAATTTTCCAAAAAAATGTTAAATCAGATACGTACTCGCGTCCTAAAAATAATGAGACACAAGCGGAATCTATGGAGCCAAATTCAAACTCGAATGTCTCGTGTACAAGATTTCAGTACGATACTTGTAGTATTTTAGTTTCAAAAAAATTACGTATAGGTTTACGTATATCTCAAAGTCTGTTGACCCGCTCCCAATCGCGAGGACCACTGTTGACCCGATCTTTCGTCTTTTTGAACGTGACAACGTTCACGAAGCGTCGCCAAAAAGGCTATAATTACATTGAACCAGCAAATCCACTGCGCATGAGTCATTGAACCTCGATTAAAATGAAAATTATTTTTATTTCAAATTATTTTTCATTTTTCGTGTTATTCAACCACGCTTTTATTAGCTCCCGAAATATTTCAAATCAAATCCGGCGCTAAAGACCCAAAATGTGTTGAAAAATCCTTTCCAAGCAAAAAGGCAGTTTTTATGCCCAAAAATAAAAAAAAATATTTTTTTCAATTTGACGTAGTGAATACACGCCCCATTTTTTTCGCCAGCTCCTCAAATATCAAAACTATTGAGCTATGCTGGTTCAATTACTGAGAATTTATATTTTAAAAACAGGATTTTTTCATTTTTCTTTATTGTTCAAATTGTTTTTGCGTTGAATTTGATTTTACTCTACAATTTTGGAGTCAATATTTAAGTTTCAATTTTTCTGAAATGAAAATTTCCGTTGCCTCTCGTTTGGAAAGGCAAATTAATTGTTTATAAATTTATCAACGAAATCCGAGAAAAATAATGATTGTTGCAAAATATCGAAGGAATAAATGAAAAAAAAATATTTTTCGAGGCTTAACCGTTCACGGTGAAAATTTGTTCATGGTATTGAGTGACTCGGGAGGAAGTATGCCAGCGAAGCGTGGGTTCCCTATCTCCCTTGTAACCCCGGTTACGATAGCGGAGTACCAATGCCTCCTCTTTTCCTCGTCGCTCCTCCGTCTTGTCTCTCTCCACATTCCACGCTGCAATAACTATAGAACCACACATTTGTGGACACCGGAAACGGAAGGCCGAATTGCGCATGACCATCACTCATTCCCTTAACAGTCTACTTTGCAGTGAAAATTGATAATAAATCTTCGAAAAAAATCATATTTTCATCATCTGGCAAATGAAAAGACTAACCCATCTAAATTCTCAATTGTGTTAAGGGACACCACTGTAGCGGGTAAAAAATCGTTTTTTTGCATTTTTTCAAAGACCGAGTATTCTTGAATGTGTATTCAAGAATAAGTGACCACATTTTCATGTTGAAGTAAAGAAAATTGACCAAGTTACAGACGATTTAATGAGAGCAGATAGCGCAACAATTTACGTATACTAATTGTAAAACTTTCAATGCACTATCATTGTGCTTAGTCATTTTCTAAATTTAGTACATTTCAACCCCCGAATATAAGTTCGCCAAAATTACACTTTTTTGAAAAAGCCGCCACTTTGTGATTGTTTTTTTTTCGAAAAACTGCTACATACAAGGAGAACCACATTCATATAGATTATAAAACTTATTCTTGCTTTTTAGCAAAAATTGTTGGACCGTTGAACCACATTTTTTATACACAGGCTCAATAACCTTGTTGACTATTAATTTGCTGTAATAAAAATTTACACGAAACAAGTTCCATGTACGCTTAATAACATATCGTTTTCCCGAATCCCAAATAAATAATCTAGTAGACAAAAAAAATCGGAAAAACGACTTTTTCGGCGCGTCACAGTGGTGACCGCCCTTAAAAAAATAATTAATTTAACAAAATTGAGTGAACAAGGGTGAAGTAGAAAATTAAAAAACGTAAAACTTTTTTCATCGACGTATTTATTCTTAATGTTATATTATGTAATATAACTACCGAAGTCATTACCGATGTCACCCCGCAGCAAAAGTTTGATCAATCAATTTAAATTTAATATCTATGACATATTTAATGATCGATATTACATTTTATTATTACAATTATTATTATCATTATCATTATTTTAGTATACAAAGTGTTCAAGTCATGATCGATCATTGCGCCAATTTTACAATATATATATATATATATATCGTGACTTCGACGAATAAAATTCAATTCGTTTGATCGATCTTATTCGGGTACGCACAATTTTGCGCTATGTGGAGGCTGATGTACAATATTAATTATTATATTGTGTAGGACTGCCCAAGCGAGGTTGGCGACGAATATTTGATTTTTGCGCGATTTCACAAATCACGGATACGTGAAAGCGACATGGACAACGACGTGTACGTCCGCCCGCGAGTTTGACTGATCCTAAGTTCATAAATCTTCGACTATCGAGTTAGGAGAGAATTTTGATCAAATTTAAACATTGTACGAGCTCCCGAAATTTTCTTCATTCAACGGAACCGACATATGGATTTTCCCATTCGTCAGTTTTCATATCTTACAAGAATAAATGGAGAAAAAAGTAATGGTGTATATGTGCGTGACTCTATGGCGTCATTTGGAGCATATACAGCACAATTCGTAGCGTACATAAAGAAAATAAGTGATATATTTATATTTTACTCGTGATCTTCGACCGAGTATTTTTTTCTCTGGCGTGCTCCCTCGTTGAACGAGTTCGCACATCTCTGCTAACTTTTTAATCACAATCTGAGAATTTTTGTTACCTGTACAATGGCCAGAATAATTATTTGATATCGATTATTAGCAATATCGGAGTACGCACGACTTTTGATATCGAAGAGACCGCGATCAGAAAACGAAAAATGATTTCTTTTCATAAATTCATCGCGTCGAAGCATTTTGAAGTGCAATTACTCCTTTATGAAAAAAATTAAATCATTTTTTTTAGATCTTGATTAAGGCTGGACACCACTGTGACAGGCCAAAAATAACGATTTTTTAAAAATTTTCTCGAAGTATACATACTTAAGGATATGTGAGAAATAAATTCGAGTTAAGATATTGAAAATTGGCAAAGTTACAGACGATTTAGTGAAAGGAGGTTGGGCAACGATTTTACGTATACAAAAACTTTCTAACGCCTTTTTCTCAACCCAGCCGAAATCATAATTCTAGCTATAATCATCGGATTTCCAATTTTGCAAAACCAAAATTTCCGTAATTCCAGTAGCTAAGGATATTTGTAGCCGTTTGTTTTCAAATTTAGTATTTTTTAAGCGCCCGAATATAAGTAATAATTTCGTCGAAATTGAACTTTTTTTCAAGCGACCGTCGTTTTGTGATGTTTTTTTTTTCCAAAACGGCTACTTACAAGGAGAACTACATTTGTATAGATTATAAAACTTTTTTTTCAGACCAACTATTCTAAGTTATCTATCCAGCCGTCGAATCACATTTTTATACAGAGGCTTTCATTTATTATTATACCTCAATAACGTTGTTAATTTTTTATTTTCGTAAAATAAAAATTTACCCAAAATAAGTTCGACGTATGCTTAGTAACATGCTTTTTTTCCAAATCCCAAATAAATAATCCAGTGGGCAAAAAAAATCGAAAAAAAGGATTTTTCTTTCGGCCTCTCACAGTGTCGTCCGTTCTCAATCGCGAAATGAAAGAGTACGATTTGTTAATTCCAATTCTCCTATTATAACAAAAAATACGAAAATTGGGGCCCCAGTTTTTCATCATTAGCATCATTAGCATCGAAACAATTTATATCTACAATAAGTGGCGCCCACCCTTAATCGTGAAATAAAAGAGTAAAAAAATGGTTTATTTTAATTCTACAACGATGATAAAAAATACAAATATCGGGGCGTCAGTTTTTCATCATTAGCATCACTTCGAAAAAAATGTAGGTAATTCTTTACATAAGTCACCTCGTCAAAAGAAGTTTGTTTGCTATTTTCTCATTTATTGGCTTATGAATGATGATATTCAGTCGGGGAAAATTAATATTTTCTATCGACGATATTTTTCCGAGCAAAAAATCGTTAAAAATAATTTCGAATTTTTAAAAAACCCAAACAAACCCAATATAGTCGCCGAATTATCCAAAAATGCCCTACTTTATCACGTGTTTCCACGAACTTCAAAACCCCACAACTTTTTATTAGGGAGTGAATTTCAGCTTCCCCCGACTGAACATCATTTATAACCCAATAAATGAGAAAGTAGCAAAAAAAAAATATTTTAGTCTCATTTTTCGGAAAAGTTACTTATCTAAAGAATTACCAAAATTTATATCTACAATCTTAAATGTTCACCCTCCTTTTTCCTGCTGACCCCCTTCTCTATATCCCTCACCCACCCCCCCCCCCCCCGCCCCTCTTTCGCATTGGCCACTCGACGGCCGTATTTATATCCGCGGTCTAGATGTATTTGGCGAACATGCACCAGTAAGTGACGTTGAGCACGGTGAAGAGGAACGGAAAGAAAACCCGCGAGAATCGATCGACGTTGAGGGCGCGCATTCTCTGACGTTGCGCCAGCGTTGGTCCCGGGGGTGGTCCGGTTGTCGATTTCTGCGATCGACCAGACAACAGCATTGCGTTCTCCTGCGTGAAAACAATCACAACTTGAACGCCCTCGTGCATCGGGACTTCTGTGCCTCCGGGAAATTCGTTCGGACTATCGTTATCCTTGCTCACTGTCGAGACGTGAGAACCGTCGCTCTCGTCGTCAGCGTCATCGGCCTCCGCAAAACCGCGCATTCAAACCCAAATTAAAACAATCGCAATGCAAGTATGGGTGTGATGACTTTTCTTCAAGACGATGCGAAAGATCTTTTTTCTTTGAATTTTTTTTTTATTCATAAAAAAATGTAAATCGATCGGAATCCAAAGCTCAATTTAGCTCCTTGGGGATTCTAATGGGAATACGAGAACTAAGGATTTATTATGCGTATCCAAAAGTTCCGATTCGATCGAAATTGTGGTACTTTTGGATGAAAAACTTATTCAAATGTTTATAAACATTAATTTCTATGAACAGCAATGCCACAAAGTTGTTAATTATTAACACAGTTATTAATTAACAAATGGTGCAAACAAGTCATCGTTGGACACATAATCGGCATAGGGTCTACGTGTAAAAATTCTAGATAAGAAATTTTTAAGAATTTTCTTTTGATAATAATCGAACGAAAAAAACGATACGAACGAAACGAAAAAAAAATTCTCAATAGTCGTGAGATTTTTCAGAATTTTGTTTCTTTCAATTTTCTTTAGGGGTTGTTTATAAAACCGAGAGTTCTGTGAAAGCTTTTCAGGGACAACGTGGAATCTTCTGCGAAGATACGTACAAAAATTGCGATTGTTGGTTCACTTTACAAAATTCTCAAATAAAGGAATTTCGAGCGAGAAAATTGAGAAAAAAAAATCATAAGTACGTAGACGTATCGAAGTAATTCCATATGCCGAAAAATGTGATTGCTGATTATTAATAAAACAATTGTTGTTCAAACTATTGCTTAAAATTTTTTCGGCATTATTATCATTCGAAATCAATATTTATAACAACAGCATTTGGTCTGAATTTTTTTAGACTTTCGAACCGGGATGTTTCGAAATTCTCATCGAGTTAAGGGATCATCACAGCGTAAAATTTTTAAAAATAATCGCCTTTTTGCTTGATTCAATAGTATAGACGGTTATAAACACGCTGTTAAATTTTTTAGGCAAAATTCGAATTATTTCGGTTGCTACAGCCTTTCTTAAAAAAAAAAGGATTCGACCAGCTGCTTGAGATCTGACGCGGTCGGACGTGTTTTTCTAGAAATTTCGTTTTTCAAAATGGTGTACACCCTCAAAAGAAGAGTTTTCAAGCTGTCTGTCTCAAATCTTGTCGAAACATGCATAAAGAATGCCATTTTTTATCTTGCTATGGAAGCTTTACTTTAATCTTCATTTGTTTTTGACAAAAAACTGTCGAAAAAATAGACTAAATTCGATACTTTTTTTTCAATGTGCCGCCATTTTAACAAGTTTAATTTTTTAAAACCTCCATAGCAAGATAGCGGCTTTCATACTGATTAATAATCTCCTTACATATTGTTTCAGGTTACATTTTTTTTATAAAAGTAACCGTTCAACGTTTTGTTTCTCTTCTTCATAAATGCTTTGATTTGACAAAAAAATCAGACTGATTAGCGAATCTTAACCACCGAAAAAAAAATCGCGAAGATCAGCTTTTTTCGACCTGTTGCTGTGATGACGCCTTAACCTTTTCTCTGCGAAATCTCGTGTGATACTTAAGGCCCTTAGTTTGAAGTCTTCCACTGCCTCGGATTTCAACCACCGAGATTTTTCGATTCTAAAAAACATCCCTAGCAATTGTCATTGAATTGTTATTCAGAATTTTCACTTTTTCGACTCGACAGGGCAAGAAGCATAGAGCAGGTAGGGCAACAAAATTCTTTCGCATTGTCCGACCGGAAATAAAAAAGAGAGCTATGCGAAGAGCTCCGGGACCCGCGGAGGCACAGAAGCATGGTCTCCCAACGTTAATATCTTCATGCCAGGCGTTACCTTTGTCGCTATATCGAAGATCTTGTCGAGTTTGGTCGTTTCGTTGGGACCACCAGCGGAAGCTGCAGGCGGTGGTGGGGGTGGTGGCTTGGCGGTTGGTGGTGCATCGGAATCACCGAGCACGATGTTCACCAGGCAATACTCCATGAGCGCCATGAACACGAAGATCGTACAGATCGACATGAAAGCATCAACGGCTTTGAGATACGAGACCGGTGGCAGGGAGGCTTGACTCTTCGCGTGTTGAGTCGAGAGAGTCAGCAGCGAAGTCACTCCCAATGTCACACGAGCTGGGGCTGCTTCCGGTTTTATCCAGAAAGATACCCACTGAAAGACGTATGGTAAAAAAATGGTAGGATTCTTCGTCATTGAGCGAACATTGACCGGGTCATTTTTGCAAGCTCCCCTGCAGAAATTTCTTGGGAGTCCCCAGATCCTTCCATATCCCTATAGAAATTTAATATGGACGCAGCATGTAGAGAGTTTACATTAGAATCTAACTGGTTTCCCTGCTATTACCCCATTGGAGTAATTTGGGAATTTTTCATTGAACATTCTCAAATGGAACTCGTTGGATCTCCCAAAAACATATCCTTTCGTGATCGCGTCCACAAGATTGTTGGGGAGTTCTAATATGCACCCACATCTATAGGGATTTGTTAGGGGCACCGCACATAGGGAGTCCTCATTGGGGTCCAATTGGATTCTGCACTGTTCGCCGATGAACGCCGTTAGATCTTACCACGTTCGAATCGAAAATATGTGCAAAGTCACATATCACAAGTCAGTTTGATTCAAAATATTTCGAAAGTCAATAAAGCCGTGCTTTGGAAAGCACGACAAATAAAAATGAAAAAAAATTTAACGTACTGTGGGCAAGTCCAGTTTTTTCGCCAGCTCCTCAATTACAGTAGATTTTCAGTGAAATCGATTTTTGAGATATACTTTTTTGACTGATTTATACGATTTTTAAATCCAGGTATTTTGTATACCCATATATTTTGTTTATAAAAATCAACGTACAGTATGCGATGGGATTCATCGAGAATCGTATCAGATTCTTTTCGGTAATGTGGAAATCCTTTAGGATTCAGATTCGATTCGTACATTGGATATCAATGGGGAATCCCGATGAGAATCCAATGTACAAAGGTGACGTTTTAGTATAGGGAGCCAATGCGATGCCCCATTGGATCCCTATCAGGAAGTGGAAGCAAGTATGGGAATCCAATTGGATCCCAGAGACATTTGCTGCTCGGGTTTCGGCACTTTTTTCGGAATACTCACGGACATGATGACGATCAAGCAGGTCGGTACGTATGTGTGGAAAAGATAATAGCCTAGACGTCGCTTCAGAATGAATATCACTTCTAAGCAAGTGAAGTTACCTGGCAACAAAAAAGGTACCGTTCATTTTCGATATCCGGAAGATCACACAATGCTCTGTAGGAGGGGATATTTTAAGAAATGTTTATTTTTGGTACGTCATTCTCATTGATTCCCATTCCGAGGATTCATCCAGATCAATGTAAGCCATGTAGGAAGCGTAATTATGTCATTATCAGTAGATTATTAGTTCGTGAAAATCCAACTCGTCACTGGAGGGAGACTGCCAGTTTAAAGCTCGAAAAAGGTAATTTTCGACAATTGTTTATGGATACCCAGTTGAAAGAATAAACATTCCGTTCAGTGATCTTTATTCTACATATCTTTGAGTATCTTTACAAATTATTTCACAATACTATGTAACAAAATGGCGGAGTTGAAGTTGGATCGAGTGAGTCACCTTTGTCTGATAGTGTCCTATGGCCGGCAACATTACATCGCCAATTCTTCACGGATTTACTTAAAATTTTTTTTCGAACCTTACAACAAAATTCTAGATCATAGTACGGAGAGAATTTTTGATATGTTGAAAATCATTCCCGGAAAAAATTGTTTTCGGCAATTTTTTCTTACCGAAACCAGCTTTTTTTTTGAATATGCATCATTTTATCAAATATTAATATTTTTCTTTTTTCCTACGTAATTCGAGGGAAAATGTTCTGCAGGACTTAAGTTATTTTGAATTGTTGTTCTAGGTAAAAATTGGCAAAGAGCTCCAAACTCTTGTCAGCCCCAGGAGAGTATCAGACAAAAGTGACTCGCTTCATCCAGCCGCCGCCATATCTGACAAAATCTTGTGAAATAATTTGTAAAGAGACTTAAACATACGTAGAATAAATGCCACCAAATGGTATTTCCATGCTGTCAACTGAGTATCCAGAAAAAATTGTCGAACTCCACCTTTTTTTACTACGTTTAGCTCATTCGCCCGGATTCACCCAAAGCAGTACTGTGCACCCATTTGATAAAAATCACTCAATCAATATTTAATCAAAATTAAGGTCGCTTTCCAGTAAAAAATCGCAGCAATAATCCGTTTAAAGATCCAAGATAGAATATGATAACAGACGCTTCAGAAATTAATATATTTCTCAAACTACACCCACGTCATTGTAATTGCCGCAGATTACTATTCATACGAAAGAGATTGAACGAATTTAAACGTCCATTCCTATCAGACAACATAGGAAGAATCGTTCAAATTTCTCATCCCCCCATGGACCAGCCAACTAGGCAAAAGTTCCTCGGTATCTTCTGTACCGTTTATCAAAAAAGCTCGGCAGAGTGCGCGAAATGAGCTTTTGTTCGCTCGCAACTGGGGAATCAAAGGGAGCAGCAGAAGAGCAGCGACAAAACGCGCAAGGGAGTCATTACCTGTGGAATACACCTGCGTGCAGTCAGCCGTATAATTCTTGATGAGCTGCAACTGGGGCAGCTCGATGTTCTCATCGACGACGAGCGGCACATCAGGATCCCACTGGAAGATCATTTCATCCGTCGTGTGGGACACTGTTGACGGATTTTTCTTTTGTTCTGTTTCTCTTTCCTCTTTCTCTCTCTCTCTCTATCTTGTTCTTATCGAAATTGTAGAAGATTTTCAATGGAACGTTTCGTTACGACTCTATGTAAACGCAATGGCGAATGGGGCACTTTTGTACGTGTGGGTGGCATAGTGACATGAGTTACATTGAACTCTTGGATTGGATGACGAAGTGTCAGTTCTCTGCGATGCCTGTGCATCATTTTCCTCGTTTTCATCGTCGCATAATACGAACGAGCACGCTGGCGCGCACGAGATGATGATGCAGCCTCGCAAGACCCTCATCTTTCATTCGAGGCTTATCGACTTTCACTTGAGTCGAAACTACCCCCCATCACGCTCTCTGTCGCTCTTCCTCCCTTACTCTCGTGCGCGCCTGCACTCTACTCCTTTCTTGCCCACGTTATCAAGCCCTCGAACTCGAGGCCCGCTCCGCGATAAAATATCGTCGAGTTATCCCGACCACGATGGCAAAAACAGAATTAAACCAGGTCCATTATATATTTGGCTCGCGTTTGCATTGACGGATTGAGGCGTTGCATCGAAGTGGAAGAAAGAAATTGGGCGTTTATTCATCGGCTTGAGTCACGTGTAAACATCACAAGAATTAAATATAAAAGGAATTAGAAGCGATAATTTTTTGAAAGATTTGTATGTGCTCATTTTTCAACGCGCCTCTGAATGCTCGGAAGCAGCTCCTGGGCGGTAGCAATTTGGAGTCGTTTAGTCCACTCGTTGTCCAAAAAATATACAACGACCTAACAACTGAAGACCTACTGACAAAATGCCTCGGTGGGCACACGCGGAATTAAAACGAGAGCTTCAATTTCGTTGGGTGGATGATAGTTGTCAAATCAGTTTTCAAACTTCAAACGCGTTTTTATAGAAACCACGTTTTCGAAAATAGTAATAAAATATACGCTAACACGGAACATCACTTAAGTGTCTACCTTCGATTTTGTTGAATCTCATATATGTGATCAAGCGTTGAAAACTATTAGACACGTATATTTTTTATCGGCGGAAAAACAACTTTAAGCGGTGAAACCGCCCCTCAAAAAAAGGCTTGTCGGGGGTGGTTTTGCCGTTTTGCCCACAAGCAGTCCACCGATCTGAATGGAACAAAAACCAAAATTCTTCTAATGTAAAGCGAGTGAACATACACTATAGAATAATTGAAAAACAATTTAAATGAACGGGTGACACGCCTTTCTTTGAGGGGTCGTTTCCATCGCTAAAAAGTGTTTTCGCAGATAAAAAAAATACGGGTCTAATAGTTTTCAATGCTTATCGCACATATGAATTTGAACAAAATCGAAGGCGGACACTTAAGTGATGTTCCTTGTAAGTCTCAAAAATGGAGAAGAAATTTTTCCTTTAAAAAAAATCATGAAAAGGCCGCATAAAGGCCGACTTTTCAACGCTTTATTTCATTCAAAATGATGCCATTTTGCGAAGAAACCATAGTTTTGAATATTCGTGCGAATTTCTCTAGCAAAACTAATTTAATGACTATTTTGCTCGCTCTGAGTGCTGATGCTTAAAAGTTCTGCGTTCTCCCGCAAATCGCCTATAAAAACGCTCTTAGCGTAGCTACCTCAGTCGCTATTTTGTGGTTTTTTTTTCATATTTTTTAGTACTCTAAAAAAACTTTCAAAAAGGTCTCATTGTTTGGTGAGCCGAGTAGATCAACCCCTTAATGAGTATTCCTAATAAACGAATTATCAGTTTGCAGTTGTGGAGTTCGATTATTTATGAGCCCTTTGCTTTATATGAAAAGAAGTCCAAGCTCGATAGTAACTAAATGAGTAGTTGATTATTCGGACCCCAGTGGACCGCTGTATTTTTAAGGCCTTTTTTCTAATTGATTGGTTCGTTAATCAAGCGATAACTGCGCTGATTACTGATTTTTTCCAAACTTCATCTTTAAACCTATCAACGAAAAACTCTGGATGATGAATTGTCTAAAATGGATAGATCATGAATAAATCATTGATTGATGATTAATCGGTTGATTGTTAAGGAACACGTATATGGATTGTCGATTAAAAATCTCCTCGAGTAAATTGCACAGTTTTTCCCGTGATTTGTCATCAACAGATTGTTCGATCGAGTATAGTAAGCCAATTGATATTGACGAGAGTAAAGATATAGCTTCAACTCACAGCTCTCCATTTGTAACTTGCACTCCTGCGTGTCGTGAGGATAAATGAGGAAGTTCATGGCACACGAGAGCTTCAGAGTGAGTCTGAAATTTACGCCCAATTAGGAGTGATCGCAGAATTTTGTTTCTCATATGTGATAATTGATCCTATAGATCTCATTGTAAAAAGAAACACAGGACATCAACATACTTCACCATGTAAAGTATGGTCTTGTCTTTGTAGAGCCACAAATAATGATTGGGTATCGTCATAGTCTGAAACGTCACGGATTTGGCGTTCTTGAAAAACGAATCTGGCCTCCACATGTTCTTCAACCAATCAACCTCCAATAACCTTAAACATTCCAACACCGCGTTACATTCCAACGTACCTCAAGCAGTCGACGATGAAGAAGTGCATCCCTAAGCCCTATCGATCGCGTACCTGTACTCTGACGTCATGTTCTCCGGAAGTCTCAGTCTATTGTCCTTCCAGGTTTGAGCGAAAAATATGTCAGCCGCGTAAGTCTGAAAGGACGACACACGGCATTTTCCTCGAGCTTTGAAACGTCATAAGACGTGCAAAACTTCAAACCATCAAATAGTAAATCGTAAGTGAACGCGAACGCGGTGAATAATCGTACCATCGAAGTCTCGTCGATGGAATCGAGGCCCATCACCGTCACGTGAAAATACACAACCGTCGCCTGGCCATCTTTCTTGGGCGGTCTCATTTTGTCATAGAGCTTTGGATCTTCGGGCAGTAGATCGAAGAATTCCAAACTTCGCCTGCAATGTTCGTCGAAACCTGAGAAATATTTTGTGCACTTCTCGATACGATCCTAATGGAATCTCTACAAGAATATACTAACGACTAATCTCTCCGACCGATTATACTTTGGAATGATCATTTTTCCATCTCTTACCTTCCATTGAGAGAAAGTATCGAATTATTTTCGTCAGCGACTAAGTAGCCTACAGTTATAATCGAACTATCGTAGCGGCTAAGCAATTTGGTGCACTAAAGAGAACATTTTCTCGATGCGTAGCTTTAAAACTACGGTTTTCTCGGCTAATATTGCACTCGTCAATTAAGCAGCGATGCGGTTAAGAATATTCTCAAAAGAAGCACTTCATCGAGCCCAGGCGTTCTACCCTGACTTTCTCATTTCATTTTTTTTTTCGTTTTTTTTTCTTTCTTTACAAACTTGGTTGGACGCGATAGCGAGTTCGTTCTCGACAAGTCCGTTTTCCAATAGTCGGTGGAGAAATCTACAACGATAAGCTTACTGGGCGTACGCGTCGTCGGGGAGATGAAGAATGAGCAGAAGAAGAAGAAGCAAACGAAGAAGCGGAGCTCGGCCGTAGGAGGGTGAAGCGAAACGATCGCCACGATTTTCCGGCGACTCCGCCATCACGCGCGATTTCCTTCGAATCCCTCACAGCATTTCTATCGATACTGAAACTCAAATCCTCTCGTCAATGCCTGCGCTATCCAATTGTCAAAAAACAGCACAAACGAAGACGAAAGAGCCGTCGATGACAAACAAAATCGGACGGTCGATGAGCTCAGGCTGTCATCGCGTTTGGAAAACAGCGTAGTGCGTTTTTTTTTCGTCCACAAACGAAAGATCGATCGAATGGCGAGGAAAGCCAGATAAAAATGAACTTTTTCGTCTGTGACGATTATGATGGAAGATGAGGAGACCGCGACGTGTACCGAACGACTGAACTTCTTGTCCCACTGATTTTGCCAAAGTTGCAGAAACTCGCAAGTCGCGGACGGCCATGGACGAGAAGAAAGAAGAGGGGGTGAGGTCGAAGGGGAAGCTACAAAGAGGAGGACAACGCAGAAGGAAGGTGGTGGATGAGAAAAAAAAGGTGGAGGTTTTGAAGGCTGGATACAGAGGAGTAGATAAGAGGTAGGGGTGAGAGGTAGAAAGAGCGCAAGGGATGATGAGACAGAGACGGAAAAAGGGGTCCAAAGAGAGGGAAAGAGTGAGGAGAGGTTGAGAAAGTACTGGTGGTAAAACCGGTGCAAAACTGGGGGTTGCAGCCCCCCGGTACGAATCCTACCACCACCTTGTCTTCTCGTCTTCACACTGCTGCACAAATCCACCTCTCGGGTAGCGCACCCTCGTTTGGTACCGGATACCTACCTTTTACTGCCTGTGACGCAGAAATCTTTCGGTGTATTCGGCTGCCTCTCCCGTCATTGTCTATCATTAATATCTAATCGATCATCCATACTTACCTCACCTAACGATTCAGCCAATTTTTCCAATTTTATTTCTTCTTGACGGCCTCTACTTCGGAAGTCCCTAAAACTTAATGGCCGATCGCTCAATCATCCACGAAATGGTAAATCAAATACCGTCATCGAAGCACTTGCAATTTCGTTCAAACATTAAACGAAAAAGGGGTTAAAAAAAACGTATGTATCCAAATGATTATTTTCCGTCACGTTCTCCCTCGTGTATGTACATTAATGTGAACACGATGAAAGAGAAGGCATCGTCGATGGTTGCGACGTGAGGAACATCGTCGTACATGGGCGCGGAAAAAAAAAGAAGCGGCGGTAATCCCTGGTGCAATTCACGTGCTTTGCTACCCTCGGCCTCTACCCCGTTCTCAATTTATATCTCAATGCGGCAATCTCTGCGTCGCTCTCCAAGACTCTCTTCCACTTCCACCTTTGTCCACAATTTTTGCAACCCCTCGAGTACGTACTCCGAAAAAAGGTAAAATTAGCCGTAACGAAAATTTCACGGAGTGTTATTCTCGCAACGGACGTTATCCATTGCCCTCCTGACGCACCATTTTTTCGAGTCTACGCTAATCGGACAAAATGTTGCATTTAATTCACTGGCGAAAAAGTGCCGGATGATTAGTACTACGGAAAAGGAATTAAGGAGGAAAGGGTCAGACCCGAAAGTGTGAACAAAATATTCGATGAAGGGAATGAAGTGTAGGAAGAGGAAATTTTGAAAATTACGTGTTTTGTCTGGTAGCGATTTACTTTAATTAAAATGCCAATTGATGAGAATTGTTCTTGGAGAATGAAAAAGGGAGTGGAGGATACGACGAGATCGTGAACCCAAAAGAACTTGGCTGGACCGGAAGCCAACCGAAGGCGCCGAAAGTGGAGACCTCCCTCTGGTCGCTCCGGTAATCTCAATGCTCGGCTTGGGTACACCGTCGCTCCTCGAGGGTATATCGTATTCATATATATATATATACATATCTGCGCATATATACAGTCACTGTTCGAATATATCGTGTAGCTTCCTACTATGCATTTTTTTTTCTAGCGCACTGGATATTTTTACGACCGTTTTTACATTCCCTTCGTTTCATCCGGGGACTAACATTAAACTGCACATTGGACAAATGATACCTATGTACTTGCGCTCGTTAAATTTTCTACCATTGATCCTAACAGCAGAGAAAAGCTTATTGAAAAGACCAGTTCGCCTGAAAATTCATTCAAGAGGCGTAAGCTGCGAATTTGAAAAATACGATTATTTTTTTGCGTAGTTTTAGAGTCTAGAGGGTTAACTTGAATTTGCAGGAAAGTTTTTGTGAAAATTCTGGTAATTGACTGAGTAATGACAATTTTTGTGAAGATTCGCACCTCCCACTGCGATTTACTCTTTTTTTGCGTTTTTGTCGAAAGTATATTTAACGAAACGGTGTAAGTCTTATTTAAAAATCTGTTCCGCCGATTGACTTCGAAATCGGGCGGAGCCTAGTTTATAATATTTTCTATCGTATGACCGGATGATTTATGAATATTTTTCTTCATTTGCTAATTTTTTTGTTAATTTGTTAATTTGTTAATTAATTTGTTAATAGCAGATGATTGTAGTTGTTTTTTTGTGTCGAAAATATAACTTTTTCATCCACAGTTTGCCGTTATTCTAGTTTCCAGTAATTCAAGCAATGTCCGCTTATACAAAAGTTTTATTAATTCTCTTAAAGTACACTCTTTATATTTCATTTCACTCTTTATATTTCTATTCACCTACGCCGATTGGCCATGCAGCAACGGCGCCATTTTGTTTAAATAATCATTACTTCATTGCTTATCAATATTTGTCAATAAGAAGAACAAACTGAAACTTAGCAAGATTGCGTATTAAATTTGTGTGAAATCCCGACCTCGGCATTCCAATGTTCCCATCAGAAAAAAAAATTTGAAAACTGACCTGTTTTTTGGGCCCCCAGCTTGTTCATTTATTTGAAGATCTCCAACTACCAACAACATCCCAATTTCGAGGGATTGATTTCTTGACCTCTCGTTATCGATTGGCGAGTACGAGTCAAAGAGAAGGGGACGAAAAATGGATTCGATCTTTAATTTTCGACAATGACAGGAGTCTTTTAATTAGTATGTTAAAGAAGGTGGGACGAGAGGGGTCCGTCGTTGAAAGGCAGACGCCAACCGCGACTAGAACGGAGGATGCTGCATGCGCTCGATACATCGATCCTCGAAATTGTGCCGCGAATAGGAAGCTCCGCGGTGAGGAAAGAGAAGGGAAAAACAAGGTGGTAGGGTGAATCGCCGAGTGGTCGTCCGCTCTTGAGGGAAAGGAGGCTCGAGCGACCAGGGCGACAACAATGTCGTCTTCGTCTTCGACATCACCATGTGTTACGTACAGCCAAGCTAATGGTGATGCTTCTCAAAATATCTCTTCTACCCTAACGACCGCACGTACCTTATTGTTTTCACCCTTTCGCTTTTTAGAGCATTTCTCGATGGGTTTGATTACAATGGAGGACAATAAAAAGTGTAAGTTTAAAAAAATGGATTATAGGGTTTTTACGAAGAATTTAGGAAATTTTTAGAAGTTTTGACAAATTTTGGGAATTTTCTAGAATTTTCTAGAATTTTCGGGAATTTTTGAGAATTATAGAATTTTTAGAATTTTTCGATTTTTAGAATTGGTAGGACTATTAAGGATTTTCGAACTTCTTGAAGGATATTTGGATATGTTTAGGATTATTAGAATTTTGGATATGTTTAGGATTTTTAGAATTTTGGATTTTTGTATATGTTTAGGATTTTTAGAATTTTCCTTTTTTTCATTGAATTTTAGATTTTTTTAGGTTTAGTAAGGCTGCTTAGGATTTAAGGATTGCCTTTTTGCATTTTAGGATTGTTCAGGATTTTAGGATTGTTGAGGATTTTCGGTTTTTCATTATGAGTTCAGGATTGCTTATCATTTTAGGATTGTTTGGGATTTTAGGATTTTTGAACATTTAGAATTTTATCTAAAAACCGAAGCATGCTAGATACAATTGAAATCATAAAATAATCAAACAGTGGTTTTTGATTATTTGGCACATAAATCAATCTTTCAAATGTAATTCTTTTTTAACGTTTTTTTTGTACTCCTTTTGCAACGGAAAAAATTTAATGACAGCTTTTTCGTGTCGGGATTACATCGATGTGTCCGCGACGACAAATCTCAGGGTTACGACCCTGGCAGGTTTACCTTCAATTTCGGAGGGGTGCTTAGTCTCATCGCCCATCCCTTTCTTTCTCTCCCTCACCCCTCTCCGTGTACTAATCTCTTTTCTGCAGCACGAAATTCCGATGGGTATCCAGTCACCGCGATGAGAAAAAGCCGGTTTCCGATGACGTCAAGAACACAATGCATCACTAATTGTTAAGTGTCCCGAAGGACGTAGCAAGAGCCAGCAGGGAGGCGGGCGAAGAATAAAAAGCGTTTCTCAGTGAACTCGTAATTTTGCTATTGAGAACTTAAACTGGAACGACGATTAACCCAAAATCTCGAGGCTCAAAGTATTTCGATCGATATACACATCGTGATCGTGCATCGATGAAACGGGGACGAAATATCCTTGTACAAAAGTTAACATTTTTTAGATGCCTTCAAAAAGCCATACTTGGGGTGGTTGAAGGAAATCCTGATTTTACAACTAGGTCAATCACGAATTTCCCGTTGAAAAATATCCGATCTTTTTTTATTGTATGAGGGACTAGCTGAGAGGCCAAAGGTGAGAAGAGACACTTCTTTTTTTTGCAACGCTTATCTATACTCCTCAAATCAGTTTCCTTATATATGTATATAGAGTTTTCACAATAAGAAACTTATATAGATAAAGAGCGAGAGGGGTGGGGAAACCGGAAGAAAATAGTTACGTCAGTGTTATTTGGATCGATGACGTCAGCAGCCGAACGTGACTATCGTGAAATCGACAAAAGTTTCTTACAATCAAAAAGAAACATTATTGATAAACATAAAAATTTATTTTTAAAACAAGCTTTGATTTAAAAGCTACCGTACTGAAAACTAAAAAATAATGTTCAGTAAAATTGAAAATCAAAACAGTATAACTATAAAAATGTTCTGCCTTGGTCACTCATCGTAGGTGCAAATACTCAAAAGGTACATAAACGTAGATATTTTTTAAAAATGAAATATAAACTTTGAAAGCTTGAGGCTTTTTCAGAAATTTTAAAGTAGTGTTAGTACTTATGACGTTCGACGCCTTATGCCTTTAAAATTTATATTTCATATTTAAAAAATATCTACGTTCATCTACTTGTTAAATACCTGCACCTATGATGAGTGACCAAGGAAGGGACTTTTTTGTAGTTATACTATGTTGATTTTCAATTTTACTGAATATTATTTTTTAATTTTTAGTACAGTACCTTTTGAATAAAAGCTTGTTAAAAAAAAGAATTACGTTCGTTTTATTTGATAGTTTTTAGTATTAGAATTTGTTTATTTATTTGCCATGCCAAACCCCCATGCCATTCAGACATCGGCGTAATGAAAAACCTTGCCTTAGGTTATAAAGGTTTTGCGAGAAACTTTATAATAGTGTAATTATAAATATTGCTCAAGTCAGTACGAATTTTGAACCCGAAAGACATACGTACGAAGCAAGTTAAATAAAAGCTTGTAAAAAAGACGCAGTACATTTGAAAAATTCTTTATTATCTCTTTTCACAAATGTGAAAAAAGCTATATGGTCATCGATTACACAGTTCAACAGTCGATTTGGTATCGCAACAATGTATATGTCCAAATCTGTAATGTTCGTAATCTTAGCTCTATACTGATTTTACCTTAACCTTTGACATTGATATTCTACGTAACAGTGAAATATATTTCTTTCTATATAAAATGTAATTTTGTTGAAAGATTTAAGTTTTATTGTATATTTTTACGTTGAGTAAGCTTCTTTTTCGTGACTTTTTTTAGTCAGACTTGTCGAGGCAGTCGCACATCAAACTCCAAATGTAATCAGCCATCATATGTGTGTCCCCCATCTTCCCTGATACCTATCTTCCACGATTTTCCAGTGACTTCCAGTCTTGGTGAAAGCGTTCTCCTTGCTCTTCACTGGAGGAGCCAAGATTTTCTGCTACTTTATCTTCATTCTTTATTTTTATCCCGAAATAAGAAGAAAAAGAGCACTCTTCACGAAATCTTTAATGGTTAGTCTAAAATTTTGAATAACATACTCTCCGCGAATATACACAAAATGGGTAGTACGAACAAGCGCGTTTCGCTTTGCCGCTGTAAACATATCACTGAATTAATTTATAACAGCAAATAATTTTTTAAAAAAGTAAAAATTCTCAAATGAACTGCTAACGACACTCACCATGGAACTAAAACTGATCTGGAAAACCCTGTATAGTAACTTAATATATAGATTGGTATAGGTCTCACCAGTACCTACTTGACAAAAGATAACCACGAATTATTTTTTGTTGACTTGCGTTATCGATGTGTAATCGCTGTTCTATAAATGATTGATTTAAAAAATCCTTCGTCGTTTTTCGTACAAATATACCAAAAGTCGATGGTCATGGATTATCGATGTGTAATCGTTCGATAAATGATTACAATAATGTGCAATTTTTCGATCAAATGAATTTGAAAGTACGATTATCCATTTCTACAAATGTATTGGGATGTTGCATAAGTTGTCGCTGTTTCTCTCGAAAATTTATGCTTTATTAAAAAAAAAATTTCCAATGCTTTCAAATATTTCGAAACTGTTGTGTGATCAACTCCTAATGATGCTGCAAGTTCAGTTATCGTCTGACATGAGTCTTCGTGAAGTACTGCCTCCGATTCAGCACGTCAAAATCATCATCTTTGAAGCGTCTAAACCAATCTCTGCATGTTGTTTCCGCCATGATAGCCGCAAGTCTCAACCAAAATTCTCCGTGCTCCAGCTGCAGATTTTTGAAAATAAACTAGCGCAGTAAAGTTCCCTGTATATACTCTTTTTTTGGCACGCAATTTGACATGTTCAAAACTAGGAAAAAAAGTTTTTTGCTCTTCGGTGAAATGACATACACTGAATTTCAAGCTTGCTTACAGTATTTCTTAGTAATCGATTATCGATGTGTAATCGTTCAATAAATGAATTCTGGATCTATTCGTCGATTTCATTGTCCACGCGATAATGCCGCCTCTTACATTCTGTCGATTTCTTTGCCTCCATCGTCGAACCGACCGCCACAAGGGGCTTCAAGAACGAAACAATGAGTGGGAGAGACGAGGATAGGTAGAGATAGAGAGAGAGGGAAAGAGAGGAAGAGAGGAAGTCTCGTCTGCAGCCCCAAATGCTCGTGCCGAGTTCGCAGTCTCATCCCCCTCACCCCCCCCCCCCCCTCAAAGGGGATGCACCAACTTATTTCCAGCTATCCTCGAGTATTTCCAGTTACCACTCGACTATTCCCGTGACTACGGAGAGTGCAACCACTAGTACCACCACCACCACCCTTTTCTACGAAAAGCCCATTTTCTTTTCATTGTTCACGGGCGTTTCCATGCCGAATGCGCACGCGTCGCGGATCCTCTCTTTTTCTCATATTTTTTCATAATTAGACAATCATTGAAAATATTTGAAAAAAAATAAAAAATTAGCCGATGCTCGAAATCAACTTTAAAAGAAGCAACTCCGTAGGCAGAATTGTGAACACGCATGCATAAACTTGAACAACGAACGTGGTTCGGAAAACCCAAAAAACAAAAGGTCACGTTTTACAGGACAGCCATTTTTATTGTGGAAACTTTTAGATCCAGGGACCTTACATTGATTACCAAAACTGGAGTTCGTTTTTTTTTTTTATTAAATGATACAAATTTAAATATGAATTTGAATAAAAGGTAGAATATGACAAATGTATGATAAAAAAACTTTTATCTAAATTATATGAATTACGTGTCATAAATTATGATACGAAATTTATAAAAAAACATTATCATTGGAATAAATTTATTAACATTTTATTTTATTAATTACTTTATTAACATTTTTCATATCTACCTTTTATTCAAATTCATATTTAAATTTTTATCATTTAATTTAAAAAAGACTCCCGTTATGATCGTCAATTTAAAGCACCTGGATCTAAGAGTCTCCAAAATAAAAATTGTGGCTTAAAATGTAACGAAGTTACACGAAGTTGTCTATTTGTCATGAAACGCCCCGTACATATCCAAACCCTTTCAATCTCCTTGCTATGACGTCAGTCTTCTCGAGAGAAAAGAGAGTCGAGAATCCCCTATATACGATTTTGCTTTTCTATATAGTTGGTAGAGATGTATATATATATATATATATATCTGTAAAGGGATACGTTGTGAGAAGAGAATCAAGCGTCTCATGAAATCAGGTGATTAAGCAGAGCACCTCTTGAGGCCTTTGATCACGACTCATCTGTGCCTCACCATCTTCCCCCCGCCGCTCACCCTTCATTCTTTCAGACTCGAAATCCCGACGCTGCCCTCACTATCTCAAAATAATGACGGGATCTAATCATATTAATGTGAAATACACGGTAGGTTAAGTGATACAAAATATATTTTCGCCTATTGACATTTTCGTTGGCACGAAGAAGAACACTTTGTATTTATGTAATAATAATAAATTTATAATAAAATGTATGTTTTATGAACATTTTTCATGATGATCATAATAGTTATTTTTTATAATTTTAAAAAATACTTACATTTTTAATCTAAATTGACTGGTTCGCAAAAGAGAGAAAAATGATCATTCTAATCGTGTTATTTGATCGAGATGATCGATGAAAAAATGATTTGCCGATAAGCTATGTGCCATTTTTTAATTTTTCCAACAAAGTTGATGTATGTATTTGCAAAAAATAACAATGATAAATTTATAATTCATATAAGTTTATATAATGGGAAGAATAGTATTAATAATAACATTCGTAATCTAAATGGGCTGATTCCTGAAAGAATGACCAAAATTAGCAATCCAACCCTTGTCACTTTGACAGATGATAAAAAAAGATATGATCTGCCAATTAGCAATCATTGGATTTTTCAACCAAAATTGATGCAAACATATGCAACATCTATGTAAGATTTTTACTACAAGCGTCCAATATTTTACCTCTAGAATACAAGCTAAATGTACGAACATATATTATCCATTTGACACATAAATAGCGCTCGAATGAATAATGTTTTTAATTCACACTTTTTTATTTCTGGTACACATGATGATGTACCAGATGATCTGGTACGCAAAGAGTATAGGTGCGGCAAATTTAGGTCCCACCATGTGCCAAATTTTGTCAAATTAAAATTGCTTAATTTAATAAGAAATGTAATTATGAAGAAATTCGAAAAAACGAATTCTTTAGCAAAATTTCGAATTGTTATTAAACGAAATTTCAATTAAAACTTAAAATAAATGAAAATTGATATGTTGTTAGAATTCTTGATTACATTTTTTAAATTAAATAAGGAAAACTCATTCTTGATTCTCTTATTCGAAATTCAAAAAACAAATTCTTAATTCTCTCTAACTCTTAATTGAAAAAGCGAATTCCTATTTCTTTAATTCTCAATTCAATATCTAGTTCTTACTAAGAAACACTAATGCTCAATTCTTAAATTAAAATTGTTATTCATTTTTTTTCTTACAATTTATGTTAAGCCTTTGACCTCAATTTCATGAGTCAGTCTAACTGGGCCGTCTATCTCAACGACCCGGAAAAATTGGTGGGTCGACGAAAGTTTGATGGAATCAAATCCGTCGATCGCGCGATACATGACTTTTTTGGCTCGTTTCATCGTATAGACACTTTTTATTCCCCAGACGCAAATTAGATTGCCGAAACTTGGCGTTACACGCGACCTGAGGGGAAAGAGGAATAGTGAGGAGTTCTATTCGTATATGGCCCTCTCTAGAGGGCACATCGACGTGCTTTTTTCGCGAACGTCAGCCGTTGTTGCCGCGTTCGGCAAATTCTCGGGGATCGACAGAAAGCTCGAGCAACTTGGACGACAACGACACTTCGTTACTGTGCACGGTGTGAGTACGAGACACATGTACATACACGGGACAGTCCGTGTCACTTCGGTCATCGAAAAAAAGAAATAATTTTAATCATTTTATTCGTTTAAAATAACAGAAACAATTATTTGTTTTAATATTTCATAGATGATTTAATTGAACTAATAATCAATACATTCGTAATTTAATTATATCAATAATGAATGAATTCATAATTTAGGGAAATCAATAATTAATAATGGAATTAAAATAATTAGAAAAAAAACAATTGTTGCCCTCGATCCACAATCTCTTCTGTTCGAGAAAAAAAACTACGAAACAAAGCTTGCTGGATAATCGAAATAAAAATACAAATGTTTAATTACCCACGAACTATTTATTAACGCCCTAATTTAAAAATCCCAATTAATATAAGATAAAGATAACAGTTTAAAAGCTAAATTATAAAGATAAAAAAATCCAATGAAAAAATTAATTTAATAGATTTATAGGAGCGAAAAAATGTTCCGAATCAAGATTTGAATATTTTCTGTTGGTCAACGAAATATTGGTATTTTCTTTTTCAACCGTCGAGCCACTGAAATAGTGCTTTCGCTGTGGGGCCCTCAGAGAAATGAAGCTTGGCAAGGTATGGAAATAAAAAAATTCAACTACCCATTAACTATTTGTCAACATCCAAACAAAAAATCGATATTTATTGATAATATGCTACAAAAAAGAGATAAAAATCTGAATGAAATTAAATGCATCGTTTTACTAGGCCGGAATATTTTTTAAAAATTGCTATTTGCTCCGGATCGAGGGTATCCGACTTCGCACGAAAAGTCCTGTGCATATAGGCTACATCGAATCCACGAGGTGGACACGTTTTGCGCTACGACATTGTTTCGACGCGCGGGTACGAGGGTTCGGTGGAAAAGGAAGAGAATGTCGTGTGCCCATGATGCATCGCCAAAGGTGCCCCTAAGAGATGAGGGTGTTCGAGATGATTTGAGACGATGCACGATAAGCACGCTCGCCCCCTCTCTATCTAGAAAAATTCTCGTCTTCTTATTTGCCCTGTGTGTGTATATATATATACACGAGGATAATCGTCTTTTAATCTCTTTTTCACCGTCGATTGTATTCACGTGATGCTCTCCATGACGACAGGGAAAAAATTTTTTCTTTAAGGATGTTGAGTCCCTATGAAACATGTTAATGTTAATTGTTCAAGAAATAGCTTCTTAATCTTCATGAAATTTTTACACGACCTCCTGAATACCTTATGTAAAAACATACCAAATTTTCAGAATTCTATCATCATTACTTCAACCTCCTTAAGGGTTGAAATAAAAAATGATAAGAAAATTCTGAAAATTTGGTATGTTTTTGTATGAAGTATTTAAGAGGTCGTGTTAAAATGTCACGACGATTAGGAAGCTCGTTATTAAAAAATTAACATTTTGTTAAGAACAATTTTTAAAAGAAATAAAAAAAAAATGTATCAATAAACTTCGTTTTGTTTCCGTTGCTTTCAGTATAATGTAGATATTATAAAATTGAGAGGTCAAATAAAAAACTTATTGCAAAGTTACATCAGTTTCCATAAAACAACATTTAATTTGTGAATGTTAATTGTTCAATAACGAGCTTCCTAATTGTCGTGAAATTTTTATACGACCTCTGAAATACTTCATACAAAAAAATACCAAATTTTCAGAATTTTATCATCATTTGCGATTTGGGACTCAACATCCTTAACTCTTCGATTTCGGTCTGTTCTCATAATTTAATTCCACAATATCATCAGGAAGTGCGCCTTCTTTAGGGGGTCGAATAATTGGATCGATTTCTACGAATTAATGAGCTAAAATAAATTAATTAATTTTCGATTTGTTGATTAATTGATTTAATTTAATGAATTTTGGTGATCTTAACTGCTCTAATCCGGAACAACAGAGTTGATACAACAGAGAAGTATCAATTTTTGTATACCGTCACACCCTTATTGAGCATTGCTCGAACTTTCAGATATTATTATTATCGTTAATTATCTACATTAGGGTTCCTTATGTGATATACAGGATATGTAATTGAGACATTTTACCTATGTAACATATAGGATATATCATTGCAAGCAAACTGCTTTCTTTAAATGTCGTGCGACGATAATTGGTCGAATATTCGCGTTCAAAGTCCAAGTAGTAAACAATGGCTTTCAATCCATTGGCAACAAATGGATTCAATAATTTTCGTGCGTGCGCAACTGTGCTACCGTTCACTCAGCGTCGGACTTGGAAACCGAATGACGGCCGATTGTCGTCTAACATTGAAAAAAAAGCGTTTCCCTCGCATTGACATGGTACGTATACTCGTCAACGGAACTCTGAAAGTCGTGAGTCACCCTGTTTGTACAGCGCTGATAAGAAGTTAATCAAATGACCAAATATTACCTTCTTAATGTTTCAACTCATTATTAATTTATTTATGTCGTATCGTCACTCATATTATTGCTCACGCCCTTGTGCATCTCGTGCCAAATCTTCGTCGTTACGTTCGACCCTCAAACGAGGAATCGTCTCTCGTCCTTGCAGTCTGAATCCTCGAACGATTGCCAATATATTACACGTGCGATTTGCGACGTAGTCCTCTTTTGTCTGTTCGTGATTGCTATTTATAAAATCGTAGATGCAGTGCCAAAGGATCGAGCCCATGATTGCCCACGTTTGAGATATTGCAATAGAACGAGAATAAAAATGCAGTGTGCCTACACACGCCGAAACATTGAGGAAAGCTTCGATGGGCCCTTGACATTTTTGTAGGAAGAAGTGTCAGAGAAGTAGGCCGATTTTCCAAAAAGAGAGGGGGCAGTGCCAATGTAACGTTTTATATATATATATATATATAAAACGACCGTATTAGTTACATTGGCTACGATATATATATATATATATATATATATACCAGGTGTAGAAGTATGAAACCGGAATTTCCCTATAGATGGTGCTAGCCATCAGTTTAGGAACCGTAAGAACGCTTCTGCAGCGCCATCATCACACGTTGGCTCGGGGAACGGCTACTGCGGAGTGCTTTTAAGAGGGAATGATACCTTATCGCGGTCGGTATCGTAGAACGATTATAGATTCCCACGAATCTCTGAAACGGCTCTTCAGATCCCGTCGAAACTTTGCCAAACGACGTCAAATAGATAGATGAATGGCTCTCTACTTCTCAAATTTTCTGATTTTGAGAAAAAGAATGTAGATTGGCTTATGATAACCCAATTTGAGGAGAAGACAGCCGTTCGTCTATCTATTTGACGTCGTTTGGCAAAGTTTCGACGGGATCCGAAGAGCCGTTTCAGAGATTCGTGGGAATCTATAATCGTTCTACCATACCGACCGCGATAAGGTATCATTCCCTCTTAAGAGGGAACGGTACCTCATCGCGGTCGGTATCAAGGACGTCGCCAACTAATGGGCCAGGGGGGGGGCAAGATAGGGAAGGGAGGGTGGGGGAAATACGAATTTTAGACATTTTAGACCCTCTATACATGCTTTCGAATATTTAGGGGAGGGCACCTGCCCCCCCCCCCCCCCTGCACCGCCTTGGCGACGTCCTTGGTCGGTATGGTAGAACAATTATAGATACCCAACAATCTCTGAAACGACTCTTCAGATCCCGTCAAAACTTTGCCAAACGACGTCAAATAGTTAGAAGAACAGCTGTCCGCCCCTCAAATTTTCTGAATTTGAGGGGCAGACAACTGTTCAGAACAACCAACAGAAATTGTTGGGTATCTATAATTGTTCTACCATACCGACCGCGATGAGGTAACATTCCGTCTCAAGCGTTTGCTACTGGGCAACATCCGAGGTGGTGTCAAAGCCCATGGACGCCACCCCCATATTGTTTTTTCTTTGGTTATTTATTCCTCGGTTGTGTGTATACAGTGGAATGAATTGTGGCCAATTGATATTTTTTTAAATTTCGCAATTATTGATCATTTTTACGTTATAATCACTTATATTTTATATTCTTATCAACGCAGGCTCATCAAAGCAAATATTACGTAGAAACATCATAGATTCAAATAAAAACACTACAGTATCGTTTCAGCGCAGCAGAATATACGCTTTCTGCGTAAATATTTAATAACGCTTATTTCTATTAAGAACTAATTTCACTCGTGTATATCCTACAGCCTGCCGTTGTGGCTTTCATTGATCGAGTATGTGCGATAAGATTCTAAGTGATTAATTATCATATATTCATTTTACGACTAAAGGTTTCTCACATTGTTCGTCGTTCTTGACTAGCACGTGCTTGGAATAGTTCGATCATTCGCGACTCAAAAGGATGGAAGTATAGGATGGACCTTTATTCACAGATGGTATGGTGACCCAGTGGTGTGCCAACGTCTTTGCTCTAACACTGAGTTTTGGGGTCTTGGGATCTCGTCATCAATTCCGATTAGGTTATTATCCAACGTTGCTAGTTTTTGGAGATATGTTGCGAAGTTGGTTTCGGCTCTTTCTCCCAGGCTTGCCTCGGGTCAGCATTTCATATAGTGCTTGCGTTGGGAAACCGTAGATGACTATATTCAGTATTTTGTATAGGCTATTTCTAACTTGTTTAAGTTATTGTCGCTGTCGAACGGGAGATGGCAGCCCAATTCATAGTCTAGTATAGGTAGAATGCAAGCTGTAATGAGCGTTATATTTTCATTTATTTAACTGTTCTAGCCCGAAATTCGGGTAAGGTTCCGACTCTTCCCCCTCCCTCCAATCGAGCTGAAATTTTGCACGAACCTTCGTTTTAATATTTTAAGACAACCTTTAAAGGGATTTTTGCCAACGCGCAAGTTTTTGGGTTTGTTTGGACAAAACGGGGCGCGCGATCACATATACACGTATGAACGGAGACGGAGCAGATATAGATATAGTCGACGCGTGTTACCAAAAAAACTTTAGAATTCAATATCTCGAAAACTATTGCCGGTCGTTAAAAATTTTTTAGGGGTTGTTTTAAAATATTGAAAAGAAGGTTTGTGCCAAATTTCAGTTTGATCTGAGGGGGGGGGGCTGTACAGAATCTTATCCCAAAATTCCAGACAGTATATATGTGCTTTATCGTGGATTCGTTATGGCATGTCATGCTCAAGGTACAGCGCACGTCTATGCCTAGACGTATTATTGTTCCGGTGTAGATTAATATCAAGCCTAACCTCCGAGGGCAGGTGGATGTTTCCCAGGGCAAACTGACAAAGTGCGTCGCCCGGAGCGATAAGTCTATTAAGGGGTTACCCCCACTTGCGATTTTGAAAAAACCGTTTTTTTATTGCATTTTTTTGAAGTATAAGTATCTGAGAATATGTCCTGTAAATTTCAAGTCGATCCGAACAAAATTGGCTGAGATATGAGCGTTGAAAGAGAAAAATCCGTGAATTGAAGAACTGAAATTGAAACTTTAAACGCGTTTTTCTCAAAATGGCATTTCTGAAGTCGGTGACCAAGATTACTCGAAAACTAATGAACCGATCTTCTTGAAATTTTGCAGGCTTATTTAATACATAAAAATGTAGTCTTTAATCGTTCGATTTTTTTTTTTCGTTAAAATCGAACCATTAACTTTGACTGTCCGCCATTTTGTGAAAAATGAATATTTTTTAAAATCCTTCGATTAAAGACTAGTTTATACTTATATTTGACTAAATCCATCCGCATTTTTTTTTCAGATGATCCACTTCGCCGCAATGTTGGTCACCGCAAACCGTGTATATAAAAACATTATTTCATTGACGGCCATTTGCCACAAAACAATGTAATTTTTTTTCAATAAAAAAATGACTGAAAGTTCTTCAAGATGTGTTCTTTAAGATGGTATATTGACCGATTAAAAAAGTTTTGTAGTTTTCTTTTAAAAAATTCATGAAAAAGGCCTTTTTTTGCGCTACAAGTGGGGGTAACGCCTTAATTCTAGGACCCTACACACGGGGACCGCAAACCCCACATTACTAGTGAGAAATGCTAACATCATTTTTCCTGCTTTGTTCAATAGCATTTTTCACGGTGACACATTTATATTAGGTTTTTCTCGCAAAGCCTGTCCCATTCGTCCATTCTGGAGCGTTCGATTTCTAAAAAAAAATCTCTCCACGACAAACAGTTCGTTAGCAGCGTTGACGTGAATTGCTAAGGTGTGCGTAACCCTAGTGTAGGTTAGGTTAGGTCCATAGGATCAATAACAACATGCATAAGCTATAAATATTAATTTCCGTCACTTACCTCCTCAACTCGTACGTTGACATTTTTTTCTGCGGAAGCTCTCTAAACGTGGCTATAAATTAGAAAAAACACACGAGCCGTTTAATTTGTTTCATGTATCTTTCTTTTGTTCTCTTTTTTTTTTGGTAGGATAGATGACATTTATTTACGTTTTTTTTTTCCTCATAATTAAGTGTATTTTTTTTTCTTCATTACGCTAATGTTCGCTATACTCGTACAGGATACCTACAATTATGTCGTTATTAATTATGCGTGAATACGAAGAGCGAATGCGCGAGTTGTACGCGCACGACGGGGCATTCCTCTCTTTCTCTCGCATCTTCCTCCTCGTTATCCTCTCGTGCATCCTCGTACAGCGCCCGTTTCATTTTTGCGTTTGTTTTCTTTTTTCTTGCCCCCCTCTTCACTTTCGAACGAGACAAATAAATAGCGCGTGGATCGATTGAAACGCTTCGATCGTGTCTCTTCTTCTCCGCCTTTCATTACGTTTTCTCGCGCACGAGAGCAGAGAGAATTGCGATCGCGCAACGATAGGATCTCCGAAATTGGGAGGTACGATTTATTGGTATTTGGATTTTTCTAGTCGACGAAGAGAAAAAAAAAAAGAACAAAAATACCGCATCCAACTGGCGTTCGAGCGAGTGATATTTTCTTTCTCCAGATCGATCGACTACCGATCTTTGGCCCCCTTATTAACGATACGTCGTAACGATTAACAAACGAGAAAAAAAAAAAGAAAAAAAAAACAGATTAGTTACTTCACGTTCTAAATTGTTTTGCGAATGCCCTGGAATAATTTACACGATTCTCGATCAAAATTAATAATAATAATAATAATAATAATAATAATAATAATAATAATAATAATAGAGATGAGTCTCACGATTTTCTTTTTTCACGCGCGAATGATTCTTTTATCGTAACAATGACAATAATAATCATAATTATAATAATGATAATAATAATAATTCGTGATTGACGAAAGATCGAGAGGCAACAGTTCCTCGTATCGCACTCGCAATGTTTCCTCGCTTCGCGTGTGCTTTTCGCCCGAAAATAAAAAAATGTTCAGCCCGTCCCCCGTCAGCTCGTTCGCCCAAATTCTCACAACGAGAAAATTCCGCGACTGGACAGAACCGTCGTTACTTTTTTTTTGCCTTTGTGGGTGAATTTTGACAGAAACGACATCACGACGGTGTTTAATGTTCGTGGATGATGAAGGATCGAGTGACCGTTGGATCTTTACGCGCTAACGAACATTTCCGGGTGTACGATCTCATATCGACTTCGCCCTATCCTCTCTTTCTCTCTTTACCGCTGTCCCGTGTTTTCGCCATCCAACGCCGTTTCGTCCGGAATACTGGCCACTTTTTACGCGAGTCTCGCAGCTGAGAGAAAGAGACAAAGGGGGTGAGAGAGAGAGAGAGAAAATTCTGCTTTTCTCAAGGACTTTCGCACTCTTGATTCTTGGCACGAAAAACAGCTCCGAGTTGAATCTTCGACCCCCGGCACTTTCCCAAGGGCCAGTCGATTAAAAAAGATGGCCGATCACAGCTGGGACGCAGAGAAACGTGCGAAATTCCTGCTTTTTTCGCATTTCCGTTTTCCTCTCTCTCTCTCTCTCTCTCTCTCTCTCTCTCTCTCTCTCTCTCTCTCTCTCTCTCTCCCCCTCTGGGATTTATTTCCGTCGACAATGTTCCTTCACGTCCGATCACCAATGTCCCGGGGCGCAACGGAAGGAGGGAAAACCCACCCGCAATTGCGAAAAGTAGCATCGTCGATTCGAAATCTATCGTGCGCGATCTTATTCCCGCGATCGATGTAACGAAATCGATCGTTCGTAACGAAGATAAGGTGGCCATGTTAATATTAAGATTAATCATAATGTTAATGATTAAGGATGTTGAGTCCCTATGAAACATGTTAATGTTAATTGTTCAAAAAAATAGCTTCTTAATCTTCATGAAATTTTTACACGACCTCCTGAATACTTCGTGTAAAAACATACCAAGTTTTCAGAGTTCAATCATCATTACTCCAACCTCCTCAAGGGTTGAAATAAAAAATGATAAGAAAATTCGGAAAATTTGGTATGTTTTTGTATGAAGTATTTAAGAGGTCGTGTTAAAATTTCACGACGATTAGGAAGCTCGTTATTAAAAAATTAACATTTTGTTAAGAACAATTTTTAAAAGAAATAAAAAAAAATTTATCAATAAACTTCGTTTTGTTTCCGTTGCTTTTAGTATATTGTAGATATTATAAAATTGAGAGGTCAAAAAAAAAACTTATTGCAAAGTTACATCAGTTTCCGTAAAACAACATTTAATTTGTGAATGTTAATTGTTCAATAACGAGCTTCCTAATTGTCGTGAAATTTTTACACGACCTCTGAAATACTTCATACAAAAACATACCAAATTTTCAGAATTTTATCATCATTCGCGATTTGGGACTCAACATCCTTAACGACCCTGCGCCGTGATTTTCCGACTGAGAACGATACGTTTCGATCGTTCTTCAAATCCTCTTCGAAACAAAATACAGCGTATTTTTGTGATTAGCATTTGCCAGAAAAAATGTAGCACTCTGGAAAAAAAGCAAAATTCCGCTTCTGCGCACAGCAGAGTGAAGTTACCTGAATTCAGAATACGAAGGACTCCGAAAAAACTTTTTTGTGCATCCCGTCATACGGAAAAAAATGATCATAGATGCATTTTAAAGTGGATGAAGGTAATTTGATTGTATTGAAAAAAAAAAAAAGAATTGTTGGGAGTGTTCGGAATTTAAGTATCTTCATTCTGCTGAACTCGAAATGGAATTTTTATTTCGTTTTCGAAGTGCTCAATTTTTTATTTGCCGGAAGAATATTTCTATCGCCATTAGCATTCGCCGGAAAAAAATGGAGTATTCTGAAAACGAAACACCCCTAACGAAATTTTTTCTAGATATCGTTATATTCCCTTCACCCACTTTAAAACGAATCTTTGATAATTCTTTTTTCTCATCAACGGGATACACAAACTAAGCTTTCCAGGAGTATTTCGTATCCGAAATTTAATTATCTCCATTCTGCTGTACGCAAAATGGAATGGGATTTTCATTTATCTTTCACTACACTCATATTTTACCAGAAAATACGACAAAAGTACGGCGTATTTTTTTTTAAGACGACTCGGAATACCATTAGTAAGCATATGTTTCTCAGTCGCAAAATCCCCGCGCAAGACGCTTAAAAAATACATGGCCACCTTACAATTGTCACCCTGTATAAACAGGTCTACCGGTTATTGGTCACGATCCCGTGAAAGGGTTGTAAAACATGTTTTCCCCTAACCAACAAACCCACCACTGCCTTTATGCAAAAGTGAACCATTTTCGAAATATTGCAATTACAACTTTTCTTTTAACTACGGGCACCTTAAAAAAAGTATCAGAAAAACAATCCTGTATGAAATCGAACTTTTCATTATTTATATATTGCAGACACAGTTACAAAGAATAATCAACAATAAAATAAGAATAATCTGCAAGCATTTTTTAATAAAGTTCCCAAAACGCTGCAAGTCAAATAATTATCCTTATTATATTGTTAATAATTCTTCGTTACCGTGTCCTCGAACTACAAATAATTAAAAAGTTTCCCCCGATACGATGGTTTCTTTTTCTTCCATTTTTTACGTGGCCTACCCTTCATTTGAAAAAAGGAAAAATAATATCGTGAAAATGGATAGCATAAAGCATTACTGGGTCATTTGATAATGGAAGGCGTTTCCTACAACCCTTTCGCGGGATTGTGACCAATGAGCCCTATATACATAAAATTTATCATTTGTACACACCAGGCGAGTCAGTAGGCGTTAAGCATTCGAAAATTCCGATAAACATTGATTTTCGAACAGGCCACCGTCAAAATTTCAAGAGTTTGTCAAGATCTACGTGTTGGTCGTCTCAGTGTCTTTTTCAAGCAGAATCGTCAACCTGATTGCAAGGTGACTTTCACTTTTTCAAATGGTAAATTCAAGTGCCCTATTTTGAAATGGCTCGCTTGGTATATATAAATTGTATAAATATATGCCCGCTGAACGCACTGTGAGTTTTTCCTCCACAGTCACGACATCGAATCGAAATTTGACGGAGCACTCATCACCCAAATGGCTCAGTGAAAAAGCATTGTCGCGCAAATCGCCCAACACAGTTTCGTGAAGTTAACCACGCAATTCGCAAACTCGTTTTTTTTTTCTTCAGTTCTTCAGACGTTTTTTTTCTTTCCTCAATTTATTGATTGCTCAATTAGTCGTCGACATATTCGATTCAGCGAAATGATTTGACATCGGGCGTTCTCGACCTGCGGTACAGCTTCGCGTTTCCGTAGAAGCCACCACTTCCGGTTGGTCGATCTCGTCGATTATTTTCACCTCGAATTGTCCCTTTTTGTCCACAACGTTCGTTCCCGTCGGAGGTCGAGAAACGCGCCCGATCGAGACAACGATCGTACCGCACGAACGACGATCCGTGGAAATTTCGTCAACGCGCCTGATCAACGTGACATTCGCCGGACGATCGTTACGTTGGACAGGTGAATTATTTCGGCGACTCTGGGTGTCGATCGAAGCCGCGCCGCACCAGTCGACCCGTACCGACGACGACGGCCCCTTGATCGGGGTTCCCTTGTGCATACGCGTGTACATAAATACACCCACGACGAGGGCGATCGATCGCGATGCAGGAAGAATTGCGAGCGCGATCGTGGAAAATTTATCGCGATATACCGTGTACAATATTCTCTCTCGCTCTCGTTCCCAGCTCGGTATTTTTCTTTGCTCTTTTCTTTTGTTTTTCCTTTCTTTTTTTTTTTTTTTATTACATAGCGCAAGCTACGTATACTTTCGGGTTTTACGTCTGCCCCATACAGCCCTCCCCCTCGGTCACTCTCGTTGCTCCATTCCTCCTTGTGTTCGTTTTGTACGCGTATGTATATCTCATTTTCTTTTCGTTTCTTTAATATCTTCTCGTACGTTTTTTGGTCACAAATCCGCGTGAGGTTTGTTCGCGGGTGTCGCAAGGTCCAACGACACGGGGACGAGTTATTGCATGAAATAATCTGGATGATCCGAGTCCTTCTCAAACCTCTTGGCCTCCTCTTGCATGCTTTCCTTGATCTTGAGAATGGCCGCCGACTCGTTCTGATCCTGCGAACCAACCAACAACCCAGGCCGGTTACACGTAACAAGGCTCTTCGGGATAGACAATACCGGGAATCGGGGTCCTCAATGGGATGGGCGACTTCGGGAGGGAGCCGCAACGAACACTCGACGATTACGGTCAAACGCTCGTTGCGCGGGAACGCGAAGAAAAATCAAACGGTCCAACGCGAGAGATGTGACGCTTCGTTGCCTTCCGTTTGATTTTGTCGACACGGTGAAATATCGGGTTTGCGATGTTTGATGGGATTTTTTTTTTCTCTCGGGTAAACGGTGCTCCCGAAGGAATGAGATACAAACATAATCGTCCGTCGAGATTCTCGATACACTGTGTGCCTTGTGGAACGTGATTTTTGTCAATTTCTCGAATAGAAGAAATTACTCGAATCGTTTTGTACTCGTTTTACATCGTTTTTATGCGAATATTATTTATCGATTGCTCTTGATAATTTCGGATTTGAATGTTGGCCGAATTGGAAGGAAAATATTTGCGAGTATTAATTCATTTGTGGCAGTGATGATATTATTTTTGTTCGTGTCAATGAAACGTTGATTGACGCGAAATGTCAAGTTGCAAGACTTTGGAAAAAAGAATAATTGAAATAGACATTTAGCGCATTTTTTATTCGGAGATTTGAGACTCTTTTTGTTGTTACAGCACGATGAAGTTTCGAGAATCTTGGCGGAGATATCTGGAACGTCCAGAATCACGTTTATTGGAGAAACATATTTGCCATTCGGGAAAGACTCGATTCACCAGGTCTGGTTACTTTTGGTCCCCAGGGTTGTATTTTCAATGAAACAAATGACAAACAAAATATGAGTTTGATAAATATTCAGTCAGCTCGTCCGTCCTCGAGGCATTTCGAGACGCTTGAGAAATCGAAATTCCCGAAAACAGTTACAAAAGCTCAATTAAAAAAAAAATTAATTGGAAGTAATTCCACAAAATTGCTGAAGAAAATTCTTTGGACCTCAAATTGACGAAAATCTTCCGTTGAAGCCGAATGTTGAAATCTAACTGGATCAATACATTGAAAATTTCTGCATTTGATTTCTCACCGCGCATAGCATTTTTTTTTACTCGACTGAAATGAACAGCACCCATGTGAAGGTGTATGGAGCAAAACAATTTCCACGTCGATTCTCGCGCGATCTTTGCCAGTTTTGGAAATCTTAGGGGCGTTGATCCTTGGAATACTCGTAGATCGAAAAAATTGTACATAGCAGCTGAGCTTCGATTTCGAGACGTCGACGACCGACTGGGGGGAGGGGGGACACGATCGATATGTTTGTCCAACAAGCGTGAAAAGCAACAATTGGGACATAGTTATATACATACGCAGTGGGTGGTGTGGTGGTGCATCGGTAGGGGGGGCCAGGCTCGGTCAAAGAAATCCACGTTCGGTCGTTCGATTGAATCCGGCATATAGATACTATTTTTGTTTTCTTTTCTTTCTTTTCCGTACGATCAAAGACGAGTTTCATTCTCGTTGCGAAACAATTGGATCGTTTCCTCGTCTTTCTTTCTTTTCATTTTTTTTTGGTCAATTATTCATTAAAAATCTTTATCTCATTGTCTCGTCATTATCGTTATTAGTAATAAAATTACTCAGGGTGCTCTGACCCACAACACATGGACGTTAAGAGGATCAAGCAAATTAAACGACTGGAACGATCGACGATTTTCCTTTTTTTTTCTTTTTTCATTTCAACTTCAAATCGTCATCGTTGTAAGTTTTTTTTTCTTCTTTTTTTAATCTTCAAACAAAGCCACGAGATTTTACGAACGATAAAATCACGATTTCGCCTATTATTCCCCAACCCCCGACACGCACCCACACCTCACTGATTTATTGTTTTTTAATCTCTATTACTTTTTTTTTTCCACAAATAACGTGAGGAGAGAACGCAACCATCGAATCGTTGCTTCTCCCTCTCTGCGTTCTTTTTTTCTTTTATTTTCTTTTGTTCAATCTCGTTTTATCATATTTACTTTCGGGTTCGTTTCTCTACTTGTTTTTCTCGTAATTTTTCTTTTTGTATGTATCTCTTTTTTGTTCAATTATTTTTTTTCTTTTTTTTTCTCGTCAATCTGCAAAGTTACAACGCTAATTCGCAATCCACGATCGCAATCCGGCTCACGCATCCATGTGCTACAGGTCAGTAACAGCCTATACTAAGTACTAGTAAGTAAATATATTGAAAACTATACAAGTATTACAAATCTATATGTATAATGTGTTAATTGTCGCATACGAGGCATTTCGTTTCGAATCCGCCACTTTTTTTTCTCTTCATTTTCCAACTTCTCGGACATTTGTTTACCGGCTTGTTGCTTGAGTGCTCATTCGTGAAAATTTTCGACGGTTATCGTATTTTCAAGGACCTCTTGGAGCGAGTAAAGGGCCTGTGTTTATTTTTTTTTACTCTTCGAGGACCCCTTGGAGCAAACAAAAAACACGATGGTTGTTTCTCATTTTTCTCCATCTCACGTGTTTTTTTTTCGCGTCCCGTAAAAAAAGCGTTTTCAATTATTTTCTCTCCCGTTAAACGCGAAAAAACCTAGTGTAAAATTTCAAATTCAATTTCAAATTCACTTTCAAATTCAATTTCAAATTCACTTCCAAATTCAATTTCAATTTCAATTCAATTTCAATTCAAATTCAAATTCAATTCAAATTCAATTTCAATTCAAATTCAATTTTTATTCAAATTCAATTTCAATTCAAATTTAATTTCAATTCAAATTCAATTTCAATTCAAATTCAATTTCAATTTCAAATTCAATTCAAATTCAATTCAAATTCAATTCAAATTCAATTCAAATTCAATTCAAATTCAATTCAAATTCAATTCAAATTCAATTCAAATTCAATTCAAATTCAATTCAAATTCAATTCAAATTCAATTCAAATTCAAATTCAATTCAAATTCAATTCAAATTCAATTCAAATTCAATTCAAATTCAATTCAAATTCAATTCAAATTCAATTTCAATTTCAATTTAATTTCAATTCAAATTCAATTTCAATTCAATTTCAATTCAATTCAATTTCAATTCAATTCAATTTCAATTTCAATTCAATTCAATTTCAATTCAATTTCAATTCAATTCAATTTCAATTCAATTCAATTTCAATTCAATTTCAATTCAATTTCAATTAAATTGCAATTCAATTTCAATTCAATTTCAATTCAATTTCAATTCAATTTCAATTCAATTTCAATTCAATTTCAATTCAATTTCAATTCAATTTCAATTCAATTTCAATTTCAATTCAATTTCAAATTCAATTTCAAATTCAATTTCAAATTCAATTTCAAATTCAATTTCAAATTTAATTTCAAATTCAATTTCAAATTCAGTTTGAAATTCAATTCCAATTCAATTTCAATTTCAATTCAATTTCAAATTCAATTTCAAATTCAATTTAAAATTCAATTTCAAATTCAATTTCAAATTTAATTTCAAATTCAATTTCAAATTCAGTTTGAAATTCAATTTGAAATTCAATTTGAAATTCAATTTTAAATTCAATTTTAAATTCAATTTCAAACTCAATTTCAAATTCAATTTCAATTTCAATTTCAAATTCAATTTCAAATTCAATTTTCAAGTTCAATTTGAAATGTTCAAATTCAATTCCAATTTTCGAATTCAACTTCAACGAGGCAAAAATCCGCAAATGAAATCGCCGAGATTTTTCGTTCTATCGTCGCTCGCAGGCTATCGAGCAATGGGTGAGAAAAAACTGCCAAATCCTCATGGCGAAGAGCAAAAAAAAGCGCGTCGGATTCGAGAACGAGTGCCTCGATATTCGATTTTCCGAATCATCGTTAAGATTCTTCGAGAATCCAAACGCGTGTTTCACTTGTTCGGACACCGACTGGACGTCCGTTCCGCAATATCGAAAAACATAAATATATCCACTAGTGTGGCACAAATTTGAGCTCTATTATTTTCCTTTTTCTCACCATGCAATTATCTTCTTGAAAGAGAATTTTAAAAAATTGCCACGTAAGCTGCGAGCTTAATTGTTAAATTAACCTCGCGAAAGCTCTAACCGGCCAATGAATATTTATTGGTCGCTCGAACTTTTCGAAATTCAGAATTTCCGCCAAAAAACAAATCTCGCATGCACTATAATTCCTTGTAGCATAAAAACAAAATAAACAGCAAAATAAACAGCACATTTTCTGAACAATTTATTATAATAATTTGTGGGAAAGATCAATTAGACGTTATGCGATATGTATTGTTTTGTATTATTGTATTATGGCGTCGCTCGTTACAGAGTACAGCTACGATCGTTCCGCAGTTTGACTAACGAGACCAACTTTGGGACGTATTACGATCCGCGGAAAACTGTTTTTGAAGAAAAAAGAATGAATCGTTCTGAAAATTTGGAAATTTCAAGGCTCTTGAGCGACCACTAAATATTAATTGGCCAGCTACAGCTTTCGCGAGGTTAATTTCAACATTATAAGGCGTAAAATTCATGGGTGAAAGGTGGACGAAAAAAAATCGATTTTTCTCAATGAAGTTAGAATTTTTGGTGGGCTTTCGCGACCTCTAAATATTTTTTGACCGCTCGCAGCTTTAGCGACAATTTGTTTTTCTTCAAAGAAGATAATTGGATGGTGAAAGAAAGAAAAAAAAAGCACACCTTAAATTTGTGCCACCCTAGTATCCACCAAACGTAAAAATCGACACGTCCAAAAAAAAAAAAAACGCAATACAGAGTGGGCAAAACAGGCCCTGTGGAATCGTCGCGAGGCCATGAAACACGTGTACACATTCTGCGAATTCATTTAAAAAAAAATAAAAACACGTGTAACAAAGAAAAATCCGTAAAAATATAAACGATAACGCGATAACGACGAAACAGACAGAGACTGATAATTATCGTTAAAAAAAAAAAGAAATGTACGTATATATCGTAAACTCCGTTTATCCAGCACCTTGCGGGTTTTCCATTACAAATAAAAAGAAAAAACTCAGTATTCTCAGTGTAACAGAATTACGTTTATTGTCTCGATCCTCCCTTGTTTCTTTTTTTTATTCTGCTCTTTTCCTTTTTTTCCTTTTCTTGCGTAGGCATATATTATTATTCTTAATTTCTCATCGTTCGGTCGTTAATGCAGCTTACAACGTTGGTTAGAATTTGTTTTTTGTCTTCTTCGTTCGTTTGAATATATATATATATATATATATATATATATATATATATATATAAAAGTATATACCAAGGTGCGTTTACACTTTCAAGACTCAGAGAAATCTCATTTTCCATTTTTCTTTAATTTATTTAGCTCATTTGTTGTTTTTTTTTTTCGTTGGCTTTCTCTCGCTCTCGCGCGGTCTCGTATACACACGCTCTCACTCTCGCCGTTAATGATGCCCCCCCTGCTCAATATATCATATTCGTTCGTTAAATTAATCGTTTTCTCGATTCGTCCTCGGACGTTTCTCGTTATCTCGTGATGATCGGAAGAAAAAAGAAGAAAAAAAGGCGAAGAAGAAGAAGAAGAAGCCGAGGAAATTTAGCGCGATTCGGATGGCCCGTGGTGACCGATAAACCGTCAATCGATAAAGAAACGAAAAGAGATATCTTCTTCCTCTTGATTTCTCTCTTTTTAATCTTCTCACATCTCCGTGGTGTTCTCGAGGTTGCTTTCGCGGTCTTCGTTCGCGATCTCGTAATTTGTCGTTTCTTATTTCTTCTTCTCAGCTCATCGACGTATAGATAATATATATGTATACGTTCGAATATAAGTTGCCGAATTTTCGGTCATAATGGTAGAGAGTCTCTCGTATTTTTCCTCCAGAATGACAAAACGAATTTCGAGCGTGGAGCATAGAAAAAAAAAAACAAATGTTCTACAGAGACCGCAAGCAAGTTTTTTGTCTTCGTCCTCTACCAAACATTGCGAATGGATATTTCTGTCGACAAAAACAAAAAGGGACGATCGATCGCTCTCGTTCCTCATAATATCCATTCATTTTGTTATTCTCGAGTTTCGCGTTACATCGAATCGTTTTTAATAGCACATACTTTATACTTGTTTCCTCTCTTCTCTTTCTTCCAAACGTGTTTTTTTTTATCGTTAAGAGTAACTAAATAGCAGCACAGCATAGTCTGGTACTGACCTATAACCACCTGCGGACGGATGGATTCCATATACATATATATATTTACTGAATCCTTAAAATGTTCTCTTCGTTTTTTTCGTCTCTGTATTCTTCTCTTTTCTCTTTGAAAACCGAAAACGAAAAAAAAAAAAAAAAAAAAAAACAAAAAACAGATCCCCTTCTCTCAAAATACCCAAGCCCACGTCGCGCTCAGTCGCCTCGGGCTCAGTACCGCCACTATACGTATTCCTTATATCCATACAAAAATAGTAACCCTTTTTTCTGCGTGTTTCCGTTTTCTTTTTCGCGTTTTTTTTCTTCAATCCTTCCTCTTTTTTTCGCCGTTTTCTTTTTTTTCTTCTCGTTTAAGCTTTAAATGTAACATTCGTCGACCCCGTCGCTTCGTTGAGTGTATCAGGTATGATCGGTACAGTTTGCCTCGCAATCGCCCGGGCATGGGCACCTACGGTTCGTATTCGAGAGGAGGAACGCTCTTCGACGCGCAACCACGAAACACAGTACAAAAAAAAACGCGAATGGCGTCGAGTTGAAGAAAAATAATGATGGTAGTAGTAGTAGTAGCAATAATAATAATAATAATAATAATAATAATAATTGTTACAAGAAAACAATGAGTAAAAAATGAAAAGGCGAGTAGACGAAAAACTAGCATCGTTCGTGAACCGGACGCCACTATGTATGATCGATTATCGATTTATATAATAATAATAATAATAATAGTAGTAATAGTAATAGTAATAATAATAATAATGATAATAATACTAGTAATAATAATTATAATATATTTACACATGATTATGCGTTTGTTTATCTCTCACAGGGCCTTTCGTGAAATATCGACTGATCGCGTCGTAAGAGTATTCATTACCCAAAGCCTCGATTATTCCATTAAGCAAGCCAGGCAACATGCGTCAAGAGAGAAAGAGACAGCGAGAGTGAAAAAGCGCGATTAAAAAAAAAATGACAATTTCAACGGACAAAAAGAGAAGAAGATAAGTATTTACAATTCGTAGAGAAAGAAGGAAAAACGGTCTTAATTATTTTTAATTCGCGTGACGTTGAAAGAGTATTGTATATCCTTAAATGCTACGTCGAAGATAATCGGCAAAGTTATCGCACGATTTAATTATTTCGTGTAAAAGTACGTGGTACAAAATGAAAAATATGTTTAAAAAGAAAAACGGTCGAGGATCGAAGCCGCGCGAGGAAACAGCAAGAAACGAAAAAGGTAATCGCCTTTGTCAAATTATTATCATTCAGTCCTCGCGCGAATCCCCGAAGGTCGTCTCGACGTTCTCTACCGGGCAGGGGGGGGGGGCGTTGGGCTCTAGTGGCGAAACTCGCAGTTTTCCAATATTTACAAGAACGAAGAACAAAAGAGGGGTGGGGGGACGTTCGACATGAAGTTCGATTGAGCAATTGTGTTTGAAGCGTCAGTAGAACAAGCCGGTGACAAAATATATCGCTTAGGTCGCGAGATTGATCACCGTTCGAGCCTTTATCGCAGCCGCTTGTTCGTGTCTCTGTGCGTGTGTGTGTGTTTCGTAGAGTGAGCAATGAGTAGTTCGACAGTGTCTTCTCCGCTCGTCGCAACGCCGACTGTACTTGTCCACCCATGGCGGTGACTGCGAAAAGCACAAGTGTGTTTTTTGTTTTCCAAAAGAAAAAAAATATTAAGAAACAAGGTGGTGATAAAAAAAAAACAAGAGGGGGAACGGGGAGGAAAGAGGAAGAATTGTTTTTCCACAGACCGAGATGGGACGACAAGACGGTGCTCGCGAGGAACACGGGCATGCACGAGAGAAGAGAGAGGGGGGGGAGAGAGAGAGAGAGAGAGAGAGAGAGAGAGAGAGAGAGAGAGAGAGAGAGAGAGAGAGAGAGAGAGAGAGAGAGAGAGAGAGAGAGAGAGAGAGAGAGAGAGAGAGAGAAGAAACAGACACACGCACACCCACATGAAGTATATAGATATATGTATATAAAATATTCGTTCAAAAGAAAAATTGAGTCGAGAAATTATGCGACCAAATCACAGTGGTGAACAGTTACGAGTAACAATCTTTAGTACTTTAGGCACCTTCGCTTAAAAGCTAAGTATTCATGCATCTTTCGTTTTCTTCTTCTTCTCATCGTTTGCGGCGTTTCATTCGCGTTCTCTTTTCTCGAAATAAATATAAATACGAGGGCAATGGAAGAGTGTTGAAAAAACAACGATACAGATGAAATTGGCTAAGAGTCGCACGCGCGATGAAGAAAAAAAAACGTTTAAAGCCCTTTACGGTTACGGCAAAAAGAGCAACAGTTCGGCGAAAATGGAAGAAAAAGAAAAAAAAAAAAGAAAAATGTCTCCAACCTGGCGAATATCGGCGGAACGTACACATAGCTTTTTGTCCGTATTCTTTGTTGTTTTTTGTTTTTCTTTCAGCTCGTTTATGGCGGTATCGGCAATTAAGTAACCTGCTGCGTGTTATCAGCGTAAAAATCTTAAAGTCTAACGTGTCTACGGAGTAATGCGGATTTTTGTGGAGGCAAGAGTGGGGTGTTGGGGGTGGGGGGGCGTTGGCGATACGATCGACGAGAACGGACCACCGGATGAGGAACGAAAAAAGTTGTACGGCATCGTCTCTCCCGATCTTCGTCCGGTCGTCCTCTCAGTCGTCGTCGGGAACGAAATATCGGATGAAATGAATTTTTGTTCTTTCTTTTTTTGTTTTGGCGGGATGCATCACAAACACACACACGCGCTCGTGTTCTCTCTCGTCTCTAGCGGTTTCGCACGAATCCCCATTCCTCATTGTGTGATTAATCGGGTAGTCTCTACGACGTCTATGAACTCTCGACGCTGGATCTCCCGAGGTGAGTATTGAGTTTTAAAAAAACTGTCGAGAAATACAGAATACGTGCACGTAATGTAGTTGCCTTGTCTTTGCGCTTTTACTAGGTGCGCAACTAAGTTTCCGGGTTTTCGTTGACCAATAAAAAATGGAAAATTTCAAGACGAATGCGAAAAATGGTTCATTCGAAGTATTGTCCCTCGCCATTTACACATTTTTGCCATTTCTCTGGCGATACGTAAATACCGCGACGATAAAAAGACGCGTCTTTGGACCGAGACCATTCGTCCGAGCAATTTTGTACTGCGTCATAATTGGCCAAGTGTAGCCCACCCAAGCAATGCGCCATTCTCGTGCTGCAATATCACACGTTCGTGTCTCGTGTCCCGTTCTGGCAATTTTTCGAACAATGCGTGGTTCAAATTGATCGGTTGTTGTCGGTAGCGATGCCCATTGACAGTTTCGCCCGGTTTCACCAGCTCATAGTGCACGATTCCTTTCTGGTCCCACCAAACGCAGAGCGTTGTCTTTGTTCCGAAGCGATTTGGCCGTGGCGTCGATGCTGACGCTTCGCCAAGTGAAAGCCACGATTTTCTGCCTTTGGGATTCTCGAAATATATCCATTTTTCATCGCCGGTAACAATTCGATGCAGGAAACTCTTTCTGTTCTGCCGCAAAAGCAACATTTCGGAAGTGGCTCTTCGATTTTCCATTTGTCTCTCAGTCAACTCACGCGGCACTTTCCTTCCTTATGAATTTTTCCCATGGCGTCCAAACATTTCGAAATACATTGCCCAGTCACATTTAACGATGTTGAATCCCAAATCGCCAAGGATAATAAAATTCTGAAAATTTGGTATGTTTTTGTATGAAGTATTTCAGAGGTCGTGTAAAAATTTCACGACAATGAGGAAGCTCGTTATTGAACAATTAACATTCACAAATTAAACGTTGTCTTATGGAAACTGATGTAACTTTGCAATAAGTTTGGTTTTTTGACCTCTCAATTTTGTAATATCTACAATATACTGAAAGCAACGGAAACAAAACGAAGTTTATTGATAATTCTTCAATAGCGAGCTTCCTATTCGTCGTGACATTTTAACAAGACCTCTTGAATACTTCGTACAAAAACATACCAAATTTTTACGTGAAGTATTTCATGTAAATGAACTATTTATTGAACAATTAACATTAACATGTTTCATAGGGACTCAGCATCCTTAATGCCTCGGCAAGTTGATCTTCCGTTGAGCGTCATCTTCATCCAATAACTCTTGCAGATGGGCGTCCGCGAATGTTTGTCCCCACTCTCAAAATCGTCACTTCTGAACCGCTTGAACCAATCTTCACGCGTTACTTTTGACGGTTACGTTCGCCGTAGGCCTCCTCAAGCAACCGACGTGCTTCAGCTGCTGTTTTTTTTAGGTTGAAGCAGAAAAGCAAAGCTTCCCGCAAATGCTGATTATTTGGCACAAACTTTGACATTTTCGAGGTCAGAAAAAAGATCGTTGTGTCGCGATATTTGTTTGTATTACGACTGGGCATTCTTAACGGATGTCCGAGCTATAAAGACACCCAATTCCAGACCCGTATGCCGACTACACGTGTAGCTAGCGCCATCCACGTGTGAAACCCGGAAACTTAGTTGCGCACCTAGCATTACTCCTAGCTCCGTAAACAATTAATCCCGAGAGACGAAGTGTACAATTAGGCACGAAGATTTAACGGAATGTGGACGAAAAGGAGAGCTCGTCCGATTTTCGCTCGAGCAGGACCGCCGAACTGGGCGTACTTCCGAATGCGTTTTTTTTATTTACGATTGAGCATTCTATAGGGAGTAGCTGCTTTACGAGCATCAACGATTCGACTTCGAGCAATCCCAGCCCGGTGATTCCCCTCGAACTCGAATTACATCGACCCCGAATTTCCGGTGCAAGCGTTTCAATTTGGATGAGCGACAATTAAACAAAAGTTCAACCCTAGGTCGTCACACCTATTTCTGCTGGGTCGCGCACGGTCTGTCAGACAGGCTCTCTCGTTTATGATAAACAAACGTTTACTTTTAGCGCCGATGAGTACGAGCGAAACGCCACTTTGCTTAACGGGCTACGTCTACCTTGGTGGGCCGAAGAATGACTGTTTCCAAAAATATTTTTATTCGATAGTATCGTTTCTTAGCTATATCCGCTGAAAATTTTTGTTGGAATAATCTTAAAACTCAATGAGCCACAGCTTTTAACAGTCGGCCGGGTAGCAGCGCCATATTGCAAGCTTTAAACGCGTTTTCCTCGAAGCACTGTTTTCAAGGTCGATGGACACGATACTCTCGAAAATTCGGAAGCAGGCCATTTTTTCAGGCCTCCAGGTGGACGCAGCCCCCTCAAGGTATTCCTTCCACGAATACGAATATGTAACGATTAACCGATTTCCGCAATTACCGAGTAAATATACATGCCAAGCGATCGAAATTTCAACGAAAAATGACGACTCTCAAAAGCGCCTCATTTATACGGCACTTTACGGAGATTAAAAACCGACCGCGTTTCCAGTAAATAATTTATACGCTAAATAACTCTCGACGCCTGATACAAACTCCTCACGCGTGTAAAAAATTCTGAAGATTACGCAACGACGATAAAAACATCGTCGCCGAATGTTGGAAGAAAAAATCGATGATAAAACTTGGAAAAATGCGAGTATCGGAAGAATTTTCGTAGCGGCAACTATTCAGAGAAAATGTAAAAATGTCAAAACCTGCCAAATGTACGCGAAATGTTTCGTTCTACTTTATCGTTAGGTATAATAATTGATTGTGACTTATCAGGGTTGTTACGCATTATTGACTCAAAAATTCCCTGACTTTTCCAGGTTTTCCATACAGATTTTGCAAAAATGCCAGCTTTCGCAAATTACCCAGATTAGGGTCAAATAAAGAACACTCTGATTTTCATCAAACATAGTTTTTAAGTTAAAGACCGCAAGTTATATCTCTCTTCAACCATGCTACCGTTTGGAAAGGTTACGAACTAGACGGGAAAAATTATACACGTAGAAATAGCAATGAATCATTTTTGTGAAAAAATTAACAACATTTTTGTCCGACTTGAAAAAACAAAGGAAATTCTCAATTCTGTCCTTCTATTGAAAAATTATGTTGAACCGGATAACATCATTTTTTCAAGATCAAATACAAGGAAACGGTAAAAATTGAAATAAAAATTACAAAAAAAAAGGCAATTCGATAAATAATTTACACATTGTAAAGTAAAAAAATACATCAAAAGAAACTACAGAACCTGTTCCGTATAATAACCAGAATTTTTTATGCCGGTGTCAATAAATAAGAAAATAAACATAAACACTTATCTACAATAATGATGATGTGGTTGTATATTGACAGGCCGAATGCAAATGTATAGATCTGCACAGTAAATCAATTTCCAGTTTTTTCAATTTTCAATGTTTGCCACTGACATAACATTTTTTGTATATAACAAAGAATAATATAAATATCTAAAATATGCAAAAATATTTATTTTCACACTGTATAGTTTTTTTCTTCAAGTCAGTATCATGTTTCGTAATTCTTGCAAAAATCAAATTATGAGAAAATTCCAGACAATTTCCAAAATTCCCTGACTTGTCGCTGACTATTCCAGGAGGAAAGAAATTCCCCGAGTGTTCCCGATTTTCCATAAGCGTAACAACCCGGCTCACTTTTACCATGCGCCAATGATCCAGAAGGGGGCCCTCCTTATGCTCCCTCAAAATACGGCCTTCCGCGAAAGGAATACCTCAACGAGAATAGTGCAGCGCTTCAACAGCCAAAAGTCATACAAGACCCAAAAACAATTCGCAAGACTCTATGCAGAGGTTTGTAAAAAAAGAAAAATCTACCCTCTGCAAAAAAAAGGATAGCAGTCGATTTCTCGAAAGGGAGACAAAAGGCGACCGATCCTAAGGAAACGTCCGGTCTGACAGTCCGCTACCAATTCCCTGACGCGAGCTTCGATGGGAGTTGCCCCGAAGCATGTTTTCATTCCACCGCACGTTCAGCCAGTGTCTCGACGTCTCAACGTGTAAGGTAACACAGCTGGTAAGTCTGCCATCGGCGCAGCGGCCCAGGTTGTGACGTTCCAGGGTTAAACGAAAAAAAAAAAAAAGAAAAAAAATTGGACGTGTACCCGACATTGAGGCGCGTTCGACACGAAGTGTCCGCCCAACGAAGCCTTAGGTGATATTCTCGTGCCCGGAAAGACGAATCGTGTTTATGGTACGCAGAGCGCCGTGTGTTTCGGAACGAGTCGAAGATTGAGAATTAGCGTCGCCCAATTAACTCGGACAATTCCGTTGCTCTTTCTACTTATTTTTCTTTTTGCTTTCGTGTGTTCTTTATCTGAGGCGTTTATCATCGTTTCGTGGCGAGTTAAAAAAAGGCACGCTAGATGGCGTGTTTTTCTCGTGTCGATCATTGGCAAACGAGTTACGTGGCCGCGCGACCGTCTCTCGGCGTGCGCGGGAGCAGCACACGGCCGAGGGTTTCTCGAATCGTCGTGCGAGGGCGCTCTCGATCGTACGCGAAGAGATCGATCGCGCGATGTTTCGTACCACTTTTGTTTTTTCTTGTTTTTTTTTTCCCCCTCGTTCCCCGTATACAATTGCAGTACATTTCTTCTGCTTTTGTCGGAGGGGGGCGGGAGGGGCGAAAAAAAGAAGAAAGAAAAAGGAAATCACTGGTTGTAGAGTGATTCGTTAAAGAACCTGCTCATACTCACATTCTCGCCGGGACCGCCGAAACCACCGAGATTATAGTCACCCATGCCACTACCGCTGTCTTCCCTCGGTGTTCCGGGACCGCCGTTCGCCGGGCTGTTCTTCATGCCGTCGAGACCGTCGCCGTTCAGCACCGGCCCCATCGTGTTCGGGCCCATCGGGCCCATCGGACCACCCTCCGGACCTCCGCTCATCGGGAAATCCTTCGAGAGCGACGAAATCAAGCGTTTTAGAATTTTTCGTGTCACGTCGTTCGACGTGGCGGAGAGTTATCGAGCGTTTTGAATTTGTCGATGGGCTGGAAGGAGGAGGAGGGGGGGGGGGATGATATTTACCCCTGGCATATTTCCACCGGGCACGGGTTTCATCATTGTGTACATGTTCTCGCCACCGCTGTTACTGCTGTCTTGTGGACTTGGCATTATAGGTGTTCCTGGGCCAGGTGGACCCGTCGATCCTGGTGGCCCACCGTAATTACCCGGCGACGACGACGAGTAGTTCATTGGCTGCAGGGAGAAAATGCGAAAGCACATTTTTAGCACGGGTTGGAAAATTATGAAGAATGCTGTCAAGGCGAGATACAGATTCGGATGGGAAAAAATGGAGCAATGTCGAGGAATTTTTAAACCAACAAGGGGAGGACGCCAATCGGGACCAACCGGTTTCGCTCGAGCTGCGTGGGTAGAAGGTGGGTCCCTACTTAACGTTTTTTAAATGTTTCGTCCGAGTGGGCCATAGGAAAGGGTAAAACACACTCCAAAGATTTCCGAGTAGAGCTTGGGGGATATTTTTTTGAACCATTTCTAACAAGGAACATCCCTCCGGTGACGCTCTTCGATTTTGTTGAACTTTGGATATGTTATAAAGCACCGAAAATTAAGCGATACGTATTTTTTTTATCGGCGGAAAAACGGTTTTAAGGGGTGAAACCACCCCTCGAAAAAAGGCATCTCTAGGGGTAATATAGCAGTTTCACACACAAGGAGGCCACCGATTTTAAGGATCTTGAGTCCCAAATCGCAAATGATAACAAAATTCTGAAAATTTGGTACGTTTTTGTATGAAATATTTCAGAGGTCGTGTAAAAATTTCAAGACAATTAGGAAGCTCGTTATTGAACAATTAACGTTCACAAATTAAATGTTGTCTTATGGAAACTGATGTAACTTTGTAATAAGTTTTTTTTTGACCTCTGAATTTTGTAATATCTACAATATGCTGCAAGCAACGGAAACAAAACGAAGTTTATTGATACATTTTTTTAAATTTCTTTTAAAAATCGTTCTTAACACAATGTTAATTTTTTAATAACGAGTAATAAATACTTCATACAAAAACTCGTCAAAAATTGTTCGTCTTTGATAATGTAGAGAGGCATTGCAACGAATGCCGGGCGTCAGTTAGTACGTATATAAAAATGTCGATGAACGTACTGTCGATGTGTTTGGTTGCCACTGCGGCCTTCCGCCCGGTCCTGCCATACTCATGGGTGGCATGCCAGGTCCGCCTGGTCCACCAGGTCCTAGACTACTGTTGGGTGGTGGTCCTCGCATACTCGGGCCGTAATTGCCCGGTCCCATCGGGCCCATACCCGGTCCCCTCGGTGGATTCATCCTCGGATTCATGGGATTCATGCCCGGCGGTCCTACGAGAATAAGACTCTCATCAGTGACGATCGACGAAAGGAGAACGAAAGAGAAAAGGACGATTATACTCCCGGAAACATTTTCTATGTTTCGTTCTTTTTTTTTTTTTACAACTGTTAATCACTGATATGCTAATTGGTTTGTACAATTGGCCGCAAAGCGTGACAAGACCCCGAGACAAAAAGAGGTCGAGTGCGTGTTCTGACCGCGCGTTTTGAAAGTGACGTTCCGTAGCTCTTTGGGTACGCACACAATTTTGAAAACGTAAAATTTTCTATTACGACCAACATCAAAAACTGCAAATTACGCGGAGAGGTTTTGAAAATTCGACTTTGGATATTTTTCCGTGATCAATGTGAGAATTGTTCGGCATTGAATAATTGTCTATTCGCTTGAACAAGTGAGAACGGTGAGAGGCTCGTAAGAAAGAGGCAGAGTGAGGGAGTGAACAGTGAACATTTATAGGGGGGGATTTGGGAATCAATTCGAAAAAATATTTTTGACCGCGAGAGAGCAACCTGTTTATTCACAACTTCAAATGTATTTTTTGAAAAATATCACTTGAAAATGAAGCCTGCTTAATTGCTATATGTTTTATTCTACTTAAGGGGGAAGATCCCTTTAGGCGACCGAAAATAAGCGAATCTTCAAGATTTCTCTGTGTCGGAACTATTTATTCTGCGCAATTAAAATTTTATTTACAGATTAATGTCGGAATTTTTTTTATTTGCAGTTTTTTAAAATGGCGTTTGTAGGACACTTGCTGCGGAGACAGTTGTCCCCTGAGTTCTTCTATAGCGTACAACCTAGCGTCTGGTGCTGGGTTGAAACATCAGAGCCAAAAAGTTTTAGATTTTCGAAGACCCACACGCTCTATGTGAACGGAAAAGCGCTTGAAATTTATTTTCAAAAACAACTTTTTCATTAAGAAATATCGGAATAAAAATTTCATGAAGCATATCATTTTCTTTCAAACGTGTAACGTTTTTTTTTATTTCCACTTTTCTTCGAATTTTTAGGGTTCACGTAGAGCATGTTGGTCTTGGAAATCTAAAACTATTGGCTGATTTTTCAAATCAACGAACCAGACGCTGGGTTGTACGCCGTTGAACGAAGAACTCAGACGCCATTCGTAAATATGTTAAACAAATTTTTGAACATCAAACGATGTAGTATGTAGATACAATTTTAATTATGAAGTGTAGTTATTTTCAACCCAAAAAAAACTTGAAAATTTTCTTTATTTTGGCTACCTAAAGAGGTCTCCCACCTTAAGCCGATCGCATATAGCAAATTAATTACATATTTTTCATTAAATTTCATCAAATTCTCTTAGTCACAAGGACTATTTTTTTTCAAGAAAAATAAACTTTTCTCTCCCTGAAAATCAACGAGCAACGAAAATCGAGCACCCATAGCTCAGAAGCCATGTTGACCCTGTGCTGTCTATGTTTAACGTGGAAAATTTTTAGAGCAGCACTGAAAATATTTGTCAGTTGGGTCCTTGTCGAATTCAAAACTGTGTATAATCATTTTTTTCCGTAAACTAATTATTCGACACCAACCGCAATGATTTAAGGAGAGAGATGGCTTAAGGCGAAAAAAACATTTGCTTATTTTCATGTTTTTTTTAAAGGTATGATCTCTTCAGCATTTTTGAGACTCAGGGTATGTTTTATTACTACTTTACGCTGGTACATAGTATTTTTTAAAATGATTAATCTTTAAAAACAACGGAGGTCACGGTCTCCTGAACTGCATATTCAAAACTGGCGTAACGTATAGCCAAAAAACTAATAGACCGATTCTGATAAAATGTACAAATCTTTCTAGCCTTATCGTCTAAAACATGAACCTACCTATTAAAAGAAAACATTTTTTTCCTCGCCTCTTATATTTAAGGTATTTAACCAACGTTATCCTTTTGGATTATTCGAGATTTTTAGCTCTCGTGGGCGGAGGTAAAGGGACTCGTGAGACGGACGGAATGACATACAAAAATTGCAAGATCTCCTACAAGCTACGGAACCCCCCCCCCCTCCCCCAAAAACGAATAATCCAAGCGAGTGAATTTTCGCTCCGCAAATAATGACGATTATTCGAAAACAATTGATCGCTACAATAATCGACCGATCTTCGAGGTTCGAGTCAGCCTTTGCCGCGAAATTCGTCACACACAGATACACATTAAGCGAGCTCGATGGTGCTGGTTGCAAGGGACGGCGGACCGTCCCATCGCAAAACGATGGGACAATAATAAGCATGCTTTACAAAAATATTACCGAGATAGTTGTCTAATACGGAAATAAAAAAAAAAACACACACACACATTGTGACACGGCAGGAGGCACATGCTGGAGAGAAATGGGAACGGCACGGAACGACACTTACTTTCTCTACACCCCTGACCCACCCTTGGCTCCCCCAGCCCCAACGCGAACCCAGCCATCGTGAAACACTCAAAAGCCGAGAGTTTCGAAACACGGATCTCCTCGTAGCGAAGTTGCGAACTAATTATTTTTTCGTTGCGCAATCTTCCGGAGGGAAAAAAATTGCGCAAGTAGAAAAAATAATAATAATCGTAGAACACACTAGAGAAAATGCAGGGCCGGAAAAAAATTATCGCAACTGTGAGAATTTTGAGGAGGTTGAAGCGGTCCAGTCGAGGCAGTTGACGATTTGTGAATTTTTTTTCTCAATTAAGGGGTTAACCCCACTTGCGATTTAAAAAAAATCGATTTTTTTTCATTGCATTTTTTTTAAGTATAAGTATCTGAGAATATGTCCTGAAAATTTCAAGTCGATCCGAACAAAATTGACTGAGATATGAGCGTTGAAAGAGAAAAATCCGTGAATTGAAGAACTGAAATTGAAACTTTAAACGCGGTTTTCTCAAAATGGCATTTCTGAAGTCGGTGACCAAGATTACTCGAACACTAATGAACCGATCTTCTTGAAATTTTGCAGGCTTATTTAATACATAAAAATGTAGTCTTTAATCGTTCGATTTTTTTTTTTCGAAAAAAAAAATGGCCGTTTTATAGCCAAATAACGGCCGTTTTTTTTTTCGTTAAAATCGAACCATTAACTTTGACTGTCCGCCATTTTGTGAAAAATGTATATTTTTTAAAATCCTTCGATTAAAGACTAGTTTATACTTATATTTGACTAAATCCATCCGCATTTTTTTTTCAGATGATCCACTTCGCCGCAATGTTGGTCACCGCAAACCGTGTATATAAAAACATTATTTCATTGACGGCCATTTGCCACTAAACAATGTAATATTTTTCAATAAAAAAATTACTGAAAGTTCTTCAAGATGTGTTCTTTAAGATGGTATATTGATCGATTAAAAAAGTTTTGTAGTTTTCTTTTAAAAAATTCATGAAAAAGGCCTTTTTTTGCGCTACAAGTGGGGGTAACGCGTTAACCTCAAACGAATGCATACAAGGTACAGATTTATTCGTTTGATGCTAATTTTCCATAAAATTTACAACTAAAGGGCAAACTTGCATTTTTTTATTTTTATTGCGTAAATAAGAAAAACGTTCGTCTTACTACCAACTTGAAAGGTATAACATTATTGATGATTATTATGAAAAAACTGCGTCAGCGAATGTTTTATACAAGACAGAATGAAATTTTTCAGTCATTTTTGGTCGTGCCTATTTATATTTATGTCGCGAGATTATTTATTATTACCATTAATTAATATTGAGACGTTGAATAAGTTCTCCCTGATTATTCGTAAAAATGAATGCTTTATTTTAAAAAATCATTTCTAATGCTTTTAAACGTTGTGTGATCAATTCAACACATCATAATCATTATTTTTGAAGCCTCTAAATCAATCTTTACGTGTTGTTTCCAACAAAGCATGGTCGCCGTAAGTCTCAACAAGATTTACTTGTCCTTCAACTGCAGATTTTTTTGTTGACCTAACAAGGAACATCACTTTGGTGTCCTCCTCCGATTTCGTTGAAACTTTTTTATGTGGAAGAGTATCAAAAACTAACAGACACGTATTTTTTTTATGGATGGAAAAGTGGTTTTAAGGGGTGAAACGCACCCTCAAAAATGGGGATGTTTTTCACTTTTCGTCGATAACAGCAACAATGTTTATTTTTTCGTGTACTATACAGTGGAGATGAGAACGATAACGTTATCAACGAGAAACGAAAAACACCCCTTTTTTCGAGGGTGCCCTTCACCCCTTAAAAGCGTTTTTCCGGCGATAAAAAAAAATACGTGTCTCTTACTTTTTGATACTCTTCCACATAAAAAAGTTTCAATGAAATCGGAGGGGGACACCAGTGATGTTCCTTGTAACAGTGCAGTAAGATTCCTCGTAAATACTGTTTTTTTTTGGCACGAAATTTGACATGTTAACACTACGAAAAAAAAAAGTTTTTCACACTTGGGCAAAATGACATAAATTGAATTTCAGGCTTGCTTATATAGGGTGTCTCAAAATGACCTGACATTATAATTTATTAATAAAACGTATGATTTATTTGAAAAGTGCGAATATTTTTATTTCAATATAAGGTGCAAAAAAATGGCGCGCAATTTAAAATGTCAGGTCGTTTCGAGACACCCTTTAGAACTTCTTTATAGATGCGGCACCATCGTAAGCCACAGGCACGCCATCTGTTGGAAAACGGCGAGAACTTATTCAACTTCCTAATATCAAGTGTTGCCAAAATGTGGAAACTTCGCGGACATTGAAGTTGGCGGCAATGCTCTTCACTCGCCAGCCAAGATTCCTAACCTTTCGTCAAACCTTGATGGTCCGATATTGAATATAGATGGTGTACGAAGGGCAAGATGGAGGCTTTTTTTTATCTCTAAATGGTTCCAATGGTTTAGATTGCATTAAACCGTTGTTAGAAATGGTTTATCTCAGTGCTAAATAGCCAAAAAAAATTACATTGCCCGTAGCGTGAACATCTTGCCCATCTGATCGCACGTAAAATTACATACGTCAAACTACTTTTTATCTCTGGTGTTTGTTGGTGAAATTTTTTTTTTTAATTCGTAAAGAATCAGTGTGATCGAGACAGTAACGTATATATATTTTTTAAACTTAATATTGCATCCTGGCTAACGCTTCAACCTTCCTAATAAAAGAAATGGTATAAAAATTTTCAATTTTTCTTTCATAGTTTTGCGAAAATTATTATACAGCTGTAAAAAAAAATAAGGAATGTTCTCTAACGAGCTTAGGGACTCGTCTTGTGAAATTCAATCGTTTTCGTAGCTATGTACATACATATTTGAGGGTTCGAAAAAATCGATTTTTTTACTTCGGGTCATAACAAAAATGTTGGTATATGGTAAGGAAAAAATTCTCGAAAAAGTAAGCTCTTTAGGCCACTTTGAATTATTGCGAAAGCCATTTCTAGAAATTTCACTAAATCTGGCTCGAAATAATGAATTTTCACGGGTGAAGAAAAAAGAATAATTACGAAACATGTCGAAATCCCGATGACCATGATTTCCTTCAGGATCATGAATCTTTTCGATTTCTTATAGTCGAGTATTGTAGCGCGGATATGCATGATTGCCAATGAGACTCATCGTTTCATTGTGTGTGAAATGATTTCTTAATCACTAAAAAAAGAGCTAAGACGTGAACGCCTTTGAAAAATGAATTTTCAATCATTTAAAAAAATCTAAGACGTGGAGTCTTGTCGAAAAACGATTTTTTAATCATTAAAAATAATTCTAAGACGTGAAATGTCACGATTTCGAGCAGAATTAAGAAACTCCACAAAATCATTCGGTCAAATTTGATCTGTAGGGCTTTGCACCAGACTTTTTTTCTATCACGTACTAACATTTTTTTCGTACGAAACAAAGTATACACATTTTCTTTCCCCACTCTGATAACCGTATGGGTAAAAAAATCAGGCTTTTCGCCTGCGATTGTGGATTACTTTATTTCAAATTCGAAAACAATCGGCCATTCCCATTGTGTTACACATACACACACCCGAATCACAAATAAATAAATTCCTCACAACATTTTTTCCCATCATGACTAGCCCCGTATTCTCCGAGTCTTTCTCCTCCAGGCAAAGCAATCCCAGCGTCGAAACACTCGTAAGCGTCGGAGGAAAACGAGAGCAAGAACAAATTTGGCAATGACTCTCCGGGTGGATATCGCGTGACTTCTCGACAGCCGTCATACGTTTTAATTTTCTTCGCCAAGCTCCGAAGGCAACATTTACAACAGCGAGAATGCCAGAGACGAGAGGATACACGCGTTTTTTTTTGCGACACAAAGTGCAAGCTAGAGCGGCCCGTTGGCTGCGGAAGAGACAAACGACAAAGAGGCGTACAGAGGATAAAATATTGAGGAAAAAAAATACAACCAAAGGAAAAATGAGAAACGAAGAATAACAGAAGTAATGGAAAAATGAACAGAATCTATTGAGAAGTTAGGCTTGACTAAGTCATGTGAGTGTGATTCGGTTGCTAGGTTTGCTTCCTACCTTGCCACCCTACAAACTCTCCGGCTTCGCCTGAGGAACACAAGAGCACACATTAGTACGGCAGGTAGGTAAGGTCAAGTTTATGGCGGCAGAGCCGAGTTATCTCGCAGTGGTACGTTTTTTTTATCCTTCGAAATTTTTTCCCCCGTTTTTTGTTTGTTCTTTCTTCAACTGGTCGATCATTCGATCTGGTGAGACATTCGCGACAAAAGAGAATTTGGAAAAAAGGAATCATTCTTCGCTTCGTCCGCATCGACGTATCGCTCGGATGATTCACGCCACTGCTCGTAACCGGATTCCAAGTTCAAAAACCAATCCACTCCACATCACAGCAATCCAATACAATTCGTCATTAAGGGGTTAGGCTACTGTGAAAATGACGAACGTTCGTTTCTCGCTTGAGGCAACTCGTATTTAAGAGACTGATCCAATGCTGCAGAAATCGCAGATTGAAGGTAAACTTATCATTGCAACGATAGAACTGCCGGTAAAACTTTAAGGAGTGTCCGGACAATTAACAATATGGGGTAAGGTGCCCAATTGTTGGCACTTCAACGGCCTAATTATTGGCACTTAAAGGGCCTATTTATTGGTACTTTGAGGGCCCAATTATTTTCACATTGAAAGCCCTATTATTGGCCCTTTGGGGGCCCAATTCTTGGCACTTAAGGGGGCCCAATTATTGGCATTTTGAGGGCCCAATTATTGGCACTTTAAGGCCCCAGTTATTGGCACTTCGAGGGCCCAATTATTGGCACTTTGGAGCCCAATTATTGGCAATTTAAGGCCCCAGTTATTGGCACTTTGAGGGCCCAATCATTGTCACTTTAAGGGCCGAGTTATTGGCACTTTAAGGGCCCAATTATTGGCCCTTTGGATCCCAATTATTGGCAATTTAAGGCCCCAGTTATTGGCACTTTGCGGGCCCAATTTTTTGGCACTTAGGGGCCCGATCATTGGCAATTTAAGGCCCCAGTTATTGGTACTTTGAGGGCCCAATTTTTGACACTTTAACGGCCCCAATTATTAGCACTTTAAGGCCCCACCTATTATCACGTTTGGGCCCAATTATTGGCACTTTAAGGCCCCAATTATTGGCACTTTAAGGCCCCAATTGTTGGCACTTCAAGGCCCCAATTATTGGCACTTCAAGGACCCAATTATTGACGCTTTCAAGACCACTGTGTAGGTAAGAGAGAAGTGTCAATAATTGACGGGGTGCCGAAATAAAGTCACTTTATTCTGTTACCATTTAATTCAAATTCATACGGCAAATTCGTTGTCTTATGCTATATGCACTCTCTAAATTAAAAAAAAAAAACTATCGTCTACACCGTTTCTATAAACTTTATAATTGAAATAGCTTTCAACGTAGGGAGATGCCTATGTGTCATAATGTACAGAGTGATTTTACATTTTTTCCCTCAGTACATTATGACAATTGCGTCATCAGTGTCATAATGTACTGAATGATTCGACAGTTTGTTACAACATTGTAAGGGGGGAGATACCTTTAGGCGAGAAAAAATGTGCTGACTTTCATGATTTTTTTAAAGCAAAAATTTCATCATTTTTTAGCCTCATGGTATGTTTTATTACCATTTTTGGCTCTTACATGATATTCTTTCAATCATTTTTAAAAATGGCGGCGATATGGCACGATCTTCTATGCTGAATTTTTAAAATGGGTGTGACGTGGTGGCTAAAAAAACTAATCGACCAATTCGGATGAAATTTAGTATATATCTTTTTAACCTTATTGTCTGCAACATGACCTTAAACCTTGTTGAAGAAAAAACGTATTTTTTTTGCAAAATGTAACAATTTTTGTCGGAAAGATCAATCTTTTGGCTTCAAAGCGTACAATTTCATCGATTTTCGGTTTGAAGACTGTGCCATACCTCTGCCATTTTTGAAGATTACTAAAAAAAAACATAGCATGTGGCAGCCAAAAGTAGTAATAAAACATACTCCGAGTCTCAAAAATAGTGAAAAAGATCTTTAATCTTAGATCTAATTATCTTTAATAATGAAAAAATAGTGAAAAAAAAATTATGAAAATAAGCTTTTTTTCTCGCTTGACGGTATCTCCCTATTTAAATATTTATTCACTTTTCATTTTTTCACATCGATGAGCGTAGGCACCTCTACGTTAAAAGGTGTTTCGTCAATTGTCAATTTTATGAAAACAATGTAGACGATCGATTTGAAATTTGGAGGTTGCATTCAGTATACAGGGTGGACCATTTAACGTAACCACCCCAAATATCTCGGTTGCCTTTAGAGTGACGAAAACAAACCCAAAATATTTCAAGATCATTATATCATAAGTCGTTGGATTCGTCTGAATATCATCTACGTCTCAATTACCAAAAAAAAAACATGTTCCCATTTGAAAAACCATTCATGACCTTGTGAAGGCAAAAACTATGACCTTGACAAAAATGAATTTTTCATCATCGTATCAGGGCGCTGAAATCGATCAAATTACATACTGACATTTTTTTTAGTTACTTCAAAGGCAACGGAGATATTTGGGGTGGTCTCGTTAAATGGTCCACCCTGTATGACAAAGAATTGTATTAATTTGAATCGAACCTGTATTAATTTAAATCAAATAGTAACGTCCCGTCAATTGCCCCGAAACTGCCGCGTTTTTTTTTCTCTCAATATTACGTTTTTCAAAACGGTGTACGCGATTTCTGGAATTTTAATGAATGCATTCACTTGACATATATTTATTTTATTTATTTCATTTATTTTATTTATTTTATTTATTTCATTTATTTTATTTATTTTATTTATTTTATTTATTAGTAATATATTAGTAATTTTGTTCTCATTGATCATTAACAATAATAATGTAATTTGTCCTCGAAAAAAAAACGAAAAAAAAGATTCAAAATTTGTTTTTGATGATTGAAACACGATAACAAAAAAAGGCTCGGTCAAGTCTTAGCCAATATTATCTCCTTTGAAAAAAAAAAACTCGTTTTTTGGTTTCAGACAAACCCGGTGGTCAAAATCGAGTACACCGTTGGGTCGTTCATGTCGAGGACACGTTCAAAGGTCCTTCATGAAATTGTTCATAACTTCTTTAATTATTAATATTTCATCAAATTTGCCACACAACTGTGTCGATGTGAATGCAAATAAATTTCCCCACGATTGGACGTAATATGATTTATCATCTTGCTTATTTCTTCAAAACTAGGTGTTTTAACCAACTCTGATTTTCGCGTCGTCACAGTGGCCTAACCCCTTAATTGATTTGTTTCAAAAGAAAATTATAACAAGTATACACACATATGCGTATGGGGCGTTCCCGGACAAATTGGTAAATCCCCCAATGTAGCCATTTCCGCTAGGTTCTCTTTTTATCAACTTCGAGCCTTCTTACGATGAAATCGAAGAATTTCGTCACCCGAGGGCTAGACGAGAAAGAATTGAGACGAGGTAGAAGAAAAATCACAACGGAGAGAAGAGTGATGGAAGAAACAACTATCCACGTTGATTGCTCTATGCTTCATTTGTTCGAGGCTCTTAAAAAAAAAAGATTCGAATTTTATGTCGATTCGGTCCGGAATGCTTCATACGTATATATGTATATGACTCCATCATTGAATTAATTTCTTTTGCTGTGTGGTTTTTGATACTCATGCGTCTAAGTCATTCTCCTTTCGAAACGCTTGCCAATACCAAAAAGAAACAAAATAAAGACAGAGTAGGTATTTGTCGTTGGTGTTTTGTCGTAATTATGTTCAATTAGCGAGCAAACGAACGGTCCTACCTTGTCTCGTCGGATCCATACTGTTTGGCATCATGGGTTGTCCAGGGGGCTGAAAAAGATCGATCCGGTCATTCGAGAATCCCAAATTTTTTGGTACTTTGCTTTGGCTTTCACTTAATCGCTACTTGAGGAACTCACCCCGTTGAATTCGTTTCCCATTTGGGGCATTCGCACTCCTGGTCTTGGTCCTGCAGGATATCTCGGGCCCATGAACTGGAACAACGAAGGATTTTTCTCTTAACTACCTCAAGAATGGATATATTTTTCAACTTCGCGAGGATTTCACTCGAATAAAATTATTTCGCGAGAAAAAGATAAACGACGACGAAGTTTCGCGAGTTGGAAAATTTCGCGTGGACAAAGAGTATTATTGCGGGAGTTATAAAATATCATTCGTATATCGTTACTGTAGCAAAAAAAAAAAAGCGTCTTCGATTGATTAAGACCACGTGAGTTTCGATATTCAATATTCAATTCAATATTCAATCCAATATTCAATCCAATATTCAATCCAATATTCAATCCAATATTCAATTCAATATTCAGTTTAATATTCAATTCAATATTCAATTAAATATTCAATTAAATATTCAATTAAATATTCAATTCAATATTCAATTCAATACTCAATTCAATATTCAATTCAATATTCAATCCAATATTCAATCGAATATTCAATTCAATATTCAGTTTAATATTCAATTCAATATTCAATTCAATATTCAATTAAATATTAAATTCAATATTCAATTCAATATTCAATTAAATATTCAATTCAATATTCAATTCAATATCCAATTCAATTCAATATTCAATTCAATTTCAGTTCAATATTCAATTCAATATTCAATTCAATATTCAATTCAATATTCAATTCAATATTCAATTCAATATGCAATTCAATATTTATATCAATATTCAATTCAATACTCAAGTCAGCAATCAATTCAATATTCAATTCAATATTCAAGTCAATAATCAATTCAATATTCAATTCAACATTCAAATTATTACTCCTTTCAATTGTCTCACTGTAGTATAACGTTCTACTTTTTCCTCAATGGCCAAAAACGTCGAAACTTGTGACGTTGAAGTTTGCGTCGTCGGAATGCAACGATATTACGATTTTTCCTTTAAATTTTTGAACGGGCTACATCTACCTGGGTGGGTCAAAAAAATGCATTTTCCAAAAATATTTTAATCCGATAAGATCACCTTTTTGCTATATTCCCTGAAAATTTCATTGAAATATTTGCAAAATTGAATGAGATGTAGCTTCTAACAGCGTCATACTTGAAACTTTAAACGCGTTTTTCTCGAAACATCGTTTGCGAAGTCGGTGGACACGATATCTCGAGAACCACTCGGTGGATTGTTTCCAAATTTACAGGAGATACGATGAGAATAATTCAAAGGTCGTTGACGATCTTACTTTTCAAAATTCGATCTTCATTTTTCAATAGCTACGTAAAAATGACGACTTTTTTCTTAAATTTTGTTTGCTCGAGTTTCAATTCGTCGTCGCGTTTTCGAAAAAAATTATTTTAAAAATCGTCGATCGTCAACGACTCGTCTTTATCGTTAACTTGAATAACCCGTCTGGTTTTTAGATTTCGGATGGACCGTTTGAGCTGGAGAGTGTCCACCGCCAAACGTCGCGAAAAAAATTTCATCCGTTTTTGTTGTTTTTCTGTATTTTTTGCTAATTTTTTCTGGGCTCTCAATACATATATCTGTGTGTTTAAAAAAATGCATTTTTTTTAATTAACCATTTCCCAGATAAAAATTCGGAATATGGCAATTTTTTCGGGCCTCCAGGTGGATGCAGCCTCTCGAGGCTATTTTGAAAATTGAGGTGGCGAATTGCTAATAACAACGCGCACAAACGTTTGAGCTGTTTGCACGTTCTAAATGAGCCAAAAACAAATGTAACCCCTTGGGCCACTCTAGAGGCCGAAAAAATAGGCTTTTTGGGAATTGCTTTTCAGAAACAACTACAAAATAAATCGAGATTACAAAAAAGGGTGTTTATCATACACATCAGTGACTGTATAAAATAATTTTTTTTAAGCGATTAATTTCAAAATGGCGGCTGTGCAGCGTTTTTGCGATGACGTCTCCGTTTGACGTTGGCCGGAAAAATAACTCAGACAATTTTCAACCGTTTCACTTGAAATGTTGAATTTATCTTGAAAAATACATTGTCTATGAAAGTACGTAGGATTTTTTTTTATATTGCATGGTTCATTTGTTATTAACAATTATCTGACGATTTTTTAGGCAAATTTTTCACTTTCCACTTTAGAAGTGCCCCATTTGGCAAAAAAATCAATATATCGAAAAAATCCTACGTACTTCTATAGCATTTATTATACATAAGCGAAAAAAATTCAATGAAATTCAATTCAATCAATCGAAAATTCAATCAAAACGGAGACGTCATCGCAAAAACGCTGCACGGCTGGCATTTCGAAATTAACCGCTTCAAAAAAATTATTCTATACAGTCACCGATATGTATGATAAACACCCATTTTTGTAATCTCGATTTATCGTGTAGTTTTTCTGAGAAAAAAAAATCCCCAAAAAGCCTATTTTTTCGGACTCTGTAAGTAATCAAAAAGAAATTTCGTCGAATTCCAATGTTGCAAACGTCAACGTCATGCAAACTTAGAGATCTACTCTTACCTGGCGGATCGAATACCCTTATCTACTCGTATCATTTTTTTTCCCTCACTTTCAAGAATCGAGGAAATGGCTCGACGAGTGTGTGTAACAAGAACGAACACCTTACCTCGGTAGAGTGTACACGCAATGACGAGAACTCGTTCTAAGCCCCTTATCATGCTATATATCGTTATATAACAATGGTAATACAGAGATAAAAAAAAATAGTGTATCGAACGAGTATAGAGAAACCACAATTGTAATGGTAGACGAAAATATCGAATGTCCAAAGTGTGGGTGTGTTCGAGGCGATTCGACATGCAAACTCGTCTTGCAGGGTCAATCGTAGCTATTTGCGAATCGACCAATTACAGGTTTTTCGGGGCACAACAGCGAGGAGTATAGTGTGCACAGCCAACGGATACGTCGCGCTCGATCTCGCTTCAAAGATCGTGAGATCGCAACGATTTAAGCGGTCGAGCAAACCACAAGTACCCGTTGGAAAAATGACGTTCAAGTTTGCATCGTCGTGACGCGACGAAAATTAATTCTTTTTCATTGATAAAATTACTTTTCGGCCCATATAGGTTATGAAAATCATTCGAACGTTCTTTCATGTTTTTATTACAGACTTAGAACCTCGCGTTGCGAAGAAAAACTTTCGAATAATAATCATAACGAAGGAATAGAAAAAACTAAATCGTTGCTTTCCAGCGTTGCAAACTTAAGCGTCATTTGGAAGATACATTCAGAGAGGAGGAAAGAGAGACAGAGAGATAGAAACAAACGAAAAGATAACGATATGGGTAGACGATTCACATGTACGATTGTGAAATTGTGACGGATCGATGAAAGAGCGGAACGATTCAGTTCTTCGAGTGTATGCGTGGCTGTGTCTGCGTGTCTGTTTTTGCGGTCGGGAATTAAAATCGTCCGCGAATTTCTCAAAGTCGCGTGTCATTTGGGAGACCTCGTTTTCGTTTCAATGAAAAATGTTATACTGCATTTTTTTTTTAAATAAGAAAACAAAAAACCGCGTTATTTTTTTTACTGAAATTGAAAAAAAATATTTTCTTGAAAAATTGAATTTCGAAAACGTCGCTTTTTTTAAATTCAAATAACTTCGTTTTTTGTGATAAAAATTGAGAAAAAATACCCGATATTTTCAATTCAAATTCAAAGGACTCTTTTTGGATGGAAATAACTTTTTTTTTAGTACCGTTTCCTGTTATTAAAATATTAAAAAATACTTTTTTTGTAATTAGAATTTGAGGAAAAAAACCGTTTTTCTGAAAAAAAAATCCCAAAACTCAATTTATTTAATTGGAATTTTGAAAAACTGTTTTTTTTTTAAATAAAAATACCGGGTTCTATCATTTATAATTTTGTCTAAATCCCTTTTTTTTAATTGAAGTTCAAAAACGCGTCTTTCAATAAAAAATCGAAATAACTCCGTTTTTTCTGATAAAAATTGAAGAAAAAAAAACGCGTTTCGTTCAATTCAAATTTTTTTAAACCCAATATTTTTATAGATAAAATAGAAAAAAAAGTGGTTTTTTGTATTGAAAAGTTTTTAAATCCCGTTTTTCTGAATAAAAATTCAGAATATCTCGTTTTTCATATTAAAAAAAAAAAATTAATCCGTTTTTTTTCAATAAAAATTCGCAACCCGTTTTTTCAATAAAAATTCAAACCCCGTTTTTCAAATAAAAATTCAAAACCCGTTTTTTCAATAAAAATTCAAACCCCGTTTGTTCAATGAAAATTCAAAACCCGTTTTTTCAATAAAAATTCAAAGCCCGTTTTTTCAATAAAAATCGAAAATAACCAGTCTTAATTTTTTTCAATTAAAATTTTGAAAAGTCTTTTTTTTAACCTAATATTCAAACTTCTGCATTCCAACATCCCCACCTCAAACCCGTTTTTTTTTAAATTCAAAACCCGTTTTTTTCAATTAAAATTCAAAAAAAAATTATTCAATTTTTTTTTTAATCAAAATATTAGAAACATTATTTAAATTAATATTCAAACTTCGACATTGAAACTTCCCTACCTAAACGAATTCCCATCCACCTAACAGTTACTCAAATACAAAATGTTATTAACGATCCCCTTGCCACTTTTTAAATAATATTTAAACGTCGAAATTTCAACCTCCGCCTTCATTTCTATCCAATGATATTCTCGACTCACTCCAAATTAAAAAATGAGGGTCATCCAACTTTAATGAGGATTGCGTTTACGAGCACAGCTCGTTAAATGACTGGAAAGTGACGAAAATAAATCGTCCGAAATTATGAAGCAGAAACCAACCGGGTGTATCGATAAATAAATAAAAACAAGCTTATCAGTACGTTTTTGTTTTCTTCGAGTGTGCGTGTTTGTGTGCGTGTGCGCGTGTGTGTGTGTCTAATGATGCTTACCTGGGTGGTCATCATCTGCGAGTGTGGGGGCGGGGGTGGCTGGGGGTGCTGGGGGGATGGCTGTGATGAGGGGTGTGTGGGCGGAGATGGTCGCATTGTCGAGTTGTTCTGCAACAAGCAACGCAAACGACAGACATGTAGCAACACTGCGATCCAGGCAACAACTATATAAGTATACTAAATGTTCGAAAAGGCACGGGAAAATACGTATATAATGGTTAATAAGTTTTCGTCAGAGATATCCAATTTTCCCACCACAAATACTAACTTATTATTTGTTTTTTCAGCTTGTCAATTTGATTCCCGTGATTTATTCCATCGAGAAGAGCGTCCCCCACGTGGCCCATTTGTGGCCACGATCAATGAAAATCGCAATAAAATCGATAGGTCAAAATGTCTTGAAACAAAACGCCACTTTTGCGCCTCGAATTGTGCAAAGAAAATTGGATATTCTCTGGCCTTGTTAGAGTTCGAGTACCCGTGTGAATAACGATAATAGGTTAATAAACTCCGAGAAACGAACAGAATCGAAATTTCGAATCGTGAGAATGTATTACCGCTCAGTGCTTCGATGAAAAGTTGACTAGGACGGCAACCGGAAGTCGCATGCTTCGAAAATGTGAATAATAAAAGGGAACGTAAAGTCAGCATTACAATTTAAAAAATGTAACTACGTTGCTTTGTTCCGATTTAGCTTCTAATATACATATATATATAATATAATATATATATGCATTGAGGTGTATCGAAACCATTAAAATCAATGAACCCTTCAAGCAAGAATATCAGGTGAAAAAAAGAATGTCAAATTTGTGTCCTTAAACTCGAGCCATTATTTTTAAGTGCAACTTGCGATAAAATATTGATATCGAGATTTGAAAAAAAAAGCTTTCCTGAACTTCGACAGTCAACTTCAAGAACAATCGACGGAATTTGAAAAATATAAATTAATCGTAAAGTTGTTTAAAATTGAACGTAAAAATCCGATTTTCCAAATAAATCGAATGGGGAAAAAAAATATCAAGCGCTCGAACTTCAGTTGGAGGAATCAAAATTGACACTTTTTCACACTTAAAATTTTACACGTTTTATTATACTTTATATTTCATACGTATTGTGTCAAAGGATAAAGATTCTTTTTTTTATCCACTTCAGTACACACATATATCTATTTACACGTGAAATTTAGCACGTTTGAAAAAGTATTAAAAAATTGCATGCCTCGCAATATCGCAAATTTCCAGCCTATGAAAAATAGGAGAAAAAAAGCGAAATTTTCTATTATTGAAATAGCGATTCGAAAGTTGGATTTTATTCATCCCCGGTGGACTCTCCCCAGAGGACGTTAAAACGAATTTGAGCAGAATTCGAGCGACTGAAGAATCGTCGCGTTGTTAAATTAATTCACGTCAATGAAGAGTCAAGAGGAAATTTGCCAACTGTATGTTTTTCACGATACGAAATGAAATAGATTTTTTGTTATTTTTCCTTTCTCCACGTGACAATGACAAATGACAAATTAAAATTTGTCATGAATGACAAATTGGATGAATTCGCGTGTGGATGATTTGAAATGCAATCGAATCTGAGGATTCGATCGAACGAGACAAACGAAGGCGATGAGCCCAAAGACACGAACGTGAACCGGAAGCGAACGTGACGACGATTTTTTTTTCGTTCTCGAAGCTACTCGCGAAAATGATTCCAGTTTGACAGTGCAATGACGTGGGCTCAATGCTCATCTAGTGTCTAGGCAGGCTGCTTTTCCGTTTAGTTATTTCTTTGTTGTTTTTTTTTCTTCAAATTGTCATCTCAAAATGGTGCAGGGCAATGTCCATATTTGATATGCCAAATCGATCGTCCGATAAACGTCTCATCGATTTCCCATGATTCTAGGCTATGGCTATATGCGGTGATCGGTGAGAGGGCTAATATCTATTTGGCACACTATTCATGGTTAAGTCACATCAAGGAAGGTACATCGAATCGGCATTGATCGAGTGATTGGTTACACGTGTGATACAAGAGCGAACATATATACATATGAGAATTATTATTAACGTACATGTGTTTATGTGTGTTGTGATATATGTGATTATGCAGGGCTACCGGTTATCAGTCACGATCCCATGGAAGGGTTCTAGGACATGTTTTCTTGTTTTTCTTGTTTTTCTTCTTCTTAATATAATAATTATTTTTTTTCTGAAGCGAGGGACAGGCAACTTTACAAATTAATTTTTTTTTTACCCATGCATGAAATCGAACGTTTTTTTAATATTGTAGATCGAGGACAATAATTATTAGGCTTGCAGAGGGCCCTTGATTCAAAAATGTTTGCACATTATTATTATTTCATCTTTTATAATTCTTTGTTACTGTGTCATCGAACGACAAATAATTTTTAAAAATCGATTCCCTGCAAGAGTTTCTTTTTTACCACGGTCACCCCGTGCGATAAGCAAGAGTGGAGCACGCAGCTTTAATGGACCTCCAAGAGGAAGAAGAATGAATTCCCTATGGACCGGGCATAAAAGATTTCATAGTTTAAATCGTATTCGAACTTTTAAACGCGTTTTTCTAACTGGTCTCCGCGATATCGCAAAAACGGTTTGACCGATTGCTTTGAAATTTTAACATGGTAGACTGGCACATGTATAGTCATCGATTAAACTAAAATAATGCAAAAATTCCGAGCCGTTTGTTTCTCGCAACAAAATAATCGAATAAAATCGTGAAATTCGAAAATTAATTGTCCACGTGTCAATTATTCAATTTTCAATATTTTCGAATGATTCTAGTTCATTCGATAGCCACAGCTTCGCAGATTAAAATGCCGTTTGGTTTTTTTTTATTTCAGATCAATCAATCAGCCGGAATCACGGAGACCGTCGACAAACTTTTTTTCGACATGGGGTGCCTTTTGAGTGGTTCGACACACATTGCGATGAAGATTTTGGTCTGAAAGTATTCTGACTTACTGTTGCAATCTCAATAATATATATATATAGTAAAAAAGTTCAAACTCCTATATTTTGATTGTTCGTCAAAAAAAAATCCCAAATTCTTACTGTTAAAATGTCAATAAATATATAGCAAAAAGTTCAAACTTCTATATTTTATTGCTCGTAAAAAAAATCCCAAAAAGCTAAAAAGAAAGTCGGCCGTCACACGGGGTAACTGCGTTAAATTAATTTTTGAAGTTGCCTCATTTGCAAGAATGCAAAAAAAAACTTCATTTGAACAGACTTTAATGAAAATAATATCTCGAAGATTGTTCACATTTGCAGAAAAGAATACTGCGTTATTTGATAGATAGATACAATCCTTCCACGAGATGGTGACCAATAACCAGTAGCCCTGTATATATATATATATATATTTATTATATTTATATATATTATTTTATAAATATATTTATAATATATAATATAAGTATCATATTCGTATAAGTATTATATTATAAATATAATACTTATATACTTATTATTAAGTGTATATAGTATATAAGTTTTATATATATATATATATATGACGGGTGAGGCAACATGATGCTGAAGTTTGCATCGTTGAAATGCAACGAAAGTCATTTTCTCCTTTTTTTCATTTCTTCATTTTTATCGTGACCTATCATTTTTATTATGCATTGAATTCATGGATCGCTAATGAAAATTTGAAAAAAAATAATAATATAAAAACCGTCTGAGAGATTTTCATACCATAAATGAGCCAAAAAAATCTGAGCAATAGAAGAAAAATGAACTTTCGTTGCATTCCAACGATGCAAACTTCACCGATCACGAGGCAGCAACTGTCAGCAGTAGAATTATGGTCAAACCTGTCAGACTTGGGAAAAAACTTTACCGACAAAAGTCGCACAGTTCGAAGGGAGTTATCGAATGGTGGCTACGAAGTTCATCCAGGTGGAGGCGCCTCGAAGATTCCAACATCACCTCCATTTTTTCCAACGAGAACAGTTTTTTTAATTTTTTTAGATTTTCATCAAAGAACGAAAAATACGTTCACATACCAAATTTCGCGATGATCGATCAAGATTTGGTATTTAAAAAAATCGATAAAAAAGAAGTTTCAATTATTTTTGGCCAGAATTAATTGACCTTATTGTGAACGCACTCGACTACGGCACTTGAAACTACCGGTATCCGAAAGTTCATTGCACACATTGGCAAATGTGTAACGCTACATTATTGCCACAAATGTGGAAACCCGAACTTCTCACTGCTTTCCAAAATAAGTCGAAAAGATTCATAGTTGCGAACAATGTAAACAAAGGCGTAGGATTTACCTGGATATTGCTTAGCAATTAATTATTGAACCCTCAATTAGAGCCTGTTCGTTAATACGGACTGACGTGATTAGTGAGACGATACAATAAATGCGAATCAGATTGCAAGCTTGCATTGAATGTGTAAGCTTGCATTTTTAGGAGTAAGTGTTTGCACCATTTTTTTTCATCGATTCTAGGTTAAAAACATTGAAATTTCTTTTTTTTATCGATTTCTTATACTGAAGCTCGATTGAACATCTTGAAATTTGGTGTGTCAACTTATTTTCAGTTCCGTGATAAAATTCTTTAAAAAAGTGGTCCCATTAAAAATAACGAAACCCACCTTAAAAGCTCCGAAGCGCCGCCACTTGGATTAACCTCGTAACCACCACTCGATGACCTTAGGTACTATGCAACTTTTGGAGGAGGAAACGTTTTCTCCTGAGTCCGATGGGGCAGAAAATATTGCTACTGCTAATAGTTGGTGTCTCAGATGCTCTCATATGTATAAATGAACATATATATATATATATATATATATTACCAGCCAAAAGTTTCCGGACACTACGGATAATTGCAAAATTTTCTATCACTAGATAATTGTCAAATAATGTTAGAATAATATAGTTCGTTTGATTTATTATTTTACGAAGATATTGTATAGCTCTGTATAATTAATTATATTAGAAGAGAATTCATTAATATATTATTTATTTAATATAGATTGATATAATATTAATATTTTATTATTTATATAGGACTAATTATATTAATATAGAATATAATTAATATAATTAGGCCAGACACTTTTGGCCGGTAGTACGCATATAAATATATATATATCATCCGATGTATGTACATGTATGTGTGAATTTATATATATATATATATATACGTAAACACGAAAAAGATGGAATAATTAAAAGTAGTGTATTATTTGTCAAGCACGATCCATAAGTTTTTTTCCTCTAAAATGTAATACTATTACGCAATAGAGATAGCCTTTTCTTTACTATCATTGATGTATGGGTATGCGCGTGTGCATGTGTGTATTCGAAAAATACCTTTCGGGAGTTGTTCCGTTATTTTTATATCTTTCATCATCGCCAAATGTTATATATACATTTTCGATCGATCGATGTGGACGTGCTGACAAACTTTGCGAAAGTTTGCTTGAAGATTTGTAAAGTAAAGATTTGCAATAATGCCCGTAACAGCATTGAAGTGTCGATAATGCATGGAAAGCGTTTTGAAGGTCGGGTAGCCTGCGTACGCGATATTCGTGGCTACGTCATCGGAGGTCGAACGCGGTGAGGCTTTTACTGTGGAAATTTGTTTATCTTTAAATGAGTGAAGATCCATGTTTAAAGGCACTCTAAGATCCTTCTCGAGTACGACGAGTGAGTGTTGAAGGGAATTTCAGAATGTTGCGAATGGTGGAAAAAATATTTTACGGACGGTTGTTAATTAGAACAATTAGTAAAAATTCTCGGAGACGGAAAAAGTTTTACGAATAATCCAGAGTATTTTTTTTATTTTGGTAAGAATTTGGCTATTATTTCGAAATTCTTTCATGCTCAGATGCGATAGAGCGGTCCAAGATTCACGAAGTTGATCGGCTTCAAAAAAAGTGAGGAACATCTGTTATTTTTTCCCTCCAAGCTGTCGATTTTTTATCCATTTTTTCTCTCGCTCTCGATTGTGATTTTTAATTCAATTCGACAAATAAATAATGAAACTGTCTTTTGTGAAAAACGATGACCTCTGCTCGCTATTTGTTTCCCCCTTAAGGTATTTTGTGGCAGCACAAGGGCCCTTCTGAATCATTGTAAAATAACAGTGGCGTTTGATAAAGAATAAGGGCAGTATTAAGCTCTCTGTGGGCCTTAAATTCGACTCGAGATAAGAATTTTTTCGAGAATGGTAAAAATCGAAATTCGACGCTTAAGGGGGTGAAACGGAGGTTTCAAAATTTTTATGATGACATATTTTTTGGTCAGATTTGCTTGAAACTTGGTATAAATACGCTTCAATACAAATAATTAAACCTGCATTTGTTTGGGTTTGTTTGGTGTATTTGTGACAACGCAAACAAACCCAAACAAACATATTTAAGGGGTTAAGAGTACTACTTGACTGTCTAAACGCACCGAACAGCGAGGAAAACCCACAGTGTTATATATAAAATAAATTTGCCAAGTTTCAAGTAAATCTGATGAAAAAATATGTTTCCTCATACAAACGTCAACACTCCCCTTTAAACCCCTGGTAGGTTAAATTTTGGAAATTGCCGAAATACATGTATAATTATTTTTATTTTAGTGCATTTATGCCACGTTTCAAGTAAACCTGACGAAAAAAAAAAGTTGTCCCGTGCAATCTATAAAATCCCTGTTTCATCCCTTCAAGGATCGAATTTCGATTTTTATCAATACTCGGGTACGTGAAAGGAATACCTTAAAAGAGGTCCGAATTTATTCTCTTCTGTTTCTCAAATGCGATCTCACTTTCGTTCAACGAACAAATAGTAATAAATTTGTCTTAAAAAATGTCAACCAACATTCTTTTCTTTTTGCTTCGGGACGTTTTTTCTTTGGCTCGTTTTCGTTCGACGAAAATAAAAGGAACGAAAAACCGCATTCGTTGACACTTATGTACAGCGTGCATCGTATCAGAGAGATATTAAATTTGATGGGTGAATGTACCTGTTTGGTCCGTTCGGATCGAGTGTCGGCTCGCCCAAAGCTCTTTGTACGACAATTCAATTGAGTATTGCGAAATGAAGTTTCGACTCGAGAAAATCTCGCCGTTCGCACGAAAAGGGAACTTTTTTCCGCAATCTGGATTACGAGGGGATTTTTCATTGCGTTAATTTTTGTCCGAGGACAGGATCGGAGATAGGTCACTGATGGACCCGAGGTGATCCAAGTTTAATGAGCATTCGATTGTGTTCCGTTATTGTTGTTGTTGTTGTAGTTGTTGTTGTTGCTGTTTTTAGTGACTTACTGAGAAGAATCCGGGTGGCATGGGTCCACCAGGCATGCCATCGTTGGGTGGTATCTGCCCGAGTGGAGACGGTGCTGGTCCAGCATTCTGTAATTATTTTTCGATCGTTTGTTTATTTCCATCAATGACAAAAGGGCGATTCACAAATGGGGGGGAGATACCTTTAGGCGAGGAGAAAAATTTGCTGATTTTCATTGCTTTTTTTTTAAGGAAAGAATTCTTCACTTTTTTTGAGCCTTGGGGTATGTTTTATTACTACTTTTGGCTTCTACATGGCACTTTTAAAATAAATCTTTAAAACTGGCGTGACGTATAGTTAAAAAACTAGTCGACCGATTCTGATGGAATTTGGTATAAATATTTCTAACCTTATTGTCTAAAACAGCCATACTCAAACTGGACCCTTGAGGCTGTGCAAGGCTTCTGCTAGAACGCCGAAAAAAAAACTTTATACCTCCCAATAAGTGGAAACAATTTCATCAATTTCCAGTGGAATTAATCAATTGTTATGTAAAGTGCCTATTTTTGTGCGATTTTCATTTTAAAAATAAAGATAAAACCGGGTTTTGCTTATTTTAGGGCTCTGTATAATATTTAGTGTTTTCAAAGGGTTCCGTCGCGAAAGAAGTTTGAGAACCGCTGGTCTAAAACATAACCCTAAATGTGTTTGAAAAAAAAAACTTAATGCAAGATTTATGTTCGAGAAATTCAATCGTTTCGTTTCAAAGTGTGCCATTTAATCGATTCTCAACCTCTCACACTATTTTTTTGGTTCACATTCTGCATTTGAAACGCCATCCGACAACATCCACCGCAACATATTTAAAGATTAATTTTCCAAAAATACGATGTAGCAGCACAAAGTAGTCATAAAACATACTGAGTTGTTCTAAGTCTAAAATGTTCCAAGTCTCAAAAAGAGTGAAGAAATTTCTGCTTTAAAAAAAAAATCAAGAAAATCAGCAGTTTTTTTCCTCGCCTAAAGGTATCTCCCCCCTTAAAATACAACGTTAAATAAGCAGAGCTTGTTCATTGAAAACGCCAAAGATCCAACGCTTCGTGGTAATCAGAGCGAAGCGAAAAATCCTTTTTTTCTTACTTTATTCTTCAGTTTCATTATTTTCGAACGAATTTTTTGCCAGTTTATGAGATGGACTTTTAAGAAGAATCCTGAAAAGCGTGTTTCTTTTCGTGGTTCAAATCCGCGGTAAGAACATTTTGGCAATTCGAAGAAATTGTTTTTCGTTGCGATACAACGATTTCAAATCGTCTAAAATGAATATTGATTGCGAAGCACTCGAGCAAGTGACACGACCCAAACTCAAATTCTTTGATTACTTGCAAGGAATTGTGAAAGCTGACTTTTGCTTTATTTTAAATTTCAATAGCATTGCCCAATGTTTTTTGATAAAAAAATAACGATTGAATTTATTTTGAGGATCTTTCTCTTCTCTATAAAGTTTTCTCTAACACATAGTTGAAGTTTTCGAAACAATCCATTTTTGGTTTTCGTCTGACTTTTAGGTTCCAATGCTCAAAGTTTTTTTATAAATGTAACGACTGAATTTATTTCGAGAATTTTTCTTTTCTTTCTCAATAGGAGCCTAACACCTAGTGGGAATTTTTGAAACTGTCGTTTTTTGCTTTTCGGCGGATTTCTGAAATATGCCATATCAAAACTGTTTCTTTAAAATTGAGAGATTAATGGGCGTTCATAGATAGGTTCCGTGAAGTGGCGAACTATAAGCGCGTTTTTTCTCAGAATCACTTTTTCAAAACCGATGACGACGATATCTCGAAAATCACTGCACCGATCGACTTTAAATTTTACAAGCTTCGTTTACGTATCAAAAAAGCCGTGCTTGAACGAAGAAGAGTTTTTTTTCGAGGCTTAGTTGTTTTTTATCAACGAAAACCGAGCGTTTGTTTCACTGAAAATCAAGATTTTATTAAATCCTTCGTCCAAGCACTAGACAATTTCGTACAAAAACTAAATGCGTTTGTTTTTTTTTTTCATCTCGAATGATTAGTTTCCGAGCACCAGTGGCCACTGCGAAACAGGCTGCTCAAACCATTGTAAAGGGTGTCTCAAAATGATCTGACATTTAAAATAGCGCGCCATTTTTTGGTGGTGAACATAGAGTACTAATTTTTGACAACTGACATCGGGAAGTATTGAGGTTTAGTCATGGAGCATTACACGATCGAGCAACGGAAAGAAATTGTTATATGCTTTGTTACAGCATAGTTGTTACAGAGGAAGTTTCATGGTCTATTTGGTGGCTACTTTACTCCATGCAAGAAAAATACTAAGAATGTATAAATAAGGTACTTGTCTCAATAATCAATCGAATAACGTTGGTTTTAATTTATAAAAACACGAAATAAACTTTATAATTCATTTTAAAATAAATACTTATTCTATTTGTTCAACGAACATGCGAAACGCTAGCCGCCATAATGGAGCCCGACGTGACGTCATTGACTTAGTAAGCAAAGAAAGCGGTAGACGCATTACTCTCTAGCCTGTGAAAGACAGCGTCAACAATTCTATATTCTCGTTTGTCACAGTGAAGTCCAAATTTTCAAATAGTTATCTGTACTTCAAAACAGAACAAATGAGTTTCTTTTTTGCGGAATATGACTTTGGATCTCTTCTCGCAAGTTTTAACCAAGTCTTCCTCATATTTATATCAATTGGCATTTTAATCCCAACTTTACCGGCGTTTTTACACTAGTCTTCTTACTTTTAAGAACGACACACCAACGATAGGGATTGTAACTCGCTTTGAACAAAAAAAATGTACGTATTCACATTAGGGTACCTTACGCAAAGCTCAGCGCAGATAGCGCCATGTAAATACAACGTAAACAAACGAAGCTGTCAACGCGCAGTACATTTTCACGGTGTCTTGTACTAGAATGATATGAATGGACATGATGGACAATAATTATGGATATTTGACCATACTGGAATTGAAAAATTGGCTTCCATTCTTTTCCTTCTCTGCTCATCCTTTAGAGTTTCTTTTTTTCTCTAAACAAACAGAGAAGGTATAACCCATTTTTTCAATATTTTCCGGCTCAGTTTCATCCAGTTTCAAATAATACCAGAAGATTGAAAAAAATGCGAATATTTCGAATAGAAGTTTTGAGGTTATAACGATTGACTACTTTACAATATACTTTTGGAAGTAAATAGCGTCAAAAATATTATGTTTATACACCGCGCTGTAACAAATCCTTCATCTCCATAGTCTGCAGATCCAAAATGATCAGAATATAGCCTCGAATGTTCTGCGGCTGTAAAATTCTTGCGACGTATAGCAATTTCCCATTGCTTGCAAACTTTTCCATTTTCAGGATATAAATTAACGCCTTTGTTTCTGCACCCAATTGCACAAAACTGATGCATTCTTCACAATTTATTCACGACAAACGGATTATTCAAAGAAAATTCAACAGTAGTCCTAGAAACACGGGCGAAACCAAAGAAAATCTCGTCAAACGTCGTTTTCTGTTTACGTTATAACGCAATGTCCCCTCTAGCGGGGCAAATTGGCGGTAAGGCTCCCTATTGGCGCAGCGTCGATGTTTACTGTGCAAGTGACGTCGCGAACCGGAGCAGCATGGCGGCTGGCGTTTACGCGCGGAAATTTCAAATGCAAAATGTAAATACATTTTTGTGGCACTTATCGATTTCGTGATACAGAAATAAAAGTTCTAGTAGGTTAATTACCACCGAAGGATGAAATTGAGACATCTTGTTTAAAAAAGAGATAATATTATGCCAAAATGTTATTGAAAATTTCGTCAATTGACCGTTTGCAAACATTTGGCGGCCATTTATCGGATGTTGCGTTCCACGCATAACCTCCATGTGTGGACCTTATATTAAAACGAAAATATTCGTACGTTTCAAATGAATAATACGTTTTATTAATAAATAAAAATGTCAGGTCATTTGGAGACACCCTATATCTACCACATTTATAAATATTTTTCAATACAAAAATTTTAAAAGATACTCGAAACCCTACTTTTCAATATAAATAAGGTAAAACTAAGGTATAAATAACGTGATCAACGTGCACGGGTTTTTCGAGAGAAAAAAAAATCACGAAAATTTCTCCAATATAAATGAGGTAAAAATAGGGTAAAAATAAATATAAATAAGGTAAATAACATGCACGGATTTTTCGAGAAAAAATATCACGAAAATTTCTCTTTTTTTTCGGCCAGCCTAAAATATCAGTAAAATCGAAACCCGTGCATTTTTTTTATACTCACGTGTGTAATACCATTAACGCCGTATCCGTTGTTCACGAATCCCTGGGAAAAGATAGAGAGCGGAAGAGGGCGAATTAAAAAAATATCACTAGATAAAACTCCAACGAATAAAAAGTTATTGAGTATATGTTTGAATGAAGGCGCCGGAACATCTTGTACTACGATGTGCAATACTCACGTAGTCGTGAAAAGCTTTGGCTTCGCTACTGTGCTCACAAGAATCCCGTCGTTCCGGTGCCGCGCAGTACAAATCCCAGAAGACGCTGGAAAACAATAGCACACGAATAAGCTAAAAGCCGACCGTCGGTGCTCCGGATTTTCTACGACAATGCCTCGATTTACAGGAGCGTTAAGAAATTGCCTCATCGATTCGTTGGCTCAAAAATGCATTATTGGAGATCCGCCCGTTCTCCGCGAAGCTCGACGGACAAGATGATCGAGCAATAACAAATAATTGTGTTAATAATAGGCAAACTATCGTAGGCGATCGATCGTAAAGTAATCATTTTTAAATGTGCATTTTGTATGTAAAGTTTTCATGCAAAAATAATGGATTTCTTTTCACTACACCTAATATATTCGCTCTATATATAAATTTGTATATATATTATAATTTATAATATTATATATATATCTTATATCATTTATGCTATGAAAATCATTCGAAAGTTTTAACGTAATTTTATTACAAATTTACCACCTCAGGTTGCAAAAAAATGTTTTAAATAATAATAAAAATGAAATTAAAAATCGTTGCACGCCAACGATGCCAACTTCAGTCATCTAATTTGAACATTTCCACATACGTATAAATTCGATTATATGTAGCAATTTTTCAATTTATGGTTTATAGTTTTCAAATGTGTCTCGAGGAAAATTGTCAGGATAGAAGCTAGCTTATTATCCTCGCGCATTAAGGGGTTAGGTCACTGTCGCTTGAGGCAGCTCAAAATGGAGAGGAAGGTGCAACATACCGTGCAGGAATTGCAGATTAAAAGTGATTGAACGACAACATTTTTAGTAAAACTTTAAACGCGTTTTTTTCTCAAAACTATGTTTTTCAAAACGGTGTACCCGATTTCTCGACATCTAATGAACGGATTGACTTGAAATTTGGTACACTCATTGAGTGTAATAGTAGTTTAGTCTCGACCGACGTGTTTATTCTTGACATTTTTTTTCCATCAGTTATTAACGATAATAATGTTATTTTTCCTCGAAAAATCGAAAAAGATGATGAAAAATACAAATTTTGACGATTGAATGGCGTTAACAAATAAAAGGTCGGTCAAGTCTTAGCCACTATTATCTATTTCAAGAAAAAAGGTCGTTTTTTTGTTTCAGATCAACCGGGTGGCCAAAATCACGTACACCGTTGAGCACCTCACGTTCGAAGGTCCTTCACGAGATTGTTTTTAACCTCTTTAGTTATTAACATTCTTTTGGGAAATTCGGAATACAACTTTGTTAATGTACATACAAATAAATGTCAAAACGACTTTTCAATCATCTTACTAGTTCCTTAAAATCTAATTTTTATTTCATTTTCGTGTCGTCACAGTGACCTAACCCCTCAAACTATTGCAACATAAACGCCTCGTTATTTTTACGAGCTTCTATTTAACTTCCGTGCGATGCAGAACGTAAAATCGATATTTCCCCCACTTCCCGTCTACTTAGAGCTCCGAAATTTCGCAAACGTGCATCTGAAAGGTGACAATGCACGATTCAACTGAAAAATAAAAAATATACATAAAATGTTCAACTTTTCATGCAAAATTAGCGATATCTAATCATCCATGTAAAATCTCACTAACACATACGAACAAATTCGTAGGCGACTGTGTTTGTATGTGAAAAGTTTACATGCAGCAATTAGTCGTAAGTTCAATCGCAATTACAGTCTTCGTTATTTTTTACAAGCATTCCATGTTCCTAACTCACAAACTCGTAAACTAGTGAACCACTAGTAACAACTAACTAGTAAAATCAATTAAAGACCAAACAGTAGAAAATAATTTGTGTAAAAAAATATTTAAAAAGAAACAAGCTTTTATTTAATGTACTAAAAAGTAGAAAGTAATTTTTTTTCACCAAGTCACCTATACGTGACTATAAATAAAAGCTTGGGGCGCTCAAAATTTAGACATATAATCGTTAATTTACATAAATTCGTTAACATATCAACTGTATTTAATTTACTGTAAAACAACCTTAGATTTGTTAAATAAAAATCCTGAAACCGAGTATAAACGTGTGATAACAATTTCTCTAAATACTTTCTCTAAATCCTGAATAATTTTTCTAAATACTTTTTCCAAATCCTGAAACCGAGTATAAGCGTGTGATGATAATTTCTCTAAACACTATTGTGCCAAATTAAATACAATTATTTTCTACTTTTTAGTACATTAAATAAAAGCTTGTTTTTTCTTCAATGTTTTTTTTTACATATAAATTTTATCTCGCTCGGAAAGCGTCTCCAACGAGCCAGACGATTTTTGAATCAGCAAAGCGTCGAGTATTCTCAATAATATTCGGCTCAATCATAAATGTGCAAACGGAGCGACAATGAACTATTTCGAGCGATTGAAACGTCGCAAAAGTGCAGAACTCAATGACCTCGTGGCCGAAATAATAAATGGCGCGAGTCTAAGCTAAAAAAAGCGAAAAATCGTCGGCGATCGATGGCGTTATCAAAAAATTGTTTTTTTTTTTAACGTAGAGAGAATTTTATGAACGAGGAAAATTCAACTCACCACCACCAAGAATGTAGAAACCCAGGTGGTTCGCCCAAGGTTATATTTTTCTCCCATCGAATCTGCGAGAGAAAAAAAAATCAAACCGTCCATCAGTTCACGCGTAACCTCACAAATGGTGAGAAAAAAGAAATCCATCCCTTCCGGGACGATATCGAGTGGTCGAAATACGAAAAATTACCTCGGACAGGAATGTTTGCGCTGCTTTTTGTGCTCCTACGTGAAGCAGGTACTCGTAAACATAAAGTGCCAATCTGAAACAGAGACAGCGATGTTGTAACATTCGAAACGTACTCGGCATTTTTTTCTCTTTGTTTTGTTTGTGACGCGTCGCGATTTACGACCTTGCATATTATTTTTGCAAACGCGTCCGAACGTGAGACAAGATTAGTCACGTAAAACTCGGCTCTGTAAGAAAAACATCACATCGAAATTTGCTTCGTTGAAGTGCAATGATTTAAGGATGTCGAGTCCCAAATCGCAAATGATAATAAAATTTTGAAAATTTGGTACGTTTTTGTATGAATTATTTCAGACGTCGTGTAACAATTTTACGACAATTAGGAAGCTCGTTATCGAACAATTAACATTCACAAATTAAATGTTGACTTATGGAAACTGATGTAACTTTGCAATAAGTTTTTTTTGACCTCTCAATTTTGTAATATCTACAATATACTGAAAGCAACGGAAACAAAACGAAGTTTATTGATTAATTTTTTTTTTTAATTATTCTTAACCAAATGTTAATTTTTTAATAACGAGCTTCCTAATCGTCGTGAAATTTTAACACGACCTCTTAAATACTTCATACAAAAACATACGAAATTTTCAGAATTTTCTTATCACTTTTTATTTCAACCCTTAAGGAGGTTGAAGTAATGGTGATAGAATTCTGAAAATTTGGTATGTTTTTACATGAAGTATGCAGGAGGTCGTGTAAAAATTTCATGACGATTGAGAAGCTATTTATTGAACAATTAACATTAACATGTTTCATAGGGACTCAACATCCTTAATTTTTTAATTTTGTCTTCTCTTATTAATATTCAGATACGTTTTTTTCCAGATCGAGATTGTAAATCTCCGATAATCGGTAAAAACGTTAAAGTTATTTTTACGGTCTGAATCGGCAGAGAAAAATACTTCGGCGATTGATACAATGAAGGTAGTCCTATCGCTTCACACTAGTCATATCACTGATCGTACTTGAGACCTGTACAATTCATATTTTTAACATATGCAAAAAAATAATTTGTAATAACTAATATTTTCCATTTGTAAACTGTTTAACGAATGTTCACATTTAATTCGAAATAAATGAAAAAATAGCTTTTCCAACGATTCGCGAAGTATTTCTAGGTTTGATATTTGGCAACATTGGTCCTATCTCCGTCTCTTTTTACTCATTCAGGCGAGTTTAACCTCCGTGCTTTTCAACGTCGATCTTCCAAAACAATGTCAGGTGCGGGAAATGTAAAGCATTGTATTCGGGCCACGACTGGTAAAAAAGCGTGGAAAATTTGTGTCGGCAAAATAATGTAGGTTAAAAATGAAATATGTGTGGAAATTCGAATGCGTGAGATGAGGTTACGACTACAGTCAGCTGTTGCCTTGCTGTCACGTATCTTTGTCGTAGCAAGTGGTAATGAATCTAATACCGGAAGTTCAAATTAAACTTGATATTACATGAAAATTAGGTCAACAAGCGTATTTTTTTCTGAGAGCACTGGATTACTACAAGTGTTGAGTGTGTAAATCTGATTATTTTAAAGCATCTGACGGATTCTCACTATTGTATAAACTTATGTAGCGAACGGAAATTGGGTTTTTGTACGTCGTCTTGGGATTCCTTCACAAAAGTACGCAATTTTTATATGTTTTTTCTTTAAAATTTGACAGAGACGATTATTAATATATGTAGTGAAGCTCAAAAAAAAAAAATTATGAAAATCCTATGAATTGAAGCCTGGCGATAGGACTACCTTAATTTTCGTTGCATTCACACGACGCAAACGTCAAGGACAGAAAAGCGATACGTACGAGATTTATTTTCGCATGATCGTCGCGTAGTTCGAGAACATTACGGACTCTGGTTATATTTCCCCAAACGCTGAAACTTTGTGACGTTGGAGTTTGTGTCGTTGGAATGCAACGAAATGAATGGTTTTCAATTGCTCAATTTTCAGGGCCGATTTGGATTGCGAAAATCGCGCAGTTTTCAAAACCCAAATCGGCCAAAAAGTTGAATGTGAACGCTTTCTTATGAGAAATTTACGACTTTAGCTTGTTGAAAAATTCTTTTCATAATAATACAAAATTAAGAGAAAAAAAAAGATGGTGTTGAAATTTGCATCGCTGAACGGCAACGAAAATTCGTCTTTATTTCTTTGCTCTATTTTGATCGCTATCAAAACTCTTCCTTTGCCGTTTCAGGTTATAGACCTTTAAAAAGATTTTAGTGACATTTGTAGCCTAAGTGTACAAAAAAAATTATTGGACAATCCGGAGGAAAAAAAAATCGCTGCATTCCAACGATGCAAACTTCAATGCCATAAAAAAATATCCTTACATTCCAACGATGCAAACTTCAACGTCATGAAAGTTTCCCGAATTATCCATGACGTTAAGGGGGCAGACACCTTTAGGGGAGGAAAAAATTGGCCGATTTTCATTTTTTTTAAGGAAAATTGTCTCCAGTATTTTTGAGACTTAGTGTATGTTTTATTACTTTTTTTGGCTGTCACATGGCATTTTTAAAAATTGGTCTTTAAAAATGGCGGTGTTATGGCACGATCTTCTAAACTGCATTTCCAAAACCGGCGTGACGTTTAGCGGAAAAACTAATTGACCGATTCTGATGAAATTTGAAATAAATCTTTCTAGTCTTAGTGTCTTAAATATGAACCTAAGTGTTTTTAAAAATTAAAAGAAAAGTTTTTTTTACGGCAAACCGTCGCTATTTTTTCAGAAAATTCTATCTTTTTGTTTCAAAGAGTACCATATCCTTGATTTTCGACATTTCTCACTTTTTCTTGGTTCATATTCTACGTATGAGTGTTAATAAAAGAAAAATCTTTGTTGGTTTTTTTTTCATATTAATCCCGCGAACGCTACGCGTCGTCGTCTGACAACATCCGACGACGCTGAAGTTTACATAGTTGGACTGTAACGTTTTTTTTCTCATTCTTTTGAAAAATTTCGCCTCCAAAAGTTCTTAAACCATTTTTTTAAATATTTATTTAGCGATCTACATTATGAATCTATCAAAAAAGATTGCCTATAATAATAAACATATAAAAAATAAAATGTAAATCCGAATTTTCGTTGCGTTCCAACGATGCAAACTTCAACGTCATGACATCCGCCACACCCCGTTCAGAAGACCGTGCCATATCTCCACGATTTTTAAAGATTATCAAAAAATTTTAAATACCATGTAATAGCCAAAAGTAGTAATAAAACATCCCCTAAGTCTCGAAAGTAGGGAAGGAACCTTTCCGCTTTAAAAAAAATCATAAAAATCAGCAATTTTTCCCGACTGCATCGTTGGAACGCAACAAAAATTCATTTTTTTTACATTGCCAAAGTACCTTTCCGGCGGATATGGGCTACAAAAGTCACTCCAACGTTTTTTAGGAGCCTCATTAAAAAAACCATCGCACAAATTGTCAGGAAATTATTCTCTCTAATAGTGAAAATAAAGAGATAAAGGAAGAAAAAATAATGCGGCACGCATTCCAACGATACAAACGTCATATAGGTAACCCACACGCCACTGAAACTCTTTCCCCAAAAAATGTACAAGAATTCTTCGGTTTCCCCCAAACTAAGAATCCGCAATTCGAAATACGTTCCACTCCAGAAGCCACAATTTGGCCATTTCCACCTGGAGTACTCGCGTCATTGATGGGGTTGTAGTTTGCATCGTTGGAATGCAACGAAAATTCTTATTTTCGTTAATAACAGATTAGTGATGTTTTGCATATTTAGGTTCCAGATCGCTGAATAACCACGAAATATGTTTGCTTGATTTTCCTAGCTCAAATCTGACGAAGATAAGTTGGGAAATAAAAAGAAAACTACTTTCGCTGCGTTGCAATTATACGGCATTGAAGCTTGCATCGTTGGACTGCAACGAAAGTATATTTTCTTCGTATAGCCGATTTCTTTTTTATACATTTAGGCTACGATAGTTACTGAAACGTTTTCGAGCATCCTTTTTCAAAGTTTATAACTGAAACCTGCAAAATAAGATTTCAAATAATAATAAAATGCGAGAAATGGAGAAAATGAAGAATTTTCGTTGCATTGCAACGATGCAAAAGTCAGAACCATTGCACGTATGCAACCTTCAACGTCATCGCCATTGCTACATTCCTTCCCGAAAAAATCGCAAAAACCAAGTCATATCTACATTTTCGATAACGTCGAAGTTTGCATCCTTGGAACGCAACGAAAATGAATTCTTATTCATCGATAAACTTTCTTTTTGGCCGATTTAGGCTATGAAAATCATTTAAACGTTCTTCCGTATTTTAATAACAGTAAAATTAAAGGTATAGCCAAAAAAAAAAATCGTTCGATTCCAACATTGTAAACTTCAACGTCATCATTTCCGTAACCCCCACCAGGTGACTGTGACTTCCGCAGCTGTCAAAGTGACGTTTACCGAGCCTCCTGATATCGCCCCGTGTGCCCAGGGTGTTATGGTCCTCGTAGCTCGTGCTACTCGTCACTAGCTACATCGAGGATTGTCAAAAATCCCAGGGATGGTCAAGAACAATGGCAGTTGTGCGATTCAAGTGCAGTCCCTCTCTCTCTAATATCCTCGCTGTACATTCGATAATTTCCGCTCTGCTTGAGATGCATTAATCGGCATCGTGTCAACGACCCGACGTAATTTCTAACGGCATCTCCCGGTCGAACGAGAAGAATGGTTACTCTTCGTGCGTGCGTGTGTCTGTGGCAAATACGCGCATAATTGTGACTACCCGTACATGTACATCCACGTACACTTCCATCCACTTTAATATACGAAGAAACGTTGGCTAAGAGTGGCTGCTTCGAGGACGGTCCTCGAAAAGGCCCCCGACGCGTCTGCGTCCACACCAAGGTGACTTTGAAGACACGGAGGCTTAGGATGACGATGACTACGTGGAAAAGGCTGCTACGAAGACGTTATCCGAGTAAATGCTTAAAAATCGTGCACACTTGTGCATCCCACGGATGGGACACGTGCAGAGGAGTATGCGTGACAGTGATACGAGCTGGCCAGAATAGGACTACGAGATGGCGAAGAGTTGCGAAGGGAACAACAAAACCCGAGCGATTTGCGTGAGAGAAAGACGAGCGACGAGCAGCACAGCAGGCGGAGAAGGAAGTGTAAGCCTGGGAGAAAGGGAGCTTGGCAGGCGGTAGGTATGATACACCGCGATACCTCGTCTCTTCTTCGTCTTCCTCGTGTCTTCGTGGGTCGCCCCTGCTGTTGTGTGTCGCGGCGGTTATCTGGAACGTGGCCAGCGGTTCTCAATTCTACGCTACCATGTCACGTGTGTATTTACGTGACTGACAGTGCCTCCCCTGCTGGTTCGACGCTCCGGCACTTACACACACACACACGTGTCATGGTTCTCTATACCGGGTGGCCCGAAAAATAACGTCCAGGGGGAGAATCTACATCCGTCGCTACTCTTGCCGAATCGGATGACGTTGAAGCTTGCATCGTTGGAACGCAATCGTGTTTTTCTTTCGTTTGTTTGTTTTTATAATTGTTCGGGTTTTTCAATAATGGGATCGTAAATTTCGTATAAAAATACGAACGTTCGAAGGATTTTCACGGCCTGAATCTCTCGATTTTTGTTTCTTGTGTTATCGTTGCGGAGTGCACTGCTGAACAATGAATAAACGCCTAACTACACGGTCACGTGGTTGCATCAGATTTTGATCAAGTGTTGGACAATTACATTGGGATTTGCATCGTTGAAATGCAATGAAAGCGATGGTTTTTTTTTCTTTCGCTTTTCAAATTTTCTTTGGCCGATTCGAGCCACGAAAATCAGGCAAACATTCTTGAGGCCTTTTTTACAGCCATCTACGACTGCAAAACGTAATTTTGGATAACAACGAAAATGAGAAAATGAAACAAAAATTTCGTTATATTCTAACGGGGCAAACTTCAACCCGATAAAAAAAAGAGGTTTGAGAGAATTTGTCACAAAAGTTCAGATAATGAAAGAAAAGATTTTATACTAGCCTAGATGACTGCGAATCGCTTTTAAAAAACTTCCAAGAGGAAAGTACGTACACAAGAGAGAACAAAATAAAAACCTGAACTGCAGGACAACTCGGAAAACAAATTAAAAAAGGCTTTTTTCCCGAAAACTCAAAAAGATGTACACATAATTTCCTAGTTACATTTCGAGGACTAGAGAAAAGTAAGTAGGGAAGGTCCGGAAAATCGCGTAACTAGGCAGTCGGGTTACTAGTTACTTTTTTAAATTTGGGGAACAACTCCCTAGTTACATTTTGGGAGGATATGGATAACTCCTCGTTACTTTTTCTGGGGGGTGGAGAATAACTCCCTAGTTACTTTTTATGATGGCTGGAGATAGCCCCTAGTTACTTTTTCTGCGTGTGGGGAATAACTGCCTAGTTACTTTATTAGGTCTAAGGGGCGGAAGTTGTTCCCTAGTTCCGTTTTGAACGTCGGGAAAAAGTAACGTCCTGGTTGATTTTCGACCCGGGACACCCTAACTCCCTAGACACTTTTTAAGGCCTGGGGATACTAAACCCCAAACAAGCCCAAACAAACTCCCTAGTAACTGTTTTTGTTCACTCTTATCGACCCCAAAACCCCACTGGGGACTAGTTACTCTTCGGAGTCGATAAAATTGGGAATTGCGGAACAAACGTGGCGGTGCTTTTGTGAGAGTAGGAAAAAAACTCCCTAGTTACTTTCTACGGCTTGGAGAGTCGAAATTACTCCCTAGTTCCGTTTAGAACGTCGGGGAAAAGTAACGTCGTGGTTGTCATGTTTTGCCGTCATCCTCGGGAAACCATAACTCCCCGGATATTTTCAATGATTTAGGAAACTAAACCCCAAAAAGTCCCAAACAAACTCCGTAGTTACTATTCGGTCTAACCTTCATCGATCAAGTCCCGACTAGGGACTAGTTACGTTTAGGGCTTGATAAAATGAGGAATCGTAGAAAACACATGTCGGTGGTTTTGTGAGAGTGAGGGAAAATAACTCCCTAGTTACTTTCCGAGGCCTTGGGAGCTGGGGACTCCCTACTTCCGTTTTCGATGTCAGGGAAAACGTTCTGGTTGCTTTACGACTCGGGAAAACGTAACTCCCTAGATATTTTCAATAACCGAGAAAACTAAACCCCAAAATGTCCCCAACGAACTCGACATTTACTGTTTAAACTAACCTTCATCCACCCCAAATCCCCACCAGGGACTAGTTACTTATTGGGCTCGATAAAATAAGGAATCATGACCTATACGTGATATTGAAGTTTGCATCGTTGGAATGCAACGAAATTAATTCCTCTCGATTGCCCAAATTTGTCTTTGACCGATTTAGAGTATGAAAATACCTCGAATGTTTTTTACGTATCCTCATTGGTGATTCACGACCTCGAAACGTAAAAAAAAGGTTCCGGACAATAATAAGAGTATACAAATGACGAGGGGAAGAAAAACTTTCCAATGATGCAAGCTTCAACATCATGCCACATACACGAGATTGATTCAGATAGGCATTGATGCCAGGCATCTAGATTCTCCTTTTGGACGTCACTTTTCGGGCCACCCTGTATATACGTATATACATATATACATATACATATACACACACACGCACATATATATATATACATACACACACACACACACATATAATCCCGTACATGAATATAAACCAGAGATTGGTTGTGTTCCCTGCGGTATGTACGTATACGCGATAAGTACGGGAAACAACTTGACGAGAAAGTTCGTTGCTCGTTCCCTGTTTCGTTCCTATAAACTGTAACTTCGTATACCTGTAGGCGTATGTGTGTGTGTGTGTGTGTGTACGCGTATTTGTGAACGTATTAATACATGTATATCGTTGTATACACTATTTATAAAGATCGTGGCATACTTTCGTCGAATCAAGCGCGAAATTTGATCGTACGGATCTCTATTTGCCCCGCAATAATTGTGCACAAATTATGTGCTGGTACGGAGCACGAGTAAGAGCAGAGCAAGGGACACAAAAAAAATCAATCGTACAGTGTAAAGACGAACTGATGCAACGAGAAACAAAATTAATAAATGAAAAAGTAAATGTTTTTCTCCTTTTTTCGCATCAAACTTTTTTTTGTCAATGAGTATTTTGGTGGAAACTGTGGATCCCTAGTTACTTTTGACGACTGCGGTAGATAACTGCCTGGTTACTTTTTAGGACTCGAAGTGGCGAGTCTCTAGTTACTTTTGGGGAGTGCCGTAGGTAACTGCCTAGTTATTTTTGAGGAGTCGAAACAGTGGATCCCTAGTTACTTTTGGGGATTGCGGTAGGTGACTGCTTAGTTGCTTTTGAGGACTCGAAGCAGTGCGTACCTAGTTGACTTCGAGGACGGGGGCAACTCTCCGGGTACTTTTTAGGACTCGAAGCACTGGGTCCCTAGTTACTTTTGGGGGGTGCGGTAGGTGGCTGCCTAGTTACTTTTTAGGACTGGAAGCGGCGAGTCTCTAGTTACTTTTGGGGAGTGCGGTAGGTAACTGCCTAGCTATTTTTGAGGAGTCGAAACAGTGGATCCCTAGTTACTTTTGGGGACTGCGGTAGGTGGCTGCCTAGTTACTTTTTAGGACTCGAAGTGGCGAGTCTCTAGTTACTTTTGGGGAGTGCCGTAGGTAACTGCCTAGTTATTTTTGAGGAGTCGAAACAGTGGATCCCTAGTTACTTTTGGGGATTGCGGTAGGTGACTGCTTAGTTGCTTTTGAGGACTCGAAGCAGTGCGTACCTAGTTGACTTCGAGGACGGGGGCAACTCTCCGGGTACTTTTTAGGAATCGAAGCAGTAAATCCCTAGTTACTTTTTAATCCCGGGGAAGTACCTCTCTAGTTATTTTTAGGACTCGAGGCAGCGAATCCCTGGTTACTTCAGAGGACATGGGAGAAGAGAGATGAATTACTCTTCGGGAGCTGACGGGCACAATTGCCTAGTTACTTTTCCCGGTCGGGCAAAAAGTAACTGGGGAAGGCACAAAAAATCGTGTAACTAGGCAGTCCTGTGGCAAAAACGAGTTTCTAGTTACTTTTGTTATGAGAGCGAGAAATGACTTCCTGGTGACTTTTCGAAGCCGGAAATTACTCTCTAGTTCCGTTCTGTAGTTGGGGGTGAGGGGGGGAGGGTGAATACCGTCCTGGTTGCTTTCTGACTCGGGGAAACATAACTCCCTAAAAATTTGTTAACTGGTGAAACTAAATCTAAAAAAAAGTCGCGAAATAAACCCGAAGCAACTCCCTAGGTACTATTTGGACTTACCTTTATCGACCAGAAAACCCCTAGCAGGGACTAATCACTATCAGGGTTCGATGAACTTAGGAATCACTTGAGTGCTACCCCACCAATCACAAATCTAATTTAAATAAAAAAAGGATCTACGTTCAATTAAATTAAACAAACCCCCCATTCACAAATCAGTGGATGGAGTTTTGGTATTGAAATAGTGACGTTTAAGTTCACTTCGTTGGAAAGCAACCTTTTTTATCCATTCTTTATTTCTTTATTTTGATTATTGCCCAAAGCCTCTTTTTTATATTACAAATTGCAATCGTGAAATCTCTAATAAGGATAAAACGTAAAAACGTTCGAGTGTTTTTCATGGTCTAAATGGACCGAAGAAAAGTTCGAGGAACAAAGAATGGATTCCTGTTGCATTTCAACGATGCAAAGTTAAGCATCATTAAAAATGTGACTGCCTAACGCAATAAACAATGAGATATCAATAAAAAATAATTGAATTAATGATGAAGTTAAAACTTAACGCAACGTTGACTCAATAAATTGGAACTCAGCAAATCGCCTCACCTCGCATTTAAATCACACCGAATCAAACTAATTTAAATATCACTCCATCAATTGATCGGGAGCAGATTAAACTAAACATCTTTAGAATAATCTGAAATTGAGATAAAAAAATTGAGCCGACTTCGACTTTCGTACTGACCAAATGATTTTTCACCCCATAGTACGTAAATAAAAACGATCACGAATACGCGTTAATCGATCAATCGATAGATCGAACCGGCGATCGCTAGTCATCTCCGCCTCCGGCTCGGCAGCGCCGAGTTTGATCAGCAACGAGTGAAACAAACCCAAAACAAACGACAAACGCGGAAAACACAGGCTCCATGCTCGCAAATCGTCATTGCGGATCGATAAACCCAAACAAATCGAAACGAATTTCCATCCACACACCTAAGGATATATTGCCCGTACATTCCCTACCAAAAGTGAGTTTCGGTGAGAATTTTGAGTACTTTGCGATAATATTAAAATCTGAAAAAAATCAATCGTATTGAAGATGCTAAGGACATTGGCTTTGAATGATAAGAGTGCCAAAAATTTATAAATAAATTGTTTAAATAAAAATTTGTTGAAAAAATCTCTCGTAAACTTGATTTTTTATAACATTAAATGAATTATGATGTTTTTCTGAATACATATGATTTTTTCAAGAATTTTCTCTCTATTTCGAAAATCCCGTTTTTGGAATTTTTCAGAGGCTGTACCCATTCGTTCAATACTATTCGTTCAATACCTCGGACACTTCTTGGATTTAATATGGAACATTGCTCCGAAAACATATCGAAAATTTGTGACGATTCATCCATTTTTTTTAATTAAAAAAATTAAAATGAAAATAGAAAGAAAATTCTAAAAAAATATATACCTATTCAAAAAAATCTACGAATTCATCATCTTATGATATAAGAAAAGTAGGTCACCGGACATTTGTTGAACAATCTGTTTTTTCAACAATTCACTTATAAATTTTTTGCATTATTATTACCGGAAATTAATGTTCTTAGCATCTTCAATGTGGTTGATTTTTTTAAATTTTAATCTCATCGCAAAGTACTCAAAATTCTCGCCAAAACTTACTTTTGGTAGGGAATATACGGGCAATACATCCTTAAGGTATTCCTTTCGCGGAGGACAGTACAGTAGAGCTTCGATTATCCGAATCAACTGGGACCGGGCGCCTGCCGGATAATCGAAAATTCGGATAACCGAATATCGAAATTTCGTAGGCGAAAAAAACGTTGATTCTTTCAATTTGATAAAATATATATAATGAAAAATACAATGAACATTAATGCGTTAATAATACAAGTACATTTTTGGTGAATTGAAAACAACCATTGTATCATCTACTGATATGGGGGCGTCCATAAATGAGGTAATGCAAAATTTCCCAATTTTGACCTCCATATAACAGAACCGTAACGCCATGTAACCGTAACGCCTGGCGTGAACCCCCCCCCCCCCCCCGTTATGCCGTTACGTGACGGGTGCTTTGTCGGCAATAATTGCGTTTTTTCTCACAGAAATAACTAATCATGAAAGGATCGGGTTTATACTCATTTTATGAAGTATATATTCATCTAGTTTTATACCAATTTTTATGAATTAAAAAAAAGTTAGCCCTGATTTGGCGAAGAAAAGAATTCTATTCATTGTCCCATCGATATCGTTATGAAAGGATATCTGTAAATAAAATGTCAACAATTTATCGATATCTATACAAATGTAGCTATCGTTATGCGTAGCCGTTTTTTTATTTTGGTTTTGTTTTACAAAATGCCGACTGTTTGGACATTTTTTTTTATCTTTAAGGCCCTTTTTTGTACTCAAGAAATTTTTAAAAATAGTAATGATCAACATTTTAAAAATCGGCTACGTACAACCTTAGTCACTGCGATTACAAAAATGTTTTCGAAAGATTGAAAATCGGTTGATAAGTTTTCGAGTATTCACTGACAAGGAACATCCCCTTCGATTTTGTTGCAATCTGGATATGTTATGAAGCGCCGAAAAGTAAGCGATACGTATTTTTTTTTTATCGGCGGAAAAACAGCTTTAAGGGGTGAAACCACCCCTCGAAAAAGGCATCTCTAGGGGTAATATAGCAGTTTCACACACAAGGAGTCGACCGATTTTAATGAAACAAAAACGAAAATTCTTCTAATCCGAAGCAATGAAAAATCCACTATAGTGACATTGCAAAAGAAAATTAAGGGGTGAGCCACCCTAGAGATGCTTTTTTCGAGGGGTGGTTTCACCCCTTAAAACCGTTTTTCCGCCGATAAAAAAAAATACGTATCGCTTACTTTCCGGTGCTTTATAACATATCCAAATTTCAACAAAATCGAAGGGTGTCACCTGCGGGATGTTCCTTGTGAGAGAAGGTCGAAAAAAGTAGTTTCGAGAAAATCGCGATCTAAGTTTTCGTTCCGTTTTTCTTGATATGAAGTTATGTTTCTTTCTAGAATATTGATACTTACATTAAAGTATCAAGTCGCGGGTAATATGACGGGTTTTCATCTTCATTATATTCCTCAAAATAATAAGAGCTTGCACTATTCTGAACGATGAGTTTTAAATTTAAACACTTGACATGCAGAAATTTTCCTACTTCTGACAGTTCTAAAATCGTGACGTAACACAAACCTCCCCCCCCCCCCCACGTAGACCATAACGCCAGCCCCCCCCCCCCAATTGCGTTACGTAATTTATGGACGCCCCCTATAAAACAAAGTTAAGCGTGTATTTAAAAATAATCAACTTTAATAAGAAGTACACAAATAAGAACTCTTTGAGTTCTTATCTATTCATTTTTGAAAATAGTCGACGAATTTCTGCGGCTTCACAAGGGCAGCTCGTTTCTTTGCACCCAAAGGTCTGCTAGCGGAAAGCACAGTGCGCACGAGCGCAGACCGAGAAAGTGGAGGGGACGTACATCAGTGTGTCCATCGTGCAACAATATATAGGGCGTAATCGTTCGAATAACTGAATATTCGGATGAGCAAAATTATTGTTTAGATAATTGATATTTTCGACGACCCAAATCGCCATTCGGATAATTAATATTTTGGATAACCCAAATCGCCATTCGGATAATTGACGTTCCGGATAAACCAAATCGTTATTCGAATAATTGACGTTTCGGATAATCGACGCTCTACTGTATTTTGTGGGGGCATAAGGAGGGCCCTTGCGAATCATTGGTAAATCACAGTGGTGCTTGACAAAAATAAGATGGGCCTGAAGTTTGCATCGTTGGAGTGCAACGATTTTCTCTTGGCTTCAAATCATATTCTCATCTCAAAATCATATTCTGAAAGTTTGGACTGTATATTGCTCAATAAGGACGCTAGGAGATGGTCACCGGATCTTTCTGGCATAAAACTGTTAAAAAACATTTTGGAAATTCAGTGAAAAAATATTTCGGTGCATTCCAACGATGCAAACTTCAGCATCACAATATTATGGGGTTGGAGTTTGCATCGTTGGAATGCAACGAAAATTCATTTTTATTTACTACTTTTATTGTTATAAAAAATCATATCTGACAGGTTTAGATTACAGATCGTTGAATAAGAATCCTAAGAATTGTTGGCCAGATTTTCGTAGTTTAAATGTGCCAAAACAAACTTATAAAAAATAAAACAAATTCATTTTCGTTGCATTCGAACGATGGAGTTACTTGAGGACCGACTTCTAATGCTAATATGACGTTGAAGTTTGCATCGTTGGAAAGCAATCACTTTTTCCATTCGCTATTTCCATATTTTTATTGTGATCCAAAGCTCTTTATCACAATTCACTTCTTTCACAAATTGAGGTCCTAAATCTCTAATAAGGATACGTGAAAAAGTTCGAGTCGTCTAAATCGGGCAAAGAAAAATTCGACCGACCGAAAAGAATTAATTTCCATTGCATTCCAACGATGCAAACATCAACATCGTATTCTTATACATTCACGTGATACTGAAGTTTGCATCATTAGATCGCAACGAAAACTCTTTAATTTTTTTACTTCCTCATTTTCATATCTAAAATCTTTTCGTACATATTTATGCCGAAGATCTCTGATAACATTCCGGAAAACGTTTTAGTGACTCTGGAGGCCTAAATTTTCAAACATAAATGGGCTACGAAAGTTTCGTCGCGTGCGAACGATGCAAACTTCAGTATCATCTAAAACACGTAAACACGAAGATTTCGACTAGTGCTCAGTGGTCCTCCACCAAACGGGATCAACCGTCGAGTCGTCGGATCGATACGAATCGATTCTCGAACATCGATTACCGGGGAAATCGATCGCTCGGAAACGTCACAAGCGCCACTGACCGGAAATCAAAGTTCGAAAATTGAAAATTACAAAAAGAAAAAAAAAACACGATTATAAATAAATGTATACGTACTTTTCTCTGGCTTGACCATCCGAGGGTACCGCCGACGTTTTTCCCTTTGCGTACATAGCCGTGTCGTTTACTTCGCGAACAACAAGAGGGAGAGAGACAGAGAGGGCCTCGCGACTCGGCCACTAAAAGTTTCTCAATCTCGAGCGTTGAACTGTCGCGCGTTATCACTATCGCCTTTAGCGTTTAAAACATGTAAAAGTCCATATATATACATATACATATGCATATACCTATATATATATATGTGAATATTATCTCCCTTGAATGCTTGGGCGCTAGCCCGTGTTGTGTGTAGCCGGTGATTGCCAGTCTAAAACGTCGTCCGGCCGAGTCTCGAAGCCAGAGCGCGTCGAAGAGACGCGAGGGATGTTAGAGGCTGAGGGGAGGGGGGAGGCGAAGGAGGGCGGTAGGTGTAAGAATGTTTTTCGCGCGAGTTAGCCGATGGTGCGTGGACAATACACACGGCAGGCGAGATAGAGAGAGGGAGAGCCTCGTGGAATAAGTTCGCGGATGCTCCAACGTGCAAAAATCGCAAATTCGCGAGATCGGATGGGGGAAGGGGGGTGAATGTCGAAAGGATGCGAGGACAGAGGGAGGGGAGTAAAAAGGCGGAGTGACGAAACCGGCGCCTTTGGGCGAAAAAACGGCCCAGGTACGTCACAGGTCGAATTTTTCTTCGTTTATTGCGTGAATCGATAAAAATTTGTTTCTTTTTTTTGTTTGTTTGTTCACGTTTCTACAGTGTCGTGACAAGCCCGCGTGGCTTGGTTCGCGGGCACGAGACCGCACGACAGGCGACGAGCGTCGTCATCGCACGACGACGTCGACGACGTTCGACGTTGAAACGTATGCCTCGTCTCACTCGCGCACTCGGCCGCGCGCGCGCACGCGCTCTCTCGCTCGCGTTCTTTATTTTGGGCGCACGCGCAACGCTCCCTTGCGGCTCTCACCGGCGACGCGATTTCTCGCTGCAGTCAACAGGACACAACTCGCTTGCGCGTTAATTTATGGGTTTTTACGCTCGACACGAAAATTTTGCGAGTTTTTTAGGTTAGTTTCACAGTCGAGGATTGTTGGAACAAACACTCGCGGGTTTTAGGTCGAAACCTTCGATTACGGGGAAGTTTGCGTGTACATACGCGTGTACGGGTGTCTAAGAGTTTCTGTTTCGATTTTTCGAGTTTATCGAGTCGCGGAACGGTCCCTACATTCGAAGTTGGAATTATCTCGGGGAGAGTTTTGGTGTAATTGACTTATTTTCCGTTTTAATGAATTGAAAACACAGAAAAGTCTCGTCGTTCACTTCGTCGCACCTTACTTCACCGAGAGACTCGCTTTGCCTCTCTCCGTCTCGTCCCTTCTCGCTCCCCTTCCCATGAACTCCACTTCACTGCTCAATTTCCATCTGTCTCGCTCTCTCTCTTGCCTTTTTAATTCGCCTCTCGGCCGCTTGGTACGCCACTGAACGCAGCCGAGTCGTCCTCGATATACGCGCCGCGGCGTCCCCTCGTCTATATCGCGATAAACCTTCTGGCTCTTTCTCCTCGCTGCGCCTCATCCCCCCCCGGCCCCGCCATGCGCTCCGTCGCACGCACACTCATTGGTCGCGCGTCGTTCCCGCGAGCCACAGGGTCACTTGCCCTCTACGATGTACACACACACACACACACGCGCTCTTCGCTACATCGATGACACTGACACTATTGCAAAACGGCGGACACACAATCGTGTTCTGTTTTCGTTCTCTCTCTCTATTTACGAGCGTGCTACGCGCCTGCGCCCTACTCCCGTAGAAACGCGCACGTACGTGACGCTCTCGAAAACGTGCGCGCGCAGCCACAGGCTCGCTAGTCAGGAAAGTAGTGGGAAGAGGCGAAAGTGCCCCGGGAAATGGTTTTTTCTCCCTTTTTGCGCAACGGGTTGCTCGTCGCGCGCGAGACTGAGAATACGTTTTTTTTTTTTTTGGAAATTGTTTGGTCGTACGATGTTATTTAGGCTGGGGATTTTCAACGGGAATGGGAAAACGCCATTGCAAAAGTTTGAGACTCGAATGGATCGCAATTGCGACTAAGGGGGTAGATACCTTTAGGTAGTCGAAAATAAGCGAATTTTCAAGATTTTTTCTGTTGAAAGTATTTATTACGATGCATAATAAACATTTTATGTACATATTGTTACGACTTTTTATTTTGCAATTTTTTTCGTTGTTTTTATATATGGCGTCTGTACGACACTTGCTCCAGAGACAGCTGCCGCCTGAGTTGTTCCACGGCGTACAACCTAGCGTCTGGTGCGTTGATCTGAAACATCAGAGCCAAAAAGTTTTAGATTTCTAAGATCTACGCCCTCCATGTGAACCTTAAAAATCCGAAGAAAAGACAATATTGGAAGAATGGTGGAGGTTTGGAAAAATGGTCTATTTTCATGAAATTTTTTCGATAGTATTCAACCGGGAAGTAGTTTTCAAAAATAATTTCAAGGACGTTTAGGTTCACATAGAGCGTGTGGGTCTTAGAGATCTAAATCTTCCTTAGGGACACTAAACGGAGTTCTGAAATGTTTTTTGAAATTACGAGTATTAGATTTTATTGTTTACTATAACACAAAGAAATTGTTGAATATTATTATTACAACAAAAAATAACGATGCCGCAAAACGACGAAAATATTGTTTAAACAATAAATTGTTACAGAATTCTCCTGTAAAAATGTTTTGTAAACGTCCAAACCCAAACCGCAAGACACTGATTGTCGTTGGAACCAAACTAGTTGTCGAATTTTCATCCGCCGAATTTCAAAAATCGGATTTTGGATTTGAATTCTGCGACCTCCAAAACCATAGACTACTAATTTTTATTACATTGAAACTATTTTTCACCTCAAAAACCGTATACAATACTAATTTTTATTAATTGAAACTACGTTTCAAATTATCGTTCGCTATATTGAATCCGCCATTTTGAATTATGAATATCTGATTTCGGATTTGAATTCCGCGACCTCGAGAACCACAAAACACGAATTTTCATTAAATTTGAAACCATTTTGACAATGTCTCGTTCGCCGTGTTAGATCCGCCATTTTGTATTTAAAAAAATGTCACATTCGGATTCAGCGACCTCGAAAACTATGATGTACCAAATAACAGTCAAATCGGTATAGTTAAAACATGTTTTTTATGCTCACATACATGTCAAAACACAAAAGTAGCACGACTTTTTTCGCCCATGTGTGACATACAGAGTTGAGGGGTTAAAAGTACTGTCGATATGCACCGGAAAGCGAGGAAAACCCGGTAATGGTATATAAAATAAATTTTGCAAGTTTCAAGTAAATCTGGTCGAAAGATATGTTTTATCTACAAACTTTAACACTTCCGTTTAAGCCGCTTGAAGATTAACTTTTAAAAATTGGTCAAACACATGTTTAATTATTTGTGTCGTAATGTATTTAAGCCAAGTTTCAAGTAAAACTAACCAAAAAATATGTTGCCCAATACAAACTTTAACACCCCCGTTTAATCCCTTTAAGGATAGAATTTCGATTTTTACCATTCTTGACAAATGTCTCATTATGGTGCGAATATGAAGGCTGCGTGGTCGGAATAGAGGCCACAGATATTGCAATACTGCCCGTAATTTCTTCCACGCAAAAATCGATAGCAAAATTTCCTTTTTTTAGCGTTGTCTCAGTCTACACGACAAAGAAAAACGATAAGAATTTACATACTACATGGTTCTACTTCTCCTCTCAATAAAATCGAACGTACAAGACTCCAAAAATGAGTTTTACCATTTAAAAGTGTCAAAGTATTTTCGCACGTATTTCTCGTAAACGAATTACGCGAGGGTACCCCTGATAACGACGTTCCTGCGATGCAACGTGCGCTACGATTGGCTGGAAAAAGTAAACGCACGCATACATGTATCGATGACCCACGCGACTGCACCGACACGTTGCGGCGTTCGCATACACCCGCGCGCTCGACGAGCATCGGTGCTGACGCATGGGAGTGGGGGGAGCGGTGGTAGGCGAGGAGTGGGGGTTCGAGGCGACCGAGGCCTGTCGAACGTAGCCGAGTGGCGACGGGGCAAAATAGCCGACAATTGACGAGTACGACGAGGGGGCCGGATAGGGAGACGTTCTGGCTGTTCCGCCAGGTGTACAGCGTCCCCCTTTTCATTTTTATCACGAGTTCGAGCTATCTGCGTATCACCTATACCTGTATATGCATCGAATATTAACAAACAATAAAGAAATAGCGTGAAAGCGAGACATCTTTTCCTACCGGATATAAAGCAAATAAATAAATTACGACAAATCTGGCATTCGCTCGGCACTTTTTCAGGTACACACATTCCGGAAATAGCTTTTCCCCAAATGCCACCACATTGATGACACATCGTAAGGATTTCGTTTTCAAAGAGGACGTAAACATTTCCGAACGATGGAGGGCCCGGGTACGATGAGTTGGGAAGAGTTTCTAGAAAACGCCGATAGTCTCGTTCGCGTTTCGGACGAGATATCGGACGGTTGGGAGCTGCGAGGCGAAAAGGTATATGCCCCGCGATCAATATAGCACACACACAGACAATGTACGAAACAAAAAACGTCCAACCGAACTAACGGCCGTACGAGGGATGAATCGAAGAATGCTTATTGATTAGCTTTATAAAAATACGTTTACCAGTCGATACCCGGACAAGCCTACCTGCATCGTCGCGTCAAGTCCTTCGTACCGGCCAGTTACTTGGCCGATGACGCGCCATTGAGAATCCACAATGAAGCGCTCGAGGATGAAGACGAAGAAGCGGAAGATACGAAAGATATTCCGAGTCTCGCTATCAGCGATCCTTACGAAGCGGTCTGCGAGACCGAACAGCCTTTCGTCACCGAACATCACATTTTGTGGCACATGAGTTACGGGGTTCCGGTGATGTTCTTCAACGCATGGTTTTCCGGTAAGTCGTTTTCCTCCATTTTTCCTTAGACGCCTGCCCACGATCGCGGAAAATTTATCGATAATGCAGAGCGCGACGACGAAACGGGCTTCTGTATATTGGACTTCCGGAGTTTCGGAATATTGTTGAGCTCTGTAAAGTTTATCGATCTGGAGCTGGCAAAATATAAATACGAGGATACGACCAGGGGTAAAGCTGCCCTGGAAAATCGTCTCCTCGCTCCAGACGTTAATTGGCTTCCTGTTTTCTCGGAAATCTACACCCGATTAACGTAGCGGACACCAGTATCAACTCTATATATATATATATATACACGGGTGTATGCCAGTCTCTTCGGTGACGAAACTTGAATTTTCTTTAAAACAAAAGTAAAAATCAGCAAGTAAAATAGCAATACCCAAATCTCTCTGAAGAATAGTAGAAAATCAGCAAATAAAATAGTAAAACTCAGATTATTTCCAAAAAAATATTTACATTCCTTAAATGAAGAAGTATACCTTAAATTATCCCCGAACAACCGCAAAAGTTGGTAAATAAAACACTAACGCTTTTTGCATCCCTGCAAATAGGTAAAATCAGTAAATAAAATAGTAAAAATCAACAAAAAATAGTGCAACTTACATTATCTTCGAAAAATAGTAAAAATTTTCGAATAAAATAGTAAAACTTCGATTATGTCTGAGAAAAATATTAAAAAATAAGCAAACGAAATAGTAACACTCAATTTTTTCTTAAAATATCTTCAGAAAGATTTAAAAAAAAGAGATCAGCTGAATACAAAGTGGACGAGTAAAAAGGTCGTTGAGAAGACGATTGAAAAAATGTTTATGCGTATTTGACCTCGCACAAGGGTATTTACAAGGTCGACGTAACCTCACGAATTATCGAACAGTTTTTTCATAGATGTTTGAGAAAGTTTCAACTGTCTCTATTGCGTATCTCACGAGTTACAGCTCGAAAAATCGGCAGGCTTTAAGGGGTCTTCTCACTTTAGACCGTAAAAAAAGCTATTTTCATGACTTTTTTTGGAACGGTTTTTATCATAGATTTTGATATAAAGGTGGTTACACTTAATAAAGACACTTTCGAAATACATTTAAAAATAAATATATATATTTACTCAAGTCACTATTTATAGACGAAAATGGTAGAAAAAAAAATGTCCTAAAAAAATACGCTGTTGATGAAATCTCGGAGATGGATCATCCGAAACGGAAAAATCAAACGGTTTTTAATTGAGCATGTTAATGGCTATAGCGCATATCATACGATTTTTTATATATGCAAAAATAACAAAATGGCGGATATTTTTCGAAAAAAAAAAAACGAAAAAAATGTTTTTTTCACCGTTTTTGGCAAAAAAAATAGTATAAAAATTTTAAAAAATCTTTCATATGCGATATAGCTATAGTTTCGAAGATTTTATCAACGAGCCGTCGAAAAACGTTGTTTCGAGAAAAACGCGTTCAAAGTTTGTTTGGGTTACACGAATACATAAAAATGTCTTTTTTATGTATTTCGAAAGGGTATTTATTAAATGTAACAATTTTTGTATCGATATCTATATTATAAACCTATCGAAAAAAAACGTCTTTAAAATAACCTTTTTTAGCGTCTAAAGTGAGAAGACCCCTTAAGGCCATGTGTCACACCGACCGTCACAGCGACCGAGTGGCCACGGGCGCGAGGGAGATAGTTGATTTACAGATTCCCAGTGTTTTCATAAACGGTCTATTTTTTTTGGAAAAAAGAAAAAAAAACCTTCCACTCTTTTGAACGACAAACAACGTCTTTCTCTTTGTTTGCCGAAAATGTGGTCCGTCTGAAAGAGATCTTGGCCGTAGGATTTTTACCGACTGGACGTGTGAGCAATGGCCTTAAGGCGTTACCCCCGACTGTAGCGCAAAAAAAGGCCTTTTTCATGAATTTTTTTAAAGAAAACCACAAAACTTTTTTAATCGATCAATATACCAACTCAAAGAACACATCTTGAAGAACTTTCAGTAATTTTTTTATTGAAAAATATTACATTGTTTAGTGGCAAATGGCCGTCAATGAAATAATGTTTTAATATACACGGTTTGCGGTGACCAACATTGCGGCGAAGTGGATCATCTGAAAAAAAAATGCGGATGGATTTAGTCAAATATAAGTATAAACTAGTCTTTAATCGAAGGATTTTAAAAAATATTCATTTTTCACAAAATGGCGGACAGTCAAAGTTAATGGTTCGATTTTAACGAAAAAAAACGGCCGTTTTTTTGGCTATAAAACGGCCATTTTTTTTCGAAAAAAAAAATCGAACGATTAAAGACTACATTTTTATGTATTAAATAAGCCTGCAAAATTTCAAGAAGATCGGTTCATTAGTGTTCGAGTAATCTTGGTCACCGACTTCAGAAATGCCATTTTGAGAAAAACGCGTTTAAAGTTTCAATTTCAGTTCTTCAATTCACGGATTCTTCTCTTTCAACGCTCATGTCTCAGTCAATTTTGTTCGGATCGACTTGAAATTTTCAGGACATATTCTCAGATACTTATACTTAAAAAAAATGCAGTAAAAAAAATCGATTTTTTCAAAATCGCAAGTGGGGGTAACCCCTTAAAGATATTCCTTTCGCGGAGGGCCGTATTATGTGGGGGCATAAGGAGGGCCCTTCTGAATCATTGGTGAATGCCAGTGGCGCTTAATAAAAATAAGTCACAATCAATTATTACACCCAACGATAAAGGGGAACAAAAAATTTTCCGCAAGTTTAGTAGATTTAGACAATTTAACATTTCCTTTGAAAAGTCGCCGCTACGAAAATTCTTTTTTCTTCGCTAGTCACATTTCTCTAAGCTTTATCATTAAGGGAAGGGTTTCAGCGTGAAAAAAAAATTTTTTGCGATTTTTTTTTTCATTTATATGGATAGCGTAAATTTATGGGAATTTTTGGTACATTGTTGACTGTCATTTCAAGAACATTCCGCGAAATTTGTACGTGAAAATATCCACAAACAAGCCGGTGAGAAAGCTTTTCCAAGAACGCCTTTGGAAAAAACACGATTTGCGGTGTTCACTGTATCTCAGCTAGAAATTATCTGAAATCAAGTATCATCAAAATTTAGTCAAAGTATCATCGAATCCTCTCCCAACGGTCTTTGATATTTTTTTTTTTATTTCTAAATTTTTGCTGGTCATGTAAAGTGAAAAGTGCTATTTTTCACGAAAAATTCCGCCATTTTGGGGGTGGAAAACCCCCTCGATGTAAAAAAAAATCTCAAACTAACGTTCGTCGTCCGATAAACAAGTACTCCCATCATGTGTTGAATAAAAGTTCTTCGTATTAAATTATAATCCTGACTAGATTATTTATTCTAACAATATTATCGTCTCTGAGGCTCACAGTGATAACTGTAACGGCGCCTCTGGCGGTGAAAACCAGCCAGTTTTTGACTTTTGACTTACCGACCGCGACGCAGCCGCACCCATGACCCGAACGCACCGACACACCAACGAATCAACAACTTGCTCGCCGCGCGTCGAGCAGGAAAACAGGAGAACCCGCTCGATACCGGCCGATGGTAACTTACCGACCGGGCCGGTCGTTCAAACCGACCGAGACAATCGCACCATCCTCATAGTGACGATCAGCGCCGGTTTTGAATCGTCTTTTCTTACCAAATCCAAACGCGCTACCCACCCCGAACTTTTGACCTTGACGTGAAACCTAATTTGCTTAAAAAAAAAAATGGACGATCAACAGTGTTTGGAGGGTTTACGCGATTTTTCTCAGAATTGTTTAGCACTGTGGCCCACAGTCTTAGGGTGTTGCCCACAGCCTTTTTTCTCAACTCCCCAACCGCATTTGCACGAGGGCACAGGGAAACTGTGGAAAACCCGTGCCGATAAATGGCGCTCCTCTTTCACCGATAGTTCTGTCCCGCTCGGTAGATGCCGCGCAAACCAGTGCTGAGTGGTCACCCATCCGAGTATCAGCCTAGGCCAGCGCTGCTTGTCACGGGTAGAGCATGGATATCGGTTTTCGATGATGTCGAAAAACCCGAATATCGGACCGAAAAATCTCATATTGCAAAACCGATATTGAACTCGAATAATACCGATGTTTCAATATTAGAGTTGACAAAATGAAAATATCATTATAATTGTTATTATTTCGGTTGAAGTTACTTTCACCATTTTGGGTCTCATGCTCACGAGAGAGGAGGAATTGGTAAACGTAAAAAGTTTTGTTGAAACGGTACTGCGACGGAAGAAAACAGAACTAGACCAGCGATGACAACTGATGGTAAAGGAGAAAACCAAAACAGGAAGACATTAACACACTAGAAGCTAACGGCTAGTACGAGGTAGCATCCTGAAGTAATACCGTAAGGCGTAAGGTAGTCCCAGGGTGGTACCATGCCTGTGAAATGAGGAGGCTTTTTTTAGTGGGGCAAGCCCCACGTACCAGGGACTACGGCTATTCCCTGACGGATAAGACTATCCCCTGACGACGCGTCAAGCCTTTTTCCCCCTCATAAAAAAATTGAAGTTACCTTGACTTATTTTTTTTTTAATTGCATTTAAGGATGTTGACTCCCTATGAAACATGTTAATGTTAATTGTTCAATAAATAGCTTCTTAATCGTCATGAAATTTTTACACGACCTCCTGAATACTTCGTGTAAAAACATACCAAATTTTCCGAATTCTATCATCATTACTTCAACCTCCTTAAGGGTTGAAATAAAAAATGATAAGAAAATTCGGAAAATTTGGTATGTTTTTGTATGAAGTATTTAAGAGGTCGTGTTAAAATTTCACGACGATTAGGAAGCTCGTTATTAAAAAATTAACATTTTGTTAAGAACAATTTTTAAAAGAAATAAAAAAAAATTTATCAATAAACTTCGTTTTTTTCCGTTGCTTTCAGTATATTGTAGATATTATAAAATTGAGAGGTCAAAAAAAAAACTTATTGCAAAGTTACATCAGTTTCCACAAAACAACATTTAATTTGTGAATGTTAATTGTTTGATAACGAGCTTCCTAATTGTCGTGAAATTTTTACACGACCTCTGAAATACTTCATACAAAAACATACCAAATTTTCAGAATTTTATCATCATTTGCGATTTGGGACTCAACGTCCTTAACAGCCTGAAAATAATATTACTGACACAACATATTTTCAAAGTATCAATTTATTGATCCACGGGTGCGGAATCAGAAAGGGCATTATCTTCCGCGGCTTAAACTTGCAATAAGGTAAGGTCGTTTCTGAAAGACGAAACTTTAGCTGCCCTTTATTCTGCAGTCATTGTTTCAACAATCTCAATCTCGTTAATCAAAGTGGTCATGCTGCTGCCTGCCCACCACAAGCTATGACATTTCTTTGCATTCTGGTAGCCACTACCACGCCGACTTGCACGAAACTTCCCATTTTTAATTTGGCTTGTTGACTACTTGTTTGATTTGCACAAAGGATCCTATTTTTTCCTAATTTATTTACATTCGCTTAAACATATTTACGAACGTAGCAGAGTACGTTTAGGAGTGTATAATAAAGATCTTAAGGATGTTGAGTCCCTAATCGCAAATGATAATAAAATTCTGAAAATTTGGTATGTTTTTGTATGAAGTATTTCAGAGGTCGTGTAAAAATTTCACGACAATTAGGAAGCTCGTTATTGAACAATTAACATTCACAAATTAAATGTTGTTTTATGGAAACTGATGTAACTTTGCAATAAGTTTTTTTTTTGACCTCTCAATTTTATAATATCTACAATATACTGAAAGCAACGGAAACAAAACGAAGTTTATTGATACATTCTTTTTATTTCTTTTAAAAATTGTTCTTAACAAATATTGATTTTTTAAAAACGAGCTTCCCAATCGTCGTGAAATTTTAACACGACCTCTTAAATACTTCGTACAAAAACATACGAAATTTTCCGAATTTTCTTATCATTTTTTTCATTTCAACCCCTAAGGAGGTCGAAGTAACGATGATAGAATTCGGAAAATTTGGTATGTTTTTACATGAAGTATTCAGGAGGTCGTGTAAAAATTTCATGACGATTAAGAAGCTATTTATCGAACAATTAACATTAACATGTTTCATAGGGACTCAACATCCTTAATAAAGAATTATGATTTTTATAAATACAGTGGCTTCACTATATTTATAGCTATACACTATTATTTCTACAACTTCCATCTTCACTTCCAAGCTTCCAGAGTTTTTAACCGTGTTCACGTAATCAAATCACTTAAATTTTTTGAAAGAGCATATCCTTTAGAATATGAAAATTCGCATTTCAATGTTTCGACCATGGAGACTGACAATGAGATGTTGTGTAAGGATAGGTGCTCTCTCTCTCTCTCTCCTCCTCTTTATTTCGGTCTCTCAAATTGGCGACTGATCGCCACTAGACCTCAATCCATTCTCTAGAGCAGAGCAGCCTCTACGGCCGCGCTGATTGTTCCTCTCTTTCGATTGTCCCGTACACGCTCATCCTCGAACTGGGCTAAGATCCTCCACCCACACGTTCAAGCCCCAAACTCCTGACTCTGTGTGCGTGCATTTTACCGATTCGCCCCGCAGGCACTCACGCGTATACGAGCTGGTGCCTACGGCCCGAGTAAAAGCAAAACCGAAAACGGAAAAAGCGATTTCAGTTTGGAGCACATTAAGGATGTTGAGTCCCAAATCGCAAATGATGATAAAATTCTGAAAATTTGGTATGTTTTTGTATGAAGTATTTCAGAGGTCGTGTGAAAATTTCACGACAATTAGGAAGCTCGTTATTGAACAATTAACATTCGCAAATTAAATGTTGTTTTATGGAAACTGATGTAACTTTGCAATAAGTTTTTTTTTGACCTCTCAATTTTATAATATCTACAATATACTGAAAGCAACGGAAAGAAAACGAAGTTTATTGATACATTTTTTTTTATTTATTTTAAAAATTGTTTTTAACAAAATGTTAATTTTTTAATAACGAGCTTCCTAATCGTCGTAAAATTTTAACACGACCTCTTAAATACTTCATACAAAAACATACCAAATTTTCCGAATTTTCTTATCATTTTTTATTTCGACCCTTAAGGAGGTTGAAGTAATGATGATAGAATTCGGAAAATTTGGTATGTTTTTACATGAAGTATTCAGGAGGTCGTGTAAAAATTTCAGGACGATTAAGAAGCTATTTATTGAACAATTAACATTAACATGTTTCATAGGGACTCAACATCCTTAAGGTAGTATGTGCACGAACTTCCGCATTAGGAAGAAAATTGATTTTTTTATATGCTGTAGTATAGACGTACAGAATTACGTCCGGAAAACTCTGCATGCCTTACCGGCTAAATACAATAGTAATTAATTCACGAAATCAATGCATTCAATCCACACCTTATAGAGAATCCTTGCGGATCAAACATTGGGACGGAAATAATAATAGTTCGCGATTAGATCGCGGAGCTATGCGAAAAGCGATAAATAGCAAGAAAACTGTCACGTATGTTCCATGGAAAATATATAGGTTACGGGACATTTCGAGCAGATATAATATTATCGATCGAATCGACTAATTTATAATTATGAAATGGCGAACTGTGAAAACTCCAGTCAAATCTCATTGCTATTTTAATACTTTATTTTCATAATATGATACACAGTTATCACATACACCTCTCAAATAATTATTTTCCTTATCATGTTTATTATTATACCCAAATGTATTATATTTTACCCTTTCCAGATTCGATCATTTATAGATTTTCTGCTGATTAGTCAATCCGCGAGTACTACCTTAAGGATGTTGAGTCCCTATGAGACATGCTAATGTTAATTGTTCAATAAATAGTCTCTTAATCGTCATGAAATTTTTACACGACCTCCTGAATACTTCATGTAAAAACATACCAAATTTTCAGAATTCTATCATCATTGCTTCAACCTCCTTAAGAGTTGAAATAAAAAATGATAAGAACATTCTGAAAATTTCGTATGTTTTTGTATGAAGTATTTAAGAGGTCGTGTTAAAGTTTCACGACGATTAGGAAGCTCGTTATTAAAAAATTAACATTTTGCTGAGAACAATTTTTAAAAGAAATAAAACAAAATTTATCAATAAACTTCGTTTTGTTTCCGTTGCTTTCAGTATATTGTAGATATTACAAAATTGAGTGGGCAAAAAAAAAACTTATTGCAAAGTTACATCAGTTTCCACAAGACAACATTTAATTTGTGAATGTTAATTGTTCAATAACGAGCTTCCTAATTGTCGTGAAATTTTTACACGACCTCAGAAATACTTCATACAAAAACGTACCAAATTTTCCGAATTTTATTATCATTTGCGATTTGGGACTCAACATCCTTAAACGGACGGAACTGTGCGCTAGAGATATGCCGGAGATATGCAAGGAGAGACAGCAGATGCATAGGCACCTTATATTTATATTATATACATTTTTCGAAGATCTCGTTCTTTTCCTCGTTTTAGCTTTTGTCCAGCCTCATCTCTTCTGAATATTGGATTACTCCGATCCTCGATTGCTCACTATACTTTTATGTGTCATTTTTTTGTAATTAATTATTTTTTTTGAGAAAGCCGTCTCCATTCGTCTTTATCATTTTTAAACAACAGACGTGTAATTTTTACAAAAAAAAAATCCGATTTCATACTTCTACACCTGGTAAATCCATGAAAAAAAGTTGTCATTTTTACGTATCAGTTGAAAAATGAAGATCGATTTAAAAATGGGATCGCCAACGCCCCTCGAATGTTTCTCATCGCATCTGCTGTATATTTCAAAACAATTCGAGAAAAATGTGTTGAAGGAAGGGGGGCGGGGGGATCAAAGTGAATGGTCGAAAATGACGAAAAATTTCGGGATTTTTTTCCAACGCTGGACCTATCGTTTCGAAATTTGTAGGGAATTTTTTGGTACATTAGAAGACACGAAAAACATTTTTTTTAATCGACAATAAGGGTCCATCAGTAGCCTTCCAGCCAATTGTTGTTGAACGAATTTTCGAAATTTGCGGCAGTGATGAAAAAAAACTATTCATCCGATTCATTTCAACCAAAGGTTTTAAGACGGATAATTGCAAACCCTCGTCGATAAACCTACATCTTCGATAAAAAATTTAATTCAACAATCATTTTTTGCATAAAACACGAACATTTTCCGTAAAATTTCGATCTTTTTTTTTTTTGAGTGCCGCCATTGTTACAATATTCAACTTTTTCAATTTTTTCTCTGTTTATCGCCAGCGTTCTTTCATATAGAATGTAATGGTTTTTGAATTTTCTTGTATCAAATTTTTTTTAAACTGCAGCCTCCGCGATTCGACATCGCGGGGAAAATTCGTTTATCAACAATTGGCTGCAGGCTGCTGATGAACACTTATTGTCGATTAAAAAAAAAAAAATGTTTTCCATGTCTTCTAATATATAATAAAATACACTACAAATTTCAAAACAATTGGTCCAGTAGTTGCGTTGGAAAAAAAATCCCGAAATTGTTCGTCCTTCGTTGAATACACAGTCGGCGATGTATGCAGCTGATTCGATGATTGAGCAACGCGGAACAATTTTCGGACCGATCTTCCAAACGAGCTGGTTGTAGCTTTGTTATTCTGAGTGAAGCCACCTACACATCTTTCCAATAAAGTGTCTTTGCTCAAATTTTCATAAGTAAGTTTTATGGCGTTCAAAACATCGTCCGGCAAAGCTTAACAATCATGTATGAATGTGCCAACTCTTCGTTCGCCAAAGCGCGGTGCCAAGAACGCCACGACCGTTCCGACGGGCGTCAACATAACAACCTACAAATCCGTCAATTTTCATCCGACCACCTTTACATTTTCAGGGAACATTTATATGATGATATACTGTCAAAACTATATTGCCGTTGAAAAAAGTGATGTTTTGACTTTTACAACTAGGCATAACCTCTCAAATGAGTCGAAACTTTCAATTTTTTTCGGCATATGGGCCCAACACTTTTGTGTTGGATTTTTTCAAACGATGTCATCTATGTTCAGCAGTGACGTATGAGAAAATCGTTCCTTAAGCTTTGTGCTTCTAAGTCACGTTTTTATCCGTCTCAGGGCAGAAAAACTTCTCTCACAGCCGGCGGAGCTCACTGGTGTTATTGCTGCTTGGAAAAGTTTATACAGTTTGTTAGTTAGGGCCGTACTCCTTTTTAAGGGGTTACCCCCACTTGCGATTTTGAAAAAATCGATTTTTTTATTGCATTTTTTTGAAGCATAAGTATCTGAGAATATGTCCTGAAAATTTCAAGTCGATCCGAACAAAATTGACTGAGATATGAGCGTTGAAAGAGAAGAATCCGTGAATTGAAGAACTGAAATTGAAACTTTAAACGCGTTTTTCTCAAAATGGCATTTCTGAAGTCGGTGACCAAGATTACTCGAACACTAATGAACCGATCTTCTTGAAATTTTGCAGGCTTATTTAATACATAAAAATGTAGTCTTTAATCGTTCGATTTTTTTTTTCGAAAAAAAATGGCCGTTTTATAGCCAAAAACGGCCGTTTTTTTCGTTAAAATCGAACCATTAACTTTGACTGTCCGCCATTTTGTGAAAAATGAATATTTTTTAAAATCCTTCGATTAAAGACTAGTTTATACTTATATTTGACTAAATCCATCCGCATTTTTTTTTCAGATGATCCACTTCGCCGCAATGTTGGTCACCGCAAACCGTGTATATAAAAACATTATTTCATTGACGGCCATTTGCCACTAAACAATGTAATATTTTTCAATAAAAAAATTACTGAAAGTTCTTCAAGATGTGTTCTTTAAGATGGTGTTCTTTAAGTGTTCTTTAAGATCGTGTTCTTTAAGATAATGTTCTTTAAGATAATGTGTTCTTTAAGATTCTTAATGTTCTTTAAGATTCTTTAAGTTCTTTAAGATTCTTTAAGATTCTTTAAGATTGTTCTTTAAGATTCTTAATGTTCTTTAAGATAATGTTCTTTAAGATAATGTGTTCTTTAAGAAAGTGTTCTTTAAGATAATGTGTTCTTTAAGATCGATTAAAAAAGTTTTGTAGTTTTCTTTAAAAAAATTCATGAAAAAGGCCTTTTTTTGCGCGGTGAGTGAACAATTGCACGGTATTTTCAGCGTCTACCGAGCGCGGGCGCGTTTTCGAATCCACATTCGGACAAGTGGATATGAACTTTCAATTTGGAATTGTGAAATTTGAGTTTTGAACGTTATCCGTTCGCCCGAATAAGATCTTGAATAATAAATAAAAAACGTTAAACTATATTATCCATTGTTTACTCGAAAGATCTTTAGATCTTCAGATCTTTCGAGTAAACAATGGACAATATTGTCTAGCACTCTTCATTTATTATTTAATACTTTATTTGGGCAACCGGACAAAGTTGAAAATTCAAATTTCAACATTCGAAATTGAAAGGTTGAACTTTCAATTCCATTTTCAATTTAACAAAAATCAACGGATTTGAATCCTCTTGCGCGAACGTGGATTCGAAACCGCGCCCACTTTTGGTTGGACGCCGAAACTACTGTGCCATTGTTTACTCACCGTTGGACTTTGCTCGTGAATATCTCGGCCAATTTTTGTCGCACGACATTAAAAAAAAAAGCGTTTTGCTATATGCATGTACACGGAGAGAATTTTTAAGTATTTTTTACGGTGAAATGTCCGTAAAAATTACATTAGAAAATTTGAAACCGGTGACAAATGTGCACATAGTCAAAAATTGACACTAGCTTTTAATATTTTGCTTTCATGCATGTAAAAATTTAAGCAAGTAGCATAATTTTTTACATTTCTTTCAGTAAAAATTCTGACACATTCTCATGTAGAATTTTAACAATGGGCTGCCTCAAAAATTCCAAGTTTCTACAGTAAAAATAACCTGGACAAACTTGAAATTTCTAAAATCCCTAGCGAAAAATTAATTCCCTGTGATTAAATAAATACTCTATATACTGTATTTCTGAACATTTGTGTTCTTGATTGCTACTTATTTTAGCATATCATCTTTCCGTACCATTGTGGACGTCCTTTATCGAAGTTTCTTTTCACGTTTCTTTGTTTTCTTGCGTAGAACTGCGTAGAACACGTTAGACTGCACGAGACCACGAGGCTTTCTTGGCCCATGCTTCGTACTATAATGCGCATGCGCGGTACCGCTGTTGCTAAGCAACGCGGGTCGGCGTCGTTCGTGCTCGTCATACTGCGTCATACACAAGCACACTCTCACAGCTTGCGTTCACGTATACGCACGCTCGCACACAGAGCTCACGCGTACGGTCGGGCGACCTAGCCCTAACTGATTTTACTATAAAGAACGTAAAATTCCGGTGGACGCACGGAAAATTTCGGCTTCCTTTTTTAAATTTTTATGGAAAACACGGAAATTTCTCAATGTTCCACTGAAAAATTTCATTTATATTAGCACTTTTTTAACTTATTGTCGTAATCTTTACGTTTCATGAAATTTTACTATTAATTTCAGTAAAAATTCTGGAAAATATTTTCAATTTCTGTTACGCAAAAGTAAATTTTCATTCATTTCCATGAAAATTTATAATTTATTTCCTTAAAACCCTGAAGAATTGCACATTTGTCACCGAGTTACTGTGATTTCACAGTAAAAATTACTTAAAAATTCTCTCCGTGTATATATATATACGCATATAGCAAAATGCTTTTTTTATTTATATAAATAAATATTTTATTTATTTAATATATATAGCGTTTAGCTATAATGGGTATATATATATATGTATGCACGCACATATACACACATAAATATATACATGTGTATTCATATATATTCACATCTGGGGTGGTCAATTTGCAGATTTTCCCGGAGTTAATCGAGTCACTGTGACCAAAGCCCAGAAAGCATTGCCCAAGGATACTCTAGGATACGGCGAATTGTCCCAAGCTATTCATCCGATCCTCGGAACAACTTTTCTCCACCTTCATCCCTGCAAATCGCAAGAATTATTGGGCGCAATGTGGAGAAGGTCCGTAAACGCGAAAAAAAACATGTCACGCCCAAGAACAATGGAAACAACGACAGCGATGATGACAAAAGTGACAAACTCATCGGTCTCGTCGTACGCGCGAGCGGACAGCAACGACCGAGCGAAGTTTATTTATATTCCGTTTTTTTTTTCAGCAACAACAAATTGGTCAGCTGGTTGAGTGTCGTTTCACCGGCCGCGCTTAATTTGCGGTTGAGCACGAGGTATTACGATTTGACGAGAATCGACCAACCGAAACAGTCAACGAGGTTGCACCCGGACGATGAGGACTTTTGATACCGCGGACATTTCCGATAGATGATTATGGAAATCGCGTGCGCGAATGTTCGATGAAAAATAAAAAAAAACAAATATGTGGTCGATGAAGCCGCAACGCGGGACATTGGATTTCATTGAGACGGACTTGTCGTTGGAAAATCGAATATGGGGGAGAGCTGTCTGCATGGTGTGGCCTGGTCAAACCGATCGATGTAGCTCCCTCGTTTGGAATAATTGGGCCCGGACTTCTCGCTGGCTGATCGAATACTTTATATATATATATATATATATATATATATATATATATATATATATATATATAAGTATGTTTATGCATATGTATATAAATTGTATGTACATGACTGTTGTCCAAGAGTCGTGAGTGCACTTATTTTTCAGTCAATTGGACCCCAAAAAAACAGGTCGACGTTCAATGTTTTTTTTTTGACAGGAATATTGCGATATTGAGGTCGTATGGTCGTATGCTTTTTGGAAATTCTAAACATTACGCGAATGCCAAGGTGTACAAAGAAAATTCAATATTCGAAAAAAAAAACGACAATTTAAATAATTTTTTTGAATTAACGAATGGATGAACGTATGAAAAAATTATCGGGACATAGAAAATGTCATAAATTATGCCGTGTTTTTTTTTGCACACGTTTAAAAAAGAACCGCTTGAACGAATGAATTATTTTTTCGAAGCATTTTTTTTTAATGATGGAAACAAAACGTTTGTTCCACCGAAAGAATCGATACTTTCACTTTGGACTGCGAGAAGTTAAAAGAAATCAATATTTTATTAAATCCTTTGTCCAAGCACTAGATAATATAATGCGAAAACCAAATGGGTTTTATTTGATTTTTTTATGTCGGATGATTTGTTTCCGAGCAGCACAAACAACTGTGTCCGCCATATTTATAAATGATTTTCAAAAGAAAAATCGTAAAAGATACTCACAAGCACACTCTTTAATGGTAAAGAGAAAATATTGAAAACCTGCACACGTGTGGCAGAAAAAATTCACGAAAAGTCATATTTTTCCGGTCACGAGGTAAGTGTAATCAGTTAACCCCTTACTGTACCATTTAGCCAACGAAATTTCTTATATTTTATAATAAATATATAATATATATTGGCGATTTATCGGATATTGTGTTCCACGCTAACCTCCATGTCTGTACCTTATATCAAAATAAAAATATTCGTTCGTTTGAAATAAATAATACGTCTTATTGATAAATAAAAATGTCAGGTCATTTTAAGACACCCTATAGATGACAAATAGCAGTTTGAAATCTTCACGAGTCTGCCCGGTGATTACGTTTGGCCCCGTGTTCATTCCACGAGTCTGACTCGTGATATTAAGGGGGGAAATCACAGTAGCACACAAAAAAAAGGGATATTTTCGGGAATTAATTTTGGCTGAATAAAAGTATCAATCGAAAATCTGTAAAGTAGCTTTTATAGCAATACTAAAAAAATACAAAATGTAATTTTTTCAATAAAAAATATTTAAAAATGGCGGCTGCGCAGCATATGCCCCAAGGCGCCTATTTTTGAAAGCGTGTCGATGGCCGAAGACGTAGACTCCTTAATTTTTGACCTGGAAGAAAAAACCAAAATTTTTTAGATTCCATATAACAACAGCTAGCGAGCTACGTAGGATTTTTTCGATATATTGATTTTTTGCAAAATGGTGCATGTTTGAAAATAAAGTTAAATTTTTAACAACAAAAAAACGCCATAAAATCGGCGATAAAAAAAAACTAAGCCATATAAAATAAAAAAATCCTACGTAGCTCCGTGGAGAAAGATGTTTCGAAGGTACTGTCAAAATTTCAAGTCGATCGGTAAAGATTTGCTCGAGTTATGTCTTCGGCGAGCTCGAAAAAAGTGGTTTCGAGAAAAACGCGTTTGAAGTTTTAAGTACTGAGAAACCATATGAAAATTTCATATACCTCTTATCTGCAATGCCTGCACCGTACAGTCGATTTTCGTACGCAGTATCCTTTTTCGTCCCTTTTCTAACACGACTCGACGATGTGTCACTCATAATGACAATGATTTACAAATATCACTGTTTTTTTATCACTATGTTATATATGTATGCACGAAAGTGAAGCGTCGTGAAAAAGCGTTGTATTCAACGCAAGAAATTTGGGCACTCGGACACTTTTGCCGTATTCCATCATTTGGTATATTATTTTTAAGATCCTAAAGCACCTTTTAAGCGAAATTTTTTTTTTTCGAAAAATTGAAAATTTTACTGTGATTTCCCCCCTTAACGTTTGGTAGACAATTAAAACAGAATGTGTATCACGAGTAAGACTCGTCAAAGTACGATGACGCGACGGGTTGAGATATTCCTTTTGCGGAGGGCCGAATTTTGTGGGGGCATAAGCACGGCCCTTTTGAATCATCGGTAAATTACATTGGCCCTTAATAAAAAATAAGTCACAATCTTCTGGACGGGATACATTGCGAGCGAGTACATCTTCACGTAATGCCTACCCGGCCAGAACATTGACCTGTCCTGAAAAGTGGAGCCGGTCTTCAAGAACATCAAAGCTATTTATATTTTATTAGGATGAAACTAATACATCTGTTGTAATTCTTTTCACCATTAAAAGCAGTCGTTACATCAATGATAATCGACGAGGATAACAATGCTTATCATAAATACCGGGATTACAATAACTAATTATTTGAGCATAACGAATAGCCAACATTTTTAATGAGGCATGAGAGTAAAACAGGTGATTCGTAGTTTTTGAATGCCTTGTCGCCATGTTGGGAAATATCAATGTACTCCCAATTCCAAAATATGGCATTCCCTGCCATATTTTCCAACATGGCGACAAGACATTACCTGAATGTATTTCACCAATAATCCACCAGGTGGCTACAAGCGGAGCGCTTCGCGCAAGGAAAGTACCATGGAGACTAGAGTAAAGGAGCCCGAACGCGTATAGGAAAAGCATTATAAACGTGGACCCCGAAAGTGGCGGTAAGTTGTGGTTCTAAATTCAGCCACAACAAGCGCTAGTGCAGGGAGGGTAGGATATGAAGTATGGCATCAGTGACGGTATGAAGTGAGCGTATATACAAACTGGAGGATTCTTGGTTATCCCGGTTTGCATTTATTACGTCATTCTTGGCTCTTGGCTTTTCGTCTTTGACAGTACCAACAAGATTTACAAGGATTTGTTTATTGCGATAAACATCAGTGCTGTGGAGTGCAGTAAGTGATTGCCCCATTACCTGTACGAAAAAAAAACATTCATATTGTGCATTAAATAATAAATATGCTCACATTTTGTTGTTGTTTCTTTAATTCGTATGGATTTGTTCGCGCATTGTATAAAAATAATTTATTGATAAATCTTTCTAGGGTCTAGGTTGACTTGGCTTTGAATTTTGCCCGAAAATATTCTCTAATCGACAAATGCACGATGACAGAATTAATCGACGAACGAACAAATTTACTGTTTTTCTCATCTGCTTGCGTATAACTCCGCTTTGAATATTCTTTTCTCTCTCATTTCTCATTCCGTCTCTGTCAGCCTGTCTTGAGTACAGCAGCGCCAGCGGATATTTCAGTAAAAATTTTCGCTGCTTTCATAGCCCACGTCCGCAGTACAGCGTTCGGGCTCCTTTACTCTAGTCTCCATGGAAAGTACGATCGTACGAGGATAAAAGTTCGTCCTGTGCGTTGTCCCACGTACAGAAGTGCGCTGCTTACAGTGTGCACTTATGCTTATGATTTTGCGAGTGAATTTCTGAAATAATCCTTTGCAAGCAATGCCTTCTTCGCTAGGATAGTGAATGATGGACGAGAGCTACCTCTTGAGTGCAAAGGGATAAGTATCAGTATACCACCAAATACGATCTATTTTACTCGCGTGAATCGCCAAAAGTCTTTCCAGTACTTGATCGTTGTGCTGTTCAGTTCGTAATCAGTTCTCGGAAAAAGGGATCGAGGTCTGGCCTAAAATTTGTTACATGGCGAATCACGCCGGGCGGCCTGACCATGGCCTGGTATTATTTAGGGAAGGCAGGACAGTGGCAGGAATTATTGCTGACGCAAATTTCTACACTGGATAAAGGAGACCACTTTTAGAGTCGTAATCTTTCGTTGCAAGTCGTGTATCCTGGCTTGAAATTTGCCAGTATACTGGGATGAATTTTTACTTGATTTACCACTTTCCGAGGGTACAGGGAAACTGTGAAAAACCCGTACCGGTATAGACGGTCTCATATTCTTTTGATTCTGTGGTGCACAGACCGTCTTTACTGAAGTATCTACACCAAGATTTCAGAAGTATTGGCCTTCCGCTGACTGGTTGATGCTCCAACCGGTGCACGGCTGAGCGGTCACCGCTCCGAGTATCGGCCATGCACAACGCTGCGTAACTCGATGTACCGCCACGACCACCCACCCACCAACTTCAACGGACCAAAGTATCCATCTTTCCAAACATATGCACGAACGCTCCATTTGCCATTTCGTTTACTTCTTTTGTCTCGCTATTCCGTAATAATTCGCGTGTATATACGAAGAGCGCGTCTTAGGTGGCGCTGTGCGTCGGCGAATAGAATCGAACTTAAGGATGTTGAGTCCCTATGAAACATGTTAATGTTAATTGTTCAATAAATAGCTTCTTAATCGTCATGAAATTTTTACACGACCTCCTGAATACTACATGTAAAAACATACCAAATTTTCAGAATTCTACCATCATTACCTCAACCTCCTTAAGGGTTCAAATAAAAAATGATAAGAAAATTCTGAAAATTTGGTATGTTTTTGTATGAAGTATTTAAGAGGTCGTGTTAAAATTTCACGATGATTAGGAAGCTCGTTATTAAAAAATTAACATTTTGTTAAGAACGATTTTTAAAAGAAATAAAAAAAAATTTATCAATAAACTTCGTTTTGTTTCCGTTGCTTTCAGTATATTGTAGACATTATAAAATTGAGAGGTCAAAAAAAAAACTTATTGGAAAGTTACATCAGTTTCCATAAAACAACATTTAATTTGTGAATGTTAATTGTTCAATAACGAGCTTCCTAATTGTCGTGAAATTTTTACACGACCTCTGAAATACTTCATACAAAAACATACCAAATTTTCAGAATTTTATCATCATTTGCGATTTGGGACTCAACGTCCTTAATCCTATTATCGCGTACTCGGCAATTCAATTAAATTATAATTGGAGTGAGTATGCGCCAGTATGCGCGTGCATAGCCCGCGCCGTAATTCTTTGCGCTATACGAGCGATATAAAAGCCTTTTGCATCAATATACCTGTTATGAATGGATAATCCTGCAGCTGTCGTTAGGTCAGATCATGCCCTACTATATGCTGGAATTTCGATATACTAAAGTCCCACGGTTTTCGAGATAAAAATCATCTGCTTTTGGTTTTTTGCTCGCCTTTTTTACACATTTTTACAAATTGTTACAAATTTTTTCACCATTTCTACAAATTTCTACAAATTTTTCTGCATGTCCTACACGGTGGAAAAAATACTCCCGCTGGTTTGTTTCATCTGGAAAAGTCTTCTTTTTAACCTTAAATGTTAAGGAAACTTTATGAGATAACACCTTATGCAGAATTCCATACAAACCAATGCGACCATCTGACTTTAATAGCCTGCGGTGTAAAAAAAATGTACTACGCATATCCTGCCAATTGCTTTAAAAAGTTGCTTAGTTATTTTCGGTTCATATCATTTGTAGAAATGGCATGCAAAAAACCAAAAACAGATAATTTTAAAAAAATAACGTAAAGGCCAAGATCTCGAAAAACCGTCGGACTTTTACTAAACTGAAATTCCAGCATCTAGTAGAATGTGACCTATCCACAGTTTCAGGATTATTCATTCATAACAGGGCACTCTGCACATATCCACACGCACACCCGCACATGAAAATAAAAATTGATCATAAAATGTACGAAATTGTTATTTTATTATTTCAATCTTTCTCCTGGATTCTCATTTACAACTTTCACTTATAGCAACCCTTGGCCTCACCCGGGTTGAAATCGATGACAAAACTACCCTCTTGATTGTATATTTTTCATTTATGTTTGGTGTGATTGTGGAACATCTTACATAAGATTCCTAGAAGGGTGTGCACTTCCTCACTTCGTAGAATTCTACTGGGAGAAGCCATTCGCAAGCTCTCAGGGCCAAGAATCATCCCGCGCTCTTTGTATGTTTGCACACACACACACACACACACACACACGCACGCACGCACGCACGCACACACGCACACACACACACATATGGCTGGAAACGGAGATCCTTAGGGAGAGAAGCTGGAGCAGTTGCCATGGACACGAGAAGCTATGTCGCTTGTTGCGCTCGTGGAAACTAGTAAGACGGGAGAGATTTCGAGCTTGCGATCTAACTCTCTCTATCTCTCTCTCTCTGGATATCTCACTCCAAGAAACTTATGGGGGAGATACCTCAAGGCGCAGAGAAAGTTTGCTGATTTTCATGATTTTTTTTAAAGGAACGATTTCTTCGTTACTCGCGATATCAATCTCAAATTGTCAATATATGTAGTTTCGGAATAACCGCGTTCAAATTTGAAGGATCGCAGTAAACCCGACGCACACTGTTCCGCCAAAATATGTGTAACTTCGTCAATTTTTAGAATTGCACGGTCCTGTTGGTCTAAAAATATTCTCGAAAGTTCACACTATAACAATATGAAAAAAAAAACAACGATTTTTTGAAGTTGGCGGAGAGGGATACCCCCTTAAAAATAGCAGAGGTATGGCATGGTTTTCAGAACTGCATTTTTAAAACTGGCATGACGTAGAGCTAAATAACCAATCGACCGATTTTGATGTAATTTGGTATAAATATTTCTAACTTTATTGTCTAAAACATACCCCTAGATGTTTTTAAAAATAAAAAAGTATTTTTTTATTCCAAAACATTTTTGACATTTCTCACTTTTTCTCGGTCCATATTCTGCGTATGAGTGTTAATGGAAGAAGAATCTTCGTTGGTTTTTCTCACACTGATCCCGCCGACGCTACGTGTCACGCCGTCTGACAACATCCGCCGCAACCCGTTTACAAAAACGTGCCATACCGCTGCCATTTTTGAAGATTAATTTTTAAAAAATACCACGTAACAACAAAACGTAGTCATAAAATATACCCCAAGTCTAAAAAATGGTGAAGGAATCATTTCTTTAACGCGTTACCCCTACTTGTAGCGCAAAAAAGGCCTTTTTCATGAATTTTTTTAAAGAAAATTACAAAACTTTTTTAATCGATTAATATACCATCTTAAAGAACACATCTTGAAGAACTTTCAGTAATTTTTTTATTGAAAAATATTACATTGTTTAGTGGCAAATGGCCGTCAATGAAATAATGTTTTTATATACACGGTTTGCGGTGACCAACATTGCGGCGAAGTGGATCATCTGAAAAAAAAATGCGGATGGATTTAGTCAAATATAAGTATAAACTAGTCTTTAATCGAAGGATTTTAAAAAATATTCATTTTTCACAAAATGGCGGAGAGTCAAAGTTAATGGTTCGATTTTAACGAAAAAAACGGCCGTTTTTTGGCTATAAAACGGCCATTTTTTGCGAAAAAAAAAAATCGAACGATTAAAGACTACATTTTTATGTATTAAATAAGCCTGCAAAATTTCAAGAAGATCGGTTCATTACTGTTCGAGTAATCTTGGTCACCGACTTCAGAAATGCCATTTTGAGAAAAACGCGTTTAAAGTTTCAATTTCAGTTCTTCAACTCACGGATTCTTCTCTTTCAACGCTCATATCTCAGTCAATTTTGTTTGGATCGATTTGAAATTTTCAGGACATATTCTCAGATACTTATACTTCAAAAAAATGAAATAAAAAAATCGATTTTTTCATAATCGCAAGTGGGGGTAACCCCTTAAAAACAAATCATGAAAGTCAGCAATTTTCCCCTCGCCTAAAGGTATCTTCCCTCTGACCGCCCTTTTCCGCATGAAGGATATCCTTATATTTCCGGTGCTCTCTCTTTGTCTCTCTATCTCTGTCTTCCTCGATTTCTCTCTCCCCGCTGTCAAGGGCTCTTCCAGAGCGTTTCCTCGTAAACACAGGATTCCGAATCGATCCGTCTCTTGACCCACCAACCTAGCTCCGGTTTCAGTGTGAATCCCGCCAAAATTCACGCGGCGTGAGTACTATTCCCGAAATCTAGGATCCAACGTGTCAAGCACCGCTGGCCTGTGCGAACACTTGGATGGGTGACCGCTTAGCCACGCGCTGGAAATCCAGCTGGATCGAACGTGGCAGTCCTTGCAAAAGCAACCAAAGGTAACCTGGCAATCGTAGGTGCATCATTTGATGTTGATCTTCTCTAGTCAATGTACACTACATTTGCGCTGGGCTGCATCGGTCAATGTACACTACACTTGCGCTGGGCTGCTTTTATCACAGCGATGCTGATTGGGCCAGTCACGGGTGGTCCGTGGGTATCAGTGAGGTTTCAGTGGCCTCTTCGGGTGATCGATAACCATCAATGACAACGACGGATTCTTTTTCGTATATGCGGATACACCGAAAGCCGATATACCTCTTGCCAACCCCTAAACTCAAAAGTTGCTCGGGCCACGAACGAGCGAAAACAGACGAAATTTCAATAGATCCGAGGGTGTAGAATTTTTTCATTGATAAAATGAAAGTTAAAAGAAACTGTGGATACAGATGAGGGAAAGAGTCGAGTGAGGGAGGGCGCCGTATGAATGGAACGAAAGGGGGTTAACAAGGCGACGTTGCCTTTGACAAATTTCTGCATATCGCGAATTCTCATAAAGAACCGTCATTATTCGTACCTGGGTGTGTGTGTGTATCTGGTGTCCCATTTTAATCTTACACCTCATTTATCTCGAAAAATACTGCTCCGATCAGGTGTTGAGTATAACAAAACTTGTAAGGTTCAAAGGGGGACGTTGAAAAGAAAAGTCTTTGGTTTAATAATCGAAATGGCGATGTCAAGATGGCCGACACGTTGTTTCTAATGGGATCGTGAAATCTTTTCCGCACAAACATTTATCAGGCCAGAATTAACAACTTTTGTAGAAAAAGTTTTTTGATGACATTCGTCATTTTTAGATTAGAAACATTTTTAGTCGAAGTGACGAGCTGCGGAGACTTAATCCTTGCTCGTCTAACTTCCACCGTTTCTCCTTTGTGTATGTGCTTTCGTCGTGATTTTTTTTCCTCTTGTTAATGTTATGAAGTGCACTCTTGAGCAATAGTTAAATTGCCAGCTCAACACTAACGTCCATGCCTTAGATTTCGATCGAAAGTTTGACCAATGGGTTTGAGAGGATCAGGCACTAGAGTTCAAGCGATAAAAAAATATTTATACTAGTCTAGATGACTCTCAGTTGCTTTTCGAAAAAATCTAAGAGGGAACTACATATACAAAAAAGACAAAAAATAAAAACCCATGCTACGGGAGACCTCGAAGTAAAATAAAAAAGTGCCCTTTTCTATTAAAGTAAAAAGATCGTAGAACATCAATGGGGGTGATTCAGACAGGTATTGGATACGCCGCATCAAGATTTTCCTTTTGGGCGTCACTTATCGGGCGACTTTTTCGCGCACAAGAACTTTCTTTCATCTATTTTTTTCACCCAGAAACATCTTTGCGATACACATATCACAATTTCCACGTCCCACTTCCCCGTTCTTTTCTCTTTCTGTTTTCGCAACCTGGTTCGACAAATCTGCACACTAGTCGCGATATTGTTCGTTCGAACTGTCAATCTCAATGAACGAAAAAAATGGTCTCGTGGTGGAACCATAAATTCGGACTCTACGACGAGCAACCTCATGCACGATTATGGAACCTATGTGAAGTTGGCAACTGACTTTACAGAAAGTCATTTTTTTTTTTTGCATTCGTTTGTACTCGGTTTGTACCCGTTTGTACCGTCTTAAATTTCGTTTGTACCTTAAGGGGGAAAAAAGTACGAGGGTATGAAAAAATGAACCGCAACCCATTTAGAGCTAAGCAATTTTAAAAAACGTGACTGGAAAGAGAATCGTTTGTACCCGTTTGTACCGTTAAAAATTTTTTTTTTTGAATTTTTTATTCAAAATTTTTTCTGAAAAAACAAATTTTCGATTTTTATGTTGTTAAATTTCCGTTTGTACCGACAAGTATATCGTTTGGACCACCTAGAAATTGTTTCTATTCATTCGTATCGGTGAGTACATCGTTTCTACCAACGTGTAATCGTTTATACCCATTCGTACTGACGAGTATATTGTTTGTACCACCAAGAAAACGTTTGTACCCGTCTGTACTATCGAGCAATCGTTTGTACCCGTTCGTATCGACGAGTATATCGTTTGTACCACCGAGAAATCGTTTGTACCCGTCTGTACTATCGAGCAATCGATTGTACCCGTTCGTATCGACGAGTATATCGTTTGTACCACCGAGAAATCGTTTGTACCCGTCTGTACTATCGAGCAATCGTTTGTACCCATTCGTACTGACGAGTGTATCGTTTGTACCAGCGAGAAAACGTTTGTACCCGTCTGTACTATCGAGCAATCGTTTGTACCCATTCGTACTGACGAGTGTATCGTTTGTACCAGCGAGAAAACGTTTGTACCCGTCTGTACTATCGAGCAATCGATTGTACCCGTTCGTATCGACGAGTATATCGTTTGTACCATCGAGAAAACGTTTGTACCTGTCTGTACTATCGAGGAATCGTTTGTACCCATTCGTCCTGACGAGTATATCGTTTGTACCGCCGAGAAAAAGTTTGTACCCATCTGTACTATCGAGCAATCGTTTGTACCCGTTCGTATCGACGAGTACATCGTTTGTACCACCGAGGAAACGTTTGTACCCGTCTGTACTATCGAGCAATCGTTTGTACCCGTTCGTGTCGACGAGTATGTCGTTTGTACCACCGAGAAATCGTTTGTACCCGTCTGTACTATCGACCAATCGTTTGTACCCATTCGTATCAACGAGTATTTCGTATGTACCACCGAGAAAACGTTTGTCCCCGTCTGAACTATCGGGCAATCGTTTGTACCCATTCGTACCGACGAGTATATCGTTTGTACCAACGAGAAAACGCTTGTACCCGTCTGTACTATCGAGCAGTCGTTTGTACCCGTTCGTATCGACGAGTATATCGTTTGTACCACCGAGAAATCGTTTGTACCCGTCTGTACTATCGAGAAATCGATTGTACCCGTTCGTATCGACGAGTATATCGTTTGTACCACCGAGAAAACGTTTGTACCCGTCTGTACTAACGAGGAATCGTTTGTACCCAATCGTTCTGACGAGTATATCGTTTGTACCAACGAGAAAACGTTTGTACCCGTCTGTAGTATCGAGCAATCGTTTGTACCCGTTCGTATCGACGAGTATATCGTTTGTACCACCGAGAAATCGTTTGTACCCGTCTGAACTATCGAGCAATCGATTGTACCCGTTCGTATCGACGAGTATATCGTTTGTACCACCGAGAAAACGTTTGTACCCGTCTGTACTATCGAGGAATCGTTTGTACCCACTCGATCTGACGAGTATATCGTTTGTACCACCAAGAAAACGTTTGTACCCGTCTGTACTATGGAGCAATCGTTTGAACCCGTTCGTATCGACGAGTATATCGTTTGTACCACCGAGAAATCGTTTGTACCCGTCTGTACTATCGACCAATCGTTTGTACCCATTCGTATCAACGAGTATTTCGTATGTACCACCGAGAAAACGATTGTACCCGTCTGTACTATCGGGCAATCGGTTGTACCCATTCGTACTGACGAGTTTATCGTTTTTACCAACGAGAAAACGTTTGTACCCGTATGTACTATCGAGCAATCGTTTGTACCCGTTCGTATCGACGAGTATATCGTTTGTACCACCGAGAAATCGTTTGTACCCGTCTGTACTACCGACCAATCGTTTGTACCCATTCGTATCAACGAGTATTTCGTATGTACCACCGAGAAAACGATTGTACCCGTCTGTACTATCGGGCAATCGGTTGTACCCATTCGTACTGACGAGTATATCGTTTTTACCAACGAGAAAACGTTTGTACCCGTATGTACTATCGAGCAATCGTTTGTACCCATTCGTCCTGACGAGTATATCGTTTGTACCACCGAGAAAACGATTGTACCCATCTGTACTAACGAGCAATCGTTTGTACCCGTTCGTATCGACGAGTACATGGTTTGTACCACCGAGGAAACGTTTGTACCCGTCTGTACTATCGAGCAATCGTTTGTACCCGTTCGTATCGACGAGTATGTCGTTTGTACCACCGAGAAATCGTTTGTACCCGTCTGTACTACCGACCAATCGTTTGTACCCATTCGTATCAACGAGTATTTCGTATGTACCACCGAGAAAACGTTTGTCCCCGTCTGAACTATCGAGCAATCGTTTGTACCCATTCGTACTGACGAGTATATCGTTTGTACCAACGAGAAAACGCTTGTACCCGTCTGTACTGTCGAGCAATCGTTTGTACCCGTTCGTATCGACGAGTATATCGTTTGTACCACCGAGAAAACGTTTGTACCCGTCTGTACTATCGACCAATCGATTCTACCCGTTCGTATCGACGAGTATATCGTTTGTACCACCGAGAAATCGTTTGTACCCGTCTGTACTATCGAGCAATCATTTGTACCCGTTCGTATCGACGAGTATATCGTTTGTGCCACCGAGAAATCGTTTGTACCCGTCTGTACTATCGAGCAATCGATTGTACCCATTCGTATCGACGAGTATGTCGTTTGTACCACCGAGAAAACGTTTGTATCCGTCTGTACTAACGAGGAATCGTTTATACCCATTCGTTCTGACGAGTATATCGTTTGTACCAACGAGAAAACGTTTGTACCCGTCTGTACTATCGAGCAATCGTTTGTACCCGTTCGTTTCGACGAGTATATCGTTTGTACCACCGAGAAATCGTTTGTACCCGTCTGAACTATCGAGCAATCGATTGTACCCGTTCGTATCGACGAGTATATCGTTTGTACCAACGAGAAAACGTTTGTACCCGTCTCTACTATCGAGCAATCGTTTGTACCCGTTCGTATCGACGGGTATATCGTTTGTACCACCGAGAAATTGTTTGTACCCGTCTGTACTATCGAGCAATCGATTGTACCCGTTCGTATCGACGAGTATATCGATTGTACCACCGAGAAAACGTTTGTACCCGTCTGTACTATCGAGGAATCGTTTGTACCCATTCGTTCTGACGAGTATATCGTTTGTACCACCGAGAAAACGTTTGTACCCGTCTGTACTATCGAGCAATCGTTTGTACCCGTTCGTATCGACGAGTATATCGTTTGTACCACCGAGAAATCGGTTGTACGCGTCTGTACTATCGAGCAATCGATTGTACCCGTTCGTATCGACGAGTATATCGTTTGTACCACCGAGAAAACGTTTGTACCCGTCTGTACTAACGAGGAATCGTTTATACCCATTCGTTCTGACGAGTATATCGTTCGTACCAACGAGAAAACGTTTGTACCCGTCTGTACTATCGAGGAAACGTTTGTACCCATTTGTTCTGACGAGTATGTCATTTGTACCACCGAGAAAACGTTTGTACCCGTCTGTACTATCGACCAATCGTTTGTACCCATTCGTATCGACGAGTATTTCGTATGTACCACCGAGAAAACGTTTGTACCCGTCTGTACTATCGGGCAATCGGGTGTACCCATTCGTACTGACGAGTATATCGTTTTTACCAACGAGAAAACGTTTGTACCCGTATGTACTATCGAGCAATCGTTTGTACCCGTTCGTATCGACGAGTATATCGTTTGTACCACCGAGAAATCGTTTGTACCCGTCTGTACTATCGAGCAATCGTTTGTACCCATCCGTACTGACGAGTGCATCGTTTGTACCAGCGAGAAAACGTTTGTACCAGCGAGAAGACGTTTGTACCCGTCTGTACTATCGAGCAATCGTTTGTACCCATTCGTACTGACGAGTGTATCGTTTGTACCAGCGAGAAAACGTATGTACCCGTCTGAACTATCGAGCAATCGATTGTACCCATTCGTATCGACGAGTATATCCTTTGTACCATCGAGAAAACGTTTGTACCTGTCTGTACTATCGAGGAATCGTTTGAACCCATTCGTCCTGACGAGTATATCGTTTGTACCACCGAGAAAACGTTTGTACCCATCTGTACTATCGAGCAATCGTTTGTACCCGTTCGTATCGACGAGTACATCGTTTGTACCACCGAGGAAACGTTTGTACCCGTCTGTGCTATCGAGCAATCGTTTGTACCCGTTCGTATCGACGAGTATGTCGTTTGTACCACCGAGAAATCGTTTGTACCCGTCTGTACTATCGGGGAATCGGTTGTACCCATTCGTTCTGACGAGTATATCGTTTGTACCACCGAGAAAACGTTTGTACCCGTCTGTACTATCGAGCAATCGTTTGTACCCATTCGTATCGACGAGTATTTCGTATGTAACACCGAGAAAACGTTTGTACCCGTCTGTACTATCGGGCAATCGGTTGTACCCATTCGTACTGACGAGTATATCGTTTTTACCAACGAGAAAACGTTTGTACCCGTATGTACTATCGAGCAATCGTTTGTACCAGTTCGTATCGACGAGTATATCGTTTGTACCACCGAGAAATCGTTTGTACCCATCTGTACTATCGAGCAATCGTTTGTACCCATTCGTACTGACGAGTGTATCGTTTGTACCAGCGAGAAAACGTTTGTACCAGCGAGAAATCGTTTGTACCCGTCTGTACCATCGAGCAATCGTTTGTACCCATTCGTACTGACGAGTGTAACGTTTGTACCAGCGAGAAAACGTTTGTACCCGTCTGTACTATCGAGCAATCGATTGTACCCATTCGTATCGACGAGTATATCGTTTGCACCATCGAGAAAACGTTTGTACCTGTCTGTACTATCGAGGAATCGTTTGTACCCATTCGTCCTGACGAGTATATCGTTTGTACCACCGAGAAAACGTTTGTACCCATCGGTACTATCGAGCGATCGTTTGTACCCGTTCGTATCGAGGAGTACATAGTTTGTACCACCGAGGAAACGTTTGTACCCGTCTGTACTATCGAGCAATCGTTTGTACCCGTTCGTATCGACGAGTATGTCGTTTGTACCACCGAGAAATCGTTTTTACCGGTCTGTACTATCGAGCAATCGTTTGTACCCATTCGTACTGACGAGTGTATCGTTTGTACCAGCGAGAAAACGTTTGTATCCGTATGTACTATCGAGCAATCGTTTGTACCCATTCGTACTGACGAGTATATCGTTTTTACCAACGAGAAAACGTTTGTACCCGTATGTACTATCGAGCAATCGTTTGTACCCGTTCGTATCGACGAGTATATCGTTTGTACCACCGAGAAGTCGTTTGTAACCGTCTGTACTATCGAGCAATCGTTTGTACCCATTCGTACTGACGAGTGTATCGTTTGTACCAGCGAGAAAACGTTTGTACCAGCGAGAAAACGTTTGTACCCGTCTGTACTATCGAGCAATCGATTGTACCCGTTAGTATCGACGAGTATATCGTTTGTACCATCGAGAAAACGTTTGTACCTGTCTGTACTATCGAGGAATCGTTTGTACCCATTTGTCCTGACGAGTATATCGTTTGTAACACCGAGAAAACGTTTATACCCATCTGTACTATCGAGCAATCGTTTGTACCCGTTCGTATCGACGAGTACATCGTTTGTACCACCGAGGAAACGTTTGTACCCGTCTGTACTATCGAGCAATCGTTGGTTCCCATTCGTACTGACGAGTGTATCGTTTGTACCACCGAGAAAACGTTTGTACCCGTCTGTACTATCGAGCAATCGTTTGTACCCGTTCGTATCGACGAGTATGTCGTTTGTACCACCGAGAAATCGTTTGTACCCGTCTGTTCTATCGAGGAATCATTTGTACCCATTCGTTCTGACGAGTATATCGTTTGTACCACCGAGAAAACGTTTGTGCCGTTTTCTCGATGGTACAAACGATATACTCGTCGATACGAACGGGTACAATCGATTGCTCGATAGTACAGACGGGCACAAATGTTTTCTCGCTGGTACAAACGATACACTCGTCAGTACGAATGGGAACCAACGATTGCTCGATAGTACAGACGGGTACAAACGTTTTCTCGCTGGTACAAACGATACACTCGTCAGTACGAATGGGTACAAACGATTGCTCGATAGTACAGACGGGTACAAACGATTTCTCGGTGGTACAAACGATATACTCGTCGATACGAACGGGTACAATCGATTGCTCGATAGTACAGACGGGTACAAACGATTTCTCGGTGGTACACACGATATACTCGTCGATACGAACGGGTACAAACGATTGCTCGATAGTACAGACGGGTACAAACGTTTTCTCGGTGGTACAAACGATATACTCGTCAGTACGAATGGGTACAAACGATTGCCCGATAGTTCAGACGGGGACAACCGTTTTCTCGGTGGTAGATACGAAATACTCGTTGATACGAATGGGTACAAACGATTGGTCGATAGTACAGACGGGTACAAACGATTTCTCGGTGGTACAAACGACATACTCGTCGACACGAACGGGTACAAACGATTGCTCGATAGTACAGACGGGTACAAATGTTTCCTCGGTGGTACAAACGATGTACTCGTCGATACGAACGGGTACAAACGATTGCTCGATAGTACAGATGGGTACAAACGTTTTCTCGGTGGTACAAACGATATACTCGACAGGACGAATGGGTACAAACGATTCCTCGATAGTAAAGACAGGTACAAACGTTTTCTCGATGGTACAAACGATATACTCGTCGATACAAACGGGTACAATCGATTGCTCGATAGTACAGACGGGCACAAACGTTTTCTCGCTGGTACAAACGATACACTCGTCAGTACGAATGGGTACGAACGATTGCTCGATAGTACCGACGGGTACAAACGATTTCTCGCTGGTACAAACAATACACTCGTCAGTACGAATGGGTACAAACGATTGCTCGATAGTACAGACGGGTACAAACGATGTCTCGGAGGTACAAACGATATACTCGTCGATACGAACGGGTACAAACGATTGCTCGATAGTACAGATGGGTACAAACGTTTTCTCGGTGGTACAAACGATATACTCGTCAGGACGAATGGGTACAACCGATTCCTCGAAAGTACAGACAGGGACAAACGTTTTCTCGATGGTACAAACGATATACTCGTCGATACGAACGGGTACAATCGATTGCTCGATAGTACAGACGGGTACAAACGATTTCTCGGTGGTAGAAACGCTATACTCGTCGATACGAACGGGTACAAACGATTGCTCGATAGTACAGACGGGTACAAACGTTTTCTCGGTGGTACAAACGATATACTCGTCGATACGAACGGGTACAATCGATTGCTCGATAGTACAGACGGGTACAAACGATTTCTCGGTGGTACAAACGATATACTCGTCGATACGAACGGGTACAAACGATTGCTCGATAGTACAGACGGGTACAAACGATTTCTCGGTGGTACAAACGATATACTCGTCGATACGAACGGGTACAAACGATTGCTCGATAGTACAGACGGGTACAAACGATTTCTCGGTGGTACAAACTATATACTCGTCGATACGAACGGGTACAACCGATTGCTCGATAGTACAGACGGGTACAAACGTTTTCTCGGTGGTACAAACGATATACTCGTCGATACGAACGGGTACAATCGATTGCTCGATAGTACAGACGGGTACAAACGATTTCTCGGTGGTACAAACGATATACTCGTCGATACGAACGGGTACAATCGATTGCTCGATAGTACAGACGGGTACAAACGATTTCTCGGTGGTACAAACGATATACTCGTCGATACGACCGGGTACAAACGATTGCTCGATAGTACAGACGGGTACAAACGTTTTCTCGGTGGTACAAACGATATACTCGTCGATTCGAACGGGTACAATCGATTGCTCGATAGTACAGACGGGCACAAACGATTTCTCGGTGGTACAAACGATATACTCGTCGATACGAACGGGTACATACGATTGCTCGATAGTACAGACGGGTACAAACGATTTCTCGGTGGTACAAACGATTTACTCGTCGATACGAACGGGTACAATCGATTGCTCGATAGTACAGACGGGTACAAACGATTTCTCGGTGGTACAAACGATATACTCGTCGATACGAACGGGTAGAATCGATTGGTCGATAGTACAGACGGGTACAAACGTTTTCTCGGTGGTACAAACGATATACTCGTCGATACGAACGGGTACAATCGATTGCTCGATAGTACAGACGGGTACAAACGTTTTCTCGGTGGTACAAACGATATACTCGTCGATACGAACGGGTACAAACGATTGCTCGATAGTACAGATGGGTACAAACGTTTTCTCGGTGGTACAAACGATATACTCGTCAGGACGAATGGGTACAAACGATTCCTCGATAGTACAGACAGTTACAAACGTTTTCTCGATGGTACAAACGATATACTCGTCAGTACGAATGGGTACAAACGATTGCTCGATAGTACAGACGGGTACAAACGATTTCTCGGTGGTACAAACGATATACTCGTCGATACGAACGGGTACAATCGATTGCTCGATAGTACAGACGGGTACAAACGTTTTCTCGGTGGTACACACGATATACTCGTCGATACGAACGGGTAAAAACGATTGCTCGATAGTACAGACGGGTACAAACGTTTTCTCGGTGGTACAAACGATATACTCGTCGATACGAACGGGTACAATCGATTGCTCGATAGAACAGACGGGTACAAACGATTTCTCGGTGGTACAAACGATATACTCGTCGATACGAACGGGTACAAACGATTGCTCGATAATACAGACGGGTACAAACGATTTCTCGGTGGTACAAACGATATACTCGTCGATACGAACGGGTACAATCGATTGCTCGATAGTACAGACGGGTACAAACGTTTTCTCGGTGGTACAAACGATATACTCGTCAGGACGAATGGGTACAAAGGATTCCTCGATAGTACAGACAGGTACAAACGTTTTCTCGATGGTACAAACGATATACTCGTCGATACAAACGGGTACAATCGATTGCTCGATAGTACAGACGGGCACAAACGTTTTCTCGCTGGTACAAACGATACACTCGTCAGTACGAATGGGTACAAACGATTGCTCGATAGTACAGACGGGTACAAACGTTTTCTCGCTGGTACAAACGATACACTCGTCAGTACGAATGGGTACAAACGATTGCTCGATAGTACAGACGGGTACAAACGATTTCTTGGTGCTACACACGATATACTCGTCGATACGAACGGGTACAAACGATTGCTCGATAGTACAGACGGGTACAAACGTTTTCTCGTTGGTACAAACGATATACTCGTCAGTACGAATGGGTACAAACGATTGCCCGATAGTTCAGACGGGGACAAACGTTTTCTCGGTGGTACATACGAAATACTCGTTGATACGAATGGGTACAAACGATTGGTCGATAGTAGAGACGGGTACAAACGATTTCTCGGTGGTACAAACGACATACTCGTCGATACGAACGGGTACAAACGATTGCTCGATAGTACAGACGGGTACAAACGTTTCCTCGGTGGTACAAACCATGTACTCGTCGATACGAACGTGTACAAACGATTGCTCGATAGTGCAGATGGGTACAAACGTTTTCTCGGTGGTACAAACGATATACTCGTCAGGACGAATGGGTACAAACGATTCCTCGATAGTACAGACAGGTACAAACGTTTTCTCGGTGGTACAAAAGATATACTCGTCGATACGAACGGGTACAATCGATTGCTCGATAGTACAGACGGGTACAAACGATTTCTCGGTGGTACAAACGATATACTCGTCGACACGAACGGGTACAAACGATTGCTCGATATTACAGACGGGTACAAACGTTTTCTCGCTGGTACAAACGATACACTCGTCAGTACGAATGGGTACGAACGATTGCTCGATAGTACAGACGGGTACAAACGATTTCTCGGTGGTACAAACGATATACTCGTCGATACGAACGGGTACAAACGATTGCTCGATAGTACATACGGGTACAAACTCTTTCTCGTTGGTAAAAACGATATACTCGTCAGTACGAATGGGTACAACCGATTGCCCGATAGTACAGACGGGTACATACGTTTTCTCGGTGGTACATACGAAATACTCGTCGATACGAATGGGTACAAACGATTGGTCGATAGTACAGACGGGTACAAACGATTTCTCGGTGGTACAAACGATATACTCGTCGATACGAATGGGTACAAACGACTGCTCCATAGTACAGACGGGTACAAACGTTTTCTCGGTGGTACAAACGATATACTCGTCACAACGAATGGGTACAAACGATTCCTCGATAGTACAGACGGGTACAAACGTTTTCTCGGTGGTACAAACGATATACTCGTCGATACGAACGGGTACAATCGATTGCCCGATAGTTCAGACGGGGACAAACGTTTTCTCGGTGGTACATACGAAATACTCGTTGATACGAATGGGTACAAACGATTGGTCGATAGTACAGACGGGTACAAACGATTTCTCGGTGGTACAAACGACATACTCGTCGATACGAACGGGTACAAACGATTGCTCGATAGTACAGACGGGTACAAACGTTTCCTCGGTGGTACAAACCATGTACTCGTCGATACGAACGGGTACAAACGATTGCTCGATAGTACAGATGGGTACAAACGTTTTCTCGGTGGTACAAACGATATACTCGTCAGGACGAATGGGTACAAACGATTCCTCGATAGTACAGACAGGTACAAACGTTTTCTCGATGGCACAAACGATATACTCGTCGATACGAACGGGTACAATCGATTCCTCGATAGTACAGACGGGTACAAACGTTTTCTCGCTGGTACAAACGATATACTCGTCAGTACGAATGGGTACAAACGATTGCTCGATAGTTCAGACGGGTACAAACGATTTCTCGGTGGTACAAACGATATACTCGTCGATACGAACGGGTACAAACGATTGCTCGATAGTACAGATGGGTACAAACGTTTTCTCGATGGTACAAACGATATACTCGTCAGGACGAATGGGTACAATCGATTCCTCGATAGTACAGGCAGGTACAAACGTTTTCTCGATGGTACAAACGATATACTCGTCGATACGAACGGGTACAATCGATTGCTCGATAGTACAGACGGGTACAAACGATTTCTCGGTGGTACAAACGATATACTCGTCGATACGAACGGGTACAAACGATTGCTCGATAGTACAGACGGGTACAAACGTTTTCTCGGTGGTACAAACGATATACTCGTCGATACGAACGGGTACAATCGATTGCTCGATAGTACAGACGGGTACAAACGTTTTCTCGGTGGTACAAACGATATACTCGTCGATACGAACGGGTACAATCGATTGCTCGATAGTACAGACGGGTACAAACGATTTTGTCGGTGGTACACACGATATACTCGTCGATACGAACGGGTACAAACGACTGCTCGATAGTACAGACGGGTACAAACGTTTTCTCGTTGGTACAAACGATATACTCGTCAGTACGAATGGGTACAAACGATTGCCCGATAGTTCAGACGGTGACAAACGTTTTCTCGGTGGTACATACGAAATACTCGTTGATACAAATGGGTACAAACGATTGGTCGATAGTACAGACGGGTACAAACGATTTCTCGGTGGTACAAACGACATACTCGTCGATACGAACGGGTACAAACGATTGCTCGATAGTACAGACGGGTACAAACGTTTCCTCGGTGGTACAAACGATGTACTCGTCGATACGAACGGGTACAAACGATTGCTCGATAGTACAGATGGGTACAAACGTTTTCTCGGTGGTACAAACGATATACTCGTCGATACGAACGGGTACAATCGATTGCTCGATAGTTCAGACGGGTACAAACGATTTCTCGGTGGTACAAACGATATACTCGTCGATACGAGCGGGTACAAACGATTGCTCGATAGTACAGACGGGTGCAAACGTTTTCTCGGTGGTACAAACGATATACTCGTCGATACGAACGGGTACAAACGATTGCTCGATAGTACAGACGGGTACAAACGTCTTCTCGCTGGTACAAACGATACACTCGTCAGTACGAATGGGTACAAACGATTGCTCGATAGTACAGACGGGTACAAACGATTTCTCGTTGGTACAAACGATATACTCGTCGATACGAACGGGTACAATCGATTGCTCTATAGTACAGACGGGTACAAACGATTTCTCGGTGGTACACACGATATACTCGTCGATACGAACGGGTACAAACGATTGCTCGATAGTACAGACGGGTACAAACGTTTTCTCGGTGGTACAAACGATATACTCGTCGATACGAACGCGTACAATCGATTGCTCGATAGTACAGACGGGTACAAACGATTTCTCGGTGGTACAAACGATATACTCGTCGATACGACCGGGTACAAACGATTGCTCGATAGTACAGACGGGTACAAACGTTTTCTCGTTGGTACAATCGATATACTCTTCAGTACGAATGGGTACAAACGATTGCCCGATAGTTCAGACGGGGACAAACGTTTTCTCGGTGGTACATTCGAAATACTCGTTGATACGAATGGGTACAAACGATTGGTCGATAGTACAGACGGGTACAAACGATTTCTCGGTGGTACAAACGACATACTCGTCGATACGAACGGGTACAAACGATTGCTCGATAGTACAGACGGGTACAAACGTTTCCTCGGTGGTACAAACCATGTACTCGTCGATACGAACGGGTACAAACGATTGCTCGATAGTACAGTTGGGTACAGACGTTTTCTCGGTGGTACAAACGATATACTCGTCAGGACGAATGGGTCCAAACGATTCCTCGATAGTACAGACAGGTACAAACGTTTTCTCGATGGTACATACGATATACTCGTCGATACGAACGGGTACAATCGATTGCTCGATAGTACAGACGGGTACAAACGTTTTCTCGCTGGTACAAACGATACACTCGTCAGTACGAATGGGTACAAACGATTGCTCGATAGTTCAGACGGGTACAAACGATTTCTCGGTGGTACAAACGATATACTCGTGGATACGAACGGGTACAAACGATTGCTCGATAGTACAGATGGGTACAAACGTTTTCTCGGTGGTACAAACGATATACTCGTCAGGACGAATGGGTACAAACGATTCCTCGATAGTACAGGCAGGTACAAACGTTTTCTCGATGGTACAAACGATATACTCGTCGATAAGAATGGGTACAATCGATTGCTCGATAGTACAGACGGGTACAAACGATTTCTCGGTGGTACAAACGATATACTCGTCGATACGAACGGGTACAAACGATTGCTTGATAGTACAGACGGGTACAAACGTTTTCTCGGTGGTACAAACGATATACTCGTCGATACGAACGGGTACAATCGATTGCTCGATTGTACAGACGGGTACAAACGATTTCTCGGTGGTACAAACGATATACTCGTCGATACGAACGGGTACAAACGATTGCTCGATAGTACAGACGGGTACAAACGATTTCTCAGTGGTACAAACGATATACTCGTCGATACGAACGGGTACAATCGATTGCTCGATAGTACAGACGGGTACAAACGTTTTCTCGGTGGTACAAACGATATACTCGTCAATACGAACGGGTACAAACGATTGCTCGATAGTACAGACGGGTACAAACGTTTTCTCGGTGGTACAAACGATATACTCGTCGATACGAACGGGTACAATCGATTGCTCGATAGTACAGACGGGTACAAACGATTTCTCGGTGGTACAAACGATATACTCGTCGATTCGAACGGGTACAAACGATTGCTCGATAGTACAGACGGTTACAAACGTTTTCTCGTTGGTACAAACGATATACTCGTCAGTACGAATGGGTACAAACGATTGCCCGATAGTTCAGACGGGGACAAACGTTTTCTCGGTGGTACATACGAAATACTCGTTGATACGAATGGGTACAAACGATTGGTCGATAGTACAGACGGGTACAAACGATTTCTCGGTGGTACAAACGACATACTCGTCGATACGAACGGGTACAAACGATTGCTCGATAGTACAGACGGATACAAACGTTTCCTCGGTGGTACAAACCATGTACTCGTCGATACAAACGGGTACAAACGATTGCTCGATAGTACAGATGGGTACAAACGTTTTCTCGGTGGTACAAACGAAATACTCGTCGATACGAATGGCTACAAACGATTGGTCGATAGTACAGACGGGTACAAACGATTTCTCGGTGGTACAAACGATATACTCGTCGATACGAATGGGTACAAACGATTGCTTCATAGTACAGACGGGTACACACGTTTTCTCGGTGGAACAAACGATATACTCGTCAGAACGAATGAGTACAAACGATTCCTCGATAGTACAGACGGGTACAAACGTTTTCTCGGTGGTACAAACGATATACTCGTCGATACGAACGGGTACAATCGATTGCTCGATAGTTCAGACGGGTACAAACGATTTCTCGGTGGTACAAACGATATACTCGTCGATACGAACGGGTACAAGCGATTGCTCGATAGTACAGACGGGTACAAACGTTTTCTCGTTGGTACAAACGATATACTCGTCAGAACCAATGGGTACAAACGATTCCTCGTTAGTAGAGACGGGTACAAACGTTTTCTCGGTGGTACAAACGATATACTCGTCGATACGAACGGGTACAATCGATTGCTCGATAGTACAGACGGGTACCAACGATTTCTCGGTGGTACAAACGATATACTCGTCGATACGAACGGGTACAAACGATTGCTCGACAGTACAGACGGGTACAAGCGTTTTCTCGTTGGTACAAACGATATACTCGTCAGTACGAATGGGTACAAACGATTGCTCGATAGTTCAGACGGGGACAAACGTTTTCTCGGTGGTACATACGAAATACTCGTTGATACGAATGGGTACAAACGATTGGTCGGTAGTACAGACGGGTACAAACGATTTCTCGGTGGTACAAACGACATACTCGTCGATACGAACGGGTACAAACGATTGCTCGATAGTACAGACGGGTACAAACGTTTCCTCGGTGGTACAAACCATGTACTCGTCGATACGAACGGGTACAAACGATTGCTCGATAGTACAGATGGGTACAATCGTTTTCTCGGTGGTACAAACGATATACTCGTCAGGACGAATGGGTACAAACGATTGCTCGATAGTACATACGGGTACAAACGTTTTCTCGTTGGTAAAAACGATATACTCGTCAGTACGAATGGGTACAACCGATTGCCCGATAGTACAGACGGGTACAATCGTTTTCTCGGTGGTACATACGAAATACTCGTTGATACGAATGGGTACAAACGATTGGTCGATAGTACAGACGGGTACCAACGATTTCTCGGTGGTACAAACGATATACTCGTCGATACGAACGGGTACAAACGATTGCTCGACAGTACAGACGGGTACAAGCGTTTTCTCGTTGGTACAAACGATATACTCGTCAGTACGAATGGGTACAAACGATTGCTCGATAGTTCAGACGGGGACAAACGTTTTCTCGGTGGTACATACGAAATACTCGTTGATACGAATGGGTACAAACGATTGGTCGGTAGTACAGACGGGTACAAACGATTTCTCGGTGGTACAAACGACATACTCGTCGATACGAACGGGTACAAACGATTGCTCGATAGTACAGACGGGTACAAACGTTTCCTCGGTGGTACAAACCATGTACTCGTCGATACGAACGGGTACAAACGATTGCTCGATAGTACAGCTGGGTACAATCGTTTTCTCGGTGGTACAAACGATATACTCGTCAGGACGAATGGGTACAAACGATTGCTCGATAGTACATACGGGTACAAACGTTTTCTCGTTGGTAAAAACGATATACTCGTCAGTACGAATAGGTACAACCGATTGCCCGATAGTACAGACGGGTACAATCGTTTTCTCGGTGGTACATACGAAATACTCGTTGATACGAATGGGTACAAACGATTGGTCGGTAGTACAGACGGGTACAAACGATTTCTCGGTGGTACAAACGATATACTCGTCGATACGAACGGGTACAAACGATTGCTCGATAGTACATACGGGTACAAACGTTTTCTCGTTGGTACAAACGATATACTCGTCAGAACGATTGGGTACAAACGATTCCTCGTTAGTACAGACGGGTACAAACGTTTTCTCGGTGGTACAAACGATATACTCGTCGATACGAACGGGTACAATCGATTTCTCGATAGTACAGACGGGTACAAACGATTTCTCGGTGGTACAAACGATATACTCGTCGATACGAACGGGTACAAACGATTGCTCGATAGTACAGACGGGTACAAGCGTTTTCTCGTTGGTACAAACGATATACTCGTCAGTACGAATGGGTACAAACGATTGCCCGATAGTTCAGACGGGGACAAACGTTTTCTCGGTGGTACATACGAAATACTCGTTGATACGAATGGGTACAAACGATTGGTCGATAGTACAGACGGGTACAAACGATTTCTCGGTGGTACAAACGACATACTCGTCGACACGAACGGGTACAAACGATTGGTCGATAGTACAGACGGGTACAAACGTTTCCTCGGTGGTACAAACGATGTACTCATCGATACGAACGGGTACAAACGATTGCTCGATAGTACAGATGGGTACAAACGTTTTCTCGGTGGTACAAACGATATACTCGTCAGGACGAATGGGTACAAACGATTTCTCGATAGTACAGACAGGTACAAACGTTTTCTCGATGGTACAAACGATATACTCGTCGATACGAACGGGTACAATCGATTGCTCGATAGTACAGACGGGTACAACCGTTTTCTCGCTGGTACAAACGATACACTCGTCAGTACGAATGGGTACAAACCATTGCTCGATAGTACAGACGGGTACAAACGATTTCTCGCTGGTACAAACGATACACTCGTCAGTACGAATGGGTACAAACGATTGCTCGATAGTACAGACGGGTACAAACGATTTCGCGGTGGTACAAACGATATACTCGTCGATACGAACGGGTACAATCGATTGCTCGATAGTACAGACGGGTACAAACGATTTCTCGGTGGTATAAACGATATACTCGTCGATACGAACGGGTACAAACGATTGCTCGATAGTACAGACGGGTACAAACGTTTTCTCGTTGGTACAAACGATATACTCGTCAGTACGAATGGGTACAAACGATTGCCCGATAGTTCAGACGGGGACAAACATTTTCTCGGTGGTACATACGAAATACTCGTTGATACGAATGGGTACAAACGATTGGTCGATAGTACAGATGGGTACAAACGATTTCTCGGTGGTACAAACTATATACTCGTCGATACGAACGGGTACAAACGATTGCTCGATAGTACAGACGAGTACAAACGTTTCCTCGGTGGTACAAACCATGTACTCGTCGATACGAACGGGTACAAACGATTGCTCGATAGTACAGATGGGTACAAACGTTTTCTCGGTGGTACAAACGATATCCTCGTCAGGACGAATGGGTGCAAACGATTCCTCGATAGTACAGACAGGTACAAACGTTTTCTCGATGGTACAAACGATATACTCGTCGATACGAACGGGTACAATCGATTGCTCGATAGTACAGACGGGTACAAACGTTTTCTCGCTGGTACAAACGATACACTCGTCAGTACGAATGGGTACAAACGATTGCTCGATAGTACAGACGGGTACAAACGTTTTCTCGCTGGTACAAACCATACACTCGTCAGTACGAATGGGTACAAACGATTGCTCGATAGTACAGACGGGTACAAACGATTTCTCGGTGGTACAAACGATATACTCGTCGATACGAACGGGTACAATCGATTGCTCGATAGTACAGACGGGTACAGACGATTTCTCGGTGGTACAAACGATATACTCGTCGATACGAACGGGTACAAGCGATTGCTCGATAGTACAGACGGGTACAAACGTTTTCTCGGTGGTACAAACGATATACTCGTCGATACGAACGGGTACAATCGATTGCTCGATAGTACAGACGGGTACAAACGATTTCTCGGTGGCACAAACGATATACTCGTCGATACGAACGGGTACAAACGATTGTTCGATAGTACAGACGGGTACAAACGTTTTCTCGTTGGTACAAACGATATACTCGTCAGTACGAATGGGTACAAACGATTGCCCAATAGTTCAGACGGGGACAAACGTTTTCTCGGTGGTACATACGAAATACTCGTTGATACGAATGGGTACAAACGATTGGTCGATAGTACAGACGGGTACAAACGATTTCTCGGTGGTACAAACGACATACTCGTCAGGACGAATGGGTACAAACGATTCCTCGATAGTACAGACGGGTACAAACGTTTTCTCGGTGGTACAAACGATATACTCGTCGATACGAACGGGTACAATCGATTGCTCGATAGTTCAGACGGGGACAAACATTTTCTCGGTGCTACATGCGAAATACTCGTTGATACGAATGGGTACAAACGATTGGTCGATAGTACAGACGGGTACAAACGATTTCTCGGTGGTACAAACGACATACTCGTCGATACGAACGGGTACAAACGATTGCTCGATAGTACAGACGGGTACAAACGTTTCCTCGGTGGTACAAACCATGTACTCGTCGATACGAACGGGTACAAACGATTGCTCGATAGTACAGATGGGTACAAACGTTTTCTCGGTGGTACAAACGATATACTCGTCAGGACGAATGGGTACAAGCGATTCCTCGATAGTACAGACAGGTACAAACGTTTTCTCGATGGTACAAACGATATACTCGTTGATACAAACGGGTAAAATCGATTGCTCGATAGTACAGACGGGTACAAACGTTTTCTCGCTGGTACAAACGATACACTCGTCAGTACGAATGGGTACAAGCGATTGCGCGATAGTACAGACGGGTACAAACGATTTCTCGGTGGTACAAACGATATACTCGTCGATGCGAACGGGTACAAACGATTGCTCGATAGTACATACGGGTACAAACGTTTTCTCGTTGGTAAACACGATATACTCGTCAGTACGAATGGGTACAACCGATTGCCCGATAGTACAGACGGGAACAAACGTTTTCTCGGTGGTACATACGAAATACTCGTCAATACGAATGGGTACAAACGATTGGTCGATAGTACAGACGGGTACAATCGATTTCTCGGTGGTACAAACGATATACTCGTCGATACGAATGGGTACAAACGATTGCTCCATAGTACAGACGGGTACAAACGTTTTCTCGGTGGTACAAACGATATACTCGTCAGAACGAATGGGTACAAACGATTCCTCGATAGTACAGACGGGTGCAAACGTTTTCTCGGTGGTACAAACGATATACTCGTCAGAACGAATGGGTACAAACGATTCCTCGATAGTACAGACGGGTACAAACGTTTTCTCGGTGGTACAAACGATATACTCGTCGATACGAACGGGTACAATCGATTGCTCGATAGTTCAGACGGGTACAAACGATTTCTCGGTGGTACAAACGATATACTCGTCGATACGAACGGGTACAAACGATTGCTCGATAGTACAGACGGGTACAAACGTTTTCTCGTTGGTACAAACGATATACTCGTCAGAACGAATGGGTACAAAGGATTCCTCGATAGTACAGACAGGTACAAACGTTTTCTCGATGGTACAAACGATATACTCGTCGATACAAACGGGTACAATCGATTGCTCGATAGTACAGACGGGCACAAACGTTTTCTCGCTGGTACAAACGATACACTCGTCAGTACGAATGGGTACAAACGATTGCTCGATAGTACAGACGGGTACAAACGTTTTCTCGCTGGTACAAACGATACACTCGTCAGTACGAATGGGTACAAACGATTGCTCGATAGTACAGACGGGTACAAACGATTTCTTGGTGCTACACACGATATACTCGTCGATACGAACGGGTACAAACGATTGCTCGATAGTACAGACGGGTACAAACGTTTTCTCGTTGGTACAAACGATATACTCGTCAGTACGAATGGGTACAAACGATTGCCCGATAGTTCAGACGGGGACAAACGTTTTCTCGGTGGTACATACGAAATACTCGTTGATACGAATGGGTACAAACGATTGGTCGATAGTAGAGACGGGTACAAACGATTTCTCGGTGGTACAAACGACATACTCGTCGATACGAACGGGTACAAACGATTGCTCGATAGTACAGACGGGTACAAACGTTTCCTCGGTGGTACAAACCATGTACTCGTCGATACGAACGTGTACAAACGATTGCTCGATAGTGCAGATGGGTACAAACGTTTTCTCGGTGGTACAAACGATATACTCGTCAGGACGAATGGGTACAAACGATTCCTCGATAGTACAGACAGGTACAAACGTTTTCTCGGTGGTACAAAAGATATACTCGTCGATACGAACGGGTACAATCGATTGCTCGATAGTACAGACGGGTACAAACGATTTCTCGGTGGTACAAACGATATACTCGTCGACACGAACGGGTACAAACGATTGCTCGATATTACAGACGGGTACAAACGTTTTCTCGCTGGTACAAACGATACACTCGTCAGTACGAATGGGTACGAACGATTGCTCGATAGTACAGACGGGTACAAACGATTTCTCGGTGGTACAAACGATATACTCGTCGATACGAACGGGTACAAACGATTGCTCGATAGTACATACGGGTACAAACTCTTTCTCGTTGGTAAAAACGATATACTCGTCAGTACGAATGGGTACAACCGATTGCCCGATAGTACAGACGGGTACATACGTTTTCTCGGTGGTACATACGAAATACTCGTCGATACGAATGGGTACAAACGATTGGTCGATAGTACAGACGGGTACAAACGATTTCTCGGTGGTACAAACGATATACTCGTCGATACGAATGGGTACAAACGACTGCTCCATAGTACAGACGGGTACAAACGTTTTCTCGGTGGTACAAACGATATACTCGTCACAACGAATGGGTACAAACGATTCCTCGATAGTACAGACGGGTACAAACGTTTTCTCGGTGGTACAAACGATATACTCGTCGATACGAACGGGTACAATCGATTGCCCGATAGTTCAGACGGGGACAAACGTTTTCTCGGTGGTACATACGAAATACTCGTTGATACGAATGGGTACAAACGATTGGTCGATAGTACAGACGGGTACAAACGATTTCTCGGTGGTACAAACGACATACTCGTCGATACGAACGGGTACAAACGATTGCTCGATAGTACAGACGGGTACAAACGTTTCCTCGGTGGTACAAACCATGTACTCGTCGATACGAACGGGTACAAACGATTGCTCGATAGTACAGATGGGTACAAACGTTTTCTCGGTGGTACAAACGATATACTCGTCAGGACGAATGGGTACAAACGATTCCTCGATAGTACAGACAGGTACAAACGTTTTCTCGATGGCACAAACGATATACTCGTCGATACGAACGGGTACAATCGATTCCTCGATAGTACAGACGGGTACAAACGTTTTCTCGCTGGTACAAACGATATACTCGTCAGTACGAATGGGTACAAACGATTGCTCGATAGTTCAGACGGGTACAAACGATTTCTCGGTGGTACAAACGATATACTCGTCGATACGAACGGGTACAAACGATTGCTCGATAGTACAGATGGGTACAAACGTTTTCTCGATGGTACAAACGATATACTCGTCAGGACGAATGGGTACAATCGATTCCTCGATAGTACAGGCAGGTACAAACGTTTTCTCGATGGTACAAACGATATACTCGTCGATACGAACGGGTACAATCGATTGCTCGATAGTACAGACGGGTACAAACGATTTCTCGGTGGTACAAACGATATACTCGTCGATACGAACGGGTACAAACGATTGCTCGATAGTACAGACGGGTACAAACGTTTTCTCGGTGGTACAAACGATATACTCGTCGATACGAACGGGTACAATCGATTGCTCGATAGTACAGACGGGTACAAACGTTTTCTCGGTGGTACAAACGATATACTCGTCGATACGAACGGGTACAATCGATTGCTCGATAGTACAGACGGGTACAAACGATTTTGTCGGTGGTACACACGATATACTCGTCGATACGAACGGGTACAAACGACTGCTCGATAGTACAGACGGGTACAAACGTTTTCTCGTTGGTACAAACGATATACTCGTCAGTACGAATGGGTACAAACGATTGCCCGATAGTTCAGACGGTGACAAACGTTTTCTCGGTGGTACATACGAAATACTCGTTGATACAAATGGGTACAAACGATTGGTCGATAGTACAGACGGGTACAAACGATTTCTCGGTGGTACAAACGACATACTCGTCGATACGAACGGGTACAAACGATTGCTCGATAGTACAGACGGGTACAAACGTTTCCTCGGTGGTACAAACGATGTACTCGTCGATACGAACGGGTACAAACGATTGCTCGATAGTACAGATGGGTACAAACGTTTTCTCGGTGGTACAAACGATATACTCGTCGATACGAACGGGTACAATCGATTGCTCGATAGTTCAGACGGGTACAAACGATTTCTCGGTGGTACAAACGATATACTCGTCGATACGAGCGGGTACAAACGATTGCTCGATAGTACAGACGGGTGCAAACGTTTTCTCGGTGGTACAAACGATATACTCGTCGATACGAACGGGTACAAACGATTGCTCGATAGTACAGACGGGTACAAACGTCTTCTCGCTGGTACAAACGATACACTCGTCAGTACGAATGGGTACAAACGATTGCTCGATAGTACAGACGGGTACAAACGATTTCTCGTTGGTACAAACGATATACTCGTCGATACGAACGGGTACAATCGATTGCTCTATAGTACAGACGGGTACAAACGATTTCTCGGTGGTACACACGATATACTCGTCGATACGAACGGGTACAAACGATTGCTCGATAGTACAGACGGGTACAAACGTTTTCTCGGTGGTACAAACGATATACTCGTCGATACGAACGCGTACAATCGATTGCTCGATAGTACAGACGGGTACAAACGATTTCTCGGTGGTACAAACGATATACTCGTCGATACGACCGGGTACAAACGATTGCTCGATAGTACAGACGGGTACAAACGTTTTCTCGTTGGTACAATCGATATACTCTTCAGTACGAATGGGTACAAACGATTGCCCGATAGTTCAGACGGGGACAAACGTTTTCTCGGTGGTACATTCGAAATACTCGTTGATACGAATGGGTACAAACGATTGGTCGATAGTACAGACGGGTACAAACGATTTCTCGGTGGTACAAACGACATACTCGTCGATACGAACGGGTACAAACGATTGCTCGATAGTACAGACGGGTACAAACGTTTCCTCGGTGGTACAAACCATGTACTCGTCGATACGAACGGGTACAAACGATTGCTCGATAGTACAGTTGGGTACAGACGTTTTCTCGGTGGTACAAACGATATACTCGTCAGGACGAATGGGTCCAAACGATTCCTCGATAGTACAGACAGGTACAAACGTTTTCTCGATGGTACATACGATATACTCGTCGATACGAACGGGTACAATCGATTGCTCGATAGTACAGACGGGTACAAACGTTTTCTCGCTGGTACAAACGATACACTCGTCAGTACGAATGGGTACAAACGATTGCTCGATAGTTCAGACGGGTACAAACGATTTCTCGGTGGTACAAACGATATACTCGTGGATACGAACGGGTACAAACGATTGCTCGATAGTACAGATGGGTACAAACGTTTTCTCGGTGGTACAAACGATATACTCGTCAGGACGAATGGGTACAAACGATTCCTCGATAGTACAGGCAGGTACAAACGTTTTCTCGATGGTACAAACGATATACTCGTCGATAAGAATGGGTACAATCGATTGCTCGATAGTACAGACGGGTACAAACGATTTCTCGGTGGTACAAACGATATACTCGTCGATACGAACGGGTACAAACGATTGCTTGATAGTACAGACGGGTACAAACGTTTTCTCGGTGGTACAAACGATATACTCGTCGATACGAACGGGTACAATCGATTGCTCGATTGTACAGACGGGTACAAACGATTTCTCGGTGGTACAAACGATATACTCGTCGATACGAACGGGTACAAACGATTGCTCGATAGTACAGACGGGTACAAACGATTTCTCAGTGGTACAAACGATATACTCGTCGATACGAACGGGTACAATCGATTGCTCGATAGTACAGACGGGTACAAACGTTTTCTCGGTGGTACAAACGATATACTCGTCAATACGAACGGGTACAAACGATTGCTCGATAGTACAGACGGGTACAAACGTTTTCTCGGTGGTACAAACGATATACTCGTCGATACGAACGGGTACAATCGATTGCTCGATAGTACAGACGGGTACAAACGATTTCTCGGTGGTACAAACGATATACTCGTCGATTCGAACGGGTACAAACGATTGCTCGATAGTACAGACGGTTACAAACGTTTTCTCGTTGGTACAAACGATATACTCGTCAGTACGAATGGGTACAAACGATTGCCCGATAGTTCAGACGGGGACAAACGTTTTCTCGGTGGTACATACGAAATACTCGTTGATACGAATGGGTACAAACGATTGGTCGATAGTACAGACGGGTACAAACGATTTCTCGGTGGTACAAACGACATACTCGTCGATACGAACGGGTACAAACGATTGCTCGATAGTACAGACGGATACAAACGTTTCCTCGGTGGTACAAACCATGTACTCGTCGATACAAACGGGTACAAACGATTGCTCGATAGTACAGATGGGTACAAACGTTTTCTCGGTGGTACAAACGAAATACTCGTCGATACGAATGGCTACAAACGATTGGTCGATAGTACAGACGGGTACAAACGATTTCTCGGTGGTACAAACGATATACTCGTCGATACGAATGGGTACAAACGATTGCTTCATAGTACAGACGGGTACACACGTTTTCTCGGTGGAACAAACGATATACTCGTCAGAACGAATGAGTACAAACGATTCCTCGATAGTACAGACGGGTACAAACGTTTTCTCGGTGGTACAAACGATATACTCGTCGATACGAACGGGTACAATCGATTGCTCGATAGTTCAGACGGGTACAAACGATTTCTCGGTGGTACAAACGATATACTCGTCGATACGAACGGGTACAAGCGATTGCTCGATAGTACAGACGGGTACAAACGTTTTCTCGTTGGTACAAACGATATACTCGTCAGAACCAATGGGTACAAACGATTCCTCGTTAGTAGAGACGGGTACAAACGTTTTCTCGGTGGTACAAACGATATACTCGTCGATACGAACGGGTACAATCGATTGCTCGATAGTACAGACGGGTACCAACGATTTCTCGGTGGTACAAACGATATACTCGTCGATACGAACGGGTACAAACGATTGCTCGACAGTACAGACGGGTACAAGCGTTTTCTCGTTGGTACAAACGATATACTCGTCAGTACGAATGGGTACAAACGATTGCTCGATAGTTCAGACGGGGACAAACGTTTTCTCGGTGGTACATACGAAATACTCGTTGATACGAATGGGTACAAACGATTGGTCGGTAGTACAGACGGGTACAAACGATTTCTCGGTGGTACAAACGACATACTCGTCGATACGAACGGGTACAAACGATTGCTCGATAGTACAGACGGGTACAAACGTTTCCTCGGTGGTACAAACCATGTACTCGTCGATACGAACGGGTACAAACGATTGCTCGATAGTACAGATGGGTACAATCGTTTTCTCGGTGGTACAAACGATATACTCGTCAGGACGAATGGGTACAAACGATTGCTCGATAGTACATACGGGTACAAACGTTTTCTCGTTGGTAAAAACGATATACTCGTCAGTACGAATGGGTACAACCGATTGCCCGATAGTACAGACGGGTACAATCGTTTTCTCGGTGGTACATACGAAATACTCGTTGATACGAATGGGTACAAACGATTGGTCGATAGTACAGACGGGTACCAACGATTTCTCGGTGGTACAAACGATATACTCGTCGATACGAACGGGTACAAACGATTGCTCGACAGTACAGACGGGTACAAGCGTTTTCTCGTTGGTACAAACGATATACTCGTCAGTACGAATGGGTACAAACGATTGCTCGATAGTTCAGACGGGGACAAACGTTTTCTCGGTGGTACATACGAAATACTCGTTGATACGAATGGGTACAAACGATTGGTCGGTAGTACAGACGGGTACAAACGATTTCTCGGTGGTACAAACGACATACTCGTCGATACGAACGGGTACAAACGATTGCTCGATAGTACAGACGGGTACAAACGTTTCCTCGGTGGTACAAACCATGTACTCGTCGATACGAACGGGTACAAACGATTGCTCGATAGTACAGCTGGGTACAATCGTTTTCTCGGTGGTACAAACGATATACTCGTCAGGACGAATGGGTACAAACGATTGCTCGATAGTACATACGGGTACAAACGTTTTCTCGTTGGTAAAAACGATATACTCGTCAGTACGAATAGGTACAACCGATTGCCCGATAGTACAGACGGGTACAATCGTTTTCTCGGTGGTACATACGAAATACTCGTTGATACGAATGGGTACAAACGATTGGTCGGTAGTACAGACGGGTACAAACGATTTCTCGGTGGTACAAACGATATACTCGTCGATACGAACGGGTACAAACGATTGCTCGATAGTACATACGGGTACAAACGTTTTCTCGTTGGTACAAACGATATACTCGTCAGAACGATTGGGTACAAACGATTCCTCGTTAGTACAGACGGGTACAAACGTTTTCTCGGTGGTACAAACGATATACTCGTCGATACGAACGGGTACAATCGATTTCTCGATAGTACAGACGGGTACAAACGATTTCTCGGTGGTACAAACGATATACTCGTCGATACGAACGGGTACAAACGATTGCTCGATAGTACAGACGGGTACAAGCGTTTTCTCGTTGGTACAAACGATATACTCGTCAGTACGAATGGGTACAAACGATTGCCCGATAGTTCAGACGGGGACAAACGTTTTCTCGGTGGTACATACGAAATACTCGTTGATACGAATGGGTACAAACGATTGGTCGATAGTACAGACGGGTACAAACGATTTCTCGGTGGTACAAACGACATACTCGTCGACACGAACGGGTACAAACGATTGGTCGATAGTACAGACGGGTACAAACGTTTCCTCGGTGGTACAAACGATGTACTCATCGATACGAACGGGTACAAACGATTGCTCGATAGTACAGATGGGTACAAACGTTTTCTCGGTGGTACAAACGATATACTCGTCAGGACGAATGGGTACAAACGATTTCTCGATAGTACAGACAGGTACAAACGTTTTCTCGATGGTACAAACGATATACTCGTCGATACGAACGGGTACAATCGATTGCTCGATAGTACAGACGGGTACAACCGTTTTCTCGCTGGTACAAACGATACACTCGTCAGTACGAATGGGTACAAACCATTGCTCGATAGTACAGACGGGTACAAACGATTTCTCGCTGGTACAAACGATACACTCGTCAGTACGAATGGGTACAAACGATTGCTCGATAGTACAGACGGGTACAAACGATTTCGCGGTGGTACAAACGATATACTCGTCGATACGAACGGGTACAATCGATTGCTCGATAGTACAGACGGGTACAAACGATTTCTCGGTGGTATAAACGATATACTCGTCGATACGAACGGGTACAAACGATTGCTCGATAGTACAGACGGGTACAAACGTTTTCTCGTTGGTACAAACGATATACTCGTCAGTACGAATGGGTACAAACGATTGCCCGATAGTTCAGACGGGGACAAACATTTTCTCGGTGGTACATACGAAATACTCGTTGATACGAATGGGTACAAACGATTGGTCGATAGTACAGATGGGTACAAACGATTTCTCGGTGGTACAAACTATATACTCGTCGATACGAACGGGTACAAACGATTGCTCGATAGTACAGACGAGTACAAACGTTTCCTCGGTGGTACAAACCATGTACTCGTCGATACGAACGGGTACAAACGATTGCTCGATAGTACAGATGGGTACAAACGTTTTCTCGGTGGTACAAACGATATCCTCGTCAGGACGAATGGGTGCAAACGATTCCTCGATAGTACAGACAGGTACAAACGTTTTCTCGATGGTACAAACGATATACTCGTCGATACGAACGGGTACAATCGATTGCTCGATAGTACAGACGGGTACAAACGTTTTCTCGCTGGTACAAACGATACACTCGTCAGTACGAATGGGTACAAACGATTGCTCGATAGTACAGACGGGTACAAACGTTTTCTCGCTGGTACAAACCATTCACTCGTCAGTACGAATGGGTACAAACGATTGCTCGATAGTACAGACGGGTACAAACGATTTCTCGGTGGTACAAACGATATACTCGTCGATACGAACGGGTACAATCGATTGCTCGATAGTACAGACGGGTACAGACGATTTCTCGGTGGTACAAACGATATACTCGTCGATACGAACGGGTACAAGCGATTGCTCGATAGTACAGACGGGTACAAACGTTTTCTCGGTGGTACAAACGATATACTCGTCGATACGAACGGGTACAATCGATTGCTCGATAGTACAGACGGGTACAAACGATTTCTCGGTGGCACAAACGATATACTCGTCGATACGAACGGGTACAAACGATTGTTCGATAGTACAGACGGGTACAAACGTTTTCTCGTTGGTACAAACGATATACTCGTCAGTACGAATGGGTACAAACGATTGCCCAATAGTTCAGACGGGGACAAACGTTTTCTCGGTGGTACATACGAAATACTCGTTGATACGAATGGGTACAAACGATTGGTCGATAGTACAGACGGGTACAAACGATTTCTCGGTGGTACAAACGACATACTCGTCAGGACGAATGGGTACAAACGATTCCTCGATAGTACAGACGGGTACAAACGTTTTCTCGGTGGTACAAACGATATACTCGTCGATACGAACGGGTACAATCGATTGCTCGATAGTTCAGACGGGGACAAACATTTTCTCGGTGCTACATGCGAAATACTCGTTGATACGAATGGGTACAAACGATTGGTCGATAGTACAGACGGGTACAAACGATTTCTCGGTGGTACAAACGACATACTCGTCGATACGAACGGGTACAAACGATTGCTCGATAGTACAGACGGGTACAAACGTTTCCTCGGTGGTACAAACCATGTACTCGTCGATACGAACGGGTACAAACGATTGCTCGATAGTACAGATGGGTACAAACGTTTTCTCGGTGGTACAAACGATATACTCGTCAGGACGAATGGGTACAAGCGATTCCTCGATAGTACAGACAGGTACAAACGTTTTCTCGATGGTACAAACGATATACTCGTTGATACAAACGGGTAAAATCGATTGCTCGATAGTACAGACGGGTACAAACGTTTTCTCGCTGGTACAAACGATACACTCGTCAGTACGAATGGGTACAAGCGATTGCGCGATAGTACAGACGGGTACAAACGATTTCTCGGTGGTACAAACGATATACTCGTCGATGCGAACGGGTACAAACGATTGCTCGATAGTACATACGGGTACAAACGTTTTCTCGTTGGTAAACACGATATACTCGTCAGTACGAATGGGTACAACCGATTGCCCGATAGTACAGACGGGAACAAACGTTTTCTCGGTGGTACATACGAAATACTCGTCAATACGAATGGGTACAAACGATTGGTCGATAGTACAGACGGGTACAATCGATTTCTCGGTGGTACAAACGATATACTCGTCGATACGAATGGGTACAAACGATTGCTCCATAGTACAGACGGGTACAAACGTTTTCTCGGTGGTACAAACGATATACTCGTCAGAACGAATGGGTACAAACGATTCCTCGATAGTACAGACGGGTGCAAACGTTTTCTCGGTGGTACAAACGATATACTCGTCAGAACGAATGGGTACAAACGATTCCTCGATAGTACAGACGGGTACAAACGTTTTCTCGGTGGTACAAACGATATACTCGTCGATACGAACGGGTACAATCGATTGCTCGATAGTTCAGACGGGTACAAACGATTTCTCGGTGGTACAAACGATATACTCGTCGATACGAACGGGTACAAACGATTGCTCGATAGTACAGACGGGTACAAACGTTTTCTCGTTGGTACAAACGATATACTCGTCAGAACGAATGGGTACAAACGATTCCTCGTTAGTACATACGGGTACACACGTTTTCTCGGTGGTACAAACGATATACTCGTCGATCCGAACGGGTACAATCGATTGCTCGATAGTACAGACGGGTACAAACGATTTCTCGGTGGTACAAACGATATACTCGTCGATACGAACGGGTACAATCGATTGCTCGATAGTACAGACGGGTACAAATGTTTTCTCGCTGGTACAAACGATACACTCGTCAGTGCGAATGGGTACAAACGATTGCTCGATAGTACAGTCGGGTACAATCGTTTTCTCGCTGGTATAAACGATACACTCGTCAGTACGAATGGGTACAAACGATTGCTCGATAGTACAGACGGGTACAAACGATTTCTCGGTGGTCCAAACGATATACTTGTCGGTACAAACGGAAATTAAAAAAAAAAAAAATCGAAAATTTTTTTTTTCAGAAAAAATTTTGAAAAAAAAATTCAAAAAAAAAAATTTTTAACGGTCCAAACGGGTACAAACGATTCTCTTTTCAGTCACGTTTATTTAAATTGCTTAGCTCTGAATGGGTTGCGTTTCATTTTTTCATACCCTCGTACTTTTTTCCCCCTTAAGGTACAAACGAAATTTAAGACGGTACAAACGGGTACAAACCGAGTACAAACGAATGCAAAAAAAAAAATTACTTTCTGTAAAGTCAGTTGCCAACTTCACATAGGTGATTATGGAGCATGCCACAGGTCCATTTCCATCGTAATTTATTTCGGGATTCCCTGCCGCGAGAGATAGAAATTTAAAAAAATATTACTGCGAAGTAAAGTTGATCGCCTCGCAAGAAACGTACTAATCGAGTTGTTGGAGGCAGCAGCCGCGTGTGGATGTTCCCTTGACATGAGAAGATCTCCTTCCGAGATTTCATAGCTCAATATTATAATTGCTTGAGGATTCGAAAGTTGCAGTTGGCCTCAATCATCCTGGCTTCCCCTTTCGTGGCTTCCCCATTGCCTGGACAAGGGATGCAAAAAGGGTGAAGGGAACGGTTGGCATCGTATGATCCTTCAACGTCGTTCAAGCTTTTGTGTACCACTAAAGTTTGTGTATAAAACGTACGTATATATAGGTGTGTGTGGGTGTGACTGTGTGTGTGTGTGTGTGTGCGCGCGCGCGTGTGTGTGTGTGTGTGCGTGTGTGTGTGTGTGCATAAAAATTGCGCCAGTATTGCGAAACGAGGTCGGAAGTTTGACCCTAGAAGCGAAGACACGCTTTCACCCTCTCTTCGTAGGCTTTCTGACCCCATCCCACCCCGCTATTTTTCGCGCCGCGAGAGCTTCACGAATCCTCCCCTAATGGTTCATTCTTCCTCTCTAATTTCCGGATTGCTTGCAAATTCAGCCTGGCTCTCATCCGTTTCATTTCCACGGAGGTCACGGAGTCTTTCAGCTCCAAGAAGAAGAGGGCGATTCGTATAGAATGAGGTGTGGGATGTCCAAAAAAGTCTGGCACTCGGACGGATGAACGAGTTGTTGGAGTTGAGGACTTGTGATTAATCGTATCGGCAAATACCAACCGTGTGTCAACGTCACGAGAAATGTAGTCGCATACGAATAGCTGGCGCGATTGGTATTGAAGTATTTTCGGTGGATTTGTATCGCGCATTGGACGTCCCAATATCTCGTGGACGGCTCTGCATAAGCTTGGGGTACAAAAAACAGGTCGGTTGCAATATTTTTCCTGATTAGGGTTTTGAGGTGACGAGGGCGAGATTTTGGGGTGTAGTTCCGAAAAGCCCATACCTCTGATTAATTTGGAATTTCGTGTCCCCATGTATTTTGACTCGCTGATTACTAATAGCATAGTAAAAATACTCGAAAATTTGATTTTCAAGGTCAACACTCACGATAACTGATTTTTTAACCGTTTTTCTGTTTTATTTTAGTAAATATTCATTTTAGAGAAAAATGTTTCCTATAAAAGTTATAGCCTATGAAAGTATTGATATTTTATGTTCTATATAGTTTTTATCTGAAACCATTCCGTTTCCAGAAAAATGGGATAATGGTCCAATGAGTGAAAATTGCTTAGCTTCATTAGTTTCGATATTATTATCTACTTACGCACTCTACTGCGGGAAGGTTGGAGTTTAGTCTTTAAAGTGCATGTTTTCTTTTTGCTTTTTGTTTTATATTTTGTTTTTTTATTTTATTATAGTTTCTTTTTGTATTATATATAATACTATTTTTGCATTTTTTGTGATTCAGTCAATTTTAAAGTGCATGTTTTTTTTTGCTTTTTGGTTTTTTATTTATTTGTTTGATTTTTTTCTCTCTTTTGTTTTAGTTTCTTTTCGTATTATATACTATTTTTGCATTTTTTGCGATTCAGTCAATTTTAAAGTGCATGTTTTTTTTGCTTTTTGGTTTTTTATTTATTTATTTGATTTTTTTCATTCTTTCATTTTAGTTTCTTTTTGTATTATATACTGATTTTGCATTTTTAGTTTGGGTTGGTTTGAGTTGTTTGAGTTTGGTTTTTTGTTTTGGTTTGTGTGGGCTAATGAACATTATCTTGCTGTTACCGATCCGTTACTATAAATAAGTAGATAATATCGAACCCAATGAAGCTAAGCAGTTTTCACTTATTGGACCATTATTCCATTTTTCTCGAAATGGAATGGTTTTAGACCAGAATTGTATAAAACATAAAACATCAATATTTCCATAGGCTACAACTTTTGTAGGAGACATTTTTCTCTAAAATGAATATTTAAGTACACCGTTGAACGCCTCTCGTTTGAAGGTCGTTCACGAAATTGTTTATAATTTCTCCAATTATCAATATTTTAAGCGAAATTTGATGTACAACTTTGTTAATATACATACAAATAAATGTCCAAAAGCTTGTCCAATCGTCTTACTTGAACCTTCAAAATTAATTATTTCAAACAACCCATATTTTCGGGTTCTCCTAGTCACCCCACGCACTAAAGTAAAAAACCTAGGCCATAGACGATTCTCCTTTTGTTTCCCAAATTTCCTTCGGCAAATTTGACGTACGAAAATATCGAAAACATTTTTTTTTTCATTCTCATTTAGCGACCTACACTCTAAACTTGCAAAATATGATTTCAAACAATGAAAAAAGTAAGAAATTGCAAAGAATTTTCGTTGCACCCGAAACGATGCAACCTCCAACCCCATGGCTATAAAACTACCCATCAAAAATCCCAAGTATATTAGAAAATTCAGTGATACTCCTCAAGTAAACATGCACACTCCATTATTAAATGAGCTAAGCAAATGTATTCGCCAGCCTCCAGCACCCTACGAACTTTCACCCAACCGGATATGCCGATACCCCAAATGAATAAACATCCAAGAGACTGAATTTGAAGGAAAAAGAAAGAAAATACGAAAATTGATTAATTCTGATGAAACCTACTAATGAGGAGGTCGTACCGACGTACACACCAATATGTCCACAGTAGGGTACGGAGGTCCGGAGGAGAAATGGGCGCGC
>OX632364.1:28133652-28228652 GCA_951751655.1 Ophion costatus | reverse complement strand
TGGCTTTGTCCATTCAAACTTCGTAATTTTTTTGTAATTTATTTTTTTTAACTGGTCATTCGATTCCATTGACTCACATTACGAAAAAACGGGAATTCAGTGACGCGAGATTATTGCGAAAGACTTCGGGTGTATTTGGTTTTGTTTTTTCCACCCCAGTTTAATTTTCATGTCGTCTTCATAGAAATTATCGGGATCAGTCGCCGAATAGGGTGGCTGGGAAAATTGGGCGAAAATTGAAGAAGGTTTCTTGGCATATATTAATCGGGTAGACTGTACGAAGAGAGCGACGGAGAGACAGGGGGGGGGGGGAGAGAGAGACGGGAGGCAACTATCGGCGAGGGCCAGACAAGGAATTTAATTCGGTTCAATTAATATGCCATTAAACAAAATTGAATCTCTTTTGCTTCTTTTTATTCGCACCATTCGCACAATTCAAAATGCATTGAGGCTAAAAACATTACGACAAAAATTCTGGACAGTCCACATAATAGATCCAATGCTAGACATAATAATATAAAAAATAATAAATGATTCTGAATGATACTGAATAATAATACGAATATGTAAAAAATGCTATATAATTCTGAATAATACTAAATATTACAAATACTAAAAATCAATACTAAATAATTCCGAATAATACGAAATAATGCAAATACTAAAAAAATCCTAAACAATACAAATACTAGAAAAAATACTAAATAATACAAATATTCAAAAAAATGCTAAATGATACAAATATTTAAAAAAAATGCTAAATGATACAAGTACTTGTAAGAAATGCTAAATGATACAAATATTTTCAAAAAATGCTAAATGATACAAGTACTTGTAAGAAATGCTAAATGATACAAATATTTTCAAAAAATGCTAAATGATACAAAAAAGTATGTCGGAAACTGGCGTAATTAATCGAAATATCCAATGAACCCTCAACTCGAATCAGCTCATGGAAAACGCCTCCAAATTTCCGTGTCCTCCGCGTCCGCGCACGATTCATTTTCCATATCCACGAATACACACGATGAGCTAATTAATCGTAATTCGTATTCGAATCAGTGTCGATTCGATGCCCGGTATTAATTTACATCTGGGATGACAGTTGAACTTCGCGCATATTGGGACTTACGTTTCAAACATGCGCGTGTGTATGTGTATGAAGAGGTTTGTTCGGTTGTGGATCGTGGATCGTGCTGTAACGATCGAAACGTCGGGGTGTCAGGCAGGAAAGGTAACAGGTCGGGCACTCGTCGTCAATTCCCCGGGTATACATGCAACTCGCTCCATACGTGATTACCTTTTAATCGGCGTGCATCAACGACCGGAACTAACGGCGTGGAAACCCGTCCCGATGATTTCCTTTCGTTAATCATCCACTCTCTCTCTCTCTCTCTCTCTCTCTCTCTCACTCCCTCTCTCTCTTGGTCCCTCTATGCCAGGACATACCTTGGTGTGTCCTCACGTGGTTCTATGCATAGATCCACGTAATACTCTCGACCGAGACCCAAGCCTGCATATTTTATACATATGAATCTATAAATATGTACGAATCTTTCGCAATATTCTTTTTCCATGTTGCAAATACATCAAATTAACTGCGGAGAATGATTGTGCCCAAGGAAGTACATTTTCTATGCGACCTTCCATGCGAAAGACACGTGGAACCAATGTTCACCTTCAATTTTCCAAATGGACACTCTGGGATCTCGATTGTCTCGTGCGATGTGATCTCAACAGTTATTGCCTCGAGGCGTCTTGACGTTACTTATTTCTTTGAGATTACGTATTCAATGTCACATATTTATTTTCCTCAATCTGAGCGTCGCGTTCTTAGTGTATCGTGCTGAACCCGAGCAAATCCAAACGACCTCACCCTCAGCGATACGGCTTGAGTGAATCGATTCGAACCCAAGAAAAAACCCGAATGACTTCAATAACAGTTACGAGGTCCCAGGGCATCGTATCAAATGATAACAATCCCAGCTACGCAGCTGCAGTGTATCGTGTTAACGCGTTACCCCCACTTGTAGCGCAAAAAAGGCCTTTTTCATGAATTTTTTTAAAGAAAACTACAAAACTTTTTTAATCGATCAATATACCATCTTAAAGAACACATCTTGAAGAACTTTCAGTAATTTTTTTATTGAAAATATTACATTGTTTAGTGGCAAATGGCCGTCAATGAAATAATGTTTTTATAGACACGGTTTGCGGTGACCAACATTGCGGCGAAGTGGATCATCTGGAAAAAAAATGCGGTTGGATTTAGTCAAATATAAGTATAAACTAGTCTTTAATCGAAGGATTTTAAAAAATATTCATTTTTCACAAAATGGCGGACAGTCAAAGTTAATGGTTCGATTTTAACGAAAAAAAACGGCCGTTTTTTGGCTATAAAACGGCCATTTTTTTATCGAAAAAAAAAATCGAACGATTAAAGACTACATTTTTATGTATTAAATAAGCCTGCAAAATTTCAAGAAGATCGGTTCATTAGTGTTCGAGTAATCTTGGTCACCGACTTCAGAAATGCCATTTTGAGAAAAAACGCGTTCAAAGTTTCAATTTCAGTTCTTCAATTCACGGATTCTTCTCTTTCAACGCTCATATCTCAGTCAATTTTGTTCGGATCGACTTGAAATTTTCAGGACATATTCTCAGATACTTATACTTCAAAAAAATGCAATGAAAAAAAATCGATTTTTTCAAAATCGCAAATGGGGGTAACCCCTTAAGCCCAAACAACCCCGAACGACCTCAATTTCATCTATACCTTCTCAGTGTATCGTGCTGAACAAAAAACCCAAATAACCTTAATCCTCAGCCACATGGTCTCAGTGTATCTTGCTGAACTCAAACAAACCCAAATGACCGCAACCTCAGCTAGACGGCCTCAATGCATGGCGCTAAATCCAAACAAACCCAAACGCCCTCAATTTCACCTGCACCTTCTCAGTGTATCGTGCTGAACAAAAAACCCAAATAACCTCAATCCTCAGCCACATGGTCTCAGTGTATCTTGCTGAACTCAAACAAACCGAAATGACCTCAATAAGAGCTATCACGGTCACAGTGCATCTTGCTGAGCTCAAACAAACCTTAATGACCTCAATATCAGCCACCACAGTCTCAGTGTTTCGTGCTTAACAAAAATAAACCCAAATGACCTCAATCTCAGCCACATGGTCTCGGTGTATCTTGCTGAACTCAAACAAACCCAAATGACCTCAATAACGGCTAGCATGGCCACAGTGCATCTTGCTGAAATCAAACAAATCTAAATGACCTGCATATCAGCTACCACGGTCTCGGTGTATTGTGCTGAACCCAAAAAACAAACCCAAACGATTTCAATTTCAGCTGTGCGATATCAGTTCATCGTGCTCAATCCGACCAAACCCAAATGACCGTTGATCCACCTATCACGTTATCAGTGTATCGTGGTAGATCAAAACGAACTCCAGTGACCCCAATTTCAGTTACATTGGATTCGTATCCTTGCATGTTACCAAACCCGAACAATCATACGTTTGTGTATCGTGTACAAATAGAATTTTTTTTCGGTTCGCATCTCAAAGCTGTAGCGAATATAATTCTAAATAGTTCTTCTTAGAGTTTGCCACTAATAGAGGCTTGGGCGTATCCTATTGGTACTTTAGTGTGCTTGACTTTGATACCAGGTGGTAGCAAAGAGTAATCCATGTTTGGTCTATTCTAGCCGGGATGCTAGCAGCCATTCGAATGATAATTCGATTTTTGCTACCTTGAATGGACCAACTTTGGTCCATTCTAATTCTAGGTGCAAGGAGCCATTCCAATGACAATTCGACTTCGAATGGACCAACTTTGGTCCGTTTTAGGTCTAGCTGCAAGTGGCCATTTCAATGACACTTTGATATTTTTGTACCTCCTCGTATCCTTTTCATACAACTTGAAAAAGTTTCCTGATTGCAGGTGCATCCCATACGTAATTCTTTTTCGATCGTTGTTATGTTGGTTCTAGCTAGACGATATTTGTTTTCCAGTTGCTATGAATTTCTAGGCCGATGAATGGAATACACTTGGGTATTCAGATTATACATTTGCATGCAGCGTCAAGAGCTGGCGTAAACGTTTGCGGCGCTTTTTTTTTACCGCGAGATCGTTATCATTTCGATCGATGACGTGACAAAGTCTGTTGTGTGTGTATAGACATATGACAGGGTGAGTCGCGTGAAGCAAAACCCATGAATATCTCTACTGGATGTAAAGATAAGAAATGTGGATATAAGGGAAATCAAATATTTTCGAACGAGGCGCGTTGCCATTATAATATAATTTTCTTCGAGTTGATTATTTCTAGGATTTCAAGGTCACTCAGCGTTTTAAAAAGTGGAATTGCATACTTTTTAGTACCATCTTAAAATCTTCGGTATATCTAAAGATATATATCTATATATGTTTATTTAAAGTTGTTTAGTAATATTTAATTTATTTAAAATATATTATATATACTATATGATTCTAGGCAACAGTTCAAAAAATTTCAAATCGTAATTTAAAAAGCTTATTAATCATACCAAATTAATCGAGAATTTCCGAATATCGAAAATCATTAACGTTCAAATTACATTGCATTTGAGCGCAACGATATTATGTTGAATTGTTTTTACTTTTATCATGATTAATCGGCAAAAAAAACTTTTGCGATGAAATAAAATTACATCAGCGATTAAAAAGAATTACTTCGATAATTTATAAACATTACTGTAGTGACAAAAAGAAATTACCCAAGTAATTTTAAAAAATTACTCTGGCGAAAAAAAATAATCTTCGATTGCATTCCATCGATGCAAATCTCGAGATCTTCAAATTGCAGTCGGCAGCCTCGAAACTGTGGCGTATGGAAAAAATGGGGAAAAATCATGTATCGTTGCGGGAGGTTCGACTGTAACGCCTGGTTGTAGCCTCTTTGACATAATACCGACGACTCTCGACTACATTTTATATTGCCCTATCGGCATTAGCGTATGCCGATTTTTTTTGCGGGGCGAATGAACGGTGAGGGTACAGCTTTAAAAAAATTCATTTGAAATCTGCCAATATTTTTGCGGCAAAAAAAATACGACAAAATAATCGGGGCTTTTTGACCCATTGTTGCTTTTCCAATTTTTTTTCGTCCTTTCGTCGGTCGGAGCCACGCAAATCCGGCGCCACGACAAAATCGATCAAAATTTTCATTTCTCGCAGCCTATAGCCGTTCACCTTTTGTGCCTCAAAAAAAAGCCCCGACGGCGCGCGATTGTTCCGCCGAATGGGATATGAAAGAGCAGCGTTCGAGCGAGATGGTAAATTCCCCGTCGTATAGGAGAATATAATGGAGAATGATTCCAGGAAGGGAACGACGCGAGAGTAGAAAATCGGATCTATCACACGGGCCGATCGAAATTCAGGTCATGGGGCATATACATGGAACGTCTTCTATGCGTGTTATCGCTTCGACATCCACCCGTTCCAACGGATATATATATATTGTGTATTTTCGACGATGAGCGATTTTACGGTGGCAATCGACTCGCCTTTTTCGCTCATCGAGCCGTCATCTTCACTCCCCCGTTTTTTTACGAACGCTGACGGCTGGAACGCGGAACACGTTGAAGATTTTTCGTTACGAAAATTGTATTTTCATCTCGCGATATATGTATATGTGGGTGTATTTATATTGGTTTTTACGAATATTATTTTTGAATATCAACACGCGGGATGCGAAAGGGCGTGACTCGCCTGATTTTCCATATTGGAGATTATCAATTACGAAATTTTTATTTTAATCTTCCACTGCATGTGTGTGCGTTGTAAAATTTGAAAAAAAAATCGTAACTAACATTCTCTCGTAACAATTTTTCTTCGTTTTTTTTTTGTAACTGGCAATTTCGTGTGGCAATTTTTTTTTCCTTTCGTCAATTAAATCTTGCGTGAGAATTTTTGGAAGTCACAATCTCCCGTGACGAATTCTTTTCATCAATGAAATCTCACGTACAAATTTCGTGACTATATCTTGGGACAATTCTTTTTTTGTTGTTGAAGTCTCACGTGGAAAATGTTGTAAATGACAATCCCTCGTAGCAATTTTTTTTCGTTAACAAAATATCTCGTAAGAAATGTTGTGACTAAGAATTCCTTGTGACAAATGGTCGTAACGAACAATCTCTCGATGCCATTTTTTTCGTCTACGAAACCTCCCGTATAAAATTTCGTAACTAACAATCTCTCGTAACAATTTTTTTTCGTCCACAAAACATCGTAAAGAATTTCATAGCACTAACAATCTCCCCCAACGAATTTTCTCCATCAACAAAATCTCCCGTAGAAAATTTCACAACTAACAATCTTCCGTGACAATTTTTATCGTCAACGAAATCTCTCATACAAAATTCCGCAAGTAAATATCTTTCGTAACAAAATCTCGTATTTAACAATCTCCCGTACATCAAAAATTCTTCACAAACTATTTATATATGAGCGGGTATGTTCGTCTGAATGCCGAGCCATCCACTCACCCGAATGTTTTTTTTCCCATGAAAAATCGTCATCCAAAATCTGCAAATAATGCTTTTGGCTAATAACTCAAAATGAAGAAATAATAACATTAAGAAGGATTTTATTGCATTTGGTGGATGCAAGTTTCAGTTCGAAATTATACTTCCCGATTAAGGATGTTGAGTCCCTATGAAACATGTTAATGTTAATTGTTCAATAAATAGCTTCTTAATCGTCGTGAAATTTTTATACGACCTCCTGAATACTTCATGTAAAAACATACCAAATTTTCAGAATTCTATCATCATTACTTCAACCTCCTTAAGGGTTGAAATAAAAAATGATAAGAAAATTCTGAAAATTTGGTATGTTTTTGTATGAAGCATTTAAGAGGTCGTGTTAAAATTTTACGGCGGTTAGCAAGCTCGTTATTAAAACATTAACATTTTGTTAAGAACAATTTTTAAAAGAAATAAAAAAAAATTTATCAATAAACTTCGTTTTGTTTCCGTTGCTTTCAGTATATTGTAGATATTATTAAATTGAGAGGTCAAAAAAAAAACTTATTGCAAAGTTACATCAGTTTCCATAAAACAACATTTAATTTGTGAATGTTAATTGTTCAATAACGAGCTTCCTAATTGTCATGAAATTTTTACACGACCTCTGAAATACTTCATACAAAAACATACCAAATTTTCAGAATTTTATCATCATTTGCGATTTGGGACTCAACATCCTTAAATATCCTTCTGCGGTTGCTGATTGGCGCAGCGAAGACTTTTTTCCTCTATCTATGTTTTTCGCGCTTGTCGATCGCGGCACTATCGCAATCTCCGTGTGTTACGCGGAAAAACTGTACTCATGGAAAAGCAATAAAGCTCGATTGGCAATAGTCGTCTCTGCACATATATGTCTACGAGAGTTGCTGTCGTGCCCGACCTCGGAAAAAAGGATATTCCGGATATTAAATCCTTCTCATTTCTCGATCGCAAAAAACAAAAATACAAAAAAACACCACTTCAAAAAAATCACCGGAATCAACTCTTAAGGGGCGAGACACCATTAGGCATGGAAAAAATGGTTGATTTTCATGATCTTCATTAAAAGGAAAGATTTCTTCACCTTTTTTGAGACTTCGGGTATGTTTCATTACTACTTTTGGCTGTTACATGGTATTTATTTTTATTGACCTTTAAAAATGGCGAGTGTATGGCCCGGTTTTTGAAACGGGTTACGACGCACGCTGTCAGACGGCGTGTCACGTGGCTTTAGCGGGAATAATCTGAAAAGTAGCAACGAAGATTTTTCTTTCATTAACCCTTCGACTGCACACTTCCGCCACGAACCTCTGAATGCATATGGGTTCGATCGGACCCCAGATGTTTTTCAGATCGTTGCATATCGGTGGATATGCATTTTTTTTTAATTTCTAAAGCGACGTTTCTTGTAGTCAATTATCCTTATTTCACGACCCAAAACGTATATTTTAAGAAAAACAAAAATTTAGTCCCCACGCATTCGTTCAAAGTGGGAGATGCGTAGAAAAATACGTACTTCATTGAAAAAGTTCATAATCTTTTTCTCAAAGTATAAAAAAAGTCCTCTGAGTCTTTTAAAGAGAAAGGTTTGTAGATACGAGAAAAAAGGCAGTGTCGACTGGCTTTCCAAAAAGTATATTTATTCGGAGGTTTGAATTTGAGCATTTTCGGGATAGTGAAAAATGTAAAAAATCGACCCCTTCGGGAGATTCATTGTTGAAAACGAATAACTCGCGGCTTTTTTTTTTACTTCAATGACTTATTATTATTGACACTTATCGCAATCGACGCATAAGTATATTCGATGCTCTTTGCACATAGCCCTCCTTCATAACGGACACTCGCTTTTAGTTTTATGAACGGCATTCTAAACGCATAATTTATTACGGTAGCGCAAAATAAAAAAGTCGCAGGAACACTCATACGCAGCATATGAACCAAGAAAAAGTGAGAAATGTCGAAAATCGATGAAATGGTGCGACTTGAAACAAAAAGTTTGAATTTTCCGAGAAAAATGGCTACATTTTGCAGTAAACAAGTGCTTCTCATTTTGTTTTCAAGAACACTTCGAGTGATGTTGTAGACGATGAAGTTTGAAAGATTTATACTAAATTTCATCAGAATCGGTCAATTAGTTTTTTTTTAGCTATGATGCCAGTTTAATAAATAAACAAGTACCATGTAATTTGAAGAGTATGTGGCTTCCGGATGGAGGCCGTGTTGAGAATCAGCGTTCAGCACACGGCCTCCATCCGGAAGCCACATACTCTTCAAATTACGTAAAGAGCCGTGAAAGCCTTAAAACTAAAACAAGTACCATGTAACAGCCAAAATTAGTAATAAAAAAGTACCCTAAGTTTAAAAAATGATGAAGAAATCTTTACTTAAAAAAAAGCATAGAAATCCGCCATTTTTTTCCTCGCCTAAAGGTATCTCCCTCATTAAATTGCAATATTTTGTCACTGTCATTATTGTTATTATAATTATCAAATAGTAAAAACTAGAATTCGTTGTATAAAAGTAGTGATCGCGGACGGGCGCGTCGAGGGGTCGATAGGTCCGAATCGATATTCGTCGATACACGTGGCAAGTGCACGCAACTCAAATTTAGGTCTGGCCTACATGCGAATCGGGGGAAAAATCGCGGAAAAAGTAGGACTTGGAGTTTTTTCGTATTGTATTTTGGATTTAGTAGTGTGCGATGGACCTAAAAGTGGTGGAGAGAGGAAGAAAGCGAGAGAAAGAGAGAGAGAGAGAGAGAGAGAGAGAGAGAGAGAGAGAGAGAGAGAGAGAGAGAGAGTGAGCAAAGTAAAGTTTTTAGGCCTTGCGGAACGAGTATGTAGCTTGAAGAGGCAAATAGAGGGATGATGGTGTATGGCAAGAAAAAAAATAGGGCCATCGCGTGGAAACACCCTTAAAAGCTTTTCCCACTCGACCTGGGGAGAAATAAGGCTCAGCAAAGAGCGACAGAAAAGAGAGGGGGGGAGAGAGAGAGAGAGAGAGAGAGAGAGAGGGAGAGAGAGAGAGAGAGAGAGAGAGAAGCTAGCCGAGAGAAACGTATGATCTATGTACATATTTATGCGTAGCTGATCCTTCAAACGGGACGAAACTTTGGTGAGAGCATCGGCCCATAGCCGTGAACTACTATCCACGTGGATATTGGAGTTTCGTGGTTACAATAGGAGCATGCAATTCCCTCAATCGGGCAATATCCAGATGTGTGTATGGGTGTGTATCGGTGATACTCGATACCGCGATTATCGATGTACACCTCTTTTCGATCCCCCACCTCGTCTTTACCCATGTCCCAGCATGAGAAAGGGAGAGACAGAGCTATTCAAGCGTGCGCTACATATCCTGTCTCGTAGAATTCAACGCGACGTGCGACTCGCCTTCAGCGGAAGTGCGAACGGGCTGGAAGGACCGTAGTCCTCGAAAAAGAAAAAAAAATAACAAACAAATGAAGTCTAAGAACGAAATAAAGATTGTAAAACACGAAAACAACATAAAATATAAATAAAAATGTCTAATGCTAACAATTGAGGTCACAGTATGCGAAAACAACAATGAAAACATTTGAAAACAAGTCTCAAACCGGAAATTAAGAGTGCAGTGTTTGAAAACGAAAGAAGGGAAAAAAAATGTTTAAAGACCAAACTTTAGACCGTAGTGTACGAAAAGAAAACAAAATCTGAAGTTGAAATTTAAAGTGTATACGGAAAGAATTAGAGTTAATTAAACATGTCTAAGGTTAAACATTACGATTATAGTGCACGAAAACTACAACAGAAAAAAAAAACAACAGAAGTCTCAAGCCAGAAATTGAGATTGTAGTATACGACGAGGAAATTGAAAAAGTCCGAAGCCGGAAATTAAGATCGCAGTGTGTGGAATCGGACAAAAAACACCACAATATATCTAAAGATAAAAATGAGATCGTAGTGTACGAAAAAAAATGACCAAAAAATCTGAAGCTTAAAGTAAGATCGTAGTATACAAAACAAAATACAATTAATAAAAAATGTCTGAGGTAAAAAATTGAGATGATAGCGTACGAAAACTAAATAGGATTAAACCAAAAAGTCAAGAATCGTTAATTAAGACCGTAGTATACGAAAACAAAACTAGATTTCATTTAAAACGTCTAAGATAAAAAATTGAGATTGTAGTGTGCGAAAACTACAACGGAAACAACCGAAAAGTCTCGAACCGGAAATTGAGACCGTAGTTTACGAAACAAAATAAAAATAAAATAAAATTGTCTAAGGTCAGAAAATGAGATCACAGTGTACGAAAAAAACAACAAAAAAACTTCCAAGCCGAAAATTAAGATCGTAGTATACGAAGATGGAATAAAAAATATGTAAGATGAAAAATCAGAGATCACAGTGTGCGAAAACAACAACAAAAAAACCAAAATGTCTCCGGCCGGAAATGAGAATCGTAAAATACGAAAACAAAATTTAAAAAACTCTGAAACCAAAAATTAAGACCCCCGTGTCCAAAACCGGAAAAACCCCTCTCAATCCCTAAATTGAGTCCTACACTACAAAAAAAAAACAATAAAAAGACCAAACCATAAATCCAAAAAACTAATATATAAATTAAGTCCTACAGTACCAAAAAAAAGACCAAACCATAACTCCAAAAAACCAATCTATAAATTGAGTCCTACAGTACCAAAAGAACCAAAAAAAGATCAAACTCAAAACATATGTGCCTAAATTGATGAATTTATGACTTCAGCTTTATCGCGCGCCCGGAACACGCCGACCTCAAGTAAAAATTGATCGTAACGATTTTCAAATTAATCTTCAAGGTCGTGGCGGCTGAATTCCGATACGCGAGCATTGGAGGTTGATCGAGGTGTGCGGAAGGCAGGCGGAACATTTGGCAGTGTTGAAAAAGCATAAGTACGAAAAAAAAAATCGTCGCCGGACATGAGACGATTGAAACCGCGAGTTGGACGTAACAGCGTAGCTCGAGTATTGAGAGTGGCGAAGGAAGGAACCGGAAGTCAGCTGTCGATTTTACAGTAGCGCTTGCCTAGGGCTCATCACGTGTATTATATTAAAAAAAAAAGAAGAAAAAAGAGTTTTGAGAGGAGTGCGCAATAGTGGCGAGACAAAGGAGCGTATATGCGATCGTGGACGAAGCGGGCGGGGACACCGGTGTGAGTTTAATAGCAGGGCCATACCAAGCGCGGTGGAGCGGGTCATCAAAGCTCGCAGAGATCGAGCTTCGTAACAGGCCACTGGGGAAAGAGCGAGAGGAGAAGCGTGCAAAAGCTAGATCAACGTGTCGTTCGTTGAGTTTATGACAAAGTACAACAAGCAGCGATAATCTCGGTCCATATATCGGGGAGAGCTCGAGACGAGAGGAACCCAACGGGATAGCTGCACAATGGCGATCCATAGTGATCTACAGTGAAACAGAGACCGACTAGGTGGATCTCTCTCGCTAATGTCCACATAGACTACACACAGGTACATACCGGGTGGCCAAAAAAGTAACGCACAAAAAGAAAATTCCAGATGCTTACTTACATACTTACTTACTTACTTACTTACTTACTTACTTACTTACTTACTTACTTACTTACTTACTTACTTACTTACTTACTTACTTACTTACTTACTTACTTACTTACTTACTTACTTACTTACTTACTTACTTACTTACTTACTTACTTACTTACTTACTTACTTACTTACTTACTTACTTACTTACTTACTTACTTACTTACTTACTTACTTACTTACTTACTTACTTACTTACTTACTTACTTACTTACTTACTTACTTACTTACTTACTTACTTACTTACTTACTTACTTACTTACTTACTTACTTACTTACTTACTTACTTACTTACTTACTTACTTACTTACTTACTTACTTACTTACTTACTTACTTACTTACTTACTTACTTACTTACTTACTTACTTACTTACTTACTTACTTACTTACTTACTTACTTACTTACTTACTTACTTACTTACTTACTTACTTACTTACTTACTTACTTACTTGCTTGCTTACTTACTTACTTACTTACTTACTTACTTACTTACTTACTTACTTACTTACTTACTTACTTACCTACTTAAAGTACCTTAAACGTAAATAATAGTAATAATAATTATATTTTAATGTTTCAAACTCTGATATAAAAATATCTGTATTATTCGTGCTCAATATCGGTTTTTCAATATCGAATTTTTAGTCCGATATTCCTCGTATTTCGATATTATGGAAAAACTGGTATCCATGCTTTAGTATTGACACGTGGCACCTGATTTTCCTTCTGGACGTCACTTATCGGGCTACTCTGTATAAATTAATATATCGATGTAAGTGTCTGTAATTTGCCTATGCACACCCAGACAGAGCACATAGCCACATGACCACTTGTATACTATGATTTAGGTGCACTGTGTGTGTATACGCGTGTATATCGTATTATGTATGATTGAGGCAGGAAGAGATCGTCGTAGGGGAGATCTCCTCTCGCGGTATACAAAACCATATTCACGTGTATACACATACGTATACGTAAGCTCGTACACGCGTGTGCAACGATAGCCTCAATCGTACCACCCAAGGTGGCACAGATTGAGAGGCAGCCCCCCTTGACATCGAACGGAGCACATCCTCCAACTCCTGCCGAAGCATATCTCATCATCATCATCATCATCGTCATCGTCATCCCATACGGTCTGAATATACACTCTTGATTAGCCGATGATCGCGTTTCGTAACATTCTCGAAACGGTCATAAAAAAAACACGTTAATTTTTTCGTCGCGAGCTCAATTCTGGAGAGGATCGAAGCCACATGCGGAGTTTTTTCGGATGGGCAATTTGATTCGATGGGGCACGCGAACAATTTGAGGGTGGATTTCAATAATCGTTTAATTATTGAGTACGAATTGTTCAGTTTCAATGGCTATGATTATTGCTTCGGCAAATTTATTTATGGGGCATTGATATCTGAATATCAATGATAAGTAATAATAAATGATAGATGTATTGTTTATATTCATTTTCACATTATTTGGTATGAAAATTAATGCTGTAGCAAATTTCATAATAATGCCATATTCGTGTAAGCCTGAACATATTTATTGTTAATGTTTATTGGTATTTAAATATAATTAATTATGTATACGAATTACGGATTTAATATTAATATTTGTACTTATTTGATTGTAATGCATATTGTTGATGCATTATTGACACGTAAATATTAATAATAAAATACGTAATTACAAGTAAGACGGGCACAGAAAGGGAAAAAAGTCCGCGCGATGAAACTAAAAATAAAAAAAATAATAAGTAATAATAGATAATATCTATATCAATCCTATTTGCCCATATTTTACTTATTATAAATATCCATACCAAATAGAATATAAATATGAATATATTTGTATTTTTTTGTCAATTTAAATTATTTATTTTATTAATTTGCAAATTTCAATAATAGTAAAAATATCCAGTAAAAATAAATAATTCACATACTGGACGTATTCGGTCATATTTTACTTATTATAAATATTCATATCAAATTGAATATATATATGAATATATTTGTATGTAATTTATTTCAATTTATATATCATTAGTAAGTAAATATTAATAATAATTAACAAAAACAAGTAATCATCAATGATATACATATTTTTTCTGTTTGTTCCTATCTTATTTGTTAACAATACTTATACCAAATTCAATGTAAATGAATGCAAATCATTGACTTCCATGATTGAACATTGACTGTAAATATTTTGATATTAACGGAATTAATATTTATAATGATAATATCAATACTTCTGTCATATTGATATTATGATTATAAATATTAATATTCCGTCCGAACAAATCGAATTTTGGAGATTCCACCACACATCATCATCATCATCTTGTCATTAGGTCGCTCCATACGAATTTTCATTTGCCCTGTCCTTAACGTCGTTGTATACAGCGAGAGTATATACAATATTTGCATTTCATTTGCCAGATTGTCGCCTGGACGACTACAGTAGTCGGGTATAGACAAAGAGAGAGAGAGAGAGAGAGAGAGAGAGAAAGTGAGAGAGGGAGCAAGGGAGAGAAAGAGAGAGAAAAAGGGACAAAGCGAGCAGAGGGCTTATAACAACGAGGGCCGTTAGGGTAACTCGGAGAGCATCCACACACCGGTACCGGCACCGTCGACGACACTTCCGGTCGGCCGGAAGCGAGGTCCATGTGAACGGGCTAGCTTACGGCCCCCCACCGGACCACTCGACCTCCCCCACCTTCCCTACCTTAAACCACTTTCAAGCAACGAAGCAACATGGAAGCCGCTTCGGAACTGTGAGTACTCGTTCTTTCTTCCCATACAAACAAATCACGTTCGACAAGATTATTATGCGTTCATTGTACACGAGACTGCGGCACGAGGAAAAAAAATTACTCAAGTTTCACCGCCCTTAACGAGGTTGGCGCGGTCCAGTTGGGTCAAATGACGGTTTATGATTTTTTTTTTCAACGAACCTCAAAACATCTCCCACGAGGTGTAGATTTATTCTGTGAATGCTAATTTTTCATAAAATATATAATTAAAGGGCAAAATGATGTTTTTTATATTTTTCAATAAAAATATAAAAACGCAGTTTTTATGCATCATAATTTTTTATCTTTATAAATAAGAAAAACGTATGTGCTACTGCCAACTTAGAAAAGTATAACATTATCGATGATTGTTATGAAAAAACTGCGTCAGTCAATGTTTTATACAACTCAGAATGAAATTCTAAGTAATTTATAATTATGCCTATTCATATTTATGTCACGAGATTATTTATTATTGCCATTAAGGAGTATTGAGCGTTGTCGAAATTGGGCAAGGACGCGGACATTGCGGTTGGCAGCAATGCTCTTCATCGGCCAGCCAAGATTCGTAATCTTTCATCAAACCTTGATGGTTCAATATTGAATACAGTCGAACCTCGATATAACGAATCTGTAGGGAAATTCGTTATATCGAGGTTTCGTTATATCGAGATCATGTTCTTTGAAATCATCTTTAAAAACATATAGTATTACTACAAATATAGGGATATTTTTTGAATAAAGTAAGGTTTAACTTACAGCAATTTTCACAAGCAATTAGCAGTTAGGGCACAATACATATTATTATGATGTATCAAGGTTTCGGGTGTCTATGGGGAGGTATGGTATTCGTTACATCGAGGATTTCGTCATATCGAGGTCCGACTGTATATATGATGGACGATGGGCAAGATGGGGTTTTTTTTTCTAAATGTTTATAAAAGTTTAGTTTGCGTTAATCCGTTGTTAGAAATGGTTTATCTTGGTGGTAAATATCCAGAAAAATTACATCACCCGAAGCGTGAACGTCTTGCCCATCTAATTGGACGTTAAATTACACACATCAAACGATTATCGATCTATGATGTTTTGTGGTAAAAAAAATCAAGAAATTCGTAAAGCCTTACTATAGTGTAGAAAATAACACATATTTAGACACATTAAGGATGTTGAGTCCCTATGAAACATGTTAATGTTAATTGTTCGATAAATAGCTTCTTAATCGTCATGCAATTTTTACACGACCTCCTGAATACTTCATGTAAAAACATACCAAATTTTCAGAATTCTATCATCATTACTTCAACCTCCTTAAGGGTTGAAATAAAAAATGATAAGAACATTCTGAAAATTTGGTATGTTTTTGTATGAAGTATTTAAGAAGTCGTGTTAAAATTTCACGACGATTAGGAAGCTCGTTATTAAAAAATTAACATTTTGTTAAGAACAATTTTTAAAAGAAACAAAAAAAAATTCATCCATAAACTTCGTTTTGTTTCCGTTGCTTTCAGTATATTGTAGATATTATAAAATTGAGAGGTCAAAAAAAAACTTATTGCAAAGTTACATCAGGTCTATAAAACACCATTTAATTTGTGAATGTTAATTGTTTAATAACGAGCTTCCTAATTGTCGTGAAATTTTTGCACGACCTCTGAAATGCTTCATACAAAAACATACCAAATTTTCAGAATTTTATCATCATTTGCGATTTGGGACTCAACATCCTTAAATATTGGATAGTGGCTAACGCTCCAACTTGAAACGTTGCGGAGAAAAGAATGTTAGTCATTGACATTTTGAGCATGTCCAGATGTTTCCCTCGAGCACGTGGACGATCGTGATCTTGCGAAGGTCGCGATCAACGATGCGACTGAGGTGTACACGTGCTTGAATGTAGCAGCTTCCGTGTTCGTGAATTTGATGCAGCGGGGTTACTTTTATTCAGCAATCCGATAGAGGAAACTATCGACGACTGATCAAATACAAGGTGTTTGGCGCATAGACCGACACATTTTTTGGGGGGATTGCGGGGGTCATTTGCGATTTTTTTCACCTTCAGACCCTATGTCCTAAGTGTCACGGTAACTGAGATATAATTTTTTCCGTTTTTTTTTATTTACGAGTAATTTCGCGTTCAAATCGTGATAACTGTTTTATTTCCGGTTGCAATAGCACGACATAGCTTTTGTATCTTGCAATGTATGTTTATTATAAATAAATCATTATTTGATACAGTTGGTTTCAAGAAAATGACTCTTGAGCTTCCAGTCTTAGAAATGTATAAATGTATGAAAAATGTCAACTCCTAAATTCATTATAAAGTGGCACTCAGATAGTGACCTATTTTTATTAAGCGCCACTCTAATTTACCAATGATTCGGAAGGGCCCTCCTCATGCCCCGACAAAATACGGCCCTCCGCGAAAGGAATACCTTAAGTGATGTTCCTTGTTAGTAATGCTCAGTCAAAGGAGGGGAGGGCTGCACCCTTCAAATACCAATCGTATTGTATGCCAAAAAATCGGATTAATTTTTACTTCATTGCATTTGTGCCCGTAGTCGGAACGTCTCGACGCCAAGTAATAAAAAAAAAAGTAAAAGATGTACCCCACTACTATCTGACCAACTTGTATTCCTAAGATCGAGACATGTGGCAGCTTAATATTTTTTTCAACTCGAGAGTTGAGTAGTGGAGAGCACAAGATCCGTCGCCGAGCTTTTTTTTTCTTAAGTATGCACGCCAAGTCGTTGCACAGAATTCCCAGTGTACTTGTATGATACATACGTTGAACTGTTATAGAATGGTGATGTCAATTTTGTTATATATATATACATATTTTTATATGTATTTAGATTATTGTTGATTCCATTGTACGGGGTCTTTCCCCTTATTACATCCCCTCAATTTTTTGTTATAATAGGAATATAATTTTTTTCCAATGAAAATAAAATATTTGGAGAAATATCCTTTCTAAGGTTTAACATTTTTACCAACAACATTTCTAGTAAACAGACTTGGTTAGTTTAAAAAATGTTATCTCACCTTTTTTATACATTTGGTTAATTTTAAAACAAGATTACAACTATTGCATGAATTAAAATTAAAAACTACTATGAGGTGAATCAGAATTTTGTTACAAAATTTTATTTAACTTGACTTGGTGTAAGGTGCAAAACGGAAAATCGATATTTCTCCCACTTCCCGACGACTCAGAGCTCTGACATTCTGCAAACATGCATTTAAGACGTCACAATACATGAAAAGTTCTCGGGAAGATATGAATTGACTCTACGTGCTCTCAGATCGCACAATCGTTAAAAGGGTCCAATAGCTAAAATAGGTTAAAAGGTAAGGTCCAATAGGTGGCGAGCCAACATCTATGATAGATGCCACCTATCACAGTTCTCACGGATTTCTCCTGACAATCAACCAATAATAACACCGGTTCGTTTGGAAGGATCAATCCCTCTTTGCAAAAATGCAGAGCTCTAGTAAAATGGTAGACCAAAAAGTTGAAAATAATCAATATGTCAATTTTTTTTCAAACAACTTTTTATTTCGTCTTAAAAGGAAGAAAATATATTTTTTTTTTTACCAAGTGACCTATATGTGACTACAAATAAAAGCTTGGGGTGCACAAAACTAGACGTTTAATTTTCAATTTACATAAATCCGTTGAAACGTCAAATGTATTTAATTTACTGTAAAACTGAGTAAAACGTCTGACCATATTGTCTCTTAAATACAGTTAACAAAATTGTATTAATCAAATTTATTAAACCTTCAAAAAGTGACCACCACAAGCTTCTTTTTATAATCACATATAGACATTTTTTATCATCACATATAGATCACATCATATTTTTATAATCACATATAGACTTGATAAAAACAATATTTTCTACTTTTTAGTACGTTAAATAAAAGCTGGTTCAAAAAAATTTACATATAAATTACAAGTAAAAATAATCGATAATGTTTTTGAGAGGATTTTAAAAAATAACTTGGCGTTAATATTTTACTTTGTTAATATATACGCGACACATCGAATCACGTGTTCGATCAATCCGAGCTCAGCATCCTTCATGAATTTTCGTATTTCGCGCGACGTGCGATGCGTGTTGCATTAGCGTCGAGTGCCTCTCGTCAGCCAAGGCACAAGCAGCTGACGAGTGTGCGTAGCGTGCAGCGTTAGGACCAAGAGAGCGAACAAAGCGCGGGAGGAGAGACACCCACGTGGAAACGTGCTTAATGCACGTGAGATGTTCAACAATAGTGTACGCGCTGTACGAGACGCTCTGGCACATAAGAAGATCACATCATACGTAACACGGTAGGAAACTACACGAGGGAGCTTATGCCGCGAGAATAAATTGCCGTGCGAGATTAAAGTATCAGAGCGGAGAGCCTTCGTTAATTAAAAACGTCCAGCCCCAAATGTACAACAATCATTTGGGTCACAGACGCGAAGAAGAGTATTCGGGTCATCGACGAAGCTGAGCGACTGCATTCGTCATACTTTAAGGATGTTGAGTCCCAAATCGCAAATGATGATAAAATTCTGAAAATTTGGTATGCTTTTGTATGAAGTATTTCAGAGGTTGTGTAAAAATTTCACGACAATTAGGAAGCTCGTTATTGAACAATTAACATTCACAAATTAAATGTTGTTTTATGGAAACTGATGTAACTTTGCAATAAGTTTTTTTTTTGACCTCTCAATTTTATAATATCTACAATATACCGAAAGCAACGGAAACAAAACGAAGTTTATTGATACATTTTTTTTATGTCTTTTAAAAATTGTTCTTAACAAAATGTTAATTTTTTAATAACGAGCTTCCTAATCGTCGTGAAATTTTAACACGACCTCTTAAATACTTCATACAAAAACATACCAAATTTTCAGAATTTTCTTATCATTTTTTATTTCAACCCTTAAGGAGGTTGAGGTAATGATGATAGAATTCTGAAAATTTGGTATGTTTTTACATGAAGTATTCAGGAGTTCGTGTAAAAATTTCATGACGATTAAGAAGCTATTTATTGAACAATTAACATTAACATGTTTCATAGGGACTCAACATCCTTAATTCAAACGGAATCCCATACCGTCGGAATATACACTCTTCGTTAGCCGCTGATCGCGTTTTAGATCGTACTCTAAACGGGTGCAAAAAACGCGTAGATTGTTTGGTCGAAAGCTCAATTAATGGGATGTCCCTCTCTGGAAGCCCAATTTGAAGGGTCAGAATGATGCATCTTTTCCTTATAAATATTCATATTAAATTGGATATAAATATGAATATAATAGAATTCAAAACACGCTACGAGTCAGGGCGATACAAAATGGATTTTGAAAAGGTGATTACTTCGTGAGGATGTTCCTTCGCATGTCCTTTTGAGCTTTTACGACCCCGTTCGTTTCAGTCCGTCCATCGCTATTGCCTCTTACTGACAGACACCCCCAAGTGTTGCCCACACTCGTTTCCTAACCTAGTGTACGGCATTCGCGCCAGGGCACAAGGAAACTGAAAAACGCGGCTGAGCGGTCGCCCATCCTAGTATCCCGATCCAACGCTGCTCGACACGGGGGATCGTGGTACATGGAATACATAGCTGTCGGCCAAGGGAATGACCAATCAAATAACTCTGTCAACTAAGCAACCCGTGTCACCGAGTCTTCTTTTGTCACCGAGTTGCTTCATCAAGGAACGTTTCCTACACGAATAGTGTAACCAAGTTTAATTGACCAAACGTGTATTAATTGACATCAGGAAATTAACGTCGCTCGATAAACGGATTCCATTGTTTCCACTGTGTGAGAATCTCGAGGCCTTGAGTTTGCTTGATTGGAATACGCCAGCGTGTTAAAACGGCAACAAAAGCCGCGATTGCCGCTACGGTAAAGGCCATCGTGAATATCAATTACCGAGATCCTCCTCGGTTTCCCACTCCCTCCGGTAACTTACTGCTGGAGCTTCCACGTGGAAACGCGATCTTCCACATAGTCGTCCCATTCTATGGTGTTGAAGCTTGCATCGTTGGAAGACAACGAAAATGTTTCCACGATGACTATCATCCGAAAAATTGTAAATTTATTTCTGACAACGAATGAGAAGCAGCGTACATAATTAATTGCGAGAATTTTCGGAATTTTTATTTGCATTGAAAACTTCAACCAATTTAAAGCGTTACCCCCACTTGTAGCGCAAAAAAAGGCCTTTTTCGTGAATTTTTTTGAAGAAAACTACAAAACTTTTTTAGTCGATCAATATACCATCTTAAAGAACACATCTTGAAGAACTTTCAGTAATTTTTTTATTGACAAATATTACATTGTTTAGTGGCAAATGGCCGTCAACGAAATAATGTTTTTATATACACGGTTCGCGGTGACCAACATTGCGGCAAAGTGGATCATCTGAAAAAAAAATGCGGATGGATTTAGTCAAATATAAGTATAAACTAGTCTTTAATCGAAGGATTTTAAAAAATATTCATTTTTCACGATATGGCGGACAGTCAAAGTTAATGGTTCGATTTAAACGAAAAAAAACGGCCGTTTTTTGGATATAAAACGGCCATTTTTTTCGAAAAAAAAAATCGAACGATTCAAGACTACATTTTTATGTATTAAATAAGCCTGCAAATTTTCAAGAAGATCGGTTGATTAGTGCTCGAGTAATCTTGGTCACCGACTTCAAAAATGCCATTTTGAGAAAAACGCGTTTAAAGTTTCAATTTCAGTTTACACGAAGAACGGATTCTTCTCTTTCAACGCTCATATCTCCGTCAATTTTGTTCGGATCGACTTGAAATTTTCAGGACATATTCTCAGATACTTATACTTCAAAAGAATACAATAAAAACAACGATTTTTTTAAAATCGCAAGTGGGGGTAACCCCTTAAATGTACTGCTTGAATATATTTTAAGTAGGTACGATCACTTCCACGGGGTCACAAAAAGGTCTAAATTTATTTGACCCGCAGCTGCTCTGATTGATGTTTACTTATGTTCATTATTCGTATTATCGATTATAGTGTGCCGAATGTTTTGGTAAGTGATAAATGTACTGCACGCGAACAAATAAAAACTGAAGAATTAGATTGCCAACGGCGATGCGCTTGACCACTGCGCCACGCAGACTCGGAAATGGTTGTAAAATATCCATCAAGGGGTTACGTGACTGAAAAATTTTGCACACTTCGTCGAAATAGCATCGACTAGTGATCGAACGAAGGTTTTTTTTTCGATCACAACTAATTTTACAAGGCTACGTGCAGTGTAAATTGTACCAAAAATTGAACTATTTTGCATACAACTCTGCCAAAAATTCAAATTTCAATTTTTGTGGAAAACCTTCGTTCGATCGCGAGCTATACTTATCTACTAACAGAAAAAAAATGGTTTTTTTAATTTTGAGAAAGCTATAGTCATCCTGACCACCACGAGGACACTTTTTTTAGAGACCAGGTCCCACCGGCTGATTTTGCCAAATTTTTGGATCAATCTTTGGATAAATACTGTTGAAATGTTGCTCTTTGATGTGCTTAACATTTTGTATAAAACAATTTATATATATAATATATTTTTTTAAATAGAGAAAATATGCTTTTTTGGCTTCGAAACCCACGTAATTCCTAAAGCTGTGCTCGGAAATCTACGGGGTGCATTTTACCCTTTCCTATAGCCCACTCAGACGAAATATTTTAGGAACGTTAAGTACGGACCCACCTCCTTCCACCCACCCAGTTTGGGCGAAATCGGTAGGTCCGGATTAGCGTCCTCCCCTTGTGAGAACCAAAAAACCAAAAAGTGTTCATCGTCGTGCACATTCGAAAGATCACAGCCCTTCGACTTAGTGCCGGGGAATCATTTCGAAAAAAAAATCCACCAGTCCAAACAGTCATCATTGTTTTCTTGAGCAATGATCACGCACGTCTCAGGAGTCGTTGCTTCCGGCGTAACGTCAACCTTGTTGGGCATTGCATATCCATAGCCTTTACTGCAGTGTTTCAAAACAATTAAGACTTCGCTTCAAGTTCGCGCGATCGTGACACGCGATGGAAATTGCGGATCTTCGCATTGGCAACGGTGCTGATTGATTGCACGAGATGATTAACGTGCACGAGAGAGCTGCTCGACGCGAGAATATATCGTCTCGAAAAGTGTACGCAATCGCACTTAATTTCCCTAGGTATATTCCTAGAAAAAAAAGACAAAAAAGCTGGCTCGAGGCAAGCTCCGAGAGCGATGAAAATAAAATCAATAAAAACCACATCGATGAGTACCGATGTAAAGTTTTTTTCGACCATTTATTTGCTGAGATTCTCGATTTTCTTGCTCGACAAATGAGAATGCAAAAAAGGGAATGCAAAAAATCGCCTCGTAATTTCCGGGCGTTGCATCGTTGATGTGCACGTTGGTTGAATTATTATAATGCAGAAGCCTTGGACTCTCGAAGATCGTGGATGAAGCTACAAGCGTCGTGTGCTCTCCCATCAGAAAAGTACACGTAATGGTTTCATTCGATGATACGATTACACGATGGCGAGCACGTGTGACCCACGAGATCGTTTTGTCCTATATATAAACTGGACATTCGTCTCGCCTTCGTTTATTATTCGAATCATCGTCGCAATCGGTGAAAAGCCACGAGAGCGGATGAAAATAGCCTCGTCGGCAGAATCTATTTTTTCCTCGAAGCATTGCGTGGAGAAAAAAATGTTTGTCCGTTTTTTTTTATTGGCTTGAACGATGTAGGGGAGTTGTGCCATAAGATGACAGTCAGATAAGACGACACACCTTCAATATCTTTTCAATTATTCGCGCGATACGAGTAACGACCAAGTTCTATGGTCGGCCAATGAGTGTTGCTAGTAGCGAACTCTAGTATAGCCGTCAGTGAACACGAACTTTTACGTAGTAAATATTTTCGTGATTTTGGAACGTAATGAAAGCTGACCACCTTATTATCTGGTGCTAAAAATACTTTTCGGGTGAGATTTTTCCTAGTTGAACTAATTTATTCATAATGCAGGGTAATTGTATTTCACAAATACTGCATAGTAGATATTCCAGTTCCAAAGTTTTTGTCACAACGAGAAAACAAAGTCTACAATCACTTATGGGTATGTTGACGTGGCAGACGTCGGTGTAAGATGACACACTGTGTCATCTTGCTCTGCTGCGTATAAAACCGGATATAAGATCAGACTTTTTGGCTTTTCGTTATAGGATGCATGACTATTATCAATGAATCCCGAGTCATAAGAGCTGGTCACAAGAACATATGACCAAGACCATTGCAGCTGTGAAGAAGAATTGAATGGGTTGACTTTGAGCATGCAAACGTTTTCACGTGCCACAGTCAACATTCATCGTCACTACAAAAATGTTCCAGTAAATATTTGATGCAATAAACCAACCTCCAAGCCAGAAATTAATGTATCTGAGCGTAATTCCGTCGAGTTGTGTAAGATGACATACACATGTCATCTTACGTCGACCTACACGTGGTTTTTAAAATATTTGTTATTCTTTATTCAAGTCACTCATGTCCTGAAATTGATTATATTTTATTGCAATAATAAACCTTTATGGATAAACGCTTGGCTTCGAATCCATTCGTCTTCATTTATTAAAATATTTATCGTAGAAGCGAAAGTATGTCATCTTAAGCACAACTCCCCTATAAATCTATAATATCGCAAAAATGATATACAAAAGTAGGTAATCATACGTGAAAAATTGAAAAAAAATGCCTCCGAGCGCTTCGAAATGCACGAAGCAGCCTAGAAGGTGAAAGTAGCCATTTGGAGTCGTACAAAAAATATACAACGACCTAACAACTGTAGGCCTACTATCAAAATGCCTCCGTGGGCTTTGAAACTTCAAACGCATTTTTTCGATATCACGTTTTTGCAATCGGGAGAACGCCAAACTCGGGCAGTTGTCTTCCGATTGACTTGAAATTTCAATTGCAACTTCTTAGACAGTTGCTCTAAAGAATTACACAAGGTTTTTACGATTCATTAATAATTCTGATTTTTATCAACAAATTAAGACTGATTTTGTAGAAAAAAAAATTGTATTCCAAATGATACCGCTATGCGAAAAAGAAAACGCGCATACAATTAGTATAGCTACAACAGAGCCGCCAATTGTATTTTTTTTCATAAAAGAATTTGCAGAATCACATGTAGAATAAACCCTCCAAATCTCATCATAATTACTTCTTTTAGTATTCTGAACTAAATTTCCACGTACAATTTTTTGCGAGCCACACAGATGATACGCCTCAAAAAAAAATAAGTGCGATTAGAAAAAGAAAATATCGTGCACTCGACGAGCACATTTTTTAACTTAAATAAATATTTGCCCTATACGGATGTAGGTAAATGATAAATGCAAATTCATCCTCTGGATGGAAAATAGAAGCAACTAATGCTGTTCAATTAAAGTGGAAATTTTAATTATTCAATTTCTTGTTATTAATATTACTTTTTTTAAAATTACTACTTATGGCTTTCTATTTAGAAATCACAGTCGGGCACCCATGCAAATTAATACACAAATATACAAATATACAAATTATTATAATAATTGCCATAATTGATGAAACTCTATTCAAAACTCTCGGCATCTAATCGGCGGTGATGAGGGTTATCACTATTATTATTATTAGATTTTATTGCTCCAGGCAATTCACTTTCTCGAGGGTTAGACTCGGTCTTTAAATTATTATCAAACATTACATTTCAATAATTATTTTTTTTCTTTCAGTTATTGAACTGTTATTATTCTTTTTAATTTAAATTATCATTTGAAAAAATCGAATAAAAAATTATCATCATTATAATTACTATCGTTGTTTTTGTTGTTGTGGTTATTATTATTGTTATAATTATTGTTGTTGTTGTTTATATTTACAAGTCATCTTATCAACACTCAGGAGAGTTATTGTTGTTGTTGTTCTTATTGTATTATTAATATGATATTAATAACAACAATAATTATAATGATCTATGTTATTATTGTTGTACTTGTTGTTCTTATTGTCATCGTGATTATTATTATCATCATTACGATTACTAAATATACGCATCGATATGTCCGTACCATTCAAACGTGACACCATTGTTCATTAGGAAAGTGTTCATATATATATATAGATATATATATATATATATTTTTTTATATACATTTGTTACTTTGTCGTGCCTCTCGCAGATCGCCACTTTCGGGTACGGACTCGCAGGTTCGGGTCACCGAGAGAACATCGTATTATCCGCAGGAGCCATCGAAGAGGCCTCAGACCAAGAGACAAAAGGTTCAATCATGTCTGAAACACAACGCTCTCACGATACTGACCGTTTCCGGTGTGGTTGGCGGCGTTGTACTAGGTCTGATATTGAGAAACGTACGGGAAGATCCGTGGACGAAACGCGAGATAATGTACGTGAATTACATCGGTGAATTGTTTTTGAGAATGCTGAAAAGCTTGATACTGCCGCTGATAGTGGCCAGTCTTGTATCGGCGATCGGATCCCTCGATCTTTCGTTGAGCGGTAAAATCGGGGCGCGAGCTATCACTTACTACATGGTGACCACCGTCAGTGCCGTCATACTCGGTAATTACTATCTTCACAGATTGTTATTGTTGTTTTTTTTTTCCAAAATTGACGAAGCGATTAATCGAATTACCTTAATGAACAATTGAGTTATCGAATCAGTCAATTATTTAAATCAAAGCTATGTTTCGTTTTTACTATGGTGCAAAAAAGTGTAGACAGTAGCCCTATTCATTTTTTGAAAGGGCTACTTGGTGTTGCCCGTTGGATTTTTTAAGGGCTGGTTTGAAAACACTTTGCAGGAGCCCTTTGGAATTTCAAGCCCTTTGAAATTTTTGGTAGCCCTTTGAATTTTTTCAGTCCGTCGGAAATTTCAAAGTGGCCCTAAAATTTTCGAGGGTTGCTTTCTGAAAATTTCAAAGGAGCCCTTTGAATTTTTTTCTGGCGCTTCGAAGTTTTTAGCCCTTCGGAATTTCAAACCCTTTGAAAATTTCAAAGCGACCCGAAGAGTTTGAGAGTCGCTTTAGGAAAATTCCACAAGAGCCCTATGAAATTTTTGTTAGCCCTTTGAATTTTAATAGCCCGTCGAAAATATCAAAGCTGCCCTAAAATTTTAATTCAGCCATAACGAGACCAAAATTATTCTTCCGCTTTTATTCCTTACTTGTACCTTAATTAAAGTACTGTTAATTTTAAAAAGAAATGGTTCTGAAATTAGTTTTTTTCTGACAAAAGGTACGTTCAACTGATTCAAATGACACGAAACTACGTTTACATTGATTTTTCAGAGTTTCAACTTTGATGCAATAAACTGCTGGATAATATATCGTGATTTATGATTTTTGGCATTTTGCCTACAGGTATTATACTGGTGGTCGTTATACATCCCGGCCGGGGCGACAGCACGGGTATGAAGGAGCAGGGGAATACGAGAAACGTCTCGACAACGGACACCCTTATGGATCTCGTGAGAAACATGTTTCCCCCAAATTTGGTGCAGGCCTGTATCTCCCAGTACCGCACCGTACTTACCAAACAGGAGAATAGCACGTCCGGTAAGTACTCGAGAGAGAAAAAATATTGCCGAACAATGATTACCAATTAAGGGCTCACACCTAGTTGAAATTTTTGAAAATATCGATTTTTCCTTTTCGACGAATTGCCAGAGTATAACATTTCAAAAATATGTTTGAAAATTTCAAGTCGATCTGGTCAAAATTGAGAAATTCAAACCCATTTTTCTCGAAATGACTTTTTCAAGATCGTTGACCACGATATCTCAAGAATCACCGCACCGATCAACGAAAAATCTTACAAGCTCCTTTTACATATAAAAAACGGGTGCTTGAAAAAATAATTAGAATACCTGCACCCGTTTTGCCAGAAAAAAAATCACCAATATTCCTCTTCTTTCCAGCCACAAGCTAACCCGTTAACAATTATTATCGGTGACCACAAAAATATCAGTTTTTAAATTATTCAACAATTCCAAACCTGATAATCTCTCAAATAATTAAATTAAACTCAATAAAATAAATTGCTTTTTTAATTGATTCCCTTGCATGTTAAAGCCATTTAAAAAATACTTCGAGCTTGCTATCAGGAAAAACATACCTATGTTTTATTCGCGAACATTTTATCGTAAATATCGAAGAAAAATGTAGGACCCCGCTTTTCTTTAGACGACATATTGACGTGGGAGATCAGCGGCGAGGACACACCGGGACTGAACATTCTCGGTCTCGTTGTGTTTGCCACGATACTCGGTATAACCCTCGGGAAAATGGGACCAACCGGAAAGCCCTTGTTGAGCTTTTTCGAGGCACTGTCTTCCGCTATGATGATCATTACCAACTGGGTCATTTGGTAAGTGATCTTTTATCAGCCAATCCTCAATTTACAACTAATGACTAATTATAAGCGTTTACGTCGCAATTGCCTTAGCATTGCCATTCGCCGATTTAATTAAACGCAGCAGGTGAAAAGAAAACCGCATTAAAAAAGAGGAAACTTTCCGAAAGTATAGTAAAGATTTTTTTCACCTAGTGATAAAAAGTCGGAAATGAAAATCCCTAGAATTCTTGACAAAAAAAGTGGAGAAAGCAGCCATTACAAATTTAAAAAAAAAAAAAAACAAGCAAAGGGTTTGGCTCGAGTGCCCGAAAGTGCACGATACCTGGAGAAACTTTTCAGGCTTGTTTTTTTCGTCCAGTGGCAAGGGAAATAAATCCCTAGAATTTTCGACGAAGAAAAAAATGGAAAAATTGACATTACGAACATTATAAATGAAAAAAAAGAATCGATGGGTTTGGCTGTTGTGCCCGAAAGTGCACGATACCTGGAGAAACTTTTCAGGCGTGTTTTTTTCGTCCAGTGGCAAGAGGAAAAACCCTAGAATTTTCGACAACGAAAAAAATTGAAAAATTGACATCATGAACATTAGAAATGGATTTTAAAAAATCGTAGGCCTGGAGCACCCGAACTTCTCAGACTCTCCCTTGTTTTTTCTTATCTAGTGACAAAGAGGAAAAAATAAAAAAAACCCTAGAATTGTTGAGTAGGAAAAAAATGGAAAATCGACAGTACGAACGAATGGAAAAAAAGGATCGAAGGGTTCGTCTGGAGTGCCCGGTTTTCAATTTCCTTTCAGGCTTTCCCCGGTAGGCGTTCTCTTTCTCGTATCGTCGAAAATACTTGAAATGGAGTCGTTCGACGTGATACTCGGTCAGCTGGGCATGTACTTCATGACCGTACTGATTGGCCTATTCATTCACGGCTTTATCGTTCTGCCGACAATATTTTTCCTCTTCACGAAGAAGAATCCAATAATTTACATCTCGAATATGGCGCAAGCGATCGCGACGGCCTTCGGGACGTCCTCGAGTTCGGCGACCCTTCCGGTCGCGATCGGCTGCCTCGAGGAGCGAAACGGCATCGACTCGAGGGTCTCGCGTTTCGTGATGCCCATCGGGGCCACCATAAACATGGACGGGACGGCCCTCTACGAGGCCGTCGCCGCCATTTTCATCGCTCAAGTGCGCAACTTTCCGCTGACCTTCGGCCAACTCGCGGCTGTCAGGTGAGACACGAATATCTCACCGAGTTTTTCGAATCCGGAAAAAATTCTCCGGATTTCGGTTTTTTTCTTTCTTTTTTGAAATAAATGACGTTTGCGTTTGGAATTCCAGCATCACCGCGACCGCGGCGAGTATCGGAGCGGCTGGAATTCCGCAGGCCGGTCTCGTCACGATGGTCATGGTCCTCGACACGGTCGGACTTCCGGCCAAAGACGTCACCCTCATCGTCGCCGTTGATTGGCTCCTGTGAGTTCGAACTTTACCCTCGGAAAATGCTTTCACCACTTTTTTTAGGCGCCCAAAAGGCAGAGATTTGAATATTTTGAGCAGAATGGTGACCCAAAACCAAATACAGTGAAACTTCAGTGATACGGTTTTCAAGGGCTACGTCAAATGTGACGTATAAGTGAGAATAACGTGAAAGGGAAGCACAGCATGCATCTGAAACTCTTCAACATTTGAAAATGGCGATTGGTGCATAATTCTCGATGTTTTGCAATAGCGGCACCTCTTTTAGGTTAATGTTTGGTTTTCCAATGAACATTTGATTGGTAATAATCGAGTAATGAGCCAGCTCAAGTTTTCGAATTTCCGTTTTGGACTTTTATTTAACGCAAGCTTGCAACATTGAGCGTTGACGTTTTAGACTAGTAAATAGCAGACTGATTCGTATTGATAAGGGACATGTAATCGCAGTACATGCATACATAGTCGAGGTCAGAAACATCAAAACATCAAAACATCAAAACATCGAAACATCAAAAAATCAAAACATCGAAACATCAAAACATCGAAACATTAAAACATCAAAACATCGAACCATCAAACACCGAAACATCAAAACATCAAAACATCAAAACATCAAACCATCAAAACATCAAAACATCAAAACATTAAAACATCAAAACATCGAACCATCAAACACCGAAATATCAAACATCGACACATCAAAACGTCAAAACATCGAAACATCAAAACATCGAAATATCAAAACATCGACACATCAAAACGTCAAAACATCGAAACATCAAAACATCAAAACATCGAAACATCAAAACATCGAAACATCAAAACATCGAACCATCAAACACCGAAACATCAAAACATCGAAATATCAAAACATCGAAACATCAAAACATCAATACATCAAACAAACGCTGGGGAACAAAATGAATAACATATAAGCGCGAAAAACGTATAAGTGAAAAACGTAGAAATGAAACTTATTACCATCTTTATGAATGGAATCTGCCGGGGCTAGAGAAACTCGACGTATGGATGATAAAAACGTACAAGTGCACAACGTACAAACGAGCTTTCACAGTATTGATTTAGAAATTCAATTGAATTATTTTTCATGGGTTACCTCATTCATGAAAAAGGAGCAAAAAAGAATTCTAACCCGGGCATGTGGGGTGTCATTGTATAAAGCTCGCGGAGTAAAGTACAAACGTATTTATTTCTTTTTTATCATCAAAAATAAAGAAATGGGAGGTGGGGCGTCAAATTTATCAGGTTTAGACCATTTTTGTTACGGGTACTATCTCAAAAAGTACACTAGTTAGGATTTTGGAATATCTGTATATAATGCACCATATACTGTCTTTAAACAACAAATACTGAACACGCAGATTCATAATCTAGTATATATAATAATTTATTGTATACATAATACAATAAATTTACATTGAAAATATATAAAATGATTGTTATATAAATATTTACAGTATAAAATGACTCATTAATGACGCCGAATTAACGACTGTAGATCTATTTCATTAGTTTTTCTTCGCCTCCTCTTTTCCTGCGAAAACCGTGACAATTTTGGCAATTGGCTGGTACTCCGAAAATAAATCATTTGGTATTGTGAATATTTGAATAACAATAATTTTATATATTTTATATATACTAACGAAGAAAAAGAGCATCGCCTAATTAAGGCGTTACCCCCACTTGTAACGCAAAAAAAGGCCTTTTTCATGAATTTTTTTAAAGAAAACTACAAAACTTTTTTAATCGATCAATATACCATCTTAAAGAACACATCTTGAAGAACTTTCAGTAATTTTTTTATTGAAAAATATTACATTGTTTAGTGGCAGATGGCCGTCAATGAAATAATGTTTTTATGTACACGGTTTGCGGTGACCAACATTGCGGCGAAGTGGATCATCTGAAAAAAAATGCAGATGGATTTAGCCAAATATAAGTATAAACTAGTCTTTAATCGAAGGATTTTAAAAATATTCATTTTTCACAAAATGGCGGACAGTCAAAGTTAATGGTTCGATTTTAACGGAACAAAACGGCCGTTTTTTGGCTATAAAACGGCCATTTTTTCGAAAAAAAAAATCGAACGATTAAAGACTACATTTTTATGTATTAAATAAGCCTGCAAAATTTCAAGAAAATCGGTTTATTAGTGTTCGAGTAATCTTGGTCACCGACTTCAGAAATGCCATTTTGAGAAAAACGCGTTTAAAGTTTCAATTTCAGTTTACACGAAGAACGGATTCTTCTCTTTCAACGCTCATATCTCAGTCAATTTTGTTCGGATCGACTTGAAATTTTCAGGACATATTCTCAGATACTTATACCTCAAAAAAATGCAATAAAAAAATTGATTTTTTCAAAATCGCAAGTGGGGGTAACCCCTTAAATATCCAGTTAAAAAAAAAGTTAGTTTCCCATATGTACGGAATAGAGCGAGGCCCGATTCTCACTTGGCCGATTTATTTTTTATTTTTCGCTGCCTTTCGATCCGGCCCATCCCCGTCCAAATGCCGCGACGAGGATTTTGATCGAAAATTGATCGGCGTTTCGCGTTTCGCAGCGATCGTTTCAGGACATCGGTGAACGTCGTTGGCGATTCCCTCGGTGCCGGAATCGTAAATCACCTGAGCAGACACGAACTGGCATCGCTGCCGCACAGTGGGCAGCCGCAAAACGGGGCCGATCATCACACGACTTCGATATGAGTCGGCTATCGCGACAAACGCCAACGACAATAAATAACACTGTCCGTGTACACGCGCATGTAAATAATTATACGCGGCGTTTCGTTCACAGCCCAGTCGGGATTTCACAAGAAAAATCTCCTTAAATTGCAATAATTAAATACCAGTATTATTTTTTTCTAATCGTTGGGTCATTGGTAGGCTAAATCAAGATTTCCAACCGAATTCTGCAGGAACTACGGCCGCTTCTTTGAATCAAAGGTGGTATTTGTTTTTGTCAAATAACTCGTCTATTTTCAAGTTTTCATTAAAAATGGTTATTACTAAAATTGTAAGAAACTCAATTCTCGATAACTTTGGTCATTACAATTTTTTGTCTACGATCGATATTTTCCGACTTAAATCTGAAAAAGCGAGTGGAATTTTATTATCGCATTATTTCGTTTATTTTCAACTTTACCGCATAAACGAACATGGACAAACTTGTAGGAAATACATTTCTGTACAATTTTGGTAATTACCTTTTTTTTCTAGGATACGTATTTTCGTACTTATGCCTACGGTAGAGGAAAAGAGGGGTGTAAAAGAATTATTTCAGTAACTGTTAGACAACGGCATGTCTTTCCGTAACATAAAAGTCGAATTATCTTTATCCGAAACAAAAAAATCTGTAGTAAGAAAATTTATTCAAAACGCCGGTGACCGTTAGTTTTGCTATAGCCGTAGGGCCTAAAATATTGATCCTAGAGAAAATAAGGTGATGATCAAAGTTGTAGAGAATTTTATTCCCTACAAGTTCGTTGATTTGCCGCTATATGCTAAAGTTGAAAATAACCGAGATAACGCAAAAATTAAATTTAACTCTCTTTTTCAGGTTTAAGTCGGAAAATATCGATCGTGGGCAAAAAGTTGTAATAATCAAAGTTATAGAAAATTGAATTTCCTACAAGTTTAGTTATGACCATTGTTAGTCAAAAGCTGAAAATGGGTGAGTTATTTGACAAAAACAAATTCCCCTTAAATTCAAGATGGCGGCCAAAGTTTCTGCAGCATCCGGTCGAAAATCTGGGTTTAGACTATGATCGACCCCTTTTAACGATTAGAAAAAGAAAATACTGTTATTTCAGTAGTGCAATTTCCAATGTGCATCCCGACTGGACCATCGACGATTGGAAACCAAAACGGATCGAGAAATCGCGCGAACGCCATACGTAAATATATTCAAAGGATCGCGAGATTCACGGTAATAAATCACCGATTAAGTGTTCTAGATGCCTTTGTGTTGCATATTTCGTTGCTTTCGAATCGGGTCGCTTCGTTCGACACCTGATTCATCGATCGATTCGATAAATAATTTAATTCGTTATTCAAGGGTCCATCCGCGTGTACGTATCGAGATGCTGCTGAGGTTTGCATCGTTGGAATGCAACGGGAATTTTCTTTTGTTTTATTTTTTTCTCCATTTTGTTCGTTATCCAAAAAAAAGCCTTTGCCGTATCATCAGGTTGCACGTCCTCTGATGAGGATTTTGATAAAAATTTGCCGCAGCTTTGATCTGCCGAAAAAAAAAAGTTGCAATGAGAACAAAATTATTTTGGTTTCGTTCCACCGATGCAAACTTCGATATCGTGTATTAGAGTACGTGGAGAAAAAATCAAGTCTCATCGTTCGAGCAATATTGTTAAATTGAAAAACAATATCAACAAAATTTAATTCAATTTTAATTTTAAATGAGAAAAATGTTATTGGTTTAAAAAAAAATTCATGCCATTCTCGAGATCACCAACTCGAGTTTAATTAAGTGGCTGCAAAAGTGCAAAAGTCTTCCTCTTTTGAGCGACAGGGAAAATTCACAGAATTCGGTTGAAGTCGTAAAAATTGCCTTCACATCTTAAACTTTTTCTTCGTCAGCAGAAGTCAGTTTGAAAAAACACTTTTTTTCAAAAATCATCATGTCGTTCGATTAACACGAATTACTATTTAAAAAATGAATTCTTTATGTTCGACACATTCGTTTTTTTTAAACAAATTTGTCTCAAACGATGATGACGCGATTGAAAAAAAAAATAAGAAAATCACAGCTGCGTTTGCTAGGTTCGTATACGAGCGAATTTGAGAAATATTTATTCATCGGCGAGCTATCAGAGTTTGAACCCACTGAGCAAATTTATCGTTTTCGAAATGGAGAAAAAAAAATGACTACTGCCACTTACATTTGTGTCAGAAAGCTGAAATTTGGCATTAATTATTTTGGACACCCATTAATATTGTTCGAAGGAGCAAACGTTGATTTTTCCCCAAACGATGTTATATATCTATACTCGTATAATATTTATGTATGCAATATCATATAGCTAAATAGACGTACTGAATATATTTATGTTACATACATGCACGTTAATTGTATTGTATATAAACGTATATATATATATATATATATTTAAATTTACAACAGTAGAACTAACTATGGACAGTTTAAGGATGTTGAGTCCCTATGAAACATGTTAATGTTAATTGTTCAATAAATAGCTTCTCAATCGTCATGAAATTTTTACACAACCTCCTGAATACTTCATGTAAAAACATACCAAATTTTCCGAATTCTATCATCATTACTTCAACCTCCTTAAGGGTTGAAATAAAAAATGATAAGAAAATTCGGAAAATTTGGTATGTTTTTGTATGAAGTATTTAAGAGGTCTTATTAAAATTTCACGACGATTAGGAAGCTCGTTATTAAAAAATTAACATTTTGTTAAGAACAATTTTTAAAAGAAATAAAAAAAAATTTATCAATAAACTTCGTTTTGTTTCCGTTGCTTTCAGTATATTGTAGATATTATAAAATTGAGAGGTCAAAAAAAAAACTTATTGCAAAGTTACATCAGTTTCCATAAAACAACATTTAATTTGTGAATGTTAATTGTTCAATAACGAGCTTCCTAATTGTCGTGAAATTTTTACACGACCTCTGAAATACTTCATACAAAAACATACCAAATTTTCAGAATTTTATCATCATTTCCGATTTGGGACTCAACGTCCTTAAACTTTCAAAATTTCGCATCTACCGATTATTTTAGGGTTATTACCACTTATATATAATATTCTTATCAAAGTAGGCTTATGAGGCAAATATTAAGTAGAAACATGCTAGATTGAAATAAAAACATTACAGTATTATTTCGGCGTGGCAGAAGATTATTTCTGCGTTACTATCAGTGAAAACCTGTCAGAAAGGTAATTTCTGTTAAAAGTTTCCAGAATTCATTCCACTCGTGTGTTTACATATATATATATATATATATATATATATATATATATATATATATATATATATATATATATTGTATCGTAGACACAAATAATACGCATGTATATAGTACAAATATATTCAATCTATATAAATATGTAATGTTATATACTGGAATTTTATATATATATATATATATATATATATATATCATAAAATGTATAATATATATAATGCCAGTATATATGCCATATGCCATATATATATACACATACACAGGTTGTCCTATTATGAATGGATAATGGATAATAAAGTTTAATAAAAGTCCTATGGTTTTTGAGATTTTCGGCTTTATGTTATTTTGTGAAAAAAATCATCTGCTTTTGGTTTTTCGCATGCTCTGAAGCGACAATAACTAAGCAACTTTTTAACGTAATTGGCACGATATGTGCGGTACATTTTTTTTCATAATATCTTTTTTCATAAAGTTTCCTTAACATTCAAGGTTAAAGAGTAGACTTTTAGACAAAACAAATAACCAAGAGTATTTTTTTGTAACCGGGTAAAAAAAGTTATTATTTGTAGAAATGGTATGTGAAAAAACCAAAAGCAGATGATTTTTATCTTGAGAAGCATGGGACTTTTTCTAAAATGAAATTCCAGCATATAGTGGGGCATGATCTGACCTATCGACAGTTGTAGGATTATCCATTCGTAACAGGACACCTTGTATGTATGTAGTAGGGTGGTTGAAAAGAATCGATTTTTTTTTTCAACGGGAAATTGAAGTATGGTGAGAAAAATAAAGTTTTGCAAAATTTGAGGGTTCTGAACAATTTTTTAGTTAGTGCTCAAACGCCTTTTTCATGTTTTTTTTGTTCGTGATTTTCGGAGTATTCATTTTTTTTTATCCCCATGCAGGAAATGTTGGTGCGTGATCCAATGTAAGTCTTGATTTCATTTTTTCTGTAACAATAGACAATTTTTATTTAAATACGTTTTTTTTCACCATGAACAATTTGTATTTGCATATTAAGAATCAATATATGTAATTCGGTTGTGAAAATTATATCAACCATCTGATGAACAAGAACACGGTGTTTACATCACTGAACGCCTAACAAGTATGCGTGTTTTTTTGTAGAATATGTTGTTCCGGAGTAAGAAAACAAACGAAGAAAAAAAATTGACGAAAAATCGAAAGAAAAAAAATTAAAAGTCGTTTGAGCTCTACCTAAAAAAATGTTTAGACCGCTCAAATTTTGAATAAATTATTTTTTCATAACGTAGTAACATTTTCCGTTGAGTAACGCGAAAGAAATATTAATTTTTTTTTTGAACCACCATAATATATATATACACACATGTCGGGTGAGCTACGAGAAATTAGACACGTGGGGCCGTGCTTGAAACAAGTGGAGTTGGCATTGAATTCAGCTTGACGTGACCACTTAAAAAAAAACTGCAGCGACCAAAATAAAAATCGTGACCATTTCTTCAAATATTGTCGGTGACTGTTTTCGTCTAAAATCAATTCTCATAGAAGATCAGGCATGTCTAATGACAAGTGAGGCATCTGGTATACGCCGGGTGAGGAAACAACTATTAGCAGTAGAAATATTCTCTAACCTGTCAGACCTAGGAGAAAACTTTTCCAACAAAAGTGGCATAGTTGGAAAGACGTCGTCGAGTCGTGGCTACGAGGTTCATCCAGGGGGAGGAGCTTCGGAGACCTCAAGGTCACCTCCATTTTTTTTCTTCAAACGGGACCACTATTTCTGTTTCACGATTTTATCAAGAAACCAAAAAAAAGTTCACACATCGAACTCCAAGATGATCGATCAAAGATGAGTATAAAAAATTGATACAAAAGAAATGTCAATGTTTCTAGCCTAGATTCGATTGAAAAAGCGATGCAAACACTTATTCGGATGAAAGGTGCACGAAGTGATGACCACCACTTTCAATGCACGCTTCGAATCTGATTCGCATTGTTCTATTAATCACGCCAGACTGTATTAACGAACAGCATCTAATTAATTAATAAGACTATTTCAGTTAATGAGACTACATTAATTTATGAGACTATATTAATTAAGAAGACTATACTAATTACCAAGACTATATCAATTAATTAAGCTATATTGATTAATAAGACAATATTCATCAATAAGACAATACAATCAATGCGAATCGAATTGCAGGCGTGCATTAGAGTGGTGGCCATCACTTTAAGCACCTTATATAGCACTAAGTCTTTGCAGCGTTTTTGTAAATCGATTATAGACTAAAAATATTGAAATTTATTTTTTAACCGATTTTTTAAACTAAATTTTGATCGATCATCTTAAAATCTGGTGTGCGATCTTATTTTTATTTATATATATATATTTTATTTATATATATATATTATTATATATATTTATTTATTTATATTATTATATATATATATAGTACATTGATTGTTTTTCGAGAAACTGGACCGTCGACTTTTCATCTTCGTGCCAAACTCTTCCTCCTCATTTCAATCCCATAATCAAATCCCCACGACACTTCCCTCATTATCCTATCATAAATCCTTTTTTGTCCAACAGAAAAACAATTCGTTCGCGTATTTTATTATCATTAGAGACTATCGTTATATCGGCTGGTCCATAAATAGAAAGATACGAAGAGAGAAGAAAAAAAATGAACACATTGTAATGACATTGATGTTCTTTGAACTCTTCCAGCTGGTAGAGTTCGTTGGGTCCACGATACGCAAAACAATAATAATACGATTATAATTGCCAATACCCTCGTATCTAGTAAATTGGAGAAGAAGAGAAAAAAAACATGTCGCAATATATGTTATGAAATGAAAGGCGGAATTGAACGCGCGGGGGCGGCAAGGGGATGTATATATACACGTACGCGACGCATCGAACGAAATGTATAACGCGCTTGAGAAAATCCTAATTAAATCGCGTAACAAGCATCGATATTTGGAATGAACCTCAAATGGAATATATATATATATATGGAAAATGAACGGTTATTATAGTGAATGTGTATCAGAATTTATGAAAGGTAAGCTGAAAATAAGCAAAAAAACGTATATGTCGACAAACAAAAGTTACAATACGATAATAAATGTCTGGTGAATTACGAATTGTTCATGTCAAATTAGCGTTGGTGTATACATATTTTCATGAGAACACACACACACACACGCACACACATATATATATATAAAGGGTGACGATGGTGAGATGGCCACGTATTTTTTAACGACGATGAAGTTTGCATTCCTTGGAATGCAACGATACTTTTTCTTAAGGATGTTGAGTCCCTATGAAACATGTTAATGTTAATTGTTCAATAAATAGCTTCTCAATCGTCATGAAATATTTACACGACCTCCTGAATACTTCATGTAAAAACATACCAAATTTTCAGAATTCTATCATCATTACTTCAACCTCCGTAAGGGTTGAAATAAAAAATGATAAGAAAATTCTGAAAATTTGGTATGTTTTTGTATGAAGTATTTAAGAAGTCGTGTTAAAATTTCACGACGATTAGGAAGCTCGTTATTAAAAAATTAACATTTCGTTAAGAACAATTTTTAAAAGAAATAAAAAAAAATTTATCAATAAACTAAGTTTTGTTTCCGTTGCTTTCAGTGTATTGCTGATATTACAAAATTGAGAGGTCAAAAAAAAACTTATTGCAACGTTACATCAGTTTCCATAAGACAACATTTAATTTGTGAATGTTCATTGTTCAATAACAAGTTTCCTAATTGTCGTGAAATTTTTACGATTTGGGAGTCAACATCCTTAATTTCTCATTTCTTTATTTTTATCATTATCCTAAGTATTTTTTGTGAACTGAGGTCATAAATCTCTAATAAGAACACGCGAAAAAGTGTGAGTAATTTTTATGGCCTAAATCGGTCGATAGAAAAATCGAGCAATTGGAAAGAATTCATTTTCGATGCATTCCAACGATCGAAACTTCAACGACATATTTTTTAGGGTTTAAGATTGGATTTCGCAACTAAAAAATATATGATTTTCAATGGTTTTTCAAGGCTTCTCGGAAAAAAAATATTATGTATTTTTGTGATGAGTAATATTTGGCAGGAAAAATTGAGTATTGTGGGGAAAAAATAAAAATTCTATTTCGAGTATAGCAAAAAGAAGACAATTAAATTCCGAATATGAAGCATTCCTGGAGAACTAGCTTGTGCATCCCGTCGTCGAGAAAAAAATTATGAAAAATGCATTTTAAAATGGGTGAATGGAATTTGATGTTCTTTTGAAAAAAGTTTGTTAGAAGTGTTTCGTATTCGAAATTTGATTATCTTCATTGTGCTGAACTCAGAATGGAATTTTGATTTCGTTTCCGGAATGTCTGATTTTTTTACTGGCATGTTAAAAATTGAGCACCGGAAACAAAATTAAAATTGCATTTTGATTTCAGCAAAATGAATATAATTAAATTTCGAATGCGAAACACTTCTAGCAGATTTTTTTTCAAAGTACATTTACATTTTCTTTATCGTCCTCAAATGCATCTGTGGTAATTCTTTGCCCTGCTGACGGGATGCACAAAAAGTTTTTCAGGAGTGTTTCTTCGCATTCGGTATTAAATTATCTCGATTCTACTGAATTAAAAACAAAATTTTGACTTTTTTCCCCCGGAATGGTCACTTTTTTCTGGCAAATACTACTCATCACAAAAATACGCCAAACTTTTTGTTTAACCCTTCCGTGAGACACTTATGTTTGGTCACTACTTTCACACACGGGTCAATTTGACCCGGATAGTACCCCATCCACCTGCCCTTAACAACCCCGCAGTCGGTTGTCAATTAAAGAAAATCCGGGATACACTTTAAACATCTATTAATATATCTGCATAATTAAAATTCGAAAAGTATAAAATTGAACCGTTGTAAAAAATTATTGAAAACTTCAATTTCGGGAAAGTGAGGATTTTATTTCAAATTCGTCCGGGTCAAAAGTCTTCGCCGCAGAGCCTTGAAAAATCCATGACCATTTTATAATTGTCACCCCGTACATATACCGCGTTTCAAGTATTACATTTTTTTGCAAAAACGACAATTTTGCATGCTTAGTATTAAAATCAGGTACCGAAATTTGTATTTTTTCTTTAAAAAAAAAAAACAATTTTGCCCAGTTACGTTAAAAATTCCATAATTCAGAAAATATATATAAAAAGAAGTTTACCGAACGTGGTGTACAGAACGTTAGCTGATTGAAAAAAGAACCGCATCATTGTGATTTCCTCCCCGCTCCATTTATCAATCGAGTTAGACGAAGCAGCTGAACACTAAATGTAAATTAATGAATGTATAATGCCAGGCACAACGAGACACAAATTCTGTCAAAAGGACAAAGCCAGGTGTGCAAAAATAATATCCTGTGTACGATCGTTGTATGCGTATTGTCGAAAAAGAAAAGAATAATAATAAAGGTATTGTTGAAACGACACGTGAGTACAGAGATGAGCGAAAAGCGACAGCGCAGAACGTCGGATCATACGAGCGAGGGATTATAAATGTTTCGATTGATCATCGTCGAAGTATCGATCGACGTCATTATAGTCAAAGAGGACGAATATACGGATAACCGTGTTTAAAACACGTAAGCCAAAAGTTTCGTCAAGCGTCGATAGAAATATCCGTCTAGGCGCTTTCGCAATCGAAACCTAAGAGAGAGAGAGAGAGAGAGAGAGAAGGAAACTCGAAGTGATCGCTTCAGTTCGATCGGGAACTTCGCCGGCGCAAAAGTACGTTGTAATTTTCGTTTGGGCGAATATTTTTTTCGAAAAATCGCGGACAATTAGATCGCGGGGAAAGAAAATTGGGAGTTCAGCCGAAAGCGGAAGTAGAAATCGTTCGACGTGTTCTTGGACTGACACGTAATATGGGGCACGAGTGCCGAGTGGCTTGAGTGCGAGCCAGATTTTCGCTGGGGAATTATGAGAGTCAGATTCGATCCTGCCACGTCGAATCGAGATATCACGGTGCCGCGACCGATATCGAGACAAAAAATTTGCAAAGGTCGATTGGGGCAGACTTTCGGCTCCTCGGACTCGTCTTCCGGATCTTCGAACTGTCTCGCTAACAGAATCGACGAGGAAGAGGGCGAGGATAACGAAATGGTACTCGGCCGCCCTTCAGACGTTTCGGACGGTAAGACTTTTTCGCTAGCTCATCTACTACTGTTGGAATTTATGATTTTTCGTTTGGCATTCCTTTTTTGGGTGAGGTTCCGAAACCCCCACCCCTTTCCTCCGATCGAGCCCAAATTTTGCACAGACCTTCCTTTTAAGGATGTTGAGTCCAAATCGCAAATGATGATAAAATTCTGAAAATTTGGTATGTTTTTGTATGAAGTATGTCAGAGGTCGTGTAAAAATTTCACGACAATTAGGAAGCTCGTTATTGAACAATTAACATTCACAAATTAAATGTTGTTTTATGGAAACTGATGTAACTTTGCAATAAGTTTTTTTTTTGACCTCTCAATTTTATAATATCTACAATATACTGAAAGCAACGGAAACAAAACGAAGTTTATTGATACATTTTTTTTTTTATTTCTTTTAAAAATTGTTCTTAACAAAATGTTAATTTTTTAATAACGAGCTTCCTAATCGTCGTGAAATTTTAATACCACCTCTTAAATACTTCATACAAAAACATACCAAATTTTCTGAATTTTCTTATCATTTTTTATTTCAACCCTTAAGGAGGTTGAAGTAATGATGATAGAATTCTGAAAATTTTGTATGTTTTTACATGAAGTATTCAGGAGATCGTGTAAAAATTTCATGACGATTAAGAAGCTATTTATTGAACAATTAACATTAACATGTTTCATAGGGACTCAACATCCTTAATATGGGTTTGTTTAGGTGTGTTTGGGTTTGTTTACATTATATTTATTTAGGTTCGTTTGGGTACTTTTATTTGGACAAAACGGAGAGCGCGATAACATATATAGGTATGAACGGAGACGTAGCAGATATAGATATAGTCGGCGGATGTGAAAAAAAAATCTTTAAAATTCAATGTCTCGAACATTATTGCGAGTCGCCAAAAATACCTTCAGGGGTTGCCTTCAAATATTAAAAGGAAGATTTGTGCAACATTCCAGGTCGATGGGTTTGGGGGTGTGGGCGGAAAATCTAATCCTAAAAAAGCACTTCAAAATTGAATATTTCGAAAACTATTGCGAATCCCCAAATTCTGTTAGGGGTTGTTTTTAAATAGTAAAAGGAAGGTTTGTGCAACATTTCAGCGCGATCGGGGGGGGGGGGGGACCTTATCGACTGTTTTTATAATCACGATTTTTTTGAGTTTCGGTTCGTCTTGTAACATTATAAACAATGATGATTTTTTTGATGGCTCACTAAACACCTCGAGCTCAATTATGAAAAATTTTCCATCTATTTTTATCGTGAAATAAAATTGATTCAAATGAATTGTTTTGATGAACTTCATCGGACGAAAATAGATTTACATTAATTTTTCTCAAGGTGTCATCACAGTGTAGCGGGTCGAAAAATAGCTGATTTTCGCGATTTTTTTACGATGGTTAAAATACGTTAATCAGTCTGATTTTATTATGTCAAATGAAAGCAGTTTGAAGAACTCGTAACGAATTTTTATATAAATTTTCTACTTGCGTTTATGTAAGTATATGAGCAGCATGTTTATAACCGCCTATACTATCGGATAATGCAAAAAAAATCGATTTTTTGAAAATTTCAAACTGTGATAACCCTTTAAAGAAATTCAAAGAAGAGTGACAGAGCAATTTTTTTTTAGTAACCATCAAAACAATGTAAGCTAATTGTTATAAAAAAATCGCCTGAAGAAAACTGATGTGAATACATTTTTTCAGTTATTTTTCCGAAATAATTTCTTAGGGACGATTGACAGTCCTGAGGTTCTTGAAGTACAGGCTCAATTTTTATTAATTCTTTGAAAAGATCGACCGTAAGGAACTGATTTACCAATAATTTGGTGCAGAATAATTAGACAAAATTAAGAGGCTCGGAATTTTTTATCTACAACGACGATAAAGGTTACATACATTAAAAAAAAGTAAAATTAATTATTGATTATTATTCATTGCACGAAGATTTTGTAACCGTTGCACTCGTTCCCTCGCATAAATTACTTCTCAGCTCGAGCAGCAACGTCAAAGACACAGAGCAACGGCAACAATTGGTTTCCGGACGAAGACGAGTACGACAGCGATAAAGAGGAAGACGAGGAAAGCTCGGCGGAGCCTGTTGTTAACGAAATCGGTCCCCAATTGCCCGGGCTTTACGACGGCTATCATCAGGACGAAAATTTACCTAATTCCGGGATAATCGTCAGAGTAATATCTCCCATAGGTAAAAAAGGCGATTCGTATACTTGTTACCGTGCATTTTCATCGATGTTATCAACATTTCATTAGCAAAAATGTTTTTGAAAAAATCGTCACAAGTACGCCATGATTAATCGATAAAATTAAAATGTACTGAGTTTTTTAATTTTAAATTAAGATACTAGACAATTGATTCAAACATTTATATATTTTTTAAAATAATTTTACTAGAAATAATATTCACAGCATCAGTCGTTTTTTTTATAATTCATTCCGAAAATGCACATTGATTTTTCGGATGTAACTGTGGTGTACCCTCTCAAAAATATATTTAACATTCTGACAATCATAAGGTGGCTATGTGTTTTAAAAAATTTTGCGCGGAGATTTTTCGACTGAGTAAAGTATGATTTTTCATGGTTTTTCGAGTTCTCTTCGAAAAAATATAGCGTAGTTTTGTAACGAGTAGTATTCGCCAGAAAAAGTGGATCATGCTAAAAAAAAAATAAAAATTTCATTTTGAGTACAGCAGATAGAAGATAATAAAATTCCGAATACGAAGCACTCGTGAAAAAGTTTCGTGTGCATCCTGACCTCGAGGAAAGAATCATGAAGGATCGCGAATGAATGGATTTTAATTCCATTTGAATACAGTTTTTTCGAAGTGTTTCGTATTCTGAATTTAGTTATCGTCACTCTGATAAACTCACAATGGAATATTGATTTTTTTCCAGAATAATTAATTTTTCTGGCAAACACTAGAGATAATAAAAATACGCTATATTTTTTTCCGAAGCGGACTTGAAAAAGCATTAAATATCATATTATGCTTGGTCCCAAAATCTCTGTGTCAGGTCCTTAAAGGAGGACACCAGTGTGACGGGCGGCAAAAAGGTCGTTTTTGACTATTTTTTGGTCTACTAGATTGTTGATTTAGGATGGGGAAAAAGTCATGCTATTAAGCATACCTACATTGAATTTACCTCGTGTAAATTTTTATCGAAAAGAAGTTAGATATTAACAACGTTATTGAGGTATAATAGAGCCTTTGTGTGACAAATATGGTCCACCGGCCGGATCGATAACTCGACAATGGTTGGTCTGAAAAATAAAAAAAAGGTAATTATTTACTTTAGCGACTTTTCTGAAAAATGAGTCAACATTTTTTTTACTATTTTCTCATTAATTGGGTTATAAATTATGATATTCAGTCGGGGGAAGCTGAAATTTTTTATTAACCAATTTTTCATGAACAAAAAACTGTTTTGATTAAAAAAATTTAATTGATTATCTAACATTACACTTACGGGTCGTTTTTTTTTCAATTCCGCTCTACCGTCTTTTTTTGGCATCGCTGAAGAAGTAAATAATTACGGAGTGGGTGTTAAAAAGTGTAATTTTAACGAAATTTTTACTCATATTTGGGGGCTTTAAAAATGCTAAATAAAAAAAACGGCTATGTGCAACGATAGCTATTGCGATTACGGAAATTATGGTTTAAAAAAATAGAAAATCGGACAATTATAGCTGGAGTTATCATTCCGGCCAGATCGAGAAAAACGCGATTGAATGTTTTACTATACATAAATCGTTGAGCCACCTGCTCTCGCTGAATCGTCTGTAACTGACTCAATTTTCAATGTTTCAACTTTAAATTTACTTATCAATTTTAGATATTGAACTTCATACCGCTGGAATACAATGAAAATCAATCCTTCTGAATTCTTCCAATTTGTTACCTTAGATTTTCCCTACAAAAATCTCTCAAGCATTTTTTCAAAAACTCATTTAGCAATCTACAATATAAATTCACAAAAAAATTGTTTCTCTTTAATAATGAAAATAAGGAAAATAAAATGTAAAAACGAGCTTTTGTTGCATTCCAGCGATGCAAATTTCAACACCATACTCTCAGAAAATGCAGAGTTGATTTTTTTACCCGTCACATAAATCGTTGCGCCACCTGCTCTCGCTGAATCGTCTGTAACTCGCTCAATTTTCAATATTTCAACTTGAAATTTTCCTCACCCATTTCAACACGTATACTTTCACATGATGTTGAACTTCGTATCGCTGGGATGCAATGAAAATCAATCCTTCTGAATTCTTCCAATTTCTTTCCTTAGATTTTCCCTGCTAAAATCGCTCAACCATTTTTTTTTTCAAAAACGCATTTAGGAACCTACAATATAAATCCACAAAAAAGGATTCTCCTTAAAAATGAAAACGTGAAAAAGAGCTTTCGTTGCGCGCACGGAGAAAAATACGGCACAAATTCTAACACTGGTTGCCAGAATTCTAATATTCAGTGCTAGAAAAGTATAGCAGTTTACTGCCAGTTCGGAATTCTAAGACTTGTTGTTATAGAAGTGTAAAAATGATTCTCACACCGTATAGTAAAAATAATGCGTGCTTTGTAAAATACCAACCGTTATTACACGCTATATTTTCATATGGATTTTGCTATACGTATAGCATGAATCTTCGTGTACGTATAGATTTCACTATACGTATAGCATAAATCTTCGGCGTATAGCGAAAAATATTACGAAGTTATTATTAAAATGTGACTATACCGTACTTTTTGTAGAATACTGGAAACTAATTGTTCCAATCACGTGGACAAAATATTTGTTGAATACTACAAAAAATCACGATATGCCGAATAAAATATATTATTTGTATCAGTTTGCGTGCCATATCGTAGGTTAAAATTTAAATTTCTTCCGTATTACTATACCATAATTACAATTTTTATCTTCCATTCAATACTTTTTGGTATTAAATGATTTTTTTTATAAGCATAGTATTGATTCTAAACTCCCAGGCCCCTGTTGTCTCCGAGCGCCAACGATGCAAACTTCAACACGACACTCTCAGAAAATGCAAAATTGATTTTTTTACCCGTCACAGGGCCCCCCGCCTTGAAAAATCCTCTTTGTAAAAAGCATCCTATATTTCGATGCTACACTCGATCGATATATTTCCAGACGACGATTCTACAGCGCGGAGTCCAATGGACCGTACCGGGCCGATCACGGACAACGAGCTCCTGATCGAGCTCCGAGCTCGCGAGTATCGTGGAAACTTCGACGGTTTCGCCGAGATAAATCGTTTCACGACGATCGACGAGATGCACGAATTCATCGTAAACAACACGGAGGCCTCGTCGACGTGCGAGCCGAGCGCGAAGCAGCAACGATATTTGGAGATTTTGTTGAACGAGCAGGGCGAGGATCGTTTCAAGAGATTGGTGGAGAGCAGTAAGGGCACGGTGCGTCGTGTACTCTCGAGAAACGACCACCTGTTGCAACAATTGTACGCGAACGCGTGCCTCGACGAATTTCCCAGTCCGTTGAAGAAAAATACGAGCGAGGAAGTCGACGACGTCGAGGAGGAAGAGGAGAACGATGGCGTGGACAAAAACGATCGCGAGAGTGACGAAAAAATGTTACTTGCCATTGAGGAGAATATGAAGAGATGGTACATGATAGAAATGATCGGTATCTGGTTGAAATTCGTCACCGACGTCTCGAGCTATCGCGAGGCTATTAAAAAGAGCGTACTGAAGGCCAACTGTGGCATAGAGAACGATCGATTCGAAGGCATCGTCGTGCCCTTGAAATACAAATGATTCTGACCCGTCACGAGCTCAACGAGGAAAAAAAACAAAGCAAAGATGAAAACAACGATAAACGCTCGTGCGTCGGGCACGCGTCCAAAAAAAGTTCCGACGGAGACGGCCACGTTGCAACTGATCGACATCGCAATGTTGGTCCTTGACTCTCGAGCGTATTGACGGTCTCTAGAAACTTTACTTCGCTGGCAAATAATAAATATGTATGACTCATTGATCGCCGAATGCCTTTGTTTTTCTCGCCACTTTTCGGACTTCCGGTGAATCGACCGAGCACCGGAAAAATTGCTTTTTCGAAGACCTGGAGGAATCGACTTTCGCTTGGGTTTTTTTCCGAGAAACCCAGACAATTTCGGGGCTGAATTTGGCGATTATCGATCGGACGTTTGGAAATACGTCTGGGTTGGAAAAAAATCGAAATTCGTGGAAAATCGATTTTGATTATCGCGAAATTTCGAAATGGGCTTGGGTTTGTTTGCGTTTGTGACGATTTTTGGCAAAGTCTGTGTTGAATTTGGCGAGGATAGATTTTGTGAGAATCTTTCGGAAAACTCGCAAGTTGGTTAGTGAGAATTGTTTGGGTTTGTTTAGTTTCTCAAAAATATCGGTTTGAAGGTTTCAGCTCTTGCGCTGCATTTTTTCGAAAGATTTCGGAACTTTTGTTCGAAATTTTTCGGAAACTTCGTCATAAGGATTTTCGAAAGATTTCGGAATGTATGTCCGAATGGATTTTTTTTACCGATTCTCGCCAGATTAATTTTTTTGGTCGGTTTAAATTTTCGAAATTCGGGGAGATAGGAAAAATTCAAATTTCCCGGAAATTCGGGCAGATAGGAAAAATTCGAAATCGCTTCTCGCAAGATTCGAGATGTGTTTGGGTTCGTGGCGATTCTCAGCAGTATGTATTGAATGTGGTGAAAATAGTTTTTTTTTTTGAGAATTTTTCGAAAAATTCGCACGTTTGTAAGTGAAAATTGTTTGGTTTTTTTTTAGTTACGCCATAGTAAACCCAAACTCAAACGATTTCCGGAATAACTTTGGCGAGAATCGGTTTGACGCTTCAGCTCTTATGGAAATACTAAATTTTTCGAAAAATTTCGCAACATGCCCAAACTTTTTTTAATTTCCAGCTGTCCGAATGATTTTTTTACCGATTCTCGCGAAATTCAGTGTTTTCTGTAGGTGTAGATTTTCGAAATTCGGGTCGGTTGGAATAATTCAAAATTCACGCGAAATTTTGCCCGATTATCGCAAAATTCAAGATGTGTTTGGGTTTGTTCGGGTTCATACCGATTCTCGTCAAAGTCTGTATTGAATTCGGCGACGATATATTTCATGAGAATATTTCGAAAAGTTTGCAAATTTTCAAACGGACATTGTATGGGTTTGTTTAGTTCGGCAAAAAAAAAACACAAATTCGAAAGAATTCCATATTGAATTAGGCGACAATCAATTCGACGATTCAGTTTTAATAGGAATGATTCATCTTCCGGAAAATTAAAAAAATGCCCAATCTAAAAAAGAATGATTTCTTTCAAGAATTCCGATACAGCAATCTTTTTTCGAATTGTTTTTTGAAGCCTTTTTACGAAAAAGCTGTCTTTATTTCTGCTTAACAAAAATTTGAACTCCAAATTCACCGAAAAATTATTTAAGCAGCACTTTTTCGACAAAAGAGCCTAGGGAAAAAGGTTCATACAGCGGGTAAAAAAACTCGTCGTCCACATCGCTCATGACATAATTCTTTAAAAAAAATATTTTCGCAGATCATTTTATTCGAAGACTTACGTCAAAAATCAATGCTGCATATCAATGTTGATATGAATAACGTCTATTAACAAAAAGACGCCAAAAAAACGAACGTAAAGAAAGTCCAGGTGTATACTTTTCATATCGACTTAGCGGAGGTTTCTGGCCAGTAACGAGATTTTTCGCTATCCGCGTATGTGTCATGAGCCTCGACGATCCCGGGGATTTGTAATTTCGCGATGACAACGACGAAGAACGGAACGAATAGTTGAATATTGCACCGGGTAAAATCAATATTCCGCACGACGAGCGTACGAGTCTTTTCGCCGAAAGATGTCAGTACCGAGGCGTTCTCGGACTGCTCGACCGATCACTGACCGCGGTCGGTATTGAACCTTCATTCGCAATTCACGAAACGATCAATGGCTTCACGTCGCGGTCGGTTCAAAGGTTTTCACACATCTCCGTTGGTAAGAAAGCTTTCAATCCGTCGGCAAGATTGTATTCTGCAGCGCGTTTAAATTTATCCTCGAATCAACTAATGAAAAATTAAATCAAATCATAAAGAAAAGGCAAAAAAACAAATTTCTCAAAATATGGAAATTGCGGTTCAACGAATATTCCAAACAACCTCAAAGCGGCGTCCGTTAATAAAAATTCACCCAAATAATTTTCGTCTCTGTTCCCGACTGATGAAAAAAGTCGTAAACAAACCCAAACAAACTCCACGGTAATTAAGTAAATCCCAAACAAACCAAACAAACTCAACGATAATGAAAAAAAAACCGAACAAACTCAATGACAACGAGATAAATTCCCAACAAACTCAAAGAAACTCAATGATGATGAAAAAAACCCCGAACAAACTCAATGACAATGGAATAAGTTCCAAACAAACTCAATGATGATGAAATAAATGCCCGTCAAACCCAAACAAACTCAAAGATAATTAAATAAATCTTAAACGAACTCAATGATGATAAAATGAATTCCGGCTAAATCCAAATGAAGCCAATGATAATTAAACAAATCCCAAACAAACCCGATGATAACGAAATAAATCCCAATCAAACTCAATGATGTTTTAATCAATCCCCGAAAAACGCAAACAAACTCAACGATGTTTAAATTAATTGCCAACAAACCCAATGATAATGAAACGAATTCCAAAGAAACCCAAACAAACTCAATGATAATGAAATAAAACCCAAACAAACTCAATGATAATTAAATTAATCCCAAACAAAGTCAATGACAACGAAACAAATCCCAAACAAGCCCCGAGCAAGCTCAATAACAATAAAATGAACCCCAACAATACCAGAAAAAAATAACTCATGACCTAATCTGATTTTCTTATAAGCTGAGTTATCCTCTTTTCGTCTCTTCCGATCAAATCCATTTTGACTTGATCCTCATAGAGGGCGTACGAGTAGCAGAAGTGTCTGTATTTCTTGAATACACAGACGGCGCGGGAGAGACAGAGAGAATGAAGTATCGAGGCTCAGACCGACACGAAAGCTTCTTAAGTAAAGTTTAAGCACGGCTGGTAGCAGCAGTGGCGAAGTTTGCCTCGCCACTGCTGCAACAAAGCGAAGCCCTTCGCGATCCCCGGCGTAATATCGCTGGGGCTCCCCGCCCCCCCCCCCCCCACATCACTCACTCCCTTGCTCTCACTTTTGCTCCCTCGACCTTCCTCCCTCTACAGTCGCTTCAAGCGAGTTTTGCCTCCCTCGTCGCGTGCGTGCATACTTCCATATATCCAGAACCAATATTTCGAAGACCTTCGACATCGTGGACCGTCCTCACACCAGCCAATTCTCTCCATACACAATACAGGGTCTGTTGCCTCATCGCAAACACTATCCAAACCCCAACGTCTTCAAAATCACCTTTAGATAAATGTAAGCATATTCACTTAAAGTTCGTTTCAAGGACAATGTTCAAAATCAACGATTTATCTAAAAGAAAATGAAGACTGTCCTCAAAACAGCCACTTGTCCTGGTAGTAAACATTACACAGATATGCCGGGTTCAAAACATCCGCCTTTGAAGTTCAAACTTCGAAGACCTTCGACCGTCATACTAGCCAGCTGTCCCCATACACAATACAAGGACAATCGCCTCATCACAAACATCATCCAACCCCAATGTCTTCAATATCACCTTCAGATGAACATATTTATTAAAAGCTCGTTTCAAGGACCGTCTCCAGAATCAACGATTTCTCGAAAAATATGAGGACCGTCCTCAAAACAGCCACATGTCCTCGTAGTAAACATTACACAGATATGCCGGGTTCGAAATAACCGCCTTTGATATACGAACCCCCCTCCCTCCGGAGCAGACTGCTGCCACTGGCGGAAGAGGGTTGCACAGGGAACATGCGCGGGAGAATCGTGTGCTACACGGTGTGCAGCCCTGCAGGCCGAGAAAAGTCGACGATCCGCACCGAAGGCAGTGTCAGCCGTACGCGGCCAACGGAGCGACGGACCGAGCGTCGTGTGTCGCGAAAGAACGAAAAAAAAAACGGCCTCAAACGAGAGGAAAGAGGAAAAAAAATTGGACGGAAATGCCGGTGCTGGTGTTGCCGTTACTACTGATGTCCTGACTGTAAAGTTACGGCAACATCGCTCGTTTTTTTTTTTTGCTTTTTTTCACCGAGTTGTGTGACGTGCGCGTGAGCTCTCTCTCTCTCTCTCTGTCTCTCTCTCTCTCTCTCTCTCTCTCTCTCTCTCTCTCTCTCTCTCTCTCTCTCTCGCTCTCTTTCTCTCTTCCGCTCCTGTCTCTCTCGTGGGCTCCGCGTCCGTGTACATACGCGCCCTATCTACTAATACCAACTGCAGATCCACCCTCACTCCACGCAGTGCGCGCCGTTCTCTCGCCTGCTGTTCCAACAGCCGGTCGCGGGCGCTCTCTCTCTCTATCTCTCTCAGCATCAAAAATCCCGGCCGACATCAATCACATTACTATGGTGAGTGCTAAATAAGCAAACGATGAAAATGACAATTGAGAGAGGATTCGTTCCTCGGAGGTAAATGGGTCTCGGGAGTAAGGCGGAGAAACGCCGCGTTTCAACGAGCGGTCGATCGACACCACGTTGAAGGGACACATACCGGTGTCGCCATTCATGAAACGACACTCACACTCGCCACACCGTTACGATGAATTTTATTTTTTATTTTTTTCGCCACTTATTCCAGCGTCTATCGACTTGCCGGGGGTCGCGCGAATATCGAACGAAGGAAAATGCAATGAGGAAACGCAATAAGGGTGAATGTGAAACATAACTCGGGGAAAAGTTGATGGCGAGTAGAGCTGATTTGCGAACTTGGACTAGCTTGCGTCGTTTCGTGAGGATTACGGGCGAGGATTTTTTTTTTTCGGGGTCGTTAGGATTTTTATGGAATTCAGGATTTGTGATTTATCGCACTGTTTTGTTGGATGTTTTGTTCCGCGGTTTGGTGGGGTGCAGGGTTGGGGCTCAAGGTTGTACGTTGTCTATAGCTGATGGAGGATTTCTGGTTTTTTTTTGCAGAAATTGTGACGGGAAGAGTACGAATAGGGCTTTTTTATGAGCTGAGGTAGTGGAACGCTGCGGGGCGATTTCAATTGAAATAAATTTGTTGAATTTCCGGTTGTGGATTTTATGCTATTATGGGCCTAGAGCTCGATTGCAGCGTGGACCAAACGTCCGATATTGAAAAACCGATATTGGTCTCGAATAATACTAATATTTCGATATCACAGTTGAAAACATTAAAATATCATTATAATTGGTGTTATTTTCATTTAAGTTACTTTTACTCGTTTTTTTTGCACTACGTTTAACAGCCTTAAAATGTTATTAACTACATTAAGGCCTTAGGCCACAGTAACGGGTATAAAATCGTGTGCGAATTTAACCATTTTTTTCGTATGAAAAAGTGATTCACTCATAAAATTAATTACACATCTATTTAGTATGAATATCAAGCTGTAAGAAAAAATATATATTTTTTTCGATGTACAAAATGGCAGATTATCAATATTTTCTTTTGTTATGTTTTTTTAGACGCTCCGCAGCGTGACATTTGGCATCCACAATTTTTGACCTAGAACATAAAAAAATATTCTCGTCAATCTACATTAGAGTACCTAGAGAAGGACGTACGGAATTAAAAAAATATTGATTTATTCAAAAGTTGTAGGTATTTGAACTTAAGAAATGAATTTTCAGTGAAAAATTTCGTTATAACTGTTCATAAACTGCCCATAAATGAAAAGTTTTCGATTAATTAGGAATTCCGTACGTACTTCTCGGCGAAATGCAATTAGGAACATAACTTTTAAATTTGAAGTAAATCGAGTGAAAATTGTTGAAATTATTTGTCACGCCAATTGGAAAAAAGCTGTTTCAAGTAATCGGCCATTTTGTACATCGAAAAAAATATATATATTTTTTCTAACAGCTTGATATTCATACTAAATAGACGTGTAATTAATTTTATGAGTGAATCACTTTGTCATACGAAAAAAAATTGTTAAATTCGCACATGATTTTATACCCGTTACTGTGGCCTAAGGCCTTAAATATTTCCGAAGTAATTATTTATTCACGAGTTTGGAATCCGAAAAGGCTTTTTTTCCACGGCTTACACTTGCAATGAGGTAAGGTCCTCTCTGAAAGACGAAACTTGAGACGCCCTCTGTTTTTTACGGTCATTGTTTCGACAATCTCAAGCTCGTCAATTAAAGCGACCATGCTGCCTGCCTGCCACAAGCTATGCCGATTGTTTGCACTCTGGTAGCTACTACTACGCTGACTTTTATAAAACTTTATCATTTTAATTTTGCTTGTTTACTATTGTTTTTATTTGCATAAAAGTTCCTATTTTTTAAATTCATTTCGTTTTCTGTTGGGTGTATTAAGGGGGGAAACACATATAAATGGTCGAAAATGACGAAAAATTTTGGGATTTTTTTCCAATGCAACTATTAGACCAATCGTTTTGGAATTTGTAGGGTATTTTATTGTACATCAGAAGAAATGAAAAACATTTTTTTTTAAATCGACAATAACCGTTTATCAGCAGCCTGCAGCCAATTGTTGCTGAACGAATTTTCCCCGCGATGTCGAACTCTGGCAGATGTAGTTTTAAAAAATTTGAAACAAAAAATTCAAACACATTACATTCTGTATGAAAGGACGCTGTCGATAAACCAAGAAAAAGTTTCAAAAGTTGAATATTGTAATAATGGCAGCACTCAGAAAAAAACCGAAGTTTCACTGAAAATTTTCGTGTTCTTAATGCAAGAAATGATTGTCTAATTAAAGTTTTATTGAATATGGAGGTTTATCGATGAGGGTTTGCAATTATGTGTCGAAAAACCTTGGGTTGAAATAAATCGGATAAATAGTTTTTCCTATCGCTGCCGCAAATTTCGAAAATTCGTTCAGCAACAATTGGCTGCAGGCTGCCGATGAACACTTATTGTCGATTAAAAAAATGTTTTTCGTGTCTTCTAGTGTACCATAAAATACCCTACAAATTTCAAAACGATTGGTCCAGTAGTTGCGTTGGAAAAAAAACGCAACATTTTTCGTTATTTTCGACCATTTATATGCATTTCCCTCCTTAAAGAGCATAGGAGAGTATGTTCAGAAATGTGTAGTAAATGAAGATCTGAATAAAAGACGGGAAAGGATTTATTTCTACAACTTCCATCTTCACGTTCAAGCTTCCAACGTTTTTAATCAAGATTTCCCATAAATATCGAAACTTATCGACGTACCGGTATACCGATATTACAACTCGTTGATATCGAAGTAACAACGGTAATAGAAAAAGCTCCGATAGTCCAAGGTCTAGGCTCGATCCCTTTCACGGCAAACTCGTTACGTTCTTTCAGTGCCAGAGCAACTTTGCAGAACTTTGGGCTCTCGTTTCCTGGCCGACTGTGTGCCGCTACTGCGTACGAGGGCACAGGGAAACTGGGAAAAACCTGTGCCGATACCGACGATCATTTTTTTTCACTGAGCATCAGTTGCGTCGCGAATGCTGCGGTGATTGGAAAATTATGATTTTGAAAATTTAACATTTTAAATAATAAACCAGCTGATTCCTATTTTCGGCGCCCTGTACTCACAGAAATATGTAGAAAAGGGGCGAAAAAATCATCCCCCGGAAAACGGTTATCGAGGGTGACAAACTGAAGAAACTCGTGTACATTGATATCGAGAGATTGCAATTTAATTTTATCCACATTTGGGTGTCTTTGAGTTGACTTGTTCTACATTTCGGAGCGAAAGGAAGAAAAAACATTCCAAAAAGAGTTTGGATACTCGCTGAAGCCCTAAAAGCACTAAAAGTACCAAAAATTGAGCAAAATTCTGTAAAAAAGTGTCCCATTTTGCTTGAACCGATTTCCATCCGATCGGTTTACCGATCGAGAAATTTCGATACGTCCGCAAGGGAACTTTTGCTGGATTTCGAATCTATCACTATGAAGAGTAGAGCCAAGATAATATGGTGAATCCCTACGACGACGATCTTAATTGAATTCGCGAAGTTCTTTGCAGAATATTTTCTCACCCTCGCCTCGTGTCGATACGTCGTCACGAACTGAAAAAGTTCGTCACACGAAAAATTTATTCGCCCCTCAAGGGAGTGCAGCTATTTCCTTCACTCTGTTCTTTGCAGAGCTTCGTATCGTATACGAAGAGAACGATAGTCTAGTGTATGTAGGCACGTATGTGAATATTAGTGCATACGTGTACACAAATGTACAGGGATGGGGAATATCTACTTGATAAAGTAGAGCCTCGATCTTATGTACTTTCGAAGCCACGAATAATAAAGTACTCCATATACTGTACAACGAACGAAACGAGCTTTGTGTAAATGTGGTGTGTCGGACGGTCGATCGACGTAATGCTCGGCAAGTGCCAACGAGCGATGCCTCGAACAATTTTATTCAACGATTCTGTTCATCCTTCCATTACCCTCGCCATTTTTTTAAAACCTCTTTATTCTGAATTCTTTTCGTAAAGTTTCGACGAAGAATAACTTTTTGACGCCAAGTCCCATGAAGGCTCGAATTTATTCACGTTCAATGTAACTTTAATTTTTTATTTTCTTTTCTTTCCGGAGACATGAAAAAGGAAAATAATTTTGTTCTTTAGGTGATTTGTTCGTTCTTTGTAAATTTTGGTTGCATTTTTTTTTATAACAGCTGAACTTAAGAAATATTCAAATGAGAGAGTATAAAGAAATTGATAACAAATAGCGTTTTATTTATTTATTCATTTTCTTATATTACTTTATTTTTCGTGGAATTTAGCTTGTGGAACTTCTTTTTCAAGAAAATTTTTGGCTAAATGGAGAAAAAAATGTTCTAACAAAAAAATTAAGGAATCAGCAAATCGGAGAGTATAAGTGTATTAACAGAAATGAATATTTCCTTCGACCATTTCTGTATTTATGGTAAAATTTAGGCTGTGAATCGTCTTTTCTAAAATAGATTTTGGATAGATTGAGATTTTTCATAACAGCAAAAATTTAGATATAAACAAATGAGACAGGCTAGATAAATGAATAGAAAATGTTTTATTCATTTATTTATTATCTTTTTATTTTTTCGCTCTTAGTGGGCTCTAATTTGCGGATCCTCCTTTCTTAAGCATTTTGGCTACCTTGACAAATTTTTTTATAACAACAAAAGTTAAGAAATAAACGAATTAGAGAGAATAAACAAATTAATAGAAAACGTTTTATGCATCCATTCGTTTTCTTTCGTTTCTTTGTTGTTGTTGAAAGTTAGGTTCTGGATGTTCTTTCTTTGTAGATTTTGGCTAAATTATGAAAATTAAAAAAAATTAGGAAATCAACGAACGATAAAATATAAATACATTAAAGGAAAATAATGTTTTATTCATTGATTCATTCACTTTTCAATTAATTATTGCCCACGGAATTTAGGTCGCGAATTATCTTTATTTTTCAAATAGATTTTCGCTAGATTGAGAAGATTTTGGATATCAACAAAAATTACGGAATTAACAAATAAAAGAGTATAAATAAATATATAAAAAATAATATTCTACTCATTCATTCATGATTTTTTCGTCTCTATTTTTGGTGGAATTTAGGTTGTGTATCTTTATTTTTTCATAGACCTTTGCCAAGTTCAGAAGATTTTTGACAACAAAAATTAAGCAATAAACAAATGAGAGAGAATAAAGAAATGAATAAAAATAATTTTATTCTCTCTGGATTTATTTTGGTGGAATTTAGGTTATAGATTATGAGTCCAAAAAACGATTGATATTTCGGTGGCCTCCAGTTGACAAAAAAAAACTTTAAACAGCATTAAAAAATGATATTACTTTAACAATACCATCTCCATTGTTCATAACGAGCGAATTGAATATTATCACTGCGTTGATTGAAATGAGAAAATAAACGTCACCACAATTGTCCGATAAGCACCGATGTGGTTTTTTTTTCTTTTCGAATGCGATGACATTCTATTTTCGGACGCTCGTCTCGGTTTGCGAGATTGGCGTTTCTCGAACTTTGATTGACCTCGCACGCTATAGATACACGTCAAAGTTGACACGATATACAGGGAGTGGTGGGCCGAGTGAAAATAATCAAAAAGTCCTTTATCGATTGATCGCCGTCTGGTCAGAATTTCGTCTGCCGGCTAATGTCCGCGAAACTGATAAAAATTCAAAGCTTTTTTTTTGCTTTCGTTCAGAATGCTAAAGTTTTATCGGGCCAATTAATCGAAGCGACATTCGGTCTCGTTTTTTCTTCTCCTCTTATAAAAAGAGGCTGCCTTGGATTTGGTTCTTACGTAATCTCGGGACTGACCACATGTTCTTTGTATGCGTCATAGCTGTAACGTTGACATGAATAAACCGCAGATCCTCTGCGATGGAAGTAACGAGCGAGGATTTCATCTGCACGTGACTGCGAACGAAAAAAATACAATCGGAAACCAAAATTGAAGACGTTTCCATTGTTGGGTTCGTTTGAGTTGCGATTGAATTTAATTAAAATGTAATTACGGTCAAAAAGTATAAACTAATATATTGTATAAAGTTATATTGTTAATTTAGTTAAATTAATATTGTGAAGTTATGAAGTAATAAAGTTAAATTAATATATTGTATAAAGTAAATTGTATAAAGTATACAAATATATTGTATTGTAAATTATAAATTAATATAATTAATATATTGTTTATTGAACAACGATATTTTGAAAATACCAATAATTGCCAATATTTGACTTGTACAATTTTTCGAATCATTTCGAATGGAAATACGAGAAATATGAATTATATTCATTTGTTAAAAATATCTATATATATTCTCTTTATATGTAGTCATTTTTTTCCAAAGTTCGCCCACAAAAATTACTCAAACGTTGACAGGATTCCCATAAGAGATAGGAGAACCCAAATCCTAAAAAAGATGTATTAATAGAAATGGAAAAATAATAGTAATAAAATATTTAAAATAATGTTTGTTGCATTCCAACGACGCAAACTTCAACGTCATTTCTTTTACCTGTTAAAAATATGGCAGATAGAATCTTGTCAAATATAAATCGATCTCTTGGTTTCTCTCGAAAATTATTATTTTAGACGAACTGCGATTTTACTTTAGTTAGTGAGTGCGATTTTCGCGAATTATTTCAGGTCTTTGAACGTAAGGAGGATAAGAATGGAAGGGAGGAAATTGTGTTGTGACAAATTCATTGAAAAATTTATACATTTTTTCAAAGACTCATTAGAGAATTATACATAGTATTAGACATTTATAAATATCATCAGAGGATGATGAATTTTATTAGAAACTTATTAAGGAATTACAAATTTTATTGCGAGACTTATTAGAGTGTTATAAATAATGTCAGAAAATTAGCACTTTTGTTAGAGAGTGATTAGAGAATTATGAATTTTGTTACAGAGTTATCAAAGAATCGTACATTTTGTTAGAGAGTTACTAGAGAATTATAAATACCATCAGAGAATTATAAAATTGATTAGAGAGTTATTAAAGAATCATATATTATATCAGATTATAACAATAAAAACTTCTGCCTAGGTATAAAAATGGTAAAAATCGTCTGCCTAAAATGGTAAAAAATGCAGCCTCGTGAACGTTATGTTGTCCTGCTTCAATAACACTAACCACTTACTTAACTGAATAATCAGAAAATAATTGAAAATAAATTTATAAATTATGAATTGTTAGAGAATTATAAATTTCGTTACAGAGTTATTACAGAATCATACATTTTGTTAGAGAGTTATTAGACAATTATAAATACCATCAGGGAATTATGAAGTTTATTGGAGAATTATAGAACAATCATAAATAATACCAGAGGACAATAAAAACTTCTACCTAGGGATAAAAATGATAAAAATAAACTGCCTGAAATGGCAAAAAATACAGCCTCATGAAAAAGTAACGAATTCTCGTACCGTTATTTTCCCTGATTCAATGACAATAATCACTCGCCAACCTGAGTAAGTAGCAAATAATAGTGCGCCACAAAAAGTGCTCACCCCATAACCCCAAAAATTGATTACCACATTAACCACAATTGGAGCATAATTATTTTTTAATAATTTAAAAACATGTATCTCGCGTCTATAGGTTCCGTGCATAGTCCAGTATCTACCACGAATTCCCATATATCGGCTAGACGAAATCACGTGGCCTTGAACGTTCCAAGTATCCAGCGATGTGCGTCAGCTTCAGGGCAAACTAATCCAATGCGCCCTCAAGTGCAATCGATCAAATTACATTGCTCGATGTGTCCAAACTTCGTCCACAATCGCGTGCTTCTTTTTTCATTGATTTATCGTGCAAACACGTGGTCGGCGGAGTGTTTGACCAAAACGTCACTTTACTACTGATTCGCCGGAGCGAACGAAGCTTTCCGCAAATTGGACAAAAAAATGTTTTCCACGTGTAAAAAATTACTCGCCCAGATACCGGTAAGGTAACGGTACCAATGCTCGGACGGGTACCACTGTTCGGACAGTAGTTCGAATATTTCACTATATTAGGTATATAATTGATAGGTAACGAAAAGTAACGCTTGCATTCTATTCAGCCTTCAACTATTAATTTATTACTGGAAAATTGTACGCTAATAACAATTTTTAGTAGTAAAATTGACGAATTATATTAACGAGCCTGCGTCAGTCATGTCATCAATGCACTTTTCTAATCCGAAGAGCTGAAGAATTGCGATAATTTGTGATAGTAATAGGGGTCTATTTTTTATCGATTTTTAAACTAGACCTATGACTAATCGAAAGCGAATCGAACTGACTTTTCGACGCCGTCGTTACATTTCGGTTTGGATAAGGTTTTATATAATAAATTCGGCGACTCATTAATTGGGACATCTATCACACGAACATGTGTCACATATTTAGATAATATAATAGGTAACGTAACTAATCGCGACGCAAACAAAGTTTGTGGTTATGTAGCCGGCTTTCCGTGAGGTTATACGGAATCGATGCCGTTTTTTTCTTACTTATATATTCGAAATGTGCCCGGAGAGTTACTTTCTTTACTAATATATCGAAATATTGCTTACGGGGGTCAAGTCACCAAAAAATTATGACAATATATGGTCAGTATATGGATGAATAAAAAAGAGTTCTCACGTACCTGTTCAATTGAAACCTTGTAACTATAAGAATCAATTTTTGCATGTCCGAAAACTGAGACGTCATAATGGTCGGTTATGGAGACGTGTCGGAAAATTGGGTCATGATAGTGTCCGAACATAGGTACTAACAGCTGTCCGAAAATTGATACATTTGGTACTATTGAACATTTAAATGTATAAAAATAAAAATATTTAACTTTTCGGCAGTTAAGGATGTTGAGTCCCTATGAAACATGTTAATCTTAATTGTTCAATAAATAGCTTCTTAATCGTCATGAAATTTTTACACGACCTCCTGCATACTTCATGTAAAAACATGCCAAATTTTCAGAATTCTATCATCATAACTTCAACCTCCTTAAGGGTTGACATAAAAAATAATAAGAAAATTCTGAAAATTTGGTATGTTTTTGTATGAAGTATTTAAGAGGTCGTGGTAAAACTTCAGGACGATTAGGAAGCTCGTTATTAAAAAATTAACATTTTGTTAAGAACAATTTTTAAAAGAAATAAAAAAAATTTGTCAATAAACTTCGTTTTGTTTCCGTTGCTTTCAGTATATTGTAGATATTATAAAATTGAGAGGTCAAAAAAAAAACTTATTGCAAAGTTACATCAGTTTCCATATAACAACATTTAATTTGTGAATGTTAATCGTTCAATAACGAGCTTCCTAATTGTCGTGAAATTTTTACACGACCTCTGAAATACTTCATACAAAAACATACCAAATTTTCAGAATTTTATCATCATTTGCGATTTGGGACTCAACATCCTTAATGCATGTGTTTTGAAAACTAGAACTTACGAGCTTGCAGTTAGATGCGGTCATTGTTTTTTTAAACGGTCCATAAATGAATAATAATTCCTACAATCTAAGGATGCCCTTAACCGTCCGAGCATTGGTATCGTTGCCTTAATGAAAATGAAGACTAGAAGAAGGAATTCTTTCGAGTGGCAGCTCGAAGGTGAGGGCGAGAAATTCGCTGGACGGATGAGGCAAGTGCCCGATGTCGATACAACAAAGGCGCGAACTTAAATTGGGTTAATTGGACACCAACGTGGATTTTCAGTGACACGGTAACCCGCACACCGTGTCTTTGCTCCTATCCGGAATGAACCTACACGAAATCTCGCCTCGCCAACGATGAGGGAGGACGAGGCAAAAAAGTTGGAGATTGGACAAAAGAGCGCGGGAGCTTGCGCAATTTCTCGTATAATCGGACAAAAGGATTTGTTAACGCGTAACGGAGCGGACTAACGAACCCAATGGGAACGAGACGAGGTCAAGGGAAGCAATGTGCAAGTCGTTAATCAGCCGGTCCCGGAATCACGGATGCTCTTGCATGCCGCGACGAAATTTCATTCAGCCACTTTAGTGGCCTTTCAGAGGAAAATCCCCATGTCTGATGGCACTCTGATGGACGTGCGGAGGTTCGCGAATTAATTGCTCGTTACGTCGTTGCGTTCACCCGCGAGTAATTGTTTTTTTTTTGTCGCGACTAACATGGAACGTCATTCAAGTGTCCGCCTTCGATTTTATCGAAACGTATATACGTGATAAAGCATTGAAAACTATTTGGCACGTATTTTTTTTATTGGCGGCCACCCCTCGGGGAAAAGGCGTGTCGAGGGGTGGTTTCGCATATTCACCCATAAGGGGTCCACTGATCTGAATGGAACGAAAATCAAAATTCTTCGAATGTAAAGCGATGAAAAAGCACTTTAGAAGTATTGAAGAATAAATAAATTGTGGGGTGGAACGCCTTTCTTCGAGGGGTGGTTTTCCCCCTTGAAACCGTATTTCCGGCGATAAGAAAAAAATACGTGTCAATAGAATATAAGTTTTCAATACTTTATCCCATATATGAGTTTGAACGAAATCGAAGGCAAGCACTTGATGGGGGAGATAACTTTAGGCGATGAAAAAAATGCTGATTTTCTTTTTCTTTTTAAGAATAGATTTTTTTCGCGGTTTTTGAGACTTAGACAAGGGGGGATACAGAATTTCTTCTAGGGTGGGGGGATGTGATTATTCTGGGACTCCATGGGTTTTTTTTGTATAATCGATTTGGACCATACGGGGGGCACGTGCCCCTCGTGCCAACCCCCCCCCCCCCTCCGTTCAATCCGCCCGGGGACTTTATTACTACTCTTGGCTGCTACATGGTATTTTTTATTTTTTATTAATGTTTAAAACCAGCGGTGGTATGGCACGGTCTTCTAAACAAGTTTCGGCGAATGGTGTCAGACGGCGTGGCATGTAGCGTTGGCGGAATTAATGTGAAAAACAACCAGCGAAGATTTTTCTTTCATTAACACTCGCACACAGAATATGAACCACGAAAAAGAGCGAAATGTTGAAAATCGATGAAACAGTACGCTTTAAAACAAAAAGATCGAATTTTCCGAACAATATTGCTACATTTTGCAACAAAAAATGGCTTTTTTATTTTAAAAACGTTCAAGGGGGTCAGACAGTAAGGTTAGAAAGTTTTATACCAAATTTCATCAGAATCGGTCGATTCGTTTTTTAGCTATACGTCATCCCAGTTTTGAAAATGCAGTTTAGAAGACCATACCGCCGCCATTTTGGAGTTTGATAATAATAAAAAAAATATCATGGAAACAGCCAAAAGTAGTAATAAAACGTACCCTAAGTCTTAAAACTGGCGAGGAGATCTTTCCTTAAAAAAAAAACATGAAAATCAGCAATTTCTTTTTCCTAAAGGAATGTTCATGAGTGAGGGGTTTCTTGTAAGAGTTAAATTCGAAAAACTTTCAACGTGTTTTTTAAACAGCGATCTGCACAAACCATCGTATGTACCACATTTACAATTTTTTTGTTCGTTATGAAAACTGTTGAAGATACGTAAAATGATACTCCTTGGTGTAGAAAAAAAATGCAAGCCCGAATAGGTTTTCCCATAAAATTTTAAGACTAATTAAGTTAAATTTAAGATTGATTTAATCGAAGACAAAAATTTGTCGTTATTCCGGCCATGAGATAGGTGCAACTCGTTATAAGTAAAAAATGATAAAACAGCAGATATTCAAAGTTTCCTCCTGTTACGAGAAATTTCGTAATAAGCAGGTTTGCCTAACTTCACTAGAATTACTCGAATTTAAGGATGTTGAGTCCCCAATCGCAAATGATAATAAAATTCTGAAAATTTGGTACGTTTTTGTATGAAGTATTTTAGAGGTCGTGTAAAAATTTCACGACAATTAGGAAGCTCGTTATTGAACAATTAACATTCACAAATTAAATGTTGTCTTATGCAAACTGATGTAACTTTGCAATAATTTTTTTTTCACCTCTCAATTTTGTAATATCTACAATATACTGAAAGCAACGGAAACAAAACGAAGTTTATTGATACATTGTTTTTTATTTCTTTTAAAATTTGTTCTTAGCAAAATGTTAATTTTTTAATAACGAGCTCCCTAATCGTCGTGAAATTTTAACACGACCTCTTAAATACTTCATACAAAACATACCAAATTTTCAGAATTTCCTTATTATTTTTTATGCCAACACCTAAGGAGGTTGAAGTTTTGATGATAGAATTCTGAAAGTTTGGTATGTTTTTACATGAAGTATTCAGGAGGTCGTGTAAAAATGTCATTACGATTAAGAAGCTATTTATTGAACAATTAACATTAACATGTTTGATAGGGACTCAACATCCTTAAAAATAAATATCAAGATTTTTTACACGTGGCCTAGTTTTTATGCGATGAATAAAATGAATAAAATGAAAGCTTCTCTATCTCTCTCTCTCCTCGACAGTACTCCAATTACCATAACCTATTTTTATGTATTTTCATTATTGAAATTATTATTAATATTCAATCGTTATTATTAATATTGCTAATTATTTTCGTATTATGGCTACGATTTTACTTATTGTTAATTAGTTTGAAAATTTATATTCCATCCTGTCTCATGTCTGCTTCTTTTATTTCTGTGATGAAAATTAAAAGAAGTCGTTTTTTCACTACCTTTTGTAAAATTGCTCTAAGGAACGCTAGGGCTCTCTCTCTCTCTCTCTCTCTCTCTCTCTCTCTCTCTCTCTCTCTCTCTCTCTGTCTATCCCCCTCTCTCTGCAAAGGCCGCACAGAAAAAAACTATCAACAACATGAAAACTCACTTGTCCCAGGCAAAAAAGGTACGTTGTTTTTTTTTTTTTTAAATCCCACGCCTTCCGCTCTCGACTCGCTTTTATTGTGGTCTGGTTCCCCTCACTGGCGACTCGCGGGAGTAGTTTCACGTGCGAAGCACCAAAAGCAGTGTGCGCATAAAAAAGGCGAAAAAAAGTTACCCACGAGGTGCTTTGGCCCTCGACGATTTTTTTTTGCCTCGTTTTAGGTTTTTTCTCCTTGCGTACGTTTCCTCGGTGTTCTCTTCATCGCCGTTCGCAAACCAGACGTCATATTGTTCCGCTTTCCTTCTAGTTTGAGACGAGGGCACATATAGCGCGCGGCTGACCCGTAACAAGGCCACGTAATTGCAGGCGCCCTAAAACTACCGCTAACTGCATGTACACTTATGACTGTGCACATAGCTAAATTAGCTCCAGTACCGAAGCGCGCCCGTGTGCTCGGAACTGTGAAATTTCTGCTCCCCCGCCAACCTCCGGCTCTTTCGTGAAATTCTATACGTTCTTTTGCTCTAACTCTTTCTTCTTCGTATGAGCCTGTAGACGAGACCCCTTAAGAAGATTTCTTAGACAGTATTACCTTCTCCTTCGTCCCCCCCCGTAGTCGTATTAAATTTGGAAATATTTTTACAATCCGAAGAAAAACTGCGTATACGAAACGTCCTCGGTGCAAAACTTATAAACAGCGAATTTTTATTTATTGTCAAAATAACATTTTGGATAATTTGATCAGCGCAAAAAATTTATTCCGTCATCGTAAGGTTTTATTCGCCCCCCCCCCCCCCCTCCACCACTATATCGTGAGACAATATTTTTATCGACTTATATTTAATTCCATGTAAACAAATTAAATTTCATTGTTGCTATATACATAAAATAAAAATTATTATTACCGATATAAAAACATGAGAATCTCCAATCATTTTAATATTTTTAGACCGGTCAACACAAATTTTGAGTCTGGGGTCTAGATGTCAAATTTTAATATCTTCCACGTAGCTAATAAAAGAAATGGATTTACTAGACATAGTTTGCTTTTGTTATTCAAGCGTGCTGCTATCTGCTGCCTATACTGTTAACCAAGCACTTCAAGATTTATTTATCAACGTAAAGAAGACAAGAGCAAACTTTATAAGTAACGAATAAAGATTTTCGTTATTATTCGATGTATAGAATGAAAGTTTATTTAGTAAAATACGAGCACCAAAAAAATTGTTGACCCGTGTTATCAAGCTTATTAAAAAAAAGTTCTCAAATGCATTCGAATTCAATGTACCTGAAAATAACTTATGTAGATAATCTCCTACGCAAAACGATATTTAATGAAGCGAAATACTTTAAGGCCTTAGGCCACAGTAACGGGTATAAAATCATGTGCGAATTTAACAATCTTTTTTCATATTGAAAAGTGATTCACACATAAAATTAATTACGCATCTATTTAGTATGAATATCAGTCTGCTAGAATTTTTTTGTCCATGTACTAAATGGCCGACTATTAATATTTTCTTTTGTTACCTTTTTTTAGGCGCTCGGCGGCGTGACATTTAGCATTCACAATTTTTTACCTTGAACAAAACCAAAAATTCTTTATTAAAAAATATTGTTTTATTCAAAACAATATTAAATTGAATAAAAAAATATTGTATTATTAATTAGGAATTAAAAGAATATTGTTTTATTCAAAAGTTGTAAGTATTTGAACTTAAAAAATGAATTTTCAGTGAAAAATTTCGTTATAACCGCTCATAAGCTGCTCATAAAAGGAAAACTTTTCGATTCATCAAAAATTCCGTACGTACTTCTCTGCGAAATGCAATTAGGAACATAACTTTTAAATTTGAAGTAAATCGTGTGAAAATTGTTAAAGTTATTTGTCACGCCAATTGGAAAAAAGCTGTTTCGAGAAGTTTCGAGTAGTCGGCCTATTTGTACATCGAAAAAAAAAAATTCTAACAGCTTGATATTCATACTAAATAAATGTGTAATTAATTTAATGAGTGAATTCTTCTTATTTTTCTTTAACTTTTTCATGCGAAAAATGGTCAAATTCGCACATGATTTTATACCCGTTACTTCGCCTAAGGCCTTAAAGCTCTCGATCGATACGAAATTATAAGTACCGCGTGTTATGGATCGCCCTGTAGACGTGCACTCACAACTTCAACGGCTCGTTGTTTCCTCTGCAGTCTCCTTTCCCCTGGCCCCCTCAACCCAGTCGTTTGTTCGGGGATCTTGCTGAAATGTTCACGACCACCGCGAAACTTCACTCTCGGGGTTACGCGCAAAACACGAGAGAGGTGGCTGTAGCGCGACGGAGAGACGAGGGCTTTTACTCTCTCGTGTGTGGCGAGCCGCGTATATGTGCAGTGGAAATGGAGAAGCTTTTGCGAATATCCGGCAAAGTGGCACGATTAAGCGCTACTCGAGTAATTCTAGATATATATCAGCCCTCCCTCCCCTCTCAACTCCCGAATACATAGTGCCCTACATATAGATACATACTTATGTGTGTGTGTACGTGCGTGAATGCGCGCCTATATGCACATTCATTTCGCATAGGTAGAAATAAATTATACCCGGTGGATACACATATGCAGGGAGATTCGGAGGTGTAGCGAGGGCTAGGAGGGCAGGGGGCTGGGAGGGCAGGGAAAATAGGAAAGTCGATATGGCGTACTTAAGGATGTTGAGTCCCAAATCGCAAATGATGATAAAATTCTGAAAATTTGGTATGTTTTTGTATGAAGTATTTCAGAGGTCGTGTAAAAATTTCACGACAATTAGGAAGCTCGTTATTGAACAATTAACATTCACAAATTAAATGTGGTTTTATGGAAACTGATGTAACTTTGCAATAAGATTTTTTTTTGACCTCTCAATTTTATAATATCTACAATGTACTGAAAGCAACGGAAACAAAACGAAGTTTATTGATACATTTTTTTTTATTTCTTTTAAAAATTGTTCTTAACAAAATGTTAATTTTTTAATAACGAGCTTCCTAATCGTCGTGAAATTTTAACACGACCTCTTAAATACTTCATACAAAAACATACCAAGTTTTTAGAATTTTCTTATCATTTTTTATTTCAACCCTTAAGGAGGTTGAAATAATGATGATAGAATTCTGAAAATTTGGTATGTTTTTACATGAAGTATTCAGGAGGTCGTGTAAAAATTTCATGACGATTAAGAAGCTATTTATTGAACAATTAACATTAACATGTTTCATAGGGACTCAACATCCTTAACAACCCTTCCTGGACACACTGGGTCATTTGGAACTGGACGCAATGAAATAAAATGCTTTCCTAAAACTGAAAGTTTTCAATAATGTTTCACAACAATTCAATTTTATACTTCGCGGATTTTAACTATGCAGATATATTAAGAAATGTTTAAAGGATATCCCGGATTTTTGTCAATAAAATAATCAACCAAAGGGTTGTTGAGGGCAGGTGGCCGAAGTACAATCCGGGTCGAAATGACCCAGTGTGTCAAAGTCGTGACCAAATATATAAGTGTGTCAAGGAACCGTTAAATAATTTATTTTAAAACTGTAATCACCTTCAATCATGTTGAAACCGTATGGCGAATCAAAAAAATGTCCCGGCTGCCTCGCTCGTTTGCCGCCTTTTCCAATCCTGGCATACCAGCTTTGAGCTCACGTCGTTGGCCGTTTAAATTCACCAGTTGGCAATCCTAAAAATAAAATAATAAATATTTCGGGACAATCAGTAAAATGTGAAAATCCGGGTTAAAGTTATGCCGAATTTGGTTGTAATGGTTTTTCCAACTTTTGGGTACCCATTTATTAAATTTTACAAGATAAATATACGCAGATTCATTATGATTTGATTAATACCATTTGTTTAATTGCTCAGCAAGTACTGTCGTGTTCCTAATAAAACCTCCACCCGCATATCGTGCCAATTACTTTGAAAAGTAGTTCATGTCGATGCGTATCATTTGTAGAATTGGCATGCGAAAAACCAAAAGCAGATGATTTTTTTTCCAAAAAATGACGTGAAGCCCAAAATCTCGAAAACCGTGGGACTTTTACTAAACTGAAATTCTAGCATCTATTTACTAACTCTAGTAGGACTATTTACTATTTACCAACTATTTAGTAGGACTATTTACTATTTACTGTCATATTTAAAAAAAGGTCAAATTATAGGTGACTTAACTTTTGACAGGCTGTAACTTTGCCACAGTTAGTTTTACGAAATTTTGACAAAGGACCTTTTTTGTAGAGCGTTCAATTTCCTATAAAAATATGTATTGAGATTTTTGGTACGTTACTTTATTAGCTAGTTATAAAAATCAGAAGCAGCAAAGAAAATGTTTCCTATGTTATTCTTATGGGAAATCGAAAAGTGCGATGCGCCACCCCCTAATGTCAATATTAAAATCTTAAATTTTAATTGGCGCCTTTGTATACCTAAATGAAACTTTTAAACCTGTTTGGAAGAAAATTAAAAAATTTTTTTTTTTTTAAACACCCTAATATATATATATATATATACATATGGAAGGCATTCCGTGCCAATTCCACTGGAAGTTCCTTCCGCCAGCGTTTCAATTGAACTACTTATTATTCATTGTACTTCCTAGAATGAAATTGCAGCGTTTGCACAACTACATTTTTGTGCTCATGTGCGTATGCCCTGACGTGCTCTTATGCCCCCAATCTTTTCCCTTTGCCCAACATTTGTCCCTTCGCATTTCCAGTTCCTGAGAGGCCCCCTGGAGTATTGCCCACGGGCACTTCCTGATTCATTAATATATCGCGTTTCCACGAGGGCACAGGGAAACTGAATAATCTGCGTGGATCAAGGCAGCTGCATTTTCTGTACTATATCAATGTAGCTATAAACTCAGTAAAATTGCGGCCGCGTTCGGTATTCGGCGGCGCCCAATGCGGGCCTAAGCGGTCACCCATCTAAGTAGTCGCCCAGGTCGACGCAGCCTGACATGATCTACGGCTATATGCACGGATATTCGTTCGCAGAAGCTTCCGCAATTTCCGCTTTCTCGTATATACAGTGAAATTCCAGAGCCCGTAGCTGTGCGTAGCAAAAATAAATAGTGGAAAAACAACCCAGTTTTTTTTTCGAATACCCCATTGTACAGGCGAAACTCTCCGTATCGATTCTCCCCAAATCAAATAACGAACCAGCCCACGTTCAGCTCGCGCGCTATGTGCCAAATCCCTGTCCGAAAAAAGTGCAGTCACGTGTTTTTTTTCGCAAAATTCGTTAAGGGGTTAGGCTATTGTGAAAATGACGAAGGCTCGTTCGTCGCTTGGGGCAACTCAAATTGAAGAGGAGTGTTTAACATATGGTGCAGGAATTGCGGATTGAAGGTAAGCTTGTGGTACCAACGATAGAACTGCTAGTGATACTTTAAGGGGGAAGAAACCCCTAAGCGAGGAAAAAGCTGCTGATTATCATGATTTTTTTTCAAAAGGAAAGATTTCTTCGCCATTTTTGAGACTCAGGATATGATTTATTACTACTTCTAGCTGTTACGTGGTATTTTTTTATTTATCAATCTTTAAAAATGGCGAAGGTATAGCACGGTTTTCTAAAGGGGTTGCGGCGGACGTTGTCAGACGACGTGACACGTAGCATCGGCGGGATTAATTTGAAAAAACCAACGAAGATTTTTCTTTCATTAATACTCATACGCAGAATATGAACCAAGAAAAAGTGAGAAATGTTGAAATTCGCTGTAATGGTACGGTTTGAAACAAAAAGATTGACTTGTTAAAAAAAAATAGCTGCATTATGCAGTGAAGAAATACTTTTTTTCTAATTTACAAAAACATTTGGGTTTGCGTTTTAGACAATAAGGTTAGAAAGCTTTATACCGAATTACATCAGAATTGGTCGACTAGTTTTTTAGCTATATCTAACGCCAGTTTTGAAAATGCAGTTCAAAAGACCGTGCCACACCTTCGCCATTTTTTAAGATTAATAAAAAGTAAGATATCATGTAACAGCAAAAAGTACTAATAAAACAAGCCCTAGGTCTCAAAAATGGCAAAGAAATCTTTTGTTTTTAAAAACATCAGGAAAATCAGGAAAAAAATTCCTCGCCTAGAGGTATCTCCTTTAGGCGATACCTCTTTACACGATTTCCCTCCTCAAGCGCTTTCTTCTCGAAACGATGTTTTTCAAAACGGTGTACACGATATCTCGAAGTCTAACAATCGGATTGACTTGAAATTTGAAACACTTATTCAGCGTAATAGTAGTTTAGCCTTGACCAAAGCTTTTCTTCGTAACATTTTTTCCATTAGTTATTAACAGTAATGCCATTGTTCCTAAAAAAAATCAAATAAAAAGATATCGAAATTTTTTCTTTTGATGATTGAAACACGGCGACAACAAAAAAGCTCGGTCAGGTCTTATACAATATTATTTATCTTGAGAGAAAAAAAACTCGTATTTCAATTCCAGATCTACTAAGTAGCCAAAATCGAGTAGGGGAGCTCCGGGCAGCGCGAACAGCTCAGGTCTCCCCTGCACCGTTAGGACCCTCCTGTACAAAGGTCCTTCACGAGATTGTTTATAACCTCTTTAATTATGAGTATTTTTTAATGAAATTTGGTACACATATTTGTACGTACAAATAAACGTCCAAACAATTCTTCAATTATCTCACTTATTTCTACAAAATAGATTTTTCTAACTAATTCTGATTTTCGGATCGACACAGTAGCCTAACCCCTTAAATCTTCACACAAATGCTTCACACAAATGGCGTTAAGATCAAAGGCAATCGCAGCCGTTTTCTCTACCCCTGTAAGATGACACTTCCTCTTCATGCGATCCTGTCAACACTTTGTATGACTCACGACTGTGGCAAATCCCATGTTGGAGTATGCATCGTTGTAGGGCAACGGAAATAAATTATTTTCAATTTATAACATATTTTTTGGTCCATTTAGGCTATGAAAATCACACATCCATGTATCCTCGGGAGACATTCGGGACTTTAATTTAAAACAACATATAAAAAAATTGGATCAAAATAAAAATAAAGAAGTAAAAAAATAATTCCATTCCAACGATGTAAACTTCAATGTTGTCGAATCCCGAGATGTTTTTCGACCCGAAAAATCGTCGCACAAAATTAACAAAAAATAGGTGACATTATTGGAAAGACGGCATTGATTCTAGATTTTCGCGGACGCTACTAACCGGAGAAAATTGAGAACACATTTTTGAAAATTCAACGGCAAATTTTTTCGAAAGGCCTTACTCGTTCGTGTGTGAATATTTATTCTTGCCACACGTTTCGCGGCGCGTTCACGTCCATATACATCCGCATTGCTGGTGGTTCCTCGGTTGTGCGGGAGCATTCGTTCGCGGTTATATTAATAGAAAAAGGTTAAGCGAGATGCCAGTCAAGAGCCAGGACAGCAGCTCGTATGCGAAGAGGTCGGTGTGCTCAGGATTTCTAACCGTTAAATTGCATGCACCATTCTGTCAGTCGCCTATCTGAATCTGTGTGTATACAGGGTGACAATTATAAGCTGCCCATGTGTTTCTTAAGGGCCTTGCGCGGAGACTTTAGTTTACAATACTCTTCGAGAAAAAACAGACAGAGTATTTTTGTGACGAGTCATACTTGTCAGAAAAAATTGAGCGTTCTGGTAAAAAAAATCACCATTTCATTTTGCGTGCAACTGAATGAAGATTATCAAATCCTCAATACAAAACACTCCTAAAAACTTTTTTATAGGTCTCATCAGCGAAGAAAAAATCATCAAAGATGCATTTTTAAGTGAATAAGTCGAATTTAATTGTATGAAAAAAAGCTTGTTACTAGTGTTTCGTATTTGGAATTTGATTATCTGCTTTCAGGTAAACGCAAAATAGAATTTTTATTTTTTTTTCAGAATGTTGATATTTTTATTGACAAGTACTACTCGTCATAAAAATACGCTGTATTTTTTTCGAAGAGGACTCGAAAAACTGTCGAATATCGTTTTTTTTTTCGGTCGTAAAATCGCCGCGCTAGGGCCTTAAGGAAAACATGGCCAATTTATGAACACCACCCGGTATATAAATATATATATATATGTTCCATTTCCGAGTTTCCATATATTTCTCTGTCATCCGTTCATTCTCACCGCAAAGTGTCTCCACCGTGCATGCGTCGAGAGTTTCTTCGTCTCGGCAAGATCTACTCGTCTTTTGCGCCTAATTGTACAGCAGCGAGTGACAGAGATAAAAAGGAAGAGAGAGACATTTCCTGACGAAAATTTTACTGGACCGGAAGCTGCGTATCGAAATTCGATTTCTTAATTAAGGGGTTAGACTACTGTGAAAATGACGAATGCTCGTTCGTAGCTTGAGGCAACTCAAATTGAAGAGGAGGTTCCAATATATGGTGCAGGAATCGCAGATTGAAGGTAAACTTATGATTGCAACGATAGAACGGATAGTAAAACTTTTAACGCGTTCCTCTCGAAACTGAGAGCGTCTCAAAATCACCTGACATTTTAATTTACTAATAAAACGTATTATTTATTAGAAAAGAACCAATATTTTTATTTCAATATAAGGTACAAACAATTAATAATAAAGAAATTTTCAATAACATTTTGGCATAATTGCGGACCAATTTCGTTAATGGTGCGTTCGATTGCTTCCTTGAGCTCCGGAATGGTCTGTGGATAATTGGCATACACTTTTCCTTTCGGAAAAGCCCATGGCAAGAAGTCCAATGCGTTAAATCGCACGATCTTGGTGGCCAATTCACATCGACGAGACGCGAGATAACACGGCCATGAAACTTCGTCTGCAATAACTATGCAGTAACAATGCAGCAAATAGCAATTTCTATGCGTTGCTCGATCGTGTCATTCTCCATGACTAAACCTCGATACTCCCTGATGCCAGTTGTCAAAGAACAGTTCTCAATGCTCGCCATAAAAAAAATGGCGCGCCATTTAAAATGGCAGGTCATTTTGAGACAACCTTTATGCTTTTCAAAACGGTGTACATGATTTCTCGACATCTAATATACGGTTTGATTAAAAATTCGGTACACTTGTCCTGTGTAGTAGTAGTTTAGTCTTGACCGACGTTTTCCTTTTGAACATTAACATAGCTCATTAGTTATCAACATTAATGATGTAAATTGTCCTCGGAAAATCGAAGAAAAAATTCAAATTTGTTTTTTGATTGAAACGCGATAACAAAAAAACTTGGTCAAGTTGTGGCTAATATTATCTAATTAAAGAAAAAAAACTCATTTTTTGTTTCAGGTCAAGTGGGAGGTTGAAATAAAGTGCACCATTGAACTCCTCTCGACCAAAGGTCCTTCACGGGATTATTTATAACTCCTGTGATTATTAATATTTAAAAATGAAATTTGCTACACGACTTTGTTGGTCTAGATACAAATAAATGTCCAAACGATTTTTCAATCATTCTACTTATTTCTCCAAGATAATTTTTTTTACACATCGCTGATTTTCGGGTCGTCTCCATATTCTAGCCCTGTAATAGAATTGATGCAGCATTGACCAAATATGGCAGCATGAATTCTTACGCGCAATTTTTTCGCCTTTTAAGGTAATGAAAACCGAGAAAAAGTGTTTTTCTGTTTTTGTCCAATTTATTATCGTTTGATGGTATCATTAAGGATGTTGAGTCCCAAATCGCAAATGATGATAAAATTCTGAAAATTTGGTACGTTTTTGTATGAAGTATTTCAGAGGTCGTGTAAAAATTTCACGACAATTAGGAAGCTCGTTATTGAACAATTAACATTCACAAATTAAATGTTGTTTTATGGAAACTGATGTAACTTTGCAATAAGTTTTTTTTTTGACCTCTCAATTTTATAATATCTACAATATACTGAAAGCAACGGAAACAAAACGAAGTTTATTGATAAATTTTTTATTATTTCTTTTAAAAATTGTTCTTAACAAAATGTTAATTTTTTAATAACGAGCTTCCTAATCGTCGTGAAATTTGAACACGACCTCTTAAATACTTCATACAAAAACATACCAAATTTTCAGAATTTTCTTATCATTTTTTATTTCAACCCTTAAGGAGGTTGAAGTAATCATGATAGAATTCTGAAAATTTGGTATGTTTTTACATGAAGTATTCAGGAGGTCGTGTAAAAATTTCATGACGATTAAGTAGCTATTTATTGAACAATTAACATTAACATGTTTCATAGGGACTCAACATCCTTAAATGTCTGGAGAGCGAAATACCTTTGCGTGAATTAGTGGATGTTGTACGGGTGTCTCATAATATACGGTGGCCTCGTAACAATTTCCGCCCTCAAGGTCCATTAGGTTAGAATCATTTCCGAGCCAACGACGGCCCCTCATTGATTCCTAGATTGATGCAAGCCTAAATTGCACACCCCCTCCATCCTCCCTTGCATATAGTTTTCGCCACTGGTGCGGTGACCGCTTAGCCGTGCCCCAGCTGGCGCATTAACCAGTCAGCAGAAGGCCGGTACTTCGGACATGGAACATCGCTTAAGGGGGGAGGTATCTTTGGGCGAGGGAATAATTTGCTGTCTTTCATCATTTCTTTTTCAAAGGACCGATTTCTTGACTACTTTTTAGCCCTAGGGTATGTTGTATTACTAATTTTGGCTGTTACATGGGATTTTTTTTATTTATCTTTAAAAATTGCGGAGGTATGGCACGGTCTTCTAAACTGCATTTTCAAAACTGGCGTGACGTACAGCTAAAAAACTAATCGACCGATACTGATGAAATTTGATATAAATCTTTCGAAACTTATAGTCTAAAACATGAACCTAATCTTTTTTGAAAATAAAAAAAAAACGTATTTTTTAAAGCAGATTGTAGCTTTTTTTCGGAAAATCCTCATTCTTTCACGGTCCATATACTGCGTATGAGTGTTAATAAAAAAAAATCATCGTTGGTTTTTTTAAAAGATTAATCCCGCCGAAGCTACGCTGTCTGACAACATCCCCCGCAATCCGTTGAAAAGTCCATGCCATACGGCCGCCATTTAAAAAAATAAAAATGCCATGTAGCAATAAAATGCCAAAAAATGCCAAAAGTAGCAATAAAACCTATCTTAAGCCTAAAAAATGGTGAACAAACCTTTCCTTTAAAAAAAATATGAAAATTAGCAATCTTTTCTTCCCTCTCAAGTGTCCGCCTTCGATTTTGTTGAAACCCATATATGTGATAAAGCGTTGAAAATTATAAACACATATTTTCGTATCGGGGCAAAATCGGGTTTAATGGGGGAAACCACCCTTCAAAGAAAGGCGTGTCGACGGGTGATTTTGCAATTTCACCCACAAGCAGTCCACCGATCTGAATGAATCAAAATTCTTCTAGAAAGATAGAAATATTGAACACAAATTAATTAAGGGGCGGCACGCCTTTCTTCGAGGCGCGGTTTCCCCCGTTAAAACCGTTTTCCGGTGATGAGAAAATCCGTGTCCAATAGTTTTCAATGCTTTATCACATATATGAGTCTCATCAAAATCGAAGACTGACACCTGAGTGATGTTCCTTGTGAGACCTTGGTGTAGATACTTGAGTTAAAAAGTCTATTCATCGGAGAATCAGAAGAATATGTGGCGGAGCTATACCGATACGGGTGTTTCGCAGTTTCCCCGTGCCCTCGGCCAGATGCGGTATAGTGTAGCTCGAGGCGGTTGTGGGCGCATCGGAAGTTAGGTTAGATCAGCGAAGTTCACATAGGGAGTGATAGGGAAGGCCCCAATTGGGAATAGTAATACGTAAAAACCCACAAAGGGCTAGTTTCACGAAATATTAAAGATATAAATAAGTAGGATAAATAGGATATAAAAGATATAAAGGGTGTCTCAAAATGACCTGACATTTTTAATTGGGCGGCATTTTTTTTGTGGCGAACATAGAGTACTGATCTTTGACAACTGGCATCAGGGAGTATCGAGGTTTAGTCATGGAGAATTACACGATCGAGCAACGCATAGAAATTGTTATTTGCTGCATTGCTACTGCATAGTTATTGCAGACGAAGTTTCACGGTGGTGTTACCTCGCGCCGCGGCGTCGTCAATTGGCCACCAAGATCGTGCGCCATTGGACTTCGTTCTTTGGGTTTTTCTGAAAGGAAAAGTGTATGCCAATGACCCACAGACACATTCCGGAGCTCAAGGAAGCAATTGGAAGCTCCATTAATAAACTGCTTCGCAATTATGCCAAAATGTTATTGAAAGTTACGTCGAAAAAGTGAACAGGCAAACAGGGACGAGGCGGCCATTTATCGGATATTGTGTTCCACACATAACCTCCAAATTTGTAGCTTATATTAAAATAAAAATATTCGTACTTTTAAAATAAATAACGCATTTTATTAATAAATTGAAATATCAGGTCATTTTGAGACACCCTATATATAGTTTTCATCATTCGGAAGTTGAAGGGACCAATGTAGAGAGGTATCATGTGAAGCAGGACTTGAAGAGTGGTGAAAAGGGGAATAACGGTCAAGATCGAATGCCCAATGGTACATCCGTTGCGGAGTGAGAGATGAATGTAGTATGCGTTGCGCAATGAACTTGACGCATTAATTCCGCACGGTACTGTATGTGGTGCATAAATATGCGCAGGCACAGAGAGGTTCCTGTTTTCCCTCCACTGCACCCTTCCTCGTCACACGCTTATATACTTCATACCTGAAGGAGAAAGAGAGAGAGAGAGAGAGAGAGAGAGAGAGAGAGAGAGAGAGAGAGAGAGAGAGAGAGAGAGAGAGAAAGAGAGAGAGAGAGAGAGAGAGAGGAAAGCTCTTTCTCTAGGGGACAACTATACAAGCTCTTGCATCGATTTTACGAAATCCCTTGACTCTCTCTCTGTACCTTCCATTCGCTCTCTTCGCGACAACCTGAGAGTTCCTTCGAGCACAATCGTTTACTTCGTCCTCACTCGTCTCTTACGTCTTCTTCCTCCATACACGGGCCATTCTTATTCGTTCAAACCACTTTTAATCGAAGCTCTAACAACTATGTTTTTATAGAGTCCGCAAGTATAGGATCGAATGAAAAAAAAATCGTGACGTCTTATGATTTCATATACTTATATATAATTATGAGATTGCTAGTAAATGCCGGGAAACCCAGGAGTCCTCTGCACTTATGCGTTTATGTATACGGGGCAGCTCAAAAAGTGACGTCGAAAACTAAAATCTAGATGTCTCGTATGCCTTTCCGAATCACTCCCGCATTTGTTCTACGATCTTTTTTTACTTTGAGAGAATAAAGCTATTTTCAATTTTACTCTTTAGTGTGTGTACTTTCCTCGGAGTTTTTTACTTGTGTGATCCTTATGGAGTGCACTGTTGAGCAATAAATAAATTACCAACTGAACGCTAACATGAATGGCTCAGACTTTAATCAAACGTTTTAGAATTAGGTTCAAAAGCATCAGCCAGTAAAGTTCAGATGATAGAAAAAATACTTCTACTAGTGTGAATTACTCCCAATTGATTTTAAAAACTTGTGAGAGGAAATTCCATATGCAAGAGAGAAAAAAGTCAGAATTTACGACACAGAAAAACTCGACAAAAAAGTTAGTGCTTTTTTCTCGAAATGTAAAAAAGATCGTAGAATATTGATGCTGCTGAAGTTTGCATGGTCGAATGCAACGAAAATTCTCCATGGTTTTCTTCATTTCTTTGGTAGCATCGAAAATACTTTTAAACTGTATATGTTTGTTGAGGTAGGCTGGATGTAGGGGTCTGAGTTAGCTGCATGTCACACGAAACTAACGCTACCCCCACTCCAGTGCCACTGTGTAGTAGCAGAGTGGGGGGAGTTGCGGCATGCTGATTGCTTGTGATCGGTTGAAAAATGCCCTCTCCCCATGCAGTCCTAATCTTGTCATTAATTAAAAAATTATATTACCTCAATCTATGAATATTTTTTGAAAAATAAGAAAAACCAACTCATATTATTTACATGTACCTGATTTTTATGACCCGAAAAGTCTCATTACATTTTCAATGCCATGAAATAGTTGCAGCTTGTGTAATATCTGAAGACTATTCTATTATTATCGAAAATCATTTTTTGCAGTCTTTCGCTGTAGATTTTTTATAAGGATCCTCGCCAATTCAGCAATAACCGAAGTCTAAATGTGGCAAAAAAAATCGGCGACGTGACGTACATATATTTTCGTTGCAGTCCAACGATGCAAACTTCAATAGCATCAATATACATGGGGATTAATCGGATAGGCAAGAGGCATCCATATTTTGCTCTTGGACGTCACTTCGCGGGCTACCCTGTATACAGGGTGTTAGGAAGCTCGATGCAAAGTCCTAAGGGATGATTAATCACCTCGGTAGGAACATATCTAACCTAAGTTGCCTTAGTCCAAAGTCTAAGGATTTCGAGTTATAATGGTAAGTATGATTTTTAGAAAATTTCCCAAAATTAGGTACACTCTCGTTCATGTCGTTCAAACAAACAATAATTGGTAACTAAAAATTTATTTGCGTCTTAACTCAAAGTGTATTCAATCGACAAACACCAATACAATCATCTGTATCCACACAACTAACTAAATAGGACGTGTTGAATAATTCAAAACTTGTCCAAAACCAAAAATGCCTCTTATGTTAATGGTATTTGGTAAATATTACGAAGTGGGGCTCCTGCTAGAATTAGGCTAGTTTTCTTCAAGGCTTCAAACAAACCTCAACAACCTCAAACAGCCCTAAACAATTCTATACAACCTCAAACAACCCCAAACAAAAATTATCCTGATTTAAGCAGGAGCCCCACTCCCGAACCTGGTATTTTTTTTTAATAGCATTAACATAAGAGGTAAACGAGTAAGTGCCTAATTTTGGAAAATGTTTTTTTAAATCGTACTTACCATAAGCGGAGATCCTTAAATTTAGGACTAAGGTAACCTAGGTTAGATACGTTCCTAACGAGGTGACCCCCTTAAGGCTTTGCATCGACATTCCTAACACCCTGTAGATGCGTAAGTGCAGAGGACTTCCGTTTTTTCTTCCGTTTCCCAGCAATATCATCATTCACATCACCTTTTCGTAATACTAGCTAAGATAAAAATATTACTTTCCAATAAATGTAAGTACATCAGGCTCCGTATTACAATCCTGAAATAAATCACGACAGCTCTCTCACACTCTGTTACATAAGCTGTATATACGTAATTGAAAAATGTTAAGGGGGCTCCGGGCTAAAGGGGCTTTTACGAGTGGAAAAAGAATACTCCGTATAAAAATTTATGTATCTTTATATATATATATATATATATATATATATATATATATATATGAATGCAGGCGTTACCAAGGCTACAACGCCCTGTGCTTGCAAATATACATATCTCTCGAACGCTTGGCGTATTTTCAGTTTCTCCCTCTACCTGAAATGGGAAAACGTGACGGGAAAACTCGATCGCTCCAGCCCCCTTCCTTCTGCCCCGCCAATGTATCGAGACGTGAAACAACGAAGTGAACGCGAAAACGACACTGCGAAGAAACGAACAATCGAACTTGTACAGACCGATTCAGATTGAGGGAGTTTTTCGAATTCTCTTTATCCGGAGAAATTACGTTCGTCCTGTGACGTGCGCGAACGAAAAGCATTTTGGTTCGATCACGTATCAAGTAAATTGCGAAGGAATAGCAGAACGTTAAAGTTTGCATCGTTGGAATGAGTCGATATGTTATTTTTCATTTTGTATTTCTTTATTTTCAACGTTATCTCAAAGATTTTGTGTTTGTAAATTTAGGATGTAAAGTTGCAATGAAAATACGTCCAAACGTTTGAGCGATTTTTTCACCCCTAGTCGGTAAAAAAGAATTGGAGTAAGTAAAAATAATTAACTTTTGTTGCGTTCCAACGACGCGAACGTCAACGTCATGCAATTGTAGCATCGCCTGAAAACCTAATTTTTGTGAAATAATTGTTGCGAACGATTGCAGACATCTATATTGTTTATTTTGATTCTATTTATTCGTATTACCTTATTATTTATGATATATCATATTATACATTTATATTGAATCATTATTTATCTACGCAAATTTACTTTTTGTTAAATGACGATTTAAAAAGAATATATATTGGCGTAGAGGACACTTTTTTATGAGATAAAAAATAAGTTCGCGTGGAGGATTTTTCACTCGTTGTTTTTTCAAAACTAAACTCGCGTATATGAAAATTGTTTCGATTTCTTATTTAATTTACAAGTTTCTCGATGTCTATCGAGGTTGTTTGTGCGGAATTAGTCTTTGGCACTCGATCATCCAAAAATCTACTCGCGAGAACGAGAAACTTGGAGAATAAAGAAAACAAAAAAAAACGAAAATTGTAACTGCAATAAAAAATCGGAGCGTCAAAGGCTACGTTGAAAACGGCGTGAAGAATGTCGTTTATATATAGAGTGTAATAAACGTGGATACACGTCGTTTTTTTTTCTTTTTTATTTCGTCACGAAATCTCGCTTTGACAGTCGCGGCCTTTGATGTACGAGTGTATAAACACAAGGCTCGGAGTACGATGCTTTTTCAGCCCCTCGCGAGACTGATGGTAGGAAAGATTAATCGATTGTATAACAAAGAGAAAAATTATTCATCTGGATGGAAGTTCTATTTTTGTGAAATCCGGATGAAAAATATCGGTCTACGCGTATTTTTTTTCACCGAGATGTATATCGGTACAAAAAAGTACATATGTAAAACAATGCATAGGGGAAATCAATGGGAATCGATCGAACCGATATCGGGGAGGAAAAAATTAATGAAAGATATTTTCATCGCCCTAAAAAAATGCCCCCTCGCGTATTTTGTTTGCATAACGTCCAAAACAGAACGAAGTATTTTCTCCGTCTTGATTTGATCCATCGTAAATCAATAGCGAAAAATCGGAAATAAAAAAAAACGACCCGCAAAAAAAATTGTAGACTTTTCATTGCAATGCTTCATGAGACTCGCAATTCGCGAGTCTGAAATGCTCCCTGTACACGAACAAAAATGAGCACTGCAATCAGCCGAGAATTTATCCGCGAATTGCACAAAACATGCAATGGCCCGAAACCTCATCGCTTCAACCGCGTCGAGTGTGACACAAGAGCTCCGGAAAAAAAGCTCCCCCTCATTAATCGACGTCCGTGCGGAATGAAACGGCGTTTTACCGAAGTTAAAAAGAAATATTGCCAGCACACGCTGCTCGAATTTTGCATTGTTACATTTTTTGCGTTCTTTTTTTTAAATAAAAACAATTAGTGAATATATCGTAGAGGGAAAACGGCAGATAGGAATGACGAATACGGCACATATGAAGGTAGGAAAAATAAACTTATTTGCAATTTTGCCAGCAGTCTCGCAATATTCGTTCGTAATAGTTCGCGTGCACACGGTTTTTGGTTTGGGAATGTAAACGCGACTGATGTACTGCTCTCTCTCTCTCTCTCTCTCTCTCTCTCTCTCTCTCTCTCTCTCTCTCTCTCCCCTCTGCTTTTTCTCCTCGTTTATCTGTATCTCGCAGTGTGCACCAACGTCTTCTTTTCTGCTGAACGGAAAGCGGAAAACATAAATAAACGGAGCTTTGTCGAGAGAGAATATCGTGTCGATGCCAAGCCGGAGAGAGAGAGAGAGAGAGCGAAGAAAAGGGGAAAGATAAAGAAAGAAAACGAAAAAGAGATCGTGAGAAGTGACGACGGAGGAGCCGTCGAAGCAAACGTAAAAAAAAGAATAGAACTCAATGAAAAAAACGAGGGGGAAGCCGGTATCCAGCCACATTTCACTCGGATGGAAGTGTCACCGAAAAGCCCGGGACACAAAGACCCCGCCGACGTGCTGATTTCACAACCCACGCGAGTCCGAGAGCGAAAATTTTATCGAATCGATAAGTAAGGGAGTGTGCGTGCGCGATTATATTGTAGGCTGTAATCGTGACGCTCTCACACCTCGGCCAGAGATATCAATTATAAGTGCATAATGTATGTCCGTATTTAACTTTGAAGATTTTAATTTGAAGTAGCCACTTTAAAATTAACTTTGAATTGTTCTGTTCCTTTAAATTATATTAGGACTTGAAATAATTTTAGAACTTCGAATTATATTAGAACTTGACATTATTTTAGAAATTCAAATTATTTTAGAACTTTAAATGTTACTAGAACTTGAAATTATTTTAGAACTTTAAATGTTGTCAGAACTTGAAATTATTTTAGAACTTTAAATGTTATTAGAACTTGAAATTATTTTAGAACTTTAAATGTTATTAGAACTTGAAATTATATTAAAACTTTCAAAATTTTCGAACTTTCAATAGGGTTCGAACTTAGAATTATTTTAGACCTTTTAATTACTTTAGAAAATAAAATTATATTAGAAATTAAAATTATTTTAGAAATTGACATTATTTTAAAAATTAAAATTATTTTGGAACTTAAAATTTTCGTACCGTTTACATTCGGATTTAAAAAAGTTCAAACAACACGCGAGCCCAACTAACCCAAACTGGTACAACAATTAAAAATTACGAGAAAAAGTTGCAATTGTATCTTCTGAAGCTGCTTTTCTCACTCGACTTGTTTCACATTACAAATCCTGTCGAGCGCGCTGATCGATAATTATATTATTAATAATTGTCATAATAGTAACAACAACAATTATAATAATCCTGATAATAATAATAATCACAGTTTTGTCGTTTATAAACAACTATAATCATCATTGGAGTTTTGTTGTTTTTCACAACAATAATAATCGTTCGATAACATCGCCGATCGATAAAATTTCCGTATCAATGGTAAAACTGCACGTGAAACTGGACAACTGCGATAATTGCGAGATTCTTCATTATTTTCACGCGAATTCCCGTTGGCTCTTTAAAATGAGCGATATTTCGAACGACCGCGAAGCATTCGAGATTTTGTCGGCGCGAAGTTATTACATCTTCAGAGCGGAAAACGAACGGGATGAGAGCTATGCAGCGATCGGTGATTCGAGCGTGCTCGGAGAACCGATAGAATGCTACGATCGAGGGGAAATGTAACTGGAAAATAACGGAACCGGAATAGAACGATGAGTAATGGGGAGGAGTGAAAAGAGTATGTGTGTAATGGCGCGCTGGGAGAGGAGATGACTTGGTGGCTGTCTCCCTCGCCCCCTCAGCGCCAGCGGAAACGACTCTGGAGTACGGAAAAATGATGATGCGCCGAGGAGAAAGTATTCTCCGCAAAATATAGACTGTCGTAGATAGCTCACGTATTATATATATATATATGAACATAGAGATTTTATAATCATATTTTTATATTTATTATATTTTTATATTTATTACTTTTTATATTTATATGACACGGTGATGTTCAAAAAGTAATTTCACGTTGAATAATTTTACCGAATTTAAGTAACGTGTATATAATAAAGATAAACAGTGAAAAATGCATTATAAGTAATTGCAACGTCAACAAAACCTTATTTCGGTAACTAATAAATCGAAATTTTTCTTCACGATTTATTATTCTTAGTAGTACGCGTAGTAATATTATTATTAGTATTCTTGTTATTATTAGTATTGTTTCCAGCATTTTTATTATATTATCGATACTATTTTTCTTATTATTAGAACTATCTGTATCATCATCATTATCATCATACATGAACATAAAATTAATATCATTATTATTATCTGTATCATCATCATCATTATCATCATCATCATCATCATCTGTATCATCATCATCATTATCTGTATCATCATCATCATCATCTGTATCATCATCATCATCATCAAATTACTATGATTATTATTTTTTTAATAAGATTTTATTTCTTTGAGCAACGCACTTCCTCTGTTTGCCCTGGGAATCATTTACCTGACGTGGTGGCTTAGACTTGATCTTGATTGAAACCGGAACAATGAAATTGTGATTGTTATTATTGTTATTATTTTAAAAACAATAAAACTGTGATCATTATTATTATATAAAAAAGCAACCGAAGTGTGATGATTATTATTGTTAAGAAACAATAAAACTGTGATGATTATTATAGTTATCAATGAATGATAAAGCGGTGATTATTCGTATTTAAACCATTAAACTGTGAATATTATTATTATTATTAAAAAGAAAACAATAAATCTGTGATTATTATTTTCATTATTGACCCTTCCTTGACCCACCCGGTCATTTTGACCCGAACGAATTTGAACTAAAATGCTTACTTTCTTAAAATTGAACATTTTCCATAACCTTTTACAACAATTGAATGTTTCTACTTGCCGAACTCCAATACTTCAAGTGTATCCCGGATTTTTTTCAATAAAAGCCGTCCGAAGTGTCGTTAAGGGCAGGTGGATGAAGTACTATCCGGGTCAAATTGACCCAGTGTATCAAAGCCGTGGCCAAATACAAGTGTGTCAAGGAAGGGTTAAAAATAACAATAAAACTGTAAAAAACAATAAATCTATATTTAGGATTATTATTATGAAAAAAAAAAACAATAAAATTATTATTATTATTCTTATAAAAACAAAAAACTGTTATTATTATTATTATTGTTATTATTATTATTATTATTGTTATTATTGTTATTATTATTATTCCTAATAAACCATAAAACTGTGATTATTATTGTCATTATAAAAATTATTGCCATTATTATTGTTAGTGTTGTTGTTGTTGCTGATGTTGTTTTTTCTATCCTCATAATCATCTCTTATTATTATTATAACTTGTTACATTACAATAGAGATATTGTTTGAACGAACGTAAATTTAAGCTCTGCTGGTAATACAAGAAAATCCATAACTATTCTCCCCTTCAGCGCAAAATTACTATCCACTTCCAATTTAATTGAAAAACCATCAGAAAAATGTTTTTCGTGCGAAAAGGCTCCATCGGCTGCACTTGCGGTTTCCTGTTTCTGGCCAGCTCGACCGGAAAACCAGAGAGATTTCCCGTGGATAGTGGCGCGGAGAAAATACACACACGCATATGCGCATATCCACATATGGACGTGAAACACCAGGCGCATACAGACGAAGAAGGAATCGATCCCCTTTCGCGTGTGCGCTTCGTACAAAGTATTCTCTCATTTGGTCCGGGAGTAAGAGTCGAGGGTGATTCGAAACTCTTGTGCAAACCATCCGTACTCGCTTTCAGGCACGGCGGGGTTTCTATATTCGCGCGCTCGCTCGACGTTTCGGTCAAGAGATAGAGCACGCGAGAAATAGTCCGAGCGTTAGAACAAGCCGAGAACACACATACAAAAATGTATATACAGGTTGTCTCAAAATGACCTGACATTTTCAATTGCGCGCCATTTTTTGTGGCGAACATAGAGTACTAATCGTTGACAGCTGGCATCAGCAAGTACTGAGGTTTAGTCGTGGAGAATTACACGATCGAGCAACGTACGGAAATTGTCATTTGCTGCATTGATACTGCTTAGTTATTGCAGACGAAGTTTCGAGGTTATGATGAAGACGAAACACGGACGAGGCGGCCATTTATCGGATATTGTGCTCCAAACATAACCTGGATGTTTGTACCTTATATTAAAATAAAAATATTCGTACTTTTCAAATAAATAATACGTTTTATCGATACACTGAAACGTCCAATTTTGAGACACCCTATACTTTTACAGTTGGCAGTGTGCGCGAACGTACACACGTGTATGAAATAAAGAACGACGGGCAAGACAGGAGAGAAAGAGGCAGCAAAAAAAAAAACATTGCCAACACTGGGACCTAATGTAACGATGTGTTTCCACGCGAAGCCTGATAACCGTATCTCTCGAAAGCGCTCATTCGCCCCGCGAAAACAAAACAAGGAGGACTTTGCAAGGCAATCGGAATTCCAAAAGTAGCTCTGTAGATACACTTTAATAATTTATCTTCATTTCCGGCGTTCCAACGTAGGGTAAACCGACCAGTGAATGGACGGAAGCTTATTTATAATTACAATGAGTAAGGAATATTAGTTGTCGATTAAAACAACTAACATATATATAATTGTCCGGATAGAATGTGTTCAATTTTTAAACAAACTATCCGGAAGAATAATTGCTACGTAGTCATTCGAAGGAAATCTTTATCACTTTGTTTGGGTTTGGGTTGGTTGGTTGTGTTTGGGTTTGGGTTGGTTCTTTTTGTTTGGGCTTGGGATTTTTTGTTGGATTGTTTGGGTTTGTTCATTAGGGTTTGGGTTTTTTTTGGGGTGGTTTGTTTGCGTTTGGATTTGTTTGTTTGCGTTTGTTATTTTGGGTTGCTTTGTTTGGGTGCGTTTGTTAAGTTTGGGTTGGTTCGTTATGTTTGGGTTTGGGTTTTTTGGTTGGTTTGTGTATTAGGATTTGGGTTTGTTTTTTGGGGTGGTTTGTTTGCGTTTGGGTTTGCTTGTTTGCGTTTATGATTTTTGGTTGATTTGTTTGGGTTGGTGTGTTTGGGGCGTTACACAGCGTGAGCCGCGTGAAATTAGCCGCTATCCGGACAGCTAGCCTCAGCGAAACTGAAATTACTGTAATTTTAGAAAAATATCACGGGTGGCGTTAAAACCGATTCGATTCAATATGGAATTTTGACGCCAGCCGGAATTTATCTAGTTTGTGATACTTGCACACCGCGCAACTTGGTTACGATACGGCTGTACACTATAGGTTTTCCAAAAGCGAAAGAAACAGTTTTTATAGGTTTCGAAGGTAAGTTTGACTTTGTTTACTTACGGCGGGACATACATTTAGACGGGAAAAATTAAGTATTAAGAGTACAAATAAGCTTCCGCCGTTTTTTTTAAAAAAAAATTGGGCATTTATTGTGAAAGAACCGTACTTAATGTTTCATTCAAATTGAAATTGCTTGTTGAGTCAGTCTTGATGTAAGTGCAAGTTCTTCATGCGTTTGGCACGAATCTCCCTCCAATAATGCTTCCGATTCCGCGTCTTCGTACACTTTCGGCCTTCCGTTACGTTCTTTGTCTTCGATGTCAAACTCACCGTTCTAAACTTTCGAAACTACTCGCGACAAACTTCTCTTACTTAAAGCAACCTCACCATATGCTTCTACAAGCAATCGATGCGCCTCAGCTGAAGATTTCTTCAAATTTGAGAAGCAAATCAAGACTTCCCGCAAATGACGCTTATTCGGCTCAAAACTCGACATTTTCGCACGAAAAAAATTATGTGATGCCGATACGAAATCGCTAATGTTTCAAGCTATGGTCTTGCCAGATGTCCAACCTTACGATATGACGTTTTACATCTGATAATTTCAACCATAACCTCCTGGTGGGGCCATCCTTTGTCAAACGGCGGAGACATTTGTACTCCCAATAATTTTGACGGATTTTTTAAACTACGAAATAATTATTCTACATTTATCACGCTATAAATATAATTTAGTGGTATATTTAAATGTACGAAACAATTTTGTTAAGTCACTTATTATCAGATGGATGGAGCTGTGGCAGAGTGTTACTTAGCTTCCCGCAGACTTTGATTTGCAAAATAATTCAAATTTTTTTTCGTTGGAACCTGTATAATCTCTATTTGGCGGCAATGAAAATGAGAAAAATGCAAATTTGAGAGTATGGGACGTATTTACATAAAAAAATGAACAATTCACGCAAAATTTCTGTCAACTTTGGATTAAAAAAGTCATTTTTCGTTCTAACTTTTCTTATGATTATCTTAAAAGGTAGCAATATTATCACCATTTCTACCAAGTTTCAACTCAGTCGGCTTGATCGTTTTTGAGTAATCCTGCACTCCAATTTCGAAAATGGAGTTTTGAGAAATACGCGTTTAAGGTTTGCATAGAATTTGAATTGAATTGCACTCGGTGCTTGTGGTAACTAATTATTTAAGTGATCTGTTGCATGTATTACCTTTATACAGGAATTGAATTATCGATTATAGTAGTAATGGTAATTGTTAGTTGTTAGCTCAATTTCTTTTTACCCATCTCTGTCTGCCCCACAGTAACGTTTAAAGTTTTTCGAGTTCCGCTTTAAATCGTGGGGGGAATTTCCTCCATATATAGTTCTATCGTTTAGAGAGAAAAAAGGAATCGATTTTTTGATCGTTGTAAATGTATATCCCGCCTTAAGATAGAATCAATTTTTGATTTTTTGCAAATGTTCTTAATAAATTCGTAATAATACGTCAGCATTATCGTGGTTGGGCTCTACTACCAAAACTGTACTGCTAAATGGGCTGTATTGCTAAAAGCTCCACTGCTGAAACTGTACTGCTAAAAGGCTCAAATGCTAAAAGCTGCACTGCTAAATGGGCTCTACTGCTATAAACTGGACTGCTAAAACTAGGTGTTGACAGAGGGCTCATATAAGTCCCACTGATGGAAGTGATATTGTACTTTTTGCGGTTTTTTTGGGCTTTTCAAAAACATACCCTTTTTCATAACATTTTGTGTTTTAGCAGTCCAGTTTTAGCACTAGAGCCCATTTAGCACTAGAGCTTTTAGCAGTAGGGCTTTTAGCAGTACAGTTTTAGCAGTAGAGCCCGTTTAGCAGTAGAATGTTAGCAGTTCTTTTTTAGTAGTAGAGCTCCCAGTACCATAGTACCCAGCATTATACATGATTATTTACTGGTGCTGTATTCTACCTTCTTTCCAGTGAATGGACATATAGGCTCTGTTCTAATAATTCTCAAAGCAAAGTTCAAAAATTAACTCGCCTGCTGAAAACTGCAAAATCAATTACTGTTAAGCGATGACAATGTACATTTCATTGAATGTCCTCCCAAAATCATTTCATGCGTTTTTTTAATTTTTGTAAAATTTAATTTTCTATTTCTCTGTCGAAACAAATTGTGGTAGTTTGTTGAGAATGTCACGTTAAGATGCCAAAAAGGTTGGTGTATTTTCTACGAAATCGTCATGACAAATATAACATGTATAACAATATTATAATTTTTGTGCATCACAGTGATCTCCAAATCAAGTATTAAATAAAAATAAATAATACATCGTTATTCTTTACAACGATCATCTACACTACACGTCAATTTATTGGCGGTTGAGTGTCTATTTGCTGGTATATAATTTCGTTCATTCACTGACGATTTAGTCAGTGTTTAGTCACTTATCAATTGCTCCAATACTATTTGTGGCAATTTTTTCAAATAATTTTATCCAGTATCAGAATCAGTTCAAGATTCAGATTCAACGATTTCATTAATTTCATTCAAGATTCAATTCAGAGAATCAAAAATTCCAGTTGCTAACATCTTTCTATATCAACTGAAAAATTAGTATTTTTGATATTTTCATTTCACAGTTCATCGGAATGCTACAGTATGATGATAGTCCATTCAGTGGTCGGTTTAGCCTATCCCCTGGCGGAGCTTTACGCATGAAGCCTTTCCTATCACTCCCTCCGCACTGCGCTGATCTAACTTAACTTCGGCGTTATGCTGAGCGGTCACCGCTCCAAGTATCGACCGTGCACAACGCCGTCGCCTCGAACTACCGCCCGAGCTGAACCTCCACCAGTGTTGGTCTGGCGTATGGTATTGTATTTTTCTACATATCACAAGAATTGATGTGGGTACCCAATAATTGGTGAATGAGTAGATAGCGTCAAAAGCCAGGTCATTCTTTCGACGCGGTATTCAGTTTTTTCCTGAGAGATGTGAGAGAATAGTAGCATCAAAAATACGTTGATTTATGTAATCCAATGAACTTTTACTAAATCAATGTCGGTCAAAAGTAGCTCTGTAGAAATTCGCTTTAGAAAAAAGGGATGTACATATGAATATCAACACCCACATATAACGCAGACAGACGTTCGCCGGGCGGGCTATCCATCACCGTGGCTGGATGTTCGAAATATGCTGGACCACTAATGTCCGAATTCGCTGGCCTTTCAGCTGACGAAATACCTTCATATGGGCGTATATCTCTCTGAATATATATATATATGTTCTATATTTGTCTATATATATTCTATATTGAATATATATATATATATATGTATTCACGGGTATACATGCCTGAAAGAAAATTCAGCGATGACCGACCCACTGCTCGAAATACACACCGTTAATCAATTTATTTTTCCGCCGCATCCACACCGCAGATCCGAACAATAATCTCGCCTCAATGCGGTCGCATATGCGGTTCGTATTATGAGAAATTGGGCTGCGGGCGGAATACCGGATATTCCGGAAATATTTTGGGAATTTCGGGGACAATACGACGAATGGTCGGACAAAAAGGGAGAAAGGATTGCGTCGTATTACAATAGTACAAAGTACGATATGCAAGCATTATATATATATATATATATATATATATATATATATATATATATATATATATATACATATGAGCATCAAGGAAGCTGTTGAGATAGGCGACAACCGTCTGCAATAAAAGAGCAAAGAATTGACCGTACATATGTATCTATACGTCTTTTCTCTTGGCTATCTATATATGCACCAGAAGAGATTCTGAATTTATATATATATATATATATATATATATATATATATATATATATAGAGGTATATATAAATTCTCAGTATATGTGTATATACTGAGTTACGACGCCAGGCTATGCTTGGCTATATCGACCCTACCCGTTGAAAGTCGTATCTCACGCGGGTGCCAAAAAGTTAAAGGGAAATGTGGACCACCAGATCGCTCTTTCGTTCTCTCTCTCTCTCTCTAGCCAAATGCAGTGCTGCGACAAATATATATAGCATGCTTGGATAATGGCATTGTATCCTATTGTATCGCAACAGATGTATATGTGTTATCCGTATATACCTACGGGTATATATATACACACACACACAGTAGAGATGCGCTTGTCGTAAGAATGAAGAATCAATGGCAATACCCGGGTAATTCGGGCTGATTATTCAACTGACTAACTATCAGACAACCGTCCTAATCTCTCGCATAGCCTTCCCCTTCTTCCGACAGTAATTGTCCGGATGTTTTTATCTGCGGATCAATATCCACACCACAATTTGCGTGTATGTAGATATGTTAGGTCTACCGAAAGGTAGTCCGTGCTTGAATTACAAGAGAATAATACATTTCCAATAAAAATATACATGCATTTTTTTGTTCCAATACATTCATCAACGGGTTATTAAAAAAGAAGGAATTTTTTGACATTTTTTCTGGAAAAACGCGTGCCGGTTTTCAACTTTTTATTAAATAAAAAAAGCATGATCTCAAGCATCTTTTTTAGAAGTTTGTATGGAAAAATGTTTGTAGATGTGATGGATACAATCCCGTTGAAAACGGAAAATCGATATTTTTAAAATTTCATCTATGTGAAAGCTTCACATCACATTAATTAACTTTGGTAAATAAAATCATTTTCACCGTTATTAATGACCTCTTTATCTAGAAAGAGGAGAAGCTCATTAGTAACGATGGTAATTATTTTGTTCAATGCATATTAATAAATGTATTGAAAATGTATTTTCTTTTAATTAGAAAAACGGACAGTCCTATATGTAGACCTAATATACCAGGTGTAGAAGTATGAAACCGGAATTTTTTTGAGAAAATTACACGTCTGTTGTTTGAAAATGATAAAAACTAACGGAGACGGCTTTCTGCGTCACATTTAATTGATCCGCGAGTGCTCGTTGACTTTGAGTATTATCTTCATCCAATAAAGCTTGCAATTCGTTGACTGCGAACTTTTTCGGTGGTTTCCCACGCTCTTCGTTTCTCATGTCAAAATCACCACTTTTGAGTTTTTTTGAACCACTCGAAACACTGTCTTTTACCAATAGCATGTTCACCATAAGCTTCGACAAGCATTCGATGCAATTCTGCAGCAGTTTTCGTTGTTGTGTGTTGAAAATCTTCGTCATCTGTTAGAGGGAGATGATGGCGCTGCAGAAGCGGTCTTACGGTGCCTAAACTGATGGCTAGCACTATCTATAGAGAAATTCCGGTTTCATACTTCTACACCTGGTATATACCGACCGACACTGGTAGATCGGCGGCCGGAGTTCGGCGCCGGTGGTACTCCGAGAAGCATCGTTGTGCAAGGCCGATACTCGGAGCGGTGACCGCTTAGCCGTGCACCGGTTGGCGCATCGACCAGTCAGCGGAAGACCAATACTTCGAAACCTTGATGTAGATACTTGAGTAAATCATCTGTGCCCCAGAGAATCAGAAGCGAGCTTTAACGTGGTAAATATTTTCGGAATTTTGAAATGGAGAAGAAACTGACCACGATGTTACGTGGTGCTAAAAACACGCGACGGGTACGATTTTTTATACTTAAACCAATGTATGCATAATCTGGTGTCATCGTACTTCACAAAAACTGCACAACGGATATTCTAACTCCAAAGTTTTTGTCACAACGAATAAACAAAATCTGCATTCCCTTATGGATAATTTGACATCCCAGATGTCGGTACTAAGATGACATACACGTGTCATCTCAAACTGAAGTATGTCGTCTTACAAACGTTGACTTACATGTGGTTTTTTATTTTACTATTTTTTCTTTAATTAACTAATGTCCGGAAACTGATTCTATTTCATTATAGTAAAAAACTTTTATGGTTATACGTCTGGCTTTCAATTCATACGACGTCATTTATTTGAATATTTATCGTAAAATAAAAATAATGTCATCTTAAGCACTTCTCTATATACATTTATCTGTTGTTCATTTGTCGGGTGTTCTGTTATGAATCGATTATCCTGCAACTGTCAAGTCTGTCAATAGGTCAAATCATGTCCTACTATATGCTGAAATTTCAGTTCTCTAAAAGTAATACGGTTCTCGAGATTTTGGGCTTTATGTTATTTTTTGAAAAAAATCACCTGCTTTTGGTTTTTCGCATGCCATTTTTACAAATGATACGAATCGACAATAACCAAGCAACTTCTTAAAGTAATTCTTTTAATAACATTTTTTTACTCCGCAGGCTATAAAAGTCAGATGTTCGAATTGATTTGTATGAAAATTCTGCATAAGGTCACTTTTCACGAAGTTTCCTTAACAATTAAGGTTAAAAAGAAGATTTTTCTAGATAAGACAAATAACCAAGAGTATTTTTTTTTAAACTACGACGAAAAAGTTATCATTTGTAGAAACGGCATGCGAACAACCAAAAGCAGATGACGTTTATCTCGAAAATGATGGGACTTTTACTAAACTGAAATTCCAGCATACAGATGATCTGACCTATCGACAGTTGCAGGATTATCCATTCATAGCAGGACACCCTGTATATTCGTGCGTAAGCGTATGCATTTTTCATTGAGTAATTGCAAAATTAGTAGAATGTTGGCGATGTCTCAATGAAGCCTTCTATCAACCCTGCAATCGATGAATTGTTTATCACGCTGCTCGTGGTCGTCCGGTCATCCTACATTGATCGCGGATGTGCGTATATGCGCAAATTCACCAAACATGCCGTTTGCAAGAGGAAAAAAGAACTGAGTGCGTATATACTCTCGGGAAACGAGCCGGGGACAGGAGTTCAATTCCGTGGGACACTCCGAAAACTCACCGAGGGATCGGGACAGAAGGACG
>OX632364.1:27694053-28133452 GCA_951751655.1 Ophion costatus | reverse complement strand
ATAATTGAAACGGGAGATGATACCGAATCGCGTTGTGGGCCACGAATTCCCGTTGCTGGGATGTTTTGTTCCATACGCGAGATTGTTCACGTCGAGCGAGCTTGAGCTTTTGTAATTTGTTCTTCAACTATCCCAGCTCGCCAATTTTTCGGGTGCGCAATTCGACGTTCGAGAAAAAGAAGAAAAAAAAGTATTTTCAAATATCCGCGGCATCGTTGGAACGGATTGAAATGTGGGGAAGCACGAGCCAAATAAAAAAAATGAAGAAAACGGCTGCAGCACTCTGGTCCGAGGATAGAAAAGCAAATTGGGCTGAAATGCAGGCGGCAAATTTAGCTACGTATTTTGACGGGTTTGAAGCCGCTGTTTTTTTTTACGTTTAATTTTTTTTGATCGTTTTTTTTGTGAAAGAACAAGTGAAAGGATAATAATAGTCAAGGATATTATTAGTCATATCATCGAAAGTGAACGAAAAAAATTATCTTAAAAGATTATACAAAATAGTGCCGCTGGCGTAAATCTCGAGAAGCAAGTCGAATTAGAAATAAAAAATAAAAAATATTAAAAATTTTATTGCTTTACATAAGTATAGCTAGAGACATACGTAGGGGATTTCGAAAATATGAATTTTTGTGTAACCGGCCAGCATTTAAGTGATAACACTAATCCGGCGGCAGAAAATAAGTCCTAACTTTGACAATTTAATTTGGGAGTATGGAAAAAGGAATAAGATTTCCTTTGAGAGGGTGTATTCAACGTATATTAAAATATTTAAAAAAATGTTATTATAATTTTCATACAAAATGCCGGCGACAAAGCCCATCTCAAAAAAACGTGTTTTTTACAATTAGCTTCACGGGAGAACGGTTTTCTCGTAGTATAAGACTTGGAACAAAAACCAAAAAATTATAATCGATATATTATTAGCTATGGGACAACGTAGGAGTTTTTTTTATCAAATTAAAAAAAATGAGGCACTTAGAAAGAAATAAATCAATTTTTTGCCCAAAAAAATAAGCAGTAAATTGTTTATAAAAAAAATGTTTACATTTAATCAAAAAATGGTAACGAACTCCCATAGAGCATGTAATTGTGAGGCTACTATCAAAATTTCAAATCGATCCTTGCAAATGCGTTCGAATAATCCGTCCTCGCAGTCCGAAAAAAGTTTTGCCGCAGCGCCTCGGAGCGGTGCGGCAATCGATAACTAACCCCGTTAAAAAAAATTTGCCACAGGACCAATTGCATGTTGTTTTTATGACCCCAAAGTATTTTTCAAGCCAAGAAAACGATTTTTCAAAAATCCTAGAGTGGTCTTATCTCTTAAAGTAAAAACTCAATTTTCGACAGAAAAAAAGCACAATCATTTGTTAATAACTAATGTTATAATTAACTCATGGAAAATCCCGTACGTATTTCTCTTCGGAATGTTATTTTGAAGATGTGCTCAAAACTTGGAGTGAAAAAAATTAAAATTGTTATGCTTTTGAAAAATTGAGATCCGAGAAAAACGGTGGACGTCTTGCACACGGGCCAGCCACTACCGCCGCAGACCCACACGGGCCTGCGGACCTTTGTTTTACCGGTTAAACGTTTACCAAACCTTCTGCCCTTATTCTAGGTGGTTAAAAGCATCTCTTAAGCCAATTTAAAAAAATCAATTTTTTGAATAATTTACAGTGGTGTACCCCTTAGTCAAAGTACTTTGGATGTCACTACTCCGACGCAACGAAAGCTAGGTTTGATAAGCAGAGTGAGGCTGGGGAGTGGAAGGAAACGGTGTTGAAGTTTGCATCGTTGGTGTCCAACGAAAATTCTTTTTTCTCATTTATTTTCATTATTACCGGAAAAATTTTCTTGCCAATTTATGTTGTAGACTTTCCATAGGGTTCCTGAGAAACGCTTGAATATTTTCCGTAGTCCGCATCCACCAAAACATATTATGGCAGTGTAAAAAATTAAGGGAGGACACCATTGTGACGAGCCGAAAAAGGTCGTTTTTTCCGAATTTTTTTTTGTCTATTAGATTATTTATTTCGGAATTGGGAGAGAGGTAGGTTATTAGGTAAACATTGACCTTGATTCATGTGAATTTATATAAAAATCAAAATCAAAATTCACCACGGTATTGAGGTATAATAGAGCCTCTGTATAAAAAATGTGGTCCAACCTCCGAATCGATAACTTGACAATGGTTGGTCTGAGAAATCAAAAATGTTATAATCTATCGAAATGTAGTTCTCGTTGTAGGTATCCCTTTTTCGAAAGAAGAAATTAAACAAAATGGCGGATGCTAAAAAAAGTGTAATTCCGGCGAATCATTCACTTGCAATCGAGGACTCAAAAAAAACCTGAATTAAAAAAAAAACAACGGCTACGTAATAGCTACCGCAATTACGGAAATTTTGGGTTTTTAGAATTGAAAATCTGACAATTATAGCTACAATTATAGCTTGCACAAAATCGTCTGTAACTTGGTCAATTTTCAATATTTTGATGTGAAAATTCTTTCACGTATTCTTGAATATGTATACATTGAGAAAATGCAAAAAAGATCGATGTTTTTCACTCGTCGCAATGGTGTCCCACCTTAATGTGCGCCGCTTTCCAACGATGCAACCATCAACGGCAAAATAGGAAAGGCTTCAATTGAGAAGGGCAGTACGTAAAACCCCGTAAGGATGTACGTTCGAAATGACGCAATATAATATAATAAAATATGCACAATGTATTTTATATACAGGGTGTCCCAAAATAACCTGACGATTTTATTTATTATAAATAAAAAACGTATTTCTTAAAAGTACGAATGGTTTTTTTTTTAATATAAGGTACAAACATGGAGGTTGAGTGTGGAACACAATATTCGATAAATGGCCGTCTCGTCCCTGTTTGCAAACGTTCACTCTTTTGACGAAATTTTCAATAACATTTTGGCATAATTGCGGACTAATTTCATTAATGGTGCGTCCAATTGCTTCCTTAAACTCCGGAATGGTCTGTGGATCATTGGCATATACTTTTCCTTTCAGAAAAGCCCAAAGAAAGAAGGCGCGACCGTGAAACTTCGTCTGCAATAACTGTGTTGTGTTCCACACATAACCTCCATGTTTGTACCTTATGTCGAAATAAAAATATTCGTACTTTTCGAACAAATAATTCGTTTTATTAATAAATTAAAATGTGAGGTAGTTTTGAGACACCCAAATATACTAAAATATACTTTATAAATATAAAATATACAATATGTAAAATTCTGTACAGTATAAGGATTTTTCATTTTTGCAACGACCTCGAAAAAGTCTGCCAATTAAACACGAAACGTCCCTTACGTGTGAACGATTGCTTAATTCGTGAAATAACTTTTCGTGAAATAACTTTTACGGTAGAAACCAATCACGCTTGTTTTGAAATCTAACGAACACACGCGCAGATGCGACTCTTTGCCGAATGATTCATTCGGCAAAGCCCACACAACGTTTGTCCGCGGAAACGCGTACCACTCTAATAATAGAGAAGTTCCCGCTCTGACGAGAGATGCACACGAGCCTTGTTGGGCGCTTGCCCTCGAGTTTCCCGCTCAAAAAGGAAAAAATCGGGCTCTGTAGTGAGAATATTGAAAAACCGACAAATTTTGTTGGCTAGATGGCACTTGATTCGGCGGAAGTTCGATGAACAATTTAATTGGATCGAATCCGACAGTCCAAAATTCTACAATTGGGTCCTTTTCGTTCAAGCATGCATACGTTTTTTTTTCCAATATTCCTCCGCATGCATTTCCGGTTGGTCATCCATCCAAGCTATTTTGACTGAGATACTGGAATTCTTCCTGGACTCTTACTGGACACTCCAGTGAAAATTGATATTCGACTTGGTCTTGAAAATCTTCATACTTTCATTCGAACCCACCCCATCCATTATTACCGCACTCGAACTATATTCGAATCGAACGTGTGGTCCGAAACTCCTAAACCTGGAAATTCGCTGGAGGGGCTTGAGACTGGAGATGATCAATCGATGTCAATCACTCTCGGTCAAATATTTACACCGTTGCTCGCGCGACGGCCGTGCTATTCCTTATCGCCTCTAATCACAGCCGGGTTATGCTTGATTGCGATCCGAGCCTAATGACGCACGATTGTGCCCATTTTCGGCGTCGTTTATGATCAAATTTGTCATCGACTTTGATTGAACGTTCACGCACTGTTACGCCAGCTGATAATTCTGAATAATTTTCACACCGAGCAAGAATTTCTAAACAATTGCCACGGACAAGAATGTCATTCTAAAGAGTGTCACAAAATGATGTGACATTTTAAACTGCGCGTCATTTTTTTTGTGGCGAACATAGAGTACTGATCTTTGACAACTGGCATCAGGAAGTATTGAGGTTTGGTCATGGAGAATTACACGATCGAGCAACGCATGGAAATTATTATTTGCTGCATAGTTATTGCAGACGAAGTTTCATGGTCGTGTTATCTCGCGCCGCGGCGATGTCAAGTGGCCACCAAGATCGTGCGATTTGACGCAATTGGACTTCTGTCTTTGAACTTTTCTGAAAGGCAGAGTGCATGCCAATGATCCACAGACCATTCCGGAGCTCAAGGAAGCAATTGGACGCACCATTGATGAAATTTCACAGGGCTTGAAGAATTTCAGGATCTTGATGAAGCTGTGATAAAAGGGGGGAAAGGGCAGACAAGCATATGGCGTTAAGTTTGCAGCGTGGGATTGCAGGATTTTTTTTGTCTAGGGCCCTAAAAAAGATGAATTTCGACAATTTTTTATGGATATCCAGTTGATGGAATGAACATTCCATTTGGTGGCCTTTATTCGACATATCTTCGAGTATCTTAACACATTTTTTCGCATGATTTTGTAACAGCATGGGCGCACTGAAGCTGGATACAGCAGATCACCTTTGTGTGATAGTGTCCAGCGACTGCGATAGCCACTGTAATATTTTGAGAATCCTTATTCAAAATTGGTACCCCAAAGCTACAAAAACGATTCAGGGTAATAATAAAAATAGATAAACGAAAAAATTGAGAAGAATATGAGCTGCCCTTAAACGATGCAAATTTCAACACCATGGAGCCGACGAGAGTTCTCCTCCGATTTTTCACCTCGAACGAAAATTCAAAATAATTTGAGTTCTAGATATGATTGGCTTTCCAAGTATCTAGGAAAATCGAAAAGCATCGACTTTTAAGAAAACAAGGCATGTTTGTAGAAAAATTGTTTTCGGTGGAAAAAAAACACCGAAACGGTCGTCTTTCGGTAAAGTTTTCAAGACTTAAAAAATCCTCTAAGTACTTCAAAATAAAGTGTTTTTATATTTACGAAAAAAAAATGGCAAGTTGATCGGTGAAGAATCGGCAACGTGATGGTGCCGTCCGCGGGACACTATTACACAAAAGGTGTCTCGTTTCATCCACCTTCAGTGTCGCCATTTCCTTACAAAATCTGGCGTACATTTCCTTACAAAATCTGGCGTAGAAAAAACCCACCAAAAGCGATTTCGATTCCATCAACTGGGTATTCACAAAAAATTGTCCACATTCACCTTACTTTTCAAGGCCTGAGACAGTCTTCCATAGAGAACGATATTGCAAAAGAGAATTATCGGGAATGGCATTCTTACAAAATTTGGCAAAAAAAATTGTAAAGATACTCGAAGATACGTAGAAAAAAGCCCACCAAACGGAATTTCCATTCCATCAACTGGGTATTCATAAAAAATTGTCGAAGCTTACCTTCCTTTTCACCTTCCGTTGAAATCAGGAATTTAAGCGTCCCCTGGATGCCAATGATGCAAACTTCAACCCCGTGACAAAGGTACAGGATTGTGTAGCAAAAAAACGATGATAACGGATGAGTAGAACGTTCGTGCTGGACGAACGAACTCTTTTGTAAGTGTCAGAGGGTAACGTACCATCGTTAAGAAGATCATTATTGCGTTGGCCCAACAATATCCCGCTTTAAGCTCGTTGTCTTCGAAAAGCCATTGCGGAATAGCTACGTACGTACACCCCTTTACGTGTGAGTGAAATTTCCCACACACGCTTTCGTGCTGTCTCATCCGTGGGGGAGGCCGTGACAGGTCTTATCGCGGTTTGATTGTGTTGGTCCAACTCTACTGTGTGTGTATAACGAGCCGGAATTAGAAGGTCTGAGAACATAAGAGAGAGAGAGGAGAGAGAGAGAGAGAGAGAGAGAGAGAGAGAGAGAGAGAGAGAGAGAGAGAGAGATGAAGATTGCGTGCTGGAAATAAGGATGCACGCCCCTCAGCAAACGACCTCCCGATTCACCCGCGACCAAGAGCAAGAGAGAGAGAGAAAGAGAGCGAGAGAGAGAGAGCGAGAGGGAGAGAGAGAGAGAAGCGCTACAGATCGATTTTTTCTCGTATCTCCAAACTTTCAAATTACCGCAGTAGCGCTCACATACAGCAAAGGTCTGAAGATACAGGCTGACTCAAAATACATCGCCAATAAAGGGTGTCACTAAATGATCTGACATATTGGTTTATCAATAAAACGTATTATTTATTCAAAAGTTCGAATACTTTTAATTTAATATAAGGTACAAACATAGAGGTTATGTGTGGAACACAATATCCGATGAATGGCATAAACGGCATGGACTTGGACGACGTATTCTTTCAACAAGATGTCGCAACCTACCACACTGCGGGCGAAACAATGCAGTTATTGCAGACGAAGTTTCATAGTCGCGTTATCTCACGCCGCGGCGATGTCAATTGGCCACCAAGATCGTGCGATTTGACGCCATTGGACTTTTCTTTGGGCTTTTCTGGAAGGAAAAGTGCATGCCAATGATCCACAGACCATTCCGGAGCTCAAGGACACAATTGGGCGAACTATTAATGAAATTAGTCCGCAATTGTGCCAAAATGTTATTGAAAATTTCGTCAAAAGAGTGAACGTTTGCAAACAGGGACGAGGCTGCCATTTATCGGATATTGTGTACCACACATAACCTCTATGTTTGTACCTTATATTAAAATATACTTATTTTCGTATAACTTATATAATTTATATTCGTCCTTATATCCGTACTTTTCAAATAAATAATACGTTTTATTAATTAATTAAAATGTTATTTTGCGCATTTATAAATGCGCATTTATCAAATGTGCATTTTGTTCAACTATCAGCAGCAGATCTTCGAAATGTATCTATTGAGAAAAAAAAACAACATCAAACGCTTCCATTTGTCGAAAAAATAACCGAAATATAAAATCCGATGTTTTGTGAATGAACCTGTACGACAAATTATTTACTACGATCTATATGGGGTGACGTGCACAGTGACTCGGTCACGCGATTAGGTCGATTATCCTCTGATGCACCATATATACGTTGGATAAATATACGTTTTCTGTGATACATGCGAACACATTTGTGTGTTTATATCTATATCTATAGGGAGAATATATTTTGGCCCTGCTACCTCGTTTCTTCATATACATATGTATACAGGGTGGCCCGAAACGTGACGTCCAAATTGAAAATCTAGACGCCTCGTATCGTTACTATCCGAATCATTTCCATGTATATTGTACGATCTATTAAGGTTTCGAGAAAGAAGTTACTTCTTATTTTTCTCTTCTGTGTGTGTACTTGACGTGTGATTTTTTAGCTTATGTTATCGTTGTGCTGTGCACTGTTACATGCTAAAAAAATAACCAGCTCTTAACGTGAATGTCTCAGATTCTAGTCAAGAGTTTAAAAAAATGGGTTTGCGAGCATCAGTCACTAAAATTCAAATGAAAAAAAATACTTATACTAGGCTAAGCCGACCAGTTAATGGACGAATAACGACACGATAGGATTTAGATGGTCTCTAAAATGAAAATGTTATGAAAACCAATTTTTTCATTGTTATAGCTGACAAAAAATATCATTCTGACAGTAGAAATCAAATATTTGCAGTAACTACTACAAATAATATTGAAGGACTTGATAAATAAGTAGCGAAATGACTACATCATCGGTGAATGGACGAAATTATCAGAAAATGGACACTCGAACGTAAAGAATAGCGATTCATTACTTATCTTTATCAAATGCTAGATTTGAAGATCACTGTGTTGCACAAAAATTATAATATTCTTATTCGTATGAGTATTATATTTGTTATTAAGATTTCGTAGAAAATACACAAAGCTTTATTCTTAACGTGACATTCTCGAAAAATGGTCTGTCGAAAGACCAAAGCTTTTTTCGATACAGAAACAGAAAAATCAATTTTGTCGAAATCAAAAAAACGCTTGAAATGATTTTATGAGAACATCCAATGACATTTACAGTTTCATGTCTGAACAGTAATTAATTTTGCAATTTTCAGCAGATAGGCTAAATTTTTTACCCTGCTTTGAGAATTATTAGAACAGAGCCCATGTGTCCGTTCTCTGCAAAGAGGTTAGAATACATCACCAGTAAATAAACATGTGTAATTCTGACCTATTAATACGAATTTGTTCAAAAATTTTGGACAAGATCAAAGATTGATTATATCTTACGTGATGAAAGTAATACTTACCTCCAAAACGTATAAAAACAGATGTTCTCGCCTTTAGAACACCTACTGTACACAGCCATATCGCAACTAACAATAAGTTGCGCGGTATGCAAGTACCACAAGACAAAAAAATTCCGTGTGTCGTCAAAATTTGATATTGACTCAGAAATCGGTTCTGACAACACCTGTGATTTCTTTTTGGTCACTTATAGTGACTCGACTTTTCATCAAAATTTCATATTGTTTACTTGTTTCGAATATAAATGAGTTTTCGTCCATTCACTGGCTAGTTTACCCTGGCCTAAATGACTCCCAACTGCTCTTAAGGCCTCAGGCCACAGTAACGGGCATAAAATCATGTGCGAATTTAACCATTTTTTTCATATGAAAAAGTGATTCACTCATAAAATTAATTACACATCTATTTAGTATGAAGATCAAGTTGTTGAAAAATATATATTTTTTTTTTTCGATGTGTATTTGAACTTAAGAAATTAATTTTCAGTGAAAAATTTCGTCATAACTGCTCATAAAATGAAAAGTTTTCGATTAATCAGAAATTCTGTACGTACTTATCTGCGAAATGCAATTAGGAACATAACTTTTAAATGTGAGATAAATCGAGTGAAAATTATTGAAGTTATTTGTCACACCAATTGGAAAAAAGCTGTTTCGAGAAGTTTCGAGTAGTCGGCCATTTTGTACATCGAAAAAAAAATTCCATCAGCTTGATATTCATACTAGATAGATGTGTAATTAATTTTATGAGTGAACCACTTTTTCATACGCAAAAAATTGTTGAATCCGCACATGATTTAAACCCGTCACTGTGGCCTAAGGCCTTAAACATTTCTTAAAATTTCTAAAGTGCATGCACGAAAGAATAAAATAAGTAAAAACTTATACCACAAGAGAACTCAAAAATAATTGCAAAATGCTTTTTCGCGAAAATTAAAAAAGGTCGTAAAACATGTAAGGGGGTGATGTGGATGGGAGGCGTCTGGACATTTCTTCTGGTCGTCATTTTTTGAGCCACCCTCTATATACGCACACACATACATATGCCCCGTTACATAAAAGAGAGGAAAGGGCGCCCACAGACGCAAGTATAATATTACCTTTTCGCCTGATTTCTATCTATTAAAATCCCACGATGATTTATACGTCGCATCCGTGGCGAACTAGGACACAATCGCGTGCCCAATCGATCGGATTAGACATCAGACGTAAAGAGAAAAAAAAACTCTTTCACTCGCAATTCAATTATCGTTGTTTCGTTTGCATCAATAAAACACTATAAAGAACCCATATGGGCGTAGATATTCAATGAAACGAAGGGTACCCGTCTTTTATCAATGACGAAGAAAGTGATTGATAAAGAACAAAAATATAAAACAACAAAAAACCATTTATATTTGGAAAGTGAAAATTCGGTGATGACTATTAATCCAGAGGAGAAGAAAATCCTAGGGTTGGAAAAAATTCGAAAAATGTTACGAGAGATTTGATTCCGATAGCTACGAAGAGGGGTGAAGGAGGTCAGGGGAGAGAGGTACGAAGTGGAGGGCCGAACGCAGAATTTCGCGTTTGGCCATGCACAACCCTTGGAGCACGTGCCTCGGTAACATTCAATTACGGTCCGTGATAATTATTAATTGAGCGACTTGAATTACCGCGAGCTCAATTTAGAAACCTCTCGAATAAATGAAAGGATGTATATAAATGTGTATTCGCACGGGCACACGTGCGCGCGAATATATACAGGGTGATTGACAATTATACGTGCAGAAATTTTCGTAGGTGTCCAATTGGATTCCCGTACTTGTCCCCACTTCCTGATAGGACCTGGGATGCATTCATTGGAATTCAATTTGAATTCTAAAGGATTCCCACATTATTAAACAGAATCCGATACGATTCCCGGATCCCATCGCATTCTGTACCTACGTTGAATTCTCTAAAGGAAATACATAGCATGCAAATTATAAACCTCATTTAAAAAAAGCATAAGTCGCTTAGGAAAGTATATTTTCAAAATCGATTTGAATCACATAATTGGAAATCCACTGTAATTATCGTTCGTAGTTTATATTACAGCACTTTTTATATTTATACAGTTTAGTATTTTTGTATCAATTTAGTATAAATTTAGATACACTTTGATACTTCAATACAATTTAGATACAGTTTAATATTACAATTTAGTATTACAGTATTTAGTATTTTTATATCAATTTAGTATTACAGTTTATACACTTTATACAGTTTATATTACAGCACTCATATTAATGACAGGGTGATTGGCAACTATACGTGCAGAAATTCTCGTACGTATCCAATTGGATTCTGATACTTGCCCCCACTTCCTGATAGGGATCCAATGGCTCATCACATTGGATCCCTTTACTGAAACGTCACGCTCGTACATTGGATTCTAATCGGGATTCATACTTTGAAATCCAATTTGAATCCAAGAATTCCCACCTTATTGAACAGAATCCGATACGAATCTCGATAAATCCCATCGCATTCTGTAGGTTGAATCTTCCAAACCAAATATAAAGACATACAAAACTAGTGACTGTTTCAAAAAACATAAATCTTATCTTAAAAAACTATGAATTGCTAAAAAAGGGGAGCAGCGCAGAATCCGATTAGATTCCAAATGGGAACTCCCTATGTGCGGTGTCTCTAATGAATCCCTATAGAGATGTGAGTGCATCTTGGGACCCCCCAACAAATTTGTCCACGAGATCACGGTAGGATAATTTTTTTTGGGAGACCTAACAAATTCCAGTTGAGAATTTTTATTTGAAATTCTCAACCGATGTCAATCGGAAAATAGCGCGGAATCCTCGTGGATTTCAATGTGAACTCCACACGGAGGGCGTTCCTGTCAAATGCCTATAGAAATATGGGGATATCTGGGGATTCCCCACCAAATTTCCGCTCGGGTATCAGGGTTCCCGTGGTCAGCACATAGCGTGTCACGAGAAAAACGTATTTTCATCATCTACATCATTAAAGGGCAAAATTATGCATTTAAATATTTGGTAATTATGCAGTATGAGGACTTTTCCGAAAAACGACGGGAATTTTTTTTTTCACCATGATGCTGTTTATTCCAGTATAGTAAGTGATATTCCGTCGGGGGAGGCTGACATTTCCAATTAATTCCATGTGTTATGGGGTATTGAAGTTTCCAGAAACAGGATATATTTCGACGCCTCGCTGAACAGCTACGTGTTTCCTTATACGTAGTACATTATGAAGGTAACAATGTATATGTTTTGAGTTCGGTGAGCACGACTGTCCTATTTCCGGAAATAGGTAATCTTTGAATGTAACAATGTATTTATTTCGAAACGATGAGATATGTTTTGATTTCGTGATCGTGAAATTTGTTTTCATTTCGTGAATTTTTCTTCTCGCGTTAATATCCAGACCATCGTGATCGATTTCACATGATTTTCGAAGTGATCGGAGCCATGAAGGAAGAATAGAAATTTCGACACTTCGACTTCGATCTTTTTCAAGATTTTCATCGGTCTTTATTAGGGTCACAAGAATTATCAACGTAGTACAGTTGTATAATACTTCGTACTCCCCAACATAGGCGTCGAAATATTTGAAAATTCCCTATTTTATCACGCGTTTCCGCGAACTTCAAAACCCCATAACTTATGGAATTAATGGAAAATGTCAGCCTCCCCCGACGGAATATCACTCACTATAATGGAACGAACGAGTTCGCGGTGAAAAAAAATTTCCTGTCGTTTTTCGGAAAAGTCCTCATACTGCATAATTACCAAATATTTTTATTACGTAAATTAGAAAAACTTTTGTGCAACGTGAAAAAGTAAAACATCATCGATCATTATTATGGGAATAACCGCGTCAGCGAATGTTTCATACAAGTCAGAATGAAATTTTGAGTCATCTATAATTATGCCTTGTAATCTTTCGGACCTTTCGATGGTCGGTCGACTGCTCCGACCACTGAGCAGTCGACCGTCTCGGATGGTCTCGATATTCGTAACGCAACGTTACAGCCCATTTATATTTAAGTCGCGAGATTATTTATTATTACCATTGATTAATGTCATGTATTGCCGAAATGTGGCAACTTCGCGGACAGTAAGGTTGGCATCAATGCTCTTCATTCGCCAGCCAAGATTCGTAAACTTTCATCAAACCTTCATGGTTCAATACTGGTTCTATATGGCTTACGATGGGCAAGATGAGGAGTTTTTTTCTCTAAATGTTTGCAAAAGTTCAGTTTTCGTTAATCCGCTGTTAGAAATGGTTAATCTTGGTCTTGGTGATGAATAGCCAAAACAAATTGCATCACCAGTAGCGTGAACGTCTTTCTCATCTAACCGCACGTGAAATGATATACATCAAACTATTTTTCATCTCTGTGTGTCTGGTGATGAAAAAATTTCATAAAATACATAAAGTCTCAATACACTCTGAAGAATAACAAATATTGTTTTTATAATTTAATCTTGGATTGTGGCTAACGCTCCAACCTCCTTAAAGCATACTAAATAGACACTAAGTAGATACATAGATATATAGATCAAAACAAATACAATAAAGTATCATTTTGGCGTAGCAAAATTTACATTTCCGCATGAAAATAAAAAAAACGGTAATTTTTATTAAAAGTTTCCCGAATTCGTTCCAATACTGCACTATACCATTGTTTACTACTTGGACTTTGAACGCGAATGTATCGGACAATTTTTGTCGCACGACATTGCAGAAAGAGCGTTTTTTTGTGAATCAACCTGTAGATGCACTCGTTGATTCGTGCCTAGGGATGCTCCACGTCCGTGTGTGACCCCGCCAGGGTCAATCGCGATCTACTTTTATCCTTACCTCTTCTATCGTGCATCAACTTCCAATTTTATTTATTCCGATGGAATAGCGCGTGTATATACGCTGGTGAGAACAATGCGGGACATGGATAGAGAGCAGTCATGCACACTCCGTAAATTCGTCCCGCAATTCTTTCGCTTTTTTCCTCTTTCGCACACGCTTTCACCGTCTCACTCTTACGCTCGATTTTTCGCTCTCGTTACATGCCTCCCAAGCTCGCCGTATCATGGCGCCCTTGCAGCAGGACGATCAAATCTTCCTTCGATATTCATTCGAGTATCAATAAGACATTACTTACCGACATAGATCCGGATTGCATGTTCCTCACTCGGTTCTCATCAGCCACGTTCGAACTTTTCTACATCGAGCGCGTCTATCAATCAACCGGAAATTCGCTACGAAAATGGATCGGCTGATTGGGAAATAAGAAAGGCTGTCATTTTTGTCTTGCTGTTGCTATTATTATTATTATTATTATTATTATTATTATTATTATTATTGTTGTTGTTGTTGTTGTTATTGTTATTGTTATTATTATTATCACTCTTATTATTAGTCTATTGTCACTAATATTATTTTTCTTTATTTTTACTATTTATTATTTTTGTAAGTTCTTATTATTCTTGTTATCGTTACTATTTAGTGACAATTCGTAATTATTTTTATTCTAATTATAGTCGATTTGATTACTGTATATTTGACAATAGTCAATACCACAATTGCAATGACAATAACATTCATCCCCTTGTGTTTATGGGACTCTAACTTGTGTCACGTGAGCCAGATGGTGGAGACGGAAAACGAGAGTGGGGGGGAGGGCGAGAGAGAGAGAGAGAGAGAGAGAGAGAGAGAGTTTTTGAGGTTGGCAGCAATGCTCTTCATTTGCCAGCCAAGATTCGTGATCTTTTATCAAACCTTGATTGTTTAATCGAGAAATTTCGTAAAGAATCAGTATAATCTAGACGATAACATATATTTTTATTTTTTTAAACCCATGATTGTGGCTAACGCTTCACCGCCTTAATTATTTCTGATCGATTTTTTTCTGAAGGTCGCGATTCCTGGGGGGGGGGTCTCATCTGAACTGAGCCGGAATACCCCGTATACATATATATATATATATATATATATATATACAAGGTGACGTGTTATGAATGGCTAATTCTGCAATTGTCGATAGGTCACATCATGCCCTACTATACGCTGGAATTTCAGTTCAGTAAAAATCCTACGGTTTTTCAGAAATCATCTGCTTTTGGTTTTTCGCATGCCATTTTTACAAATGATAACTTTTTTTACCCGATTAAAAAAAAATACTCTTGGTTATTTGTTTTATACAGAAAAGCCTTTTTTTTAACCTTAAATGCTGAGAAAATTTTATGAAAAAAGATCTTATGCAGAATTTTCATACAAACCAATTCGAACATCTGACTTTGATAGCCTGTGGTGTAAAAAAATATGTACTACGCATATCGTGCCAATTACTTTGAAAAGTTGCTTAGTTATTGTCGATTCGTATTATTTGTAGAAATGGCATGCGGAAAACTAAAAGCAGACAATTTTTTTTTTTTAATAACATAAAGCCCAATGTCTCGAAAGCCGTGGGACTTTTACTAAACTGAAATTCCAGCATATAGTAGGACATGATCTGACCTATCGACAGTTGCAGGATTATCCATTCATTACAAACACCCTATACATACATATATATATATATATTATTGTTATATAATTTATATATCAAAACTATATATATATATATATATATATATTGTTTTATTATATATATTATATATCAAATCCAGTTGGCTGTGGCTGGTATCGAATTTGTTATATTTGTTATATAATTGAGGTACTGGATTAATATATAAATTTATATGAAGTACTATATGTATAAATATATAAATATATATGTGTGTGTGTGTGCGCGTGCGCGTGCGCGAGCGTCGGTTGATCTGGATTCGGAATAGGGTCCTCGTGGACTAACGCGCCGCCGGGGGTGGGGCGCCAGGGGGCCGAGGAGCGCTGGTAGAAACGCCGGTTCGGCGCGGGTTCGCGGCCCAATGCGGCGTATCGCAGTATCGCGCGCGCGCTGCTGCTCGGATACACGACACCCGGGAGGGAAACACGCAATAGAATAGCGAGATTGTCAGAGCAGTGCGAGCCTTCAGTGCCCAACGTGTACGTTACCGTGCGAGCACGCGTTATTCTCGTTCGGGCTGATCCGCCGCGACATTCAACATCCCGTTGAATCGCATCCGCAGTAGCGCATGTGACACTTTCTTTTGCCGTAAACAAATATTCTGTCGCGTACGTCTTTACGTAGCGTGGTGAGGATCGATCGCGACCGTGCGATCGAATTGACGTTTGTCGCGTAAAGATCGCGAGTGATGGAACGATCGAAATGCAAGGGGTGAATCGCGTAGGTACATTTTAAGGGAGCCTACCAGTCTAGGGAACGAGAAAAGTGCGTTCCGACATTTTTTTATGGATAGCCGGAGGATGGAACGAAAATTCCGTTTAGTGGACGTTGTTCTACGTATCTTCGTGTACTTGTGTAGAAATTTGTACACAGAGAGAAATGTATAGTAACTTCAACCATATTTCAACCATATTTTATATTACCCTGAGAGGACAATAATATTTTATAATCATGGTTACTGCCGAAAATATAGTACTGCTTATGATATTTTGGCGGTTGTGTTAACTCTGCTCATATGTTAACCGCAACCAACAATCTTTCAAGCATACGTTGATTGTCAATGCTATGTAATATAGTAGGTTTTCATAAAATGGATTGTTCCTTACACTATCAAATAATAGTGGTTTTTGCCATATTGTAGGGTATGTCTACTAACTGTTTATAATATTTCATAAATTCAAAAAATTTTAATTGAGAGCACTACCTGTATGAGTGTCCATCATGATTTGTTATTTCCTGACCTCCTGAAATGACTCCTATCGAAAAAAATATTTCATCTACTTGGAGATTCGAACCTACGACCTACCTATCTATATTTACGCACGCTGCCACTATGCTACCGGGTACTTATGTTATTTCGATCGTAGATTCGGCACAACGGACAAAAGTAATTCCAGCTGCAATTCCGAATAGCTATTACCTCCGATATAGGTGGAATTTTGCACAGATTGCCTTTTTGATAATATATGTCACTGCTTAGATAGATTTTTTTCGTGATCGATCAGAGCGTGCCATCGCTGTCTCTAATTTATTGACACGTTTCACAAATGATTCACGTCTTCACTATAAGATTACCATAATGTTGTTCGTATAGTCACTTTTCGTAAGATCTGGAAACAGTTTATACTCAACAAGTGTTAATGTTAACCATATAAATAGTACAAACTTGCACTGAGAAAAATGTCCGTAGTATTTGTAAAAAAACGCCCATGGTAAAAGTGGGCATAGTAAAATTAATACAGCTTATTGCTACCGCAATCATAATATGGTTAACACAACTATAAGCGTCTATCTAATAATACCGTTTTGGTAGTGTGTTTTTTTTATCTAGTATCCCTGAAATTATTTACTACTGTCAAAGACTTTACAATATCGATATAATTAGTTCAGTTAATATTTTTACAATAGTTAGTAGTTTTTTTCGGGGATAATAGATAGACGAGCACGCCACCAAAGTTGCATGTCTAGATATTTTTTTTCGCTTATAGTTGTGTTAACGATATTATGATTACGGTGCCAATAAACTATACAGGATGTTACTATCCCCTCTTTTGACGTGGGCGTCTTTCATAAATATATACTTTGCTCTCAGTGCAGCGTTAGTATTCGTGCGCCGATTTTGTGATATAGCTGAATTAACCATATCGATATTGTAAAGCCTCTTACTATAGTGTATAGTAATTTCGAAGATACCAGATAGTAAAACGCAGCACCAAAGTCGCATGCTTACGTATACTTTTCGCTTATAGTTGTGTTAACCATATTATGATTGCGGTGACAATAAACTATAAGGAATTCAACTATGCTCTCTTTTACCATGCGCATTTTTTTGTAAATACAATACACTTTTCTCTCGGTGTAGGAGGATGATCCTACCACAGCCCTACAGATTCGATAGGGTCGCCGCTCGTAGGTGGTATCGAAGTTTGCATCGTTGAAGTGCAATTAAAATGCATTTTCTTCGTATTGCCATATTGTTTATTGCACATTTAGACTACAAAAATTACTGATATATTTTTGATGGCCCTTATCAAAAATGTATAATCAAAATCTTCAAAAGAAAAAGATTTTAGATTGTTATGAGAATGAAGAAATCAAGAAGAATTTTCGTTGTGTTTCAACGATATGAACTTCAATAGGATGCTCGGAGGGAGTCCACGTTGGAATCCAAGTGGATACCGCATGGTGCTAAAGCTTGCATCAATCAAAGGCAACGAAAATCAGTTTTTTTTTTCATTGCTAGAGCATTTTTGGCCAATTGGGACTATAAAAATCACTCGGACGTTTTTTAGGATTTTTATTAAAAATCTACAGCATAAATTAGCGAGAAAGTATTTTCGATGGTAGTCAAAATCGGACAAGACGAAAGAATCTTCGTTGGGTGCAAACGATGCAAACTTCAACACCGTGATTCTCGTGGTGGTCAGGATAACTCATGATACCTTTATCTTGAATTAAAAAACTATTTTTTTTCTGTAAGTAGATAAGTATAGCTCGAGATTGAACGAAGGATTTTTAAAAAATTGAAATTTGCATTTTTCGCAGAGCTGTATGCAAAATAATTAACTTTTCGATACAATTCATACTACGTATAGCCTTGTAAAATTGTAAGTTGTAGTCGAAACAAAAGCCTTCGTTAAATCACTAGTCGATGCTATTTTGAAGAAGTGTGCAAACTTTCCATAAGATCGGTGCATTCGTTTTTGAGAAATCGTGGCCACCGACTTCAAAAATAGTGTTTCAAGAAAAATGCGATATACCTCCGTCGCTCCCGGGCGGTCTTTCCCAACGGGGGCAATTCCTAATGGCTCTCCCTCCCAGAGTTTTACTCCGATTGACTTGGAACTTTCGGAGAATATTCTATACATATTCTCGAATATTCTATTAAATAATAAAATTTAAAAAAAATGGATATTTCGAATTTTTCAAACCCACGTAACCCACGTAATGGGATCCTTACGACAATTTCTCCATGGGTATCTCTAAATATCTTTACTTCTTTGCACCTTCCTCTGATAGTGTTCTGCGGCCGGCAAGACTTCTCTAATTTTTCACCTGGACCGAAAGTTTGCAATAATTCAAAATCTAGTTCTACTTCTGCCTTCAACGTACGTAGGAAAAACGAGAACTGTCGGTTTTTTCAAATGCTGCAATGTTGAAGAAAAAAATTCCAAAATATTGCAAAAAGAATTGCAAAGACACTTAAAGATACGTAGAATAAATCCACGAGCGGAATTTTCATTCCATCGACTGGACATCCATCAAAAATTGTCGAATGTCACACTTTTTGGGCTCGAAACTCGTAGTAACTCAATATCGTAACTTCGTCGTGTAAAAAAAAACTTCCCGCCAATTGCTCATCGGAAAACGATATTTCACGTGAACGAAAATAATTGATACGATATTCGATATGAATCTTGCGAATAGGTTCGAAAAAGTAGTCTAAGCCTGTCACATGGAAAAACATATTTCACCCTATCTTTTCCCGTCACCAATTATTTTACTGTAGCCGCAATAATTTTACTCCAAACTAGCCGCTGAACCTTATTTTCGTGAATTATTTTCGATTTTTTTAAACAACGACTATCTATCGGCTCGCGAGCACGTAACGGCGATGGACGAAAAGATACACGTGGATCGTGATATTCTCGAAATAACGTCTTGACGTACCCGTGTTAAAAACTCGCCAGACGCGAGGTATTTCTACATTACTTGTACCTCGTGTCGATACTGTTATGATAATGAAAGGTTGGCAAAATATCGGAAAAAAAATTGTTCCGGTACCGATAACCGGAATCAACTTCTCCGCGAAATCTTATGCGATAAATCAAAGAAAAACGAAATAAAAACGTGATGATTCTTTATGAAAAATCACGCGCCACACGCTTAAGGATTTATCGTTTTGCATACACGCGCGCTATTATCTACTTTTGGTATCTGCATACTCCCCTCCCCTCTCCTCGGTTCTGCGTTAACTGCAACGCCAAACTCTTCTCAGCCGAGTATTTTTTCTTCCACATTGTTAACAGCACCATAATATCAGAGGAAAAGAATCACGTAGACAATACACTTTTTTTTCTTATTACGCCAATATATTATTCGATTCCGTGAATTATGTACTCTAGTGGAATTAATTCGGGACACTGCAAATTTTTTAAAAAATCGCATTTATCGATCATTTTTACGTTATAATCATTCATATTTTATATTCTTATCGCAGTAAGCTTATTAAAGCAAATATTACGTAGAAACATTAAAGAATAAAATAAAAATATTACAATATGTTTTCGGTGTAGCAGAGTATACATTTTCTGCGTAGATATAAAAAACGCCAATTTCTATCAAAAGTGTGCAGAAGTAATTCCATTAGTCCATTAGTCCATTAAAATGTTTGTTTATAATAAAAATTAACGTACATTCGAAAAATGTAAAAATTAAAATGCTTTTCAATTTTAACGGGGAATTGTACGAGAAAGTCCGTACAATGGAATTTACAATATATGTGTCTGTGTTATATATATATATATATATATATATGTGTGTATATATATACACACACACACATATATATATATATACATATATTGTCACTTCCATTGTACGGGCTTCCCCGTACAATTCCCCGTTAAAATTGAGAAGTATTTTAATTTTTACATTTATCGAATGTTCGTTATTTTTTATTATAAACAAACATTTTCAAACTCATACATATATATATATATATACATTAATATATACAAATTAGAAATTTGATTTTTATACATTTTCATGATAAATTCATAAAACTATTATATATATATATATATATATATATATATAAAATATTTTTTTAAATTTATCATGAAAATGTAGATAAATGAATAAATTTGGAATTTCTAATTTGTCATAAAAATATAGCAAATTTTAAATTTATATCATATTTTTTAGTAAAAAATTACCAAAAATTTGAAAAATGTCGTATTAGAACAGGTGGATGAATTTCGAATCAACGTTTTTTAAACTTTCGTTTATTTTATCATTGAAATTTGTATTACTCATTTAGAATTCACTTTATTTTCATTATAAATTATTTATTTATTTATTTATTTTTATAATCGTTCATAATACATTTCCAAATATGTCATCACTTAAACATGTCAAATAACAACAATTTCCAACAAATTGGTGGAGATAAAATCAAAGCATTTCCCGCAGATACCACGGTTTCCCTGAAACCATAACAACGATAAATGAATCTTCAATTTTTGCAGCGTCGCGAACGTGGCGAAAATACAGTAGGGACGCGTAAAAGTAAAATAAAAAGAATTTTACGTGTTGTGGTGCACGAGAAGTCACGAAAAAGCGCAGATCTTCTGCGAGGGCTCTGATAAAACGAACATTCGCGATTAACCCACCCCACCCGTGGACGCGTTCGATAATCGCAGGGAATACCAATTTTCGGACCAGTCGTGCGAAGTGTTCAGGTTCGCGTTGCTCCAACGGGGCACATTGAGAAAGTGGAGAAAAATCAATTGCCCGTGCATAATCGACGATTATTCGTTTCTCTTGTTTTTTCATTCCTTTATTTTAGTAGTGTAGAACAAGTTTAGAAAAATAAACAATTTCTTTTTTTTCTTTTATTATCTCTTTACCCTTTTATTATCTTTTTATTCTTCTGTTATCTTTTATTCTTTATTATCTTTTATCATCTATTCTCATTATTTTACATCATTATATAAATTTCTTTTTCAGCACATCAAGGGCTTAAATGTCCAATTAAAATTTGTAAAAACATTTCGGTAATTTTCGTGATCTAAAAAAAATTTTAACGATTAAAACTCATTTCCGCTGCATTCGAAAGATGCAAAGCACCAATGTCGTACGATCGTAGGGAAAAATCACGCGCGGGCTATCCGTTGGAATTAAGTATCTGTTTGATGAAAAAACAAAGAAGGAAACGTTTTATTTTTTTTTAGATTGAAAGTGCAGGAAATGTGCTGACGAGTGTCGAAGCGCAAAGGGGTAATAAGAGAAGTGCTTCAGTGGCACGTGTTGCGAAGGACGCGAGTTTTTCGTGGTAGAATAGTCAAGCGAGAGTGTGGCCGAGGCAAATTTTCGCAGCGACGTAACGATCTTCAAGCCCGCGTCTTAAGGACCCTTCCACGCCAACGGGTAATAATTAACGACTGCATTAATTTCATCATGAAAATCTAGAACAACCGGCTTCGGGGCAAATGAAATTCGAGTCAATGTGTATACGAATCGTAATTTTCTCAATTGCAGTGCGGCCGATTATTGTAAATGTCATCACTGTAAACGTCACCACTGTAAACGTCAAAAATGACATGATTTTGCGCGATTTTTTTTTGGGTGGAAAAACAAATAAGAAGATAATAATATTCAAAGATGTTATTAGTCATACCTTCAAGCGAACAAAAAAGATGTGTATCAAAAAATTATACAAAATGGTGGCGCTGGAGCCATTCTTACGAGGCATGTTGAATTTGAGACGCGCACGGGCCTGCGGACTTTTTTTTCACCAGTACCAAACTTTTTTCCCCCTTAGTCTAGATGGTTCAAAGCATCTTTTAAGCCAATTTGAAAAAAAAAACAATTTTTTGAAAATTCTAGCGTGTTGTTACCCCTTAACAGGGCAATGAGGTTGAAGTTTGTATCGTTGCAATGCAACGATATTGTTTTTAAGACTTTTTTTGCAAATTGTGGTCGTAAATTTCTGTCAAGAATACTTAGAAACGTTTCAACAAACCTTCACCTTTTACTACCTAAATCGGCCACCAAAAATTCGAGTAATTAAAAATAATGAATTTTCGTTGCATTTCGACGATGCAAACTTCAACGTCATACAGAGCAAGCGTTTAAATGATAATTTCATTACTTGGTATGTAATCTAAGACTTTATTAATTTTCTATTCCATCGAAAGTTTTATAGTAGCGCCTAAAATAGCGTAACTTTTTCTCCACGGATCTGCATGAGGTTAGGGCCACAAAAAACGGATCGAATTTTCAATATTTTTTTCTGGTGCGAGTATTGGGATGATGAGGTCGGGATTTTGCACACACTCCATACATAGGCTTGCCGAGATTGAGTTTTTTTACTAGAGAGAAATATTGATAAACAATGAAGTGAATATTATTTAAAGTGGTTCTGGCAATTAGGGTGATTCGTAATCAAAAATGAAAAATGTGCTTATAGAGTAATGATAAAGCTTTCGTATGACCAGATACTTTTTTGAAATTCTGAAAATTACGAAAATGCCTAGGTGGAGGAAATAATGTCAATTTTCGGAAAAAAAGTTATTAAGGGGTCTTTTCTCTGTAGTCGCTAAAAAGCCTATTTTCTTACATTTTTGATAGGTTTATATTATAGGTATTGATATAAAAGTTGTTACCCTTAATAAATACACTTTCGAAATATATTTAAAAATTTTTTTATGTATTTATGTAACTCAAACAAACTTTAAACGCGTTTTTCTCGAAACAAAATTTTTTCGACGGCTTGTTGATAAAATCTTCGAAACTACTGAACCGATCCTTCTTAATTTTAACCACATATTCTTTACAACTATAGCTATAGCGCATATCAAGGACTTTTTAAACATTTTCATATTTACTCATTTTTTTTCCAAAAACGGAGAAAAAACCCGCTTTTTTTGTTTTTTTTTTCGAAAAATGTCCACCATTTTGTAATTTCTGCATATATAAAAAATCGCATGATATGCGCTATAGCCATTAACATACTGAATCTAAAACCGTTTGATTTTTTTGTTTCGGATGATCCATCTCCGAGATTTCATCTACAACGCAGTGCTACCATTTTTTAGGACTTTTTTTAACTACCATTTCCATCTATAAATAGTGGCTTGTATAAATAAAAATAATTTTTTTAAATGTATTTCGAAAGGGCATTCATTAAGTGTAACAACTTTTATATAAATATCTATAATATAAACCTATCAAAAAATCATGAAAGTAGCCTTCTTTACCATCTAAAGTGAGGAGATCCCTTAACGAATAGATAAACGAAAATTCATCATTTTATCATGTGTTTATCCAGCCCTTCATAAAAATCGTCATAACTCTTTGAATTTTTGGAACTTTCACACATCTGTTGCAAATTAAATTTGAGATCCTAGGCTATAAAACCATGCAATAAAAAAAATTATATTTTTTTAACGTCAAGTTTATGCAAACCTCGTAAAGGAAGTGCAATTTCTTCGACTTCGAAGTCAACTACGCGATGCACTCAACAGATTTTTTCACGACCTTCTACCGAGGTGTAGAACATAAATGTGTCGGAAGATTTTGGATAATAAAAAAAAATACGAAATGGAAAAATAAATTAAAAACATTGGTGCGCTCCAAAGATGCAGCATTCCAACACCATTTTTCTGATACCCAAACGTTATTGACGGCGTGCGTGAGCTCTAAGCAAATTTTTCAAGGATTTGGGACTGTGGGGGCTTTTGTTGCTGATAACAAATAAGGCAGCGTCTCGTATAGCAAAGCACTGCAATTACAGGCGAATGTAATCAATCTCAATTACAGATAATGTATTCGCGTTATCTTAGCACTCCCATTGCTATTGCCGTAATCTCGTTTAAAATAAAAAGTCATTCGAAGACGATAGCGTGCGCGTCAGTTTGAAAAATAACAAATCCTAATATTCGACGCGACTTTTCGCAAAGTTATCGCGATCCGGCCAAACTCAACGTGAGTCGAAAAAAAAACATTTATGGTATTGAAGTTTGCATCGTTGGAAGGCAACGATATTTTTATTTTTGTATCATCCAATTTTTTTTTTTGCACATTAGGCTACAAATATTACGAAAATATTTTCGAAGATCGTTTTTAGGGATGTATGACTCAAAATTGCAAAGGAAGAGTTTGGATAGTAATCAAAATAAAGAAATGAAAAAATAAAGAATTTTCGTTTCGTTCCAAACTTCACCACCATAAGTATATCCCATTATCAGTGAAACAAGTTTGCAGGGAGAAACTTTTTTTTATCGTTCAAATATCTAAAGAGAATAAAATTCTAATAAAGAATAATTGAAGAATAAATAAATAAATAAATAAATAATAAATAAATAAAATAAAGAATAAAGATCAAATATCTAGGAAAAATTATTTAAAAAACGTTTTTCCTTCAAATTAAATTGAAAAAATGTAGGTATATGTCCCATCATGCAAGGTGCTTCTTGTTTTTACGTGCTCACCTTATTCCATTTTTTTCATCCGTAAAAATAAAAATAACTAATTATCTAGAGAAAATTAACATTGAATATTTGAATAAAAATTGACTGAAAAATCACCAATTGAAATTAACATTAAATATCTAAATAGATGGTAACAGAAAAATTACTAATTCAAATTAACAGCAAATATCTAAAGAGAAAGTGACGACAAAATTGCCTATCAAAATTAACATTTAATTAGAGCCTCTTTATGTCAGAAATTTTTTAGGGGTCGACGGAAAATGATTAGAGAGAGGGGGAAGAGAGAGAGAGAGAGAGAGAGAGGGAGAGAGAGAGAGAGAGAGAGAGAGAGAGAGAGAGAGAGAGAGAGAGAGAGAGAGAGAGAGAGAGAGAGAGAGAGAGAGAGAGAGAGAGAGAGAGAGAGAGAGAGAGAGAGAGAGAGAGAGAGAGAGAGAGAGTGAGAGAGAGAACGTCTGTACAGCAAATTAGTAAACGAATCCGCGAGCCAAGTTTCATTTCTTCATCTGCATTTTTTCGTCATTCTCGTTAATCGTCTTCGCAAGGAACGCGAGAGTAAAAATAAACGGAAGAATTTTTTTTTAAACCCTCAAATTCAACTATTCCGCTGCTCATGGCAACTTTCTCGCCAGTCCATTCTTTATTCGCAAACACGTGTAAAGTGAGTTACGAATATCAGAAAAGAATGGATGGCGGTTCTCGAAATAACGGAGGCAAAAAAATGCTCGCTAGGTTCGGATGATAACGAGGAGTCCATGGATAGTGCAGTGCTCGCGTGATAAACGCTGTGACGGTAACACTGCGTATAAATCTCGAATTCCGTATATGCACATACAAGCGTATATACACAACTCGCATAACGACCGCATTTGCAATTATAGTTGAAAGTGCTTGAATGGATCTGCGTAAACTTGAGGCCCAAACAGGTCGATTTTCAATATTTTTTTAAAATGAGAATATTGGGATGTCAATGACGGGATTTTACACACTATTGATTCATAGTCTTCATTGATTCATTGATTCATAGTTCGAGTTTTTTTTTAATCGATAAATATTGATAAACAGTCGTGCCATTTATCAAGATTTATTATTATTTAAATAAAGTGTCTCCGTTGCTGCATATTTTTTTGTTTGTTAATTATTTAAACAAAGTGTCTCCGTTGCTGCATATCCGAACGGTGTAGGTGGTTCTGGCATAGGGTGACCGGAAATGAAAAAAGGAAAAGGTGCTTTTAGTATAAAAATAAAACTCTCGTATGGCCGGATACTTTTTGGAAATTTTGAAAATTACGTAAATGACAAGCTTTGGAAAAAGCGTTCAATGTTTGACTAAAAAAACTACTTTAATCATTTGTTATTAACAAATGGATGAACATAATGACAAATCATCCGGCCATACGATACAAAATGTTATAAAATATGCTCTGTCTGAATTTGAAGTGAATCTCACGTTTAGATTTCGAGATACAACCTTCACTGTTTCGTAGAACATGACGTTGAAATTTGCATCGTTGGAGTGCAACGAAAATTGGTTATTTTTGATAACTGAAATGTTATTCACCGATTCCGGCTGTGAAAATAGGTCAAACGTTTTCGCGTAGTCTTCTCAGAAATTTATTACCTCAATTTGTAACGGAAAGGTTGCATAATGATAAAAATGAATAAACAAAAAATGGAAAAAATAAAATGAAGTTTCATTCCAAGGATGCAAACTTCAACGTCGTAAAACATAGTTTTAAGTGCGAGAAAAAAAAAAGCTGGTTCGGTGTAGCGCAGTGGGCGATCCCTTCACAAAAGTTCTCACAATTCGATCAACTTTCGGAACTGTCACACAACCTTCGCTGCAAATTGAAGTTTATTTCCCCCTAAGTTTTGTAGACCCGGCCTATAAATAAATAATTGAAATTTCAAGCTTAAACGCACCCCTTAATTAAAATCGTAATCTGGACATGACCATTCCAACAATACACTGAATCGTTTGCATCGTTGGAATGCAATTAAAAATACTGACTTTCCTAATCGCCTCATTAGTTGCCTGATGACAACTCAATGACCTCAACCGAATTTTATCATCCTCACTAGAGACGCGCAACTCAAAAGATTTTTAAAAATCCCCCATCATACTAGAAAAAACAAATAAAGTAAATAAGGAGAGAAAAGCTCTCAATACCCCAGTCTACAAAACTTGCAACGAGCAAAATCCTATCATTGAAATGTCAAGCTTAGTCACACCACTAATCTAGAATCGTAATTTGAACATTACCATTCTTACAATGAATAGCATCGTTTGCATCGTTGGAATGCACTAAAAAAATCGAGCTTTCTAGTCGCCTCATTAGTTATCTGATGACAACTCAATGACCTCAAATTAATTCTACAATCCTCACCAGACGTCCGCAGCAGAAAAATGTTTAAAAAATGCCCCAATCTATAAAACTTGCAACGAGCAAAATTCTATCATCGAAATTTCAAGCTTATACGCACCCCTCAATTGGAATCGTAATTTCGACACTACCATTCCTACGATACACTGAATTGTTTGCATCGTTGGAATGCAGTAAAAAAATTGATTTTTGAAATCACCTCATGGCATCGCAATGACCTCAAACGAATTTTATCATCCTTACCAGAGATCCGCAAATTAAAAGTGTAAAAAATTGGACGCCAAACTAAAAAACTAAATAAAAAAAATTAGCAAAGAAAAACTCCAAATACCCCAGTCTATAAAACTTGCAACGAGCAAAATCCTATCATCGAAATTTCAAGCTTATACTCACCCCTCAATTGGAATCGTAATTTCGACACTACCATTCCTACGATACACTGAATCGTTTGGATCGTTGAAAGGCAGTGAGAAAGTCGATTTTGAAATCACCTCATGAGTTGTCTCATGACAACTCAATGACCTCAACCGAGTTGTATCATCCTCACCAGAGACCCGCGACTTAAAAGTGTAAAAAATAGCGCGCTATACCAAAAAAAAACAAAGAAAATGAGCAAACAAATACTGCCGTTGCACTCCAACAACGAGAGCCTCGAAATCATTTTAGACGAATCGTTAAAGAGGTACGATCATTACTGGAAGTCCACCTTTTGGATTTGAAATTTTTGTATGATTTTGTCGAATACTTTTTGCGCCTATTGCCGAAATTTGAGTTATTTTGACTATTTAGTTTTTTCGCAATAAAACTGCAAAATCGAGCACTTTGAGTTACCGAAGGACGTGGTCTTATGGAGACGGTCAACCGGAAGTGCGGTGATCGTGGTTTTTCTGCTCACGTATCCAACTAAACCCGTTGGAAAATTGAAACTCAATAGATTAGATATAATAGATATCGTAAAAAATAAGAAAATCGATCTTCACCGTGTAGTTAAAGCACTACATTACAAGAAAGTTTCAATTTCCGGTTGAAAGTGGTCAGAACGACGAAATAGCAACCACAGACCTAGCAACGTCGCGAGTAACAGCTGATGCGTTTGGCGAACATGACCCAGCTTTGTTTTGAAATTAATTTGAATGGAAGCCGCCACAAAATATGCAAATAACAATTTATGGAGTTTCATCATTTATGTCGAAATTTTATGACGTATTAATTTTATGACGTATCAATAATATGTATAATTATATTCTATCTATCGTGTTAATTCCGCTGAGGTAATTCAAGCCTATTTTTAATAGGTCTCCGGCTGATTTTTTTGTCCTTTTAGTCCGTTTTTATGGTGGATATGTTAATATTATTATTGCGAAGATTACTACCGAGTAGTTGACAATCTAATTTTTCAGTTTTTATTTGTTCGCGTGCAATAAATTCATCATTTACCACAACATTTGGCACACTACGATCGATAATACGAATAATCAACATAAGTAAACATCAATCAGAGCAGCTGTGGGTAAAATAAACGTAGACTCTTTTTTGACCCCGTGGAAGTGATCGTACCTCCTTAAAGTCGTCAGCAAATCGCGTCGAGTCACCAAGTGACGACGCGTAACAATAGAAAGGACATTAAGATCGAGAATTGGCATTGACGAGTACTCGACGCACGTCATTGCGACACCATTCGCGGCCATATGACGTTTTCATGCGCGACAGATGGGACGATAAAGGGAGGAGGGTGCAAGGGGTAGCGTGCAAACTCGTCTGTTCATTCACGACTGTATTAGACTTTATGCGGAGCGCAACGACGGTAGAACAATTTTACAGTCGCCGACCACGACAGACGCAAAGTGGCTGCTTTTCTGGGACGGATACGCGTCCGGGAAGCAAAGCGCGCTGAGCAAACTCGTTTCCAATGTTCCTCCGCATGCCTTGCTCGCGGGTTCTAACGATCGCATCCCTTTCGCTGCTACCCCGCACCCTACACACCGCTTCCGCTTCCGGAAAGGCACCCCGATAGTGCTGCTTGAAGAAAACCGACTCGGGCTAACTAAATCAGTCTTTGATCGCCAGCGAATTATTTGTTGAAAAATCATTTAAACAAAAAAAATGTTAAACGACGTTTTTAAAACGGACTGAAAAGTATTAAAAATTCTCCTAGCCCCATACAGATTTACAATCCCATGCAGATTCCTAACCCCATCCTGATTGTCCTGAACATTTGTGATCGTGGATTTTAAATAGCTATGAAAATACTTGTAAGATTTAAAACGATAAACGAGTCTCTAGCCCATCCGGAAGTTAGTTCAAAATTGATTGCAAAATTTGTACCGAAAAAACGCACAACCAAGAAAGCGAGTTCATTAAAAACGTGGTGAAAAATGAGATCATTTTTAGGCATTTTTATTGCATCGAAATGACGAACACTCGAATGTCAAATATTTCATTGGCCACGGGTGAATGAAGGGATCATCACAGTGTAACGGGTCGAAAAATAGCCGATTTTCGCGATTTTTTTTTTTCGATGGTTAATGTACGCCAATTAGTCTGATTTTTTTAAATGTCAAATCAAAGCACGCATGAAGCAGAGAAAATAAAAATGTTAACGTTTATTTTGATTGTTTTTCCATTTTTTAGCGGCTGAAAATGTTTTTGAAAAAGCGTTTTTTCGGGGTGTACACGGTTGTGGCGGTAAATATTATTTGAAACAAAATTCGTAAAAATATTATTAAACAATATGAAAACCCCTATCTTGCTATGGAGGTTTTTTAATAATCAAAATTGACAAAATGGCGGTAGTTTGAAAAAAAGTCTCGAATTTAGCCTATTTTTTCAACATTTTTTTGCAAAAAAAATATGAAAATTTAAAATAAAAATCTTCCATAGCAAGCTAAAGAATGGCGTGAAGAATGTTGCGTCAAAATTTGACACGGATAGCTTGAAAACCCTTCTTTTGAGAGTGTACACGGTTTTGAAAAACGACATTTTGAGAAAAACGCGTTGAAGTTCCGAGTGCGGAATTTTCATATAAATTGTCTACTTACGATCAATCGGTGATGCGAGGTCCATATTTAAAACCGTATATACTAACGAATAATGCAAAAGAACGATTTTGTGAAAATTTTACACTGTGATGATCCCTTAACAATTCCGTCGATCCAAGTGCACAAGGGCACAGGGAAACTGTGGAAAACCTGTGCCGATGGCAAGGCAATAAGCTGAGCGGCCACCCATACGATTCGTTGAGTGAAGGAACGCGAGTTCCTTCACTTCTCTCTCCCCCTCCCTTCCTCCCTCTCTTGGGGTTGGGAGGGAGGGGGGAGGGAGAGAGAGAATGCGGGAAAGATAGTGAAATTGGTCGATTAAAGAGGTTTGTTCATTGTATTTTTAAAATCGCTTCATGAATGTAGCCAGGTCAGAGTACATCAAGCTCATTGACCAGAAAAACTATGATAAGAACCCGGCACTTATCAGCGAACGGCTTCATTAGTGGCACCGAAATGCTTATCGGCCCTTGACAAGCATATACAGGGTGTCCTGCAATAAATGGATAATCCTGCAACTGTCGATAGGTCAGCTCATGTCCTACTATATGCTGAAATTTCGGTTTAGCAAAATCCTACGGTTTTCGAGATAAAAGTCATCTGCTTTTAGTTTTTCCCAAGCCATTTCTACAAATGATAACTTTTTTTCACCCAGTTTGTTTTTCTTTAATATTCTCGGTTATTTGTTTTATCTAGAACAGTCTTCTTCTTAACTTTAAATGTTAAACTTTATGGAAAAAGATATTAGGCCGAATTTTCATGCGAACTAATTCGCACAACTGATCTTGATAGGCTATGGTGTAAAAAATTGGCGGTATAAAAAAAATTTACTACGCATATCGAGCCAACTATTTAAAAATGTCGCTTAGTTGTTGTCGATTCATATCATTTGTAGGAATGGCATGCGAAAAACCAAAAGCAAATGATTTTTTTTTTCAATAACATAAAGCCGAAAACCTCAAAAACCGTGGCACTTTTACTAAACTACAATTCCAGCATATAGTAGGACATTAGCTGACCTATCGACAGTTGCAGGATTTATAGCAGGACATTTTGTATGTATATATATAGAATTTTTCCCTAAATATATATATATATATATAGGGAAAAATTCTATATACGAGTTCAAAAGAGCTTTTCCTCAAATATATATATATATATTTATATATATATATATATATATATATATATATATATATATATATATATATATATATATATATATATATATATATATATATATATATATATATATATATATATATATTGGAGGAAAAGCTCTTATATATATATATAGTAGGACATTAGCTGACCTATCGACAGTTGCAGGATTTATAGCAGGACATTTTGTATGTATATATATAGAATTTTTCCCTAAATATATATATATATATATAGGGAAAAATTCTATATACGAGTTCAAAAGAGCTTTTCCTCAAATATATATATATATATATATATATATATATATATATATATATATATATATATATATATATATATATATATATATATATATATATATTTGAGGAAAAGCTCTTTTGAACTCGTATATAGAATTTTCAAAGTTCGAGTTTCAAAGTTCGAGTTTTCAAAGTTCGATTTTCAAAGTTTTCAAGTTTTCAAAGTTCGATTTTCAAAGTTCGAGTTTCAAATTTCGAGTTCAAAAGAGCTTTTCCTCAAATATATATATATATATATATATATATATATATATATATATATATATATATATATTTGAGGAAAAGCTCTTTTGAACTCGTTATATATATGCAATGTTGACTATCGCTATAGCTGTCTGTTATTAAGAGGGAATGATACCTCATCGCGGTCGGTATGGTAGAACGATTATAGATTCCCACGAATCTCTGAAACGGCTCTTCAGATCCCGTCAGAACTTTGCCAAACGACGTCAAATAGATAGATGAATGGCTCTCTTCTTCTCAAATTTTCTGATTTTGAGAAAATGAATGTAGATTGGCTTATGATAACCCAATCTACATTTTTTTTCTCAAATTCGGAAAATTTGAGGAGAAGACAGCCGTTCGTCTATCTATTTGACGTCGTTTGGCAAAGTTACGACGGGATCTGAAGAGCCGTTTCAGAGATTCGTGGGTATCTATAATCGTTCTACCATACCGACCGTGATAAGGTATCATTCCCTCTTAACACGTTCCTTTATGTTTTGAACGAATCGTTGATTTTTGAGCGGAAACGGTCCATGAAATGACTTTCATATGTCTATAGCATTTTCCAAGTGCCCATAAGAATATATATTTATATACCCAAACACCCACACATCTCAATAATATCTCGCTTCGAACGGATGCGTTTCCGGCCTACGCAGGAATTCTGTCTTCATTGCACATGAAATTTCGTGTCTTTCTCGGGCATACACAGCTCCAACGAAGATTTTCTACACTTATAACTTTCCGTGATGGAATTCCCATTGCACCAGACACGTCTCTTCGATTAATTAATTTTTTTTCTCTCGTTTTCAGGGCGCCGGAAGTCCCGAGTATCGCAGCAGACATCGGGGGACGAGAAGACACAGCCGACGCATGTAGCACTTCGGTATTGTTGCCTTTTTCTTTCGATTCTTCGTGTTACGAAAAAAATTGCACTATTTTTCATTTGCGAGCTTCTGTCACGAACGGAAGTAGTTGCGCAATGAGTGTCAAATATTGATATCGCGATCAATAAAAATTAAATGAAGTGGGGTGGAAAATATAATATGAAATAAGACGTAATCTAAAAATATAAAAACGTAAAAATCCGCAAAAAGGTAAAACGTAAAAATCTGGAATGCTAGAATAAAAAATAAAAAGAATATTTTAAAAGTTATATGAATGTATAAAATATAAACAAATGAAAATGTGAAATATAACAATATAAAAATAATATAAATTTGTTGAAAAAAGTAATCAATATATTAATCCGACTATCAAAATAGTTAATTACCGCGCATTATCAATTATGGATAAGAGTTGGCGATATGGACGTCAATATTCTATTCGATAGAAATTTTTTGGAGTGGAAATCAAAATTGATAATTATCTTGTATTACTGAGTGTGAATCAATAAACGCAATGGCGATATTGACGTCAAAGTCACATTCGATAGAAATATCGTGCGATGAAAATCGAAATTAATAATTACGTCATTATTAATTGTGAACTAACGGACGAGATGTTGGTACGGACAAGAGAGCCCATTTTCAATGCGTCCCTATATTCGAGTTCAATTATTCGTATCATCATTTTGCCAGAATATTTGAGAAAGATGGATTGCGATTTACTTGTTGATTTTGAGAATGAAGCAATTAATATCTGCCGAGGTCCATAGCATCCGACGGAAAGAAGCTTTACGTCTTTTGAACTGTATTTTAACGTACTGTCGAGAGGTAGGGTCATCTTTATTTTTGGCTGACCTAGCTCGATTTTGTATCAAGTATACGTATACTACACGAAGCCTCCGTTTTCTACCCTCATCCCTTCGTTACACCCCTCCATTTGACCCTCTCGTCTGACGTCACTCAAAAGCTTGCTTTTTTCTTATATATATAGATCTCCATGCTTTTCGGTCAGTTGAACTTTGGGCATTCACGAGCGTCGTCCCGCGGAACTTCGCAATCGAAATTCGATAAGGTTGCTGTGCCTTTTCTAGTCTTTATGAAAAATTATTATTTCATTGTTGTATATAGAATTATTGTTTATTGTTATGTATATAATTAATATTCTCGTATATATATACATATAGTTATTGTTTAATATTATGTAATGTGTATATATATATAATATAAAAAACAGGGTGGCTTGTTATGAATGGATAATCCTGCGACTGTCGATAGGTCAGATCTTGTCCTATTATATGATGGAATTTCAGTCTAGTAAAAATCCCACGGTTTTCGAAATACAAATCGTCCGCTTTTAATCTTTCGTATGCCATTTCTACAAATTATAACATTTTTATCCGGTTAAAAAAAAATACTCTTCGTGCAACTCTTAAATACTCATTAAAGCGATGAAAAATCCACTATAGGAGTATTGAACAAAAATTGAACTAAGCGGTGCCGGACCTTTCTTTAAGGGGTGGTTCACCCTCTTAAAGCCGTTTTTCCGCCGACAAAAAAGTACGTGTCTAATAGCTTTCAATGTATCGTTGGCTTTCAATGTATCGCCGTTGGCTTTCATTGTATCAGCTTTCCATGTACCAACATCTCGCAAATCAACATCGTCAAGATTATGGCCGGGCATTATTGAGGAGATGGCAAACAAAACTGTTTTTTGTTTGCCATTAAAAAGAAAAACAAAAAATCGTTTTTTTTGCTTAAAAAATACTTTGGGGTCATAAAAACGATATGCAATTGGCCCTGTAGCGATCTTTTTCATTTTTTTTCGAAAGGTTCAATTACCGGTTTTGCCGAAGCGTAATTTGTAACAGAACAAAAAATCTCAACAGTTCGATCAATTGGGAGCTGAAATTCGACGCTGTTTCATTCTTGTGGTGGCTGACTGGGAAATCGCGAAACAATAAGTAAAGAGTGGAACACAATATTCGATACGCCTTAAAAAAGTACTTGTCTAATATTGTGTTCTACACATAACCTCCATACTTGTACTCTATATTAAAATAAAAACATTCGTACTTTTCAAGTAAATAATACGTTTTATTAATAAATGTAAATGTCAGGTCATTTTGAGACACCCTCTAGTTATTGTTTCGCGATTTCCCAGTCAGCCATCACAATAATGAAACAGCGTCGAATTTCAGCTCCCAATTGATCGAAATTTTGAGATTTTTTTGTTCGGTTACAAATTACGCTGCGGCAAAACCGATAATTGAACCTTTCGAAAAAAAAGAAAAAACATCGCTACAGGACCAATTGCATATCGTTTTTATGACCCCAAAGTATTTTTTAAGAAAAACACGATTTTTTGTTTTTTTTTAATGGCAAACAAATAACAGTTTTGTTTGCCAGCTCCTCAATAATGCCCGGCCATAATCTTGACACGATGTTCATTTTCTTAATTGGTGCTGAAATTTCGAAGAGCAAATTGAAATGGTCAAGTTCTCGAAATTATCGCGAATGGTGGCGACAGCTGTAAGTTTGTTCACCACAAACTTAGACGTTTCAGTATTCCCCCCCCCCCCCCATTTTTCTTTCCTTACGGTGTGAAAATGCGACTGTAAGATAATTACGAGAAAAAAAAAGGAAATTCGTTAAGTTATACAACAGCCAGGCGTTGGGTGAAAATCCAGGCGTAAATTGCCGCTCAGTCCTCAAGATATCGCGCGCGTTAAAGGATTAAGATGACGCGCGAGCAGATCACGTGACCGCGCGAATAACGTCCCCTGGGCAAAGGAAACAACCTGGTCTACTCTCAGCCTCAGCTCAAAAAATAAATGAAGAAAAAAAATTGACGAAAAATCGAAAGAAAAAAATAAAAGTCGTTTGAGCTCTACCTAAAAATGTTTAGACCTCTCAAATTTTGCATGAATTACTTTCTTATAACGTAGTAACATTTTGCGTTGAGTAACGCGACATTTTTTTTTCAACCACCCTAGTATCCACACAACTAACTAAATGGGACGTGTTGAATAATTAAAAACTTGTCATGAAATAAAAATACGGTCTATGTTAATGCTATTTGCAAAAAAATAGCATTAACGCAAGAGGTAAACGAGTAAGCACCTAATTTTGGGAAATTTTCCAAAAATCATACTTACCATAAGTCGAAATTCTTAGACTTTGGACTAAGGCCACCTAGGTTTTATCTATGTTCCTAACAAGGTGACCTATCACCCCCTTAAGGTTTTGCATCGACCTTCCTAACACCCTGTATACGTCCTCGTCATATGAGTCTCGTCTCCTCTGCCCCCGTTAGTCGACGTGTCCCAAGCACTCCGGACAAACTCGAAACGGTGTTCCATTTCATGGCTCTTTTTCCTCTTACTTTTCCTCTCCCCGTCAAACTCCGATAAACGCGCTGGAGAGAATGCTCCGAAAGCAAAAGTTCGAGATAGCGTGGATGTTCCGAACTATCTATGGATATTGGGGCAATCAATGATGAGAACGAATATGCTAACGGTAGTGATGGCCTGCGTCAATAATTGGATGGGTGACCGCCCCATTGCGATTTACCCTTCTTTTTGCGTTTTTCTCGAAAGTTTGTTTGATGGAGCGGTGATAGTCGTATTTCAAAATCTGTTCGTTCGATTCACTTCAAACTGTAACAGGATGATTTTTTTCTATGTTCATCCGTTTGTCGATAACAAAGATCAAGGATGACATTTTTGGGAATGTCGATTTTCGGTTTTCGGCGGATTCTCAAAATGTAACATATAAAAATAATTTCTGAAAGTTTCGAGTCGATCTATTTGAAACTGAGGGACTTATGGGAGTTTATAGGTAGGTTCTGGAAACCGGCGAACTTTGAACGCGTTTTTTGCAAAATTACTTTTTTGAGATCGGTGATTTTTCAATTATCTTGCTCATTCCTTCAAAATTAATTTTTTTAACAACCCTCATTTTTGGGTTGTCACAGAAGCCTAACCCCTTAACCCTTCGTTAACACGACGTCAAAGTCGTTTTGCCACGACTTTGACACACTGGGTCAATTTGACCCGGGTAGTATTTCATCCGCCTGGCATTGACAAACTTTCGGTCGATTTTTTTTTCAAAAAAATCGGTGAAACTTTAAACATTTCTCAACATGACTGCGTAATTGAAATTCGGAAAATATTTTTAAACATCGTTGAAAAACGTTATTGAAATTTTTCAATTTTGGAAAAGTAAGCATTTTACCAAAAATTCATCCGGGTCAAAATGACCCAACGTAGGGTTAAACGCGCTTTTTTCAAAATGATTTTTTCAAGATCGATGAGCACTATATCTCAAAAATTACTGCACCGATCAACTTTAAATTTTACAAGCTTCATTAATTTGCATATAAAAAAACAGTGCTTGAACGAAGGAATTTTCTTTTCGATACATAGTTTTTTTTCTATCAACGAAAAACGAGCGTTCATTCACTGTAAATCGATATTTAAATTTTGGACTACGACCAGTTTTTCTGACATAAATGTTTCATTAAATCCTTCGCCCAAGCACTGAATAACTTCATGCTAAAACTAAATGGGTTTAATTTTTTTAATTTCGGATGATTTGTTCCCGAACAGCAGTGATCACCGCGAAGGACGTTTTTCAAACAGCGGCCGTCACAAACCATCTGTTGTACCGCATTTCTCAATATTATTCAACATACAAATAGTAAAAAGATACTTAAGACACTCTTTGATGAAATTTGCTTCTTAATCTGCGCAAGTTTATTCGCAAAAAATCACGAAAATTCCTTTTTATAGCCACGTGGTAGGTATAACCCATTAAAGTTGTTTTTTTGTCAAAAAACGACGTTTTTCTCTACGGCTTGCCATGTTCGCAATTCTCAAAATTACAAAATGTATCCGGTCAGATGAAAGTTTTATTACTGTACATTTTTTATTTTGTGTTTCGATCATCCCGATAGTAAAAATAATAACGGCATTGTTTATCAACATTTTCAATTTAAAAAAAAATCGAACTCGGCAAGACTATGTTAAAATTGTATGTAAAATCCGGATATCGTCATCTCAAACTGTCATAAAAAAAAAATATTAAAAAACTCCCTTATTGGGTCAGAAGTTTAGACCGGTTAATCTTCCCGAATGTGTAACTTGGGCGTTGTGCGAATATGGAAGAATTATTTATTCGCAATGCATCATTGAACTACTGCCAAGGGTCTGGGTGGGACTGCTAAATAAGTTTTTTTCTGGTCTATTGATCTTTTTCTCATATCTATTCAAGACCCTCCTGATAAGATATCAGTGATCACGTGTGCTCAGTGCCCATAATTAAGGCCGTGAAAAATATTTGAATGCTCTTGTTAAATCGCGATCGCAGAATCTCCTCCGATCTCCTGCTTTCTCGCGATAGCAGGAGACCAAATTTTTTATTCGGCCTGACATCGTACAAATGGGTACCGAGTGTCATCGAATTTCCATTGTTTTTCTTCAATCAAACACACCAACATTTTCCGTCCTGACTTTGCTCGGTATTCATCCGTCCAATTCCATCGAGGCACTCGATTGTTTTGCAAAAATTTTATATTTCAACGATTCGAGTCATTGTGCATTTCACGTGTTGCCACAGATGCCCATGTGGGTACTTCAACGGTACCAAAATCCTATCACTTTTCCTTACACCCCTCCCGTAGTGTTGGCCGAAGAGACCCGTTGCGAATTCTCCCTATTGCACTCTCACAAGGGCACCGGGAAACTGCCGAAAACATGTGCCCACACAAGTAGCTATATTTTCAACCACAGTTGATCATCGAAAAAGAAAAACCACCGACCCGTCGCTCAGAGCGCAAGCACTTGACCAACTTAAAAAAATACTACTTTTAGTACTTTTAAAAAATAGTACTTTTTTAACCGAAATATCACTTTATAAAGTTTTATTTTCGGAGATTTTTTGTTCAACAGCCGCCATTTTGTTATTTTTGCATGAAAATTTATAATTCTAGTTCGGACAGTAAACACGATCGTACTGAACGAAAATCTTTTTGGTTTTTGTGTTTCAAATAAATCCACTCAGAAATAATATCAACGAAGGTGACATCGCTTTTTTTCGAGGGGCTGTGCGGATGCTGCTATCAGGGATAGATATATGATGTAAAAGTATTTTTTTTAAATATTGTACATTGCAAGAATTATCTTATCAAGCCCAAAAAGATTCACATCAATATCTTTTAAAGGAACCATACAAAAAATTCCCAAAATACTTCATTTTTGAGCCGCCTAAAGTGGGATGATTCCTTAATATTTTACCGGTACCTGTGCAGTAATGACGTAGGCATTCAATTGGATCCTCATATTTGTCCCTACTTTCTGATATGCTCTTGAAGTTTCCATCGTTGGAATGCAACGGAAATTCTTTTGATTTCCTTTTTTCTACTTTTAATATCATACAAAATATTTTTCCCTACAGTTAGGTTGTAGGTCTCTAATGAGGATATAAAAAAAGGTTTATAGTAATTTTCATCTGCCAAAAACACTTTGCAATGAGATTTTAAAAAAGTCGTTGCATTGCAGCGATTTCTCAAGGATCGATCAAGAATCGTATCGAAATTCCTTTCGATAATGTGGGAATCCTTTAGGGTTCAAATCGGATTCGAACATGGAATGTACGAATCCAATTTGAAATCCTAAAGATTGGATTCGTACATTCCATGTCCGAATCCAATTTATCCGAATCCGAAACAAAAAATTCTTCGACATCACTCATTGTCAGCCAGAGGTCCTCCGTTGGAAATCGCATTGGTCAGCCAGCGGCTTTTTCAATGCTTTTTTATATGTCACCTCTAGTTTTTTTTAGGTTGGTTTCGCTATACAGCGGTAGCAATCATGAGATTCCATAATCAAGGGATGATAAGATACATGCTCTGATAATACGGTATTAGACGTAGGCATCGATGATGCTCTGTCTCCCAATGATGCTCTGGAGACAACAAACTTCTGCACGGGAAATGTTTCACCGGGGAGTGGCCTGCGTGATCGCGTCACGACAATCAATAACGGCTCCATCAATAATTATCCTTTCGTGTAATTATTATTTTGGCGGCACGCGAGGCCGGTGTAATAAATTCACTGTGTATAATGTCATGATCAGAGGATCGTGTCGCGATGTAGTTACAACGGTAGAGGGGAATTTCGCCAACCCAACCTAGACGCGTAAATGGCTCATGGCTTGTACGTGAAACTTGGCAAGGTTCGGGAGAATGTTGTACGACGTACAATAGTTACCTATGTGTTGTGACTTTAGTCGTATATCGGTGGCTGAAAGGTATTTTGGTCTCAATTGATTAGCCGAACGTGATCCCGATCGGGATAGGAGCGATATTCGACATACGTGACTCTATTAACGAAAAGCAAGTGAGGGTATGGATGGGGAGAGAGGGAGGGAGAGAGAGAGAGAGAGAGAGAGAGAGAGAGGAGAAAAAGAGAAGAAAGATAGGAGGGACGTGGAATTCTGTGAGACGACGCCCCCAAGCACTTCCATAATCTCGGATATTGATTTCGCCTCACCCTTACATATACATTAATATCAGAACGTGCATTTACCCCTTTGACTCATCGACTTTATTCCTCGTCAGTCTCCGTGAAAGCATTATTATTTTTTTTCAGTCTAGCCGGGTTTTTTCATATTATAGAGTTTATCGTTCTCATTATTCCATTGAGAGAGGAGGAGGAGGAGAGAGGGAGAGAGGGAGAAATAAAAATGGTTTACCCAATAACCAACTTCAATAATATATACATTGGATTATTCTTGGTCTGAATATTCGGTTCTTCGATTCATGACGATATTATTTCTACCTTTCGCGCTTCATGGATTTTCCACTTGGGCCGAAAAAAAAAGAATTCTTCAGTTCACTATGGCCAGTAGAGGGGCCAATTTATTTTTCGACAATTCTTCAAAAATCAATGTAAAAAATGATTTCTCAAAACTCTCGAAAAATGTACGATTTACGATGATTTGAAGAGAGATTCATTTTTCCTTGGTGCAATGGCTTTCCATGCATTTTTTTATTATTTCTAGATGTTTTTTTTAGTTTTTCAATTCTTTTTACAATTTGAATCTGCGAAAGTTTTTGTTAAAATTTGTTTCCTTGCATTTTTTGAATTTTAGGATGACGATGTTCTTCAATTTCTTATTTATTTACAATGTGCTTGATTAATATTTACAATATTTGTATCAATACAAAATTGATATCTTTCAAATGAAGATATAAATACAGAAAAAACGCATTTTCGTTGCGTTGCCGCAATGTAAATTGCTATAGCGAGAATTGTTTATCACTCGTGAACGCGCTAATGTACGCGGAAAACGCCGCGTCAATATTACATCACTCCTTCTTATTTTGGGGAAAAATAAATTATCGAATCCGTAGAGTAGAAATGTTTTCGTAAAATACGGTTGTCTTTTTTTCCCTATAACCCGGTTGATTTCGTAATGTTTCAACATATATTGAGACACAGCGTGTACAGCTTCGCAAGAACGGTAGCGTAGGCTGAGACGTCATTGCACAAATACAAGCCAAACATAGAGTAAATATAGTTAGTGCCTATTCACTCGTACAGCTGGGAAGAAGGCGTTGAAGATGCGGATTACTCACGATCGTCTAATTCTAACAAGCGCGCTGCCGTAGCCAAAGTGATAAGTATGCGAAAGGTGTCCAAGAGCGAATAATTTTCAGGCATAAATGAGTCGAATGCCAGAATCAAATATCTCAACGATTGCGTCATTTCTTGGGATAGACAAAGCAGAAAGAGGTAAGCAAGCGTTCCATTGGTCTTGAATAATGATTAATCGAAGGCCTAAACGTTTTTAACCCTTAAAAATCGGGATGTTTGGAAATTTACTTCAAGGAATGTTGGAAGGGAATGAAAAGCAAGAAGCCGAAGTCGGTGTTTTCTGTACGTATTATTTTAGCAAAGAAGTCTTCAACTTCCACTTTATGCAGGAAGTCTTGAGCTTGTTCCTTCTGACGAATGATCTTGGGCATGCCTTCCACTTGTTCTTTCTGTACGAATTATCTTGGACAGGTCTTCAACGTTATCCTTCTGTGCAAAGGATCTTAGGCATGTCGTCAACTTTTCCCTTCTGTGCAAATGATTTTGGGCAAGTCTTCATCTTCTTCCTTTTGCCGGAAAGATCTTGAACTGGTATTCAACTTCTTTCCTCTGTACGAATGATCTTGGACAGGACTTTAACTTCTTCCTTTTATAGGCATGATCTTTGACAGGTATTCAACTTCTTCCTTTTGTATAAATGATCTTGAACAGGTTTTCAACATCTTCCTTTTGTACGAATGATCTTGCATTAATCTTCAAGTTCTTCCTTTCGTACGAATGATGCCAAACAAGTGTTTAACTTTTAAACTTGGAGAATTTCTTTCCTCTGCACAAATGATCTTGGACATGCCTTCAACTTCTTACTCTTGTTACGAATGATCTTCGACAGGTCTTCAACTTCTTCCTTTTGTACGACCGATTTTAAATGAATCTTGAATTTCTTCCTTTTGTACGAATGATCTTGGATGAATCTTCAATTTCTTCCTTTTGTACGAATGATCTTGGATGAATCTTCAATTTCTTACTTTCGTAGGAATGATGCTGAACAACTGTTTAACTCTTTAACTTGAACAACTCCTTTCCTCTGTACGAATGATCTTGGACAGGCTTTCAACTTCGTGCTTTTGTGCAAATGATCTTGGCCAGGTCTTCAACTTTTTCCTTATTTGCGAATGATCGTAGATAAGAAGTCTTCAACCTTTTCCTTCTTTGCGAGTGATCATAGATAAGAAGTCTTCAGCTGTTTTCTTCTGTACGAATGATTGACAAAACGTCTGCCACTTTTTCCTTCCGTGTGAATGATCTTAGACAAGGCTCCAACTTCTTCTTTGTACACGCATGATCCCAAGTCTGAAGTTGATTTCCCCGAATGAAGTGCTCAGAAGTGATCAAGGCCTCTTTGGATACTACCATTCAAAATTACCTTCTATTCTGCATCGAATGAATTCCTAGCTAGAATACGTTGCTACTCATCAGGTGGAAACGGTTAAAACACTACATTCGTGCCTAACAAATAAGACTTTCCCAACTCTGGTCTTTTGCGAGCTAAAGCCAGTAGATTAGGGGATCGGAATGGTGGGGCATGCCGGCAGCAGTTGAATGGCAAAATTGCACAAGGGCCACAAGGGAATATCTCGGTTCTTCACATACCAAGAGAAGCATTGACCCGGGAATAAGGAGCATGTCTCGAAGCCCGTACGTGTCTCAAATTCCTTCCGGAATACTGCGTGAGAATCGTGACCTCGCTCCCCCAAGCTCCGTAAAGTGAGCTTTACAATTTCCGAGCCTTTTGTTTCAACCCACACACACACACACACACACCAATTGTCAAACGCAAAGAAAGATCGGAACTTTCGAACGCCCCTTGCAGTGCCACTTCTAGCTGATGAAGAATAGCGAAAAGCACTAACCCACAGTGATGGAGGCGTGGCAGGTGTGCGGCTGCGCCGATCTTCCATGTCAAGCCGCATTGGCTCGGGCCAGTACTAGGATGGGCAACCGCTTAGCCGAGCTGACTCCATCGAGTTTTACACAGTTTCCCTGTGCCCTCGTGTTTCCACAGTGTCTCTTGGCAACTGCAAAAGTGACAGCAGTGGGGCAAAGTGACGGAATTTTAAAAGCTCGAAAGACTACGGAGGAGCGTTCGAGAAATATATGAGAGCACGATTTCGAGCGGTGGAGAGAAAGGTCGCGTTTTTTCGCAGATGACTTCCCTTTGAATCCGCGTAAAGTGAATGCCACGGGTCCTATTAAAATAGCCGAGGGAGGCGAACGGAAAAGTTCGATTCCTCGGAACGTTTGCCGTCTCCAGAAGTCACTCTTAGCATCTGGATATATTCCTTTCAGGAAGGAAATTAACTGAAGGGAGGCCAAAATACTTACTCTCGTTTCATCTTCCTTTCGTCCCTTCGCTATCTCGCTCGAGTTGCTTCCCTCGCTCTTTCGGGATGACAGACCAGGAAATTTTATAAGTAAATCAAACTCTCGGAACTTCAATGCTATATCGTGTCACGTAACATAGGTATACCGCGAATTATACCTACCATCTTTCATCGTCCGCAGGAGTCCAAACCGGGTTGTGATCCTTTAGGAAATCTTTACGTATTTCTATTTCTTTCTTACAGTCTATTCTTTTTTTAGTATTAAAAAATGAGTTATAATTAATTATAATGAATTCTTACGATTTAATTATAATTCGTTTAATTCGAAAGTTTTAATTATACAAAATAATTAAAGTTTTTATTGTGTTTTTCAAAACTGGTTAAAAAATTCGAAGAAAACAAAATGGTACGTTCTCCGCACCGAGCCAAAGGAGAGAAAAAATCGTAGGTGGAAAAGCTCGTAGCATTTGACAATTCATAATTGTTGTAGTCGTTAAAAAATGTTCATTGATGTATACGCTCGTCCTACTCAGGCCACCGGTCAAGCGCGTACAATTGCCCACCTGTTTAACACTCATGGGCAATTATATTGGGCGGTTTTGTTTTTTCCCGCAATTTGAAAAGTACGCGAGACCGCTGCACTCGTTGATTATGTACTACGCGTGAATGATCGATTTTCTCCGTTCTAGTGCGAGTCAATCGTACGGATCGACCTTTCGTTTTTCATTTGCACTACCACAGTCGTAAATAATTCAGTGACCGGCCTCCGACCAATTTAACATTAATAACCCGTGCTCGGAAAAATCGGCGCACGTTGGTGCGCGAAATTGTGCAATCCGGGGAGAAATAAAAATAATAAATCGAATGTTTGCTAAAATTAAAATTGCAAATCGAGTGTTTGCTGAAATAAAAATTGCAAATCGAATGTTTGCTGGCATTAAAATTGTAAATTAAGTCCGCTCGTTTGGCTAGGAATAAAAACTGTAAAGAAAACTGAAGATGCTTGAAGTAAAACTCGCAAAAAATGATAAACGTTAGAAATAAAAATTCTTAAACAAAATGGTTAATGCAATGAGAAAAAATCGCGAAAAAAATGTAAATACTAGAAAAAAGCGTAAAAAATTGCAGAAGGCAGGAATAAAAATTGTAAAATAAGATTATAAATGCTGGAAACAAAAATTGAAAAAAATTGTAAAGGCTAGAAATAAAAATTCTGAAATAAATTGTCAATGCTGAAAATAAAAATAGTAAATACCATCTTCGCTCGTTGACAAAAAAAATTATCTACAGATCAGATCAGATTGAATGATATTATAGTAATTCTCTGCTGAACTTCGAAGCTTTTCGAACGATTTTAAATTACTCCATCTTTGGAATTCAGCGAAAATTCTTCAAAATTAAATATTTTTCTATCACTGGCAGTATTTTTTTTCAGGGTCCGGTGATTTTCGTTAACGGCCGGGGGGTGAGAAAATTTAACGGGCCAATTGCTTTTCAGAGCTCGCTACGATGAGGCCGTCCATGAAAATGGGTCTTATTGGGCTGATAGGAGTGTGCCTCTTCTTCTACCAATATCACCTGTCCAGTGGAGTAAGATACGAGCAAGTATCGGAAATCGGTACGGCCGAAGGTCAGACCGCCTACGGATCGGCAAACTTGCAGCCGAACGAACACCTCGATGACTACATACGCCAAAACATCACCGAAGGAGCTGTGAGTTTAGCCCATCCTTTATTTCGCCCAAAAACAAATATACCGCGCCAAATTTTGTGGAAACATCAGTAAAAAATGGGCACATAAATTGACGACGAAAAAAACGCCTGTTGTTGTTCAAATTGGACATTCTCGACTGTTTTTCTCATCTCACTGAAGTGAGTCGAGACCATATTTATTTTGAGGTTCCGTTACACGTGCGGAATATTTTTTCCCGTGCTCGATTATCCTCATCATTTTCTAATTTCCTGGCTCGCCTATGGGAGCGAAACTATGTATGCGGTATAATTTACCGAAGCTCAGAACTCGCATTTAGACGCTCCGTATCGTATAGAGCATAGAAATTGTTATTTTATTGTCTACCACGAGAGAGTTGTATGCGGAACGAGTTCTGGCCTTGCTGCGCGAATACTCACAGTGATATTGCGATGCTTACACACCCATATTCGTCGAACGTAATAGGGTGAAGATTATTCACAATCGGATGAGCTGCAAGCTTAAGGGGGAATATACCTTTATGAGGGCAAAATCAAGGGTCATTTTTCACTATTTATTTCAGAAAAAGAAAACAATATTTTCAAATTCGGTTTTTTATACATGTTAGTACAAGTCTTAAGATAAAAGAATTTTTTTTCAACTATTTTGAAACAAAATGGCGGCGCAGTAGTCGATGAAAGAAAACTCCTTTTTTTCATAGTCCTCTACGGGCATATTCGCACAGGTCATAATTTTCAAGCTAGGACAAAATACGACAAATATTTTGAAAGTCGATGTAAAAAACTAGTCGATAAAAAAAACTAGGTTTTTCAAAATATTGATTTAAAAAAAATGGCGTTAATATGAAAAAAAAAATCGTAAAAAAATCGGTCGAATATCGATCAAAACATTTTTTAATTTCAACTTATCGGAAAAATCCTACGTACTGGACTAGAAAATGTTGTCAAGAAGCTACAGTTAAAATTTCAAGTCAATCGATTGAAAACTCGAGGCGCTCCGCATATGCCCGTGGCTAAAAACATAGTTTCGAGAAAAACGGGTTGAAAGCCATTTTGTTTCGAAATAATTTTAAAAAAAATTCTTTTACTTTAAGACTTGTACTAACATGTATAAAAAGCCGAATTAAAAAAAGTTGTTTTGTTTTTCTTAAATAAATTGTCAAAAATGACCCTTGACTTTGCCCGCACACAGGTATATTTCCCCTTAACGGATCGGCATAAGCTTGGGACTCTATAAACAGGTGGCTTTTCAACATTTTTTCTAATGATAGATATTGAATCTACGAGGTCGGGGTTTTACGCACATTTGAAAAAATGGTGTTGTCGAGTTGGAGTTTTTTGTTTATATTTGAAAATATACATAAGCCATGAAGTTATTATTTGAACAAAGCCGCACCGCTGCTGCTTAGCCAGTGTAGGTGGTTCAGGCAACTAGGGCGATCCAAAATGTTAAATAAAAAATGTACTTTTGGTATAGTGATGAAATTTTCGTATGACCGGATACTTTTTTGAAATGGTTAAAATTACGTAAATCGCTAACCGTAGAACAAAAGCTCGATTTTCAACAACGAAAAAACCACTTTTATCGATTGTTATTAACAAATGGATAAATGTATCAAAAAAGCCTTCGGTCGTACGATAAAAATGTTATCGAAAAATCTTTGTTCCAAATTAAAAGGTGGGCAGAAAACCTAGTGGGCAGAAAAAGTAGGAAATTTCGTAGTTTTTTTGGAAAAACGTATACAGGTGTTCAAATTGTTTTGTGCAAAAGAGTATGACGTCGAAGTTTGCATCGTTGGAATGCAACGAATTTTTCCTTTTATTGCCCAAATTTTATCTTGAGGATTTAGACTGTGAATGTCTCGTGAACCGTCTTTCGATTTCTCATCACAGATTAACGACCTCCTTTCGTACAAAAAAGCCTTTGGATAGTGATAAAAATAAAGAAATGGAAAATGAAGGAAAAAAATCGTTGCATTACAACGATGGAAACTTCAACATCGTCAATGAGTATGGTAATTAAGAATATTTAACAATTTTGTGCATTGAAAGATATTTATCCATTGTGGTGGATAGAATAATTTTTGCAAACCGCTGTTGGAAAAACGTCCTATGCGGTGACCACTGCTGCTCGGCAACAAATCATGGGAAATAAAAAAATCAAACGCCTTTGATTTTTGCATGAAATTATCTGGTGCTTAAAGAGTTTAATAAAACATTGATTTTTGAAAAAATTATCGCAGTACGAAGTGCATGTAGCGATTTTTTGTGAAAAAAAGGTATATTTTCGTTGGAAAAAAAACTACCTATATATCGGGAAAAAAATGCTTTAATTCAAGCACTGCTTTTTGATATGTTGAAGAAGCTTGTAAAACTTCAATTTGATCGGTGGAGTGATTTGTCAGATATCGTAGTCGGCGAATTTGAAAAAGTAATTTTGAGACAAAAGCGTCGAGAGTTCGTCGGTTTGCAGGATCTACCTATAAATACCCATAACCTCCTCAATCGTGAACGGATCGACTTGAAATTTTCAGATAATTTTTTCGAAACATTATATTTTGAGAATCGAAAATCAAAATCGATATTTAAAAAATTCTATTATGTGTTAACCCTCAAAGTTTAGACTCTAGGCTATAAAACTATGCAACACAAAATCGTGTTTGTCGAATTTGGAGCTTCGGCATATCCCTTAAGCCATGTATCGAACAGACTTCTGAAAAACCAAACTGGCATCCGTGGACGGAAATGGTCATTCATATTTCCAAGTTGCTTCAATTTCTTCCTGCAGATTTTACCTACCATGCTCCCCAACGATTTCTCAAGATACAATATCAATCTGCAGCTTTTTATAGTAAAAAAAAAGCTTTTTATAATAATAAAAAGCTTTTTATAGCAATAAAAACCTTCCATAGACATGAAAAGCTTGTTATAGTAACTATAGTAATAAATGTTATAGTAAGCCTGTAATTTATAGTAAGTATAGTAAGTTATAGTAAGCTTGTTATAGTAACTATAGTAATAAAAAAGATTTTTATAGCAATAAAAACCTTTCGTCGCATTCCAACTATGCAAACTTCAACACCATACCCGTTTCTGCAATTTCCCATTTTTTATTCCATTCGTATAGGTATGGTCTTCGTATAGATATTCTATAAGTAGGTAGGGTGTAGTTCAATTTCATATGAAAGCGACGTATTTTCTTAGGTTAACAGGGTCATCCCATGTGACAGCTTTCGCTTTTTTGGGGAATTTTTTTTGGTAAACCATTTAAACAGACTATCTTTGAATTTTAACCACACATTTATTAACATTTCTACAGTCCCTCAGAATTTTATCAAACAAAAATAACGAGTTGAATTGACTGTACAGCGTTTGAGAGATGGCGCTGAAGTTTGCTTCGTTGGAACGCAACGAAAGTTCCGTTTTACATTTTATTTTCCACATTTTTATTATTATAAGCGATCTTCTTTTGATATTTTTTTATGTAGATCGCAAAATAAATATCTTGAAAAATGGTTGATGGATTTTTGTAGGCGAAATCTGCCAAAATAAATTAAATTCGTTGCAGTCCAACGATGCAAACTTCAGCATCGTTTTGGAAGACACTCGTGTGTAAAAAAAAGTTGGTTGACGGCTGCCGTGATACCGGAGGTTTTGCTAACCTGAAATTTAAAAAATCAAACGGCATTTTGATTTTTAGACCTAAGGCTATCGCCGGAACTAAAGTAAAGTAAAAATATCGAAAACAGAATTTTTGGCACAGTTTTAAAAGTTCAGTTCTAAGTTTCATCATGTTTTTCGACTTTTTCAGCCGAGGAAAAACTATGCCAGATATGAGAAATATTCTAATTCGGGTTAGAACTATATATGTGCTGACTATACCATAAAAATTTGAGCGAAATCCGTTCAATAGTTTTTAAGATATCATGAAACCCAATTTGAAAAATACAGTTTTGATAAAAACGCGTTTAGAAATTCAAGTACGATTTGTATAGAAAAAATGTTGACTCACGATAAGCGTGCTATGCCAGGCCCATATACCACGCACACATTTTTTACAATTTGTGTAAACATTTTTCTTCGACTTTTCGGCCTGCCACATGGGATGACGCCTTAATTAAAATAAATTCAGAAGGCCAAGGAATGACGAATTATGATACAAGGTCATTGTGGCAGAACTCTAAAAGGAGTTCTTCATCTTATTTTGGATTTATGAAATTATTCTATGCATAAGGTACACTTGGATTCGCAGTGTATACTGTAAGGAAATAAAGATTTATACGAATCGAATTTTTATTCATTTAATTTCGGCCTGCGGCTTCGCTCGCGTAGACTTGTGTGGAAGCGCATTAATACTAAGTTTCAAGCAAATATGAACAGATGTTTCTCTTACCGTACAAACTTTGCTACTTCATTTTCCCCTTAAGGATTGAATTTCCGAAAACGCTGAAATTTCGTTAATTGTGTATAGGAGCAGTAATACAAAGATTCAGGTAAATTTGACCCAATTTTTAAATTTTCCGTACAAACATTTCCTCCCCGTTTCGTATAGGGGTTGAATTTCTAAAAACGCTAAAACACGTGTTTTATCAATTGTGTCGAAGAGCAATTGTGTCGAAAAAATCGGGTCAGAAAATTCATTTGAAACTTAGTATTAATACTAAGTTTCAAATGAATCTTCTGACCCGATTTTTTTTCATTCTACATACAAACTTTGCCGCCCTCTTTCTCCCCTCAGGGGTTGAATTTCCAAAAACGCTGAAATACGTGTTTCATTAATTGTGTCAAGAAGCACGAATACGAAATTTCAAGTAAACCCGGCCAGATTTTTAAAAAAATCCATACAAACTTGGCCCACCCTTTTCTCCCCTTAAGGGTTGAATTTCGAAAAATCCCTTCTCAGTGGGTGCTTACGTCACAAAAGCAACCTACTGTCCAAATTTCATGTTTTCGGCGGTTTAGCCGAAATTAGCTTCGGCGGTTTTGGCTCGGCGTTCATGCGTCAGTCAGAACATGTTCGTTCATATGTTTAGGTTTAAAAACAATAGCTGAAACTAAAAAATATATATATATATATTTGAAACAAATTGGATCGTAGTAGGCGGTGGGATAAGGAGAAAAGCTATTTGATTTAATTAAGGATGTTGAGTCCCAAATCGCAAATGATGATAAAATTCTGAAAATTTGGTATGTTTTTGTATGAAGTATTTCAGAGGTCGTGTAAAAATTTCACGACAATTAGGAAGCTCGTTATTGAACAATTAACATTCACAAATTAAATGTTGTTTTATGGAAACTGATGTAACTTTGCAATAAGTTTTTTTTTTGACCTCTCAATTTTATAATATCTACAATATACTGAAAGCAACGGAAACAAAACGAAGTTTATCGATAAATTTTTTTTTATTTCTTTTAAAAATTGTTCTCAACAAAATGTTAATTTTTTAATAACGAGCTTCCTAACCGTCGTGAAATTTTAACACGACCTCTTAAATACTTCATACAAAAACATACCAAATTTTCCGAATTTTCTTATCATTTTTTATTTCAACCCTTAAGGAGGTTGAAGTAATGATGATAGAATTCTGAAAATTTGGTATGTTTTTACATGAAGTATTCAGGAGGTCGTGTAAAAATTTCATGACGATTAAGAAGCTATTTATCGAACAATTAACATTAACATGTTCCATAGGGACTCAACATCCTTAAGAAGGTACGATCACTTCCACGGGGTCAAAGAAGAGTCTAAATTGCTTCGACCCACAGCTGCTCTAATTGATGTTTACTCATGTTGATTATTCGTATTATCCATGATAGTGTGCCAAATGTTGTGGCAAATGATGAATTTATTGCACGTTAACAAATAAAAACTAAAAAATTATATTGTCAACGACTCGTTAGTAATCTTCGTAATAATAATATTAACATATCCGCCACAGTAATGATCGTACCTCCTTAAACAGATCCGAAGCGAATTTTTTTGTTGGCAGTGTACTTTCAATTTTTCGTTCGTAATAATAATATTAACATATCCGCCACAGTAATGATTGTACCTCCTTAAGGGGGGATTGTCTTTTTTTTCGCAAAATTTACCGCTTCTTGGGAATTTTTTTGTGAAGAAAGTATACAACGGAAAACTTGTGAAACTTGGCATATAGTTTTATTGATCTGTTTACTACATACAAAAAAATTTTTAAACAATTTCATCAAAAAATCCGCCTCCCACCCCCCTCGACGCGCGATGGTCCTTTTTTTATGGTGTGCACGATTACAGCCTTCACGTTCATCCTGCAAGAAAACCCAAAAAGCATTTTACTTTAGACACATATAGCTATCGTTTGATGAAGCAAAAAAGCAATACGTTTAATAGTTTTTTATTTATAACAAAAAATCGATCAATTTTTTTCGAAAAATCGATACTTCAAGTTCAAAACGTCACCAAATCGTCAATTTTTTTTTTCCCTTCATCGAACGATAGCTATATGTGTCTAAGGTAAAATGCTTTTTGGGTTTTTGTTGCAGGATGAACGTGAAGGCTGTAATCGTGCACACCATCAAAAAATGACCATCGCGCGTCGAGGGGGGTGGGAGGCGGATTTTTTGATGAAATTGTTTAAAAATTTTTTTGTATGTAGTAAACAGATCAATAAAACTATATGCCAAGTTTCACAAGTTTTCCGTTGTATACTTTCTTCACAAAAAAATTCCCAAAAAGCGGTAAATTCTGCGAAAAAAAAGACAATCCCCCCTTAAACAGATCCGAAGTGAATTTTTTTTGTTGGCAGTGATACTTTCAATTTTTCGTTCGATTCCTCTTCTTGTACAGATAAAATTGGCAGTGAACAGCGTCCTGAGAGCGAATGGCCTCAGTCCCGACGTGGGCAATCAGCTGATCCAAGAGCTCGCCAATCAATTCAACGTGATTTTGAGTACGCCCTTGAGAAATGGCATTTCCAAGGAGCGAAAGGACAAGAATCAAGGGTCGCCCAACGGAGATGAGGCGGCATCAGCCGCGACGACCCCCAAGAGCCGCGCCGCAGTAGCGCGTGCCCGAAGCACGACCGGTCAACTCGATCCATTGTACATAATAACGCCCACCTATCGGAGGCCCGAACAAATGCCCGAATTAACCAGGCTGTCTCACACCCTGATGCTCGTCGAGAACATTCACTGGCTCGTGATCGAGGACGCGGATCACGCGACGCCACAAGTCACGCAACTCTTGAAACGAACGGGCCTCGTTTTTGAGCATCTTGTTGGTAAGAAAAAACACGATTTTCAGCACCTTCTCACACAATAGCTTGAAGCTTGATGAATCTTTTATTTTTCTTGAACGACAGAAACCCAAAATAAACTTTTCTTATCGCAGAATTGTTTTCGATTTTTCTAACGATCTCTCTCTCTCTCTCTCTCTCTCTCTCTCTCTCTCTCTCTCTCTCTCTCTCTCTCTCTCTTTTTGGAGCACCCACGAATATTATGTTATTGTTTTTGGGACAAAAATTGCAGCCCCCATGCCCGAAAAATACAAGCAGAAGAAGGGCGCAAAACCACGAGGTGTTTCGAACAGAAATCGTGGCCTCGAATGGATAAGGGCAAATGCGAAGAAAGGCGTTCTTTATTTCGCCGATGATGACAATACCTACGATATCGATCTGTTCGAAGAGGTTCGTGTACTTCTGGTTGACATTATCATTTTTTTTGCATCAGGAGTAGCGTAGATAAATTTTCTAATATAAAAAAATTGTATGTGTGTATTTATTTATTTATTTATTCATTTATTCAATTGTTTGTTTATTTAATTATTAATTTATTCGACTATTTATTCATTTATTTTATGTATTTGTTTATTTATTTATTCACTTATTCATTTATTCAATGATTCGTTTATTTATTAGGACGATGCAAAAGAAAAGGACGTTCAAGTTTGCATCGTCGTAATACCACGAAACTTATTTCTTCTTCTTTTATTTCAATCGTTACCCAAAAACTCCCATTAGAAATTTAAATCGCAGATTCCTGGTGAGAATCCTGTGAAGAATTTCAATGATTTTCGTAGACCGAAGCAGGCGCAAGAAATGTTGGGCAATTCAACATAAAATTTATTTATTTATCGTACTCCAACGATGCAAAATTCAACAACATAAAAAAAGTAGATATACCTTTTAGGGCCACAGCAAAAACTGTCGGCATGTGGTAGAAAGAAAAACAACAAAAAAATTCCTTGTGAAGTGAGCCACTCGAGTCAATTTTGAAAGGTGGCGCGACGCATTTTTATGCATTTAATATTTCGTGAATTCTTGAAAATATATTTCAAAATTCTTAAAAATAAGAATTTCACCCTCAACCCCCCATTTCAGTGACTACTATCACTTCTGGGACACCCTGTATGTACAGGGTGGACCATGGTTCAAGGACCATGGTTCAAGGCCATGATATCATAGGTCGTTGGATTCGTCTGAACTTCAGCTACAACGTCTTTTATTAAAAATATTTAAAAAAACATGTTCCCAGTTGAAAAACCATTGATGACCTTGAGAACGCTGAAACTATGACCTTGACAAAAATGCAATTTTCACCACTGCTTTAGCCCATCGAAATCAATCAAATTACCTTGTGACATTTTTTTCGTCGCTCTAAAGGCAACGGAGATATGTGGGGTGGTCACGTTAAATTGATATATAAAAAAAAATACGAATTTTTATTCGATGAATATATATATATATATATTAGGGTGGTTAAAAAAACCTGATTTTTTTCGCGTTACTCAACGGAAAATGTTACTACGTTATGAAAAAGTAATTCATACAAAATTTGAGAGTTCTAAAGATTTTTTGAGGTAGTGCGCAAACGACTTAATTTTTTTTTTTTCGATTTTTCGTCATTTGCAATTTCGTCATTACATACACAATTTTTATTTAAATATTTTTTAAACTTTATTTTCTTTTAAATATTAAAAAAAAAATTAATTTTAAATTTTAATATAACATTTTAAAAAATGTTTAAATATTTTATTCAAATATTTTCATTTTATTTAAATAATTAAAAAATATTTAAATAAAAATTGTGTATCGTTACAGAAAAAATTAAATAAAGACTTACATTGGACGACGCACTAACATTTTCTGCATCGAGATTTAAAAAAATTGATACTCCGATAATCATGAAAAAAAAAACATGAAAAAGGCGTTCGAGCACTGACGAAAAAATTGTTCAGAACCCTCAAATTTTGCAAAACTTTCTTTTTCTTAACATACTTCAATTTTCCGTTGAGAAAAAAGAATCGATTTTTTTGACGCGTTACCCCCACTTGTAGCGCAAAAAAAAGGCCTTTTTCATGAATTTTTTTAAAGAAAACTACAAAACTTTTTTAATCGATCAATATACCATCTTAAAGAACACATCTTGAAGAACTTTCAGTAATTTTTTTATTGAAAAATATTACATTGTTTAGTGGCAAATGGCCGTCAATGAAATAACGTTTTTATATACACGGTTTGCGGTGACCAACATTGCGGCGAAGTGGATCATCTGAAAAAAAAATGCGGATGGATTTAGTCAAATATAAGTATAAACTAGTCTTTAATCGAAGGATTTTAAAAAATATTCATTTTTCACAAAATGGCGGACAGTCAAAGTTAATGGTTCGATTTTAACGAAAAAAAAACGGCCGTTTTTTGGCTATAAAACGGCCATTTTTTTCGAAAAAAAAAATCGAACGATTAAAGACTACATTTTTATGTATTAAACAAGCCTGCAAAATTTCAAGAAGATCGGTTCATTAGTGTTCGAGTAATCTTGGTCACCGACTTCAGAAATGCCATTTTGAGAAAAACGCGTTTAAAGTTTCAATTTCAGTTCTTCAATTCACGGATTCTTCTCTTTCAACGCTCATATCTCAGTCAATTGTGTTCGGATCGACTTGAAATTTAGGACATATTCTCAGATACTTATACTTCAAAAAAATGCAATAAAAAAATTGATTTTTCGAAAATCGCAAGTGGGTGTAACCCCTTAACCACCCTAACATATATGTATGGGTAATTTTTCTTTTCGATTTCGTTCGATACATAAGCATGTTGAGAAACCACCCGAGACCTCGCCGAGCCAAAATCCGAATAACGTGCACGCGTTCGTCGAATCCCCGAGTACGTTTCATCGCGCGAAGCTAATTGGCCTCTGATCATTTCGAGCAGATAAGGGGAACGAAGCGAGTGTCGATGTTTCCGGTCGGTCTATGCACAAAATTTGGACTGAGCTCGCCGATAGTGAAGAACGGCAAGTTCGCCGGTTTCTACGACGGTTGGATGGCCGGACGTACGTTTCCGGTCGACATGGCGGGTTTCGCGGTGAGCGTTGATTTCCTGCTGAAGAGGCCGAACGCGACGATGCCCTACCGTGCCGGATTCGAGGAGGACGGTTTCCTCAAGAGCCTCGCGCCCTTCGAGCCCCGCGAGATCGAACTGTTGGCCGACAATTGCACGAGGATACTCGCTTGGCACACGCAGACGACGAAAAATCAGCCGAGCACGCCGCTCAACGCGAAGCTTCACGGCTCGACGAATCTCGTCGCGCTCAAGCAACAAATAGTATGATGACGTTATCAGCTGGGGGGCGGCGTCAGACCCGGGCCAGGCGAGCCGACGGATCCGATTGCCATGTGTCCGAAGATCCGAACGCGCTGAATACTCACCGCGTTGAAGTTCTCATCTTTCGAATGGGAGGGGGGGGGGGGGGAGGAGCAAAAAAATCTCAATTTTTCATTCAAATTCGTTTTTTTTTTTTTTTTTCATCGTTGTTGCGAATTTATTTATTTCTGTTGGGCGATTTGGCGATAAAAAAAGTTTTCGTCGCGTTCGGAACGCTTTCGGAAAAAAAATTTTCGTCGGAGCAGACGAGACAATTTTTATTCCGTAACGAACCATGTGATACAGTGCCTGTTGCGAAAAAAAAACGGCTCCTCGCCGCTTCCTCCCGCTGCCCTACACTCCCGCGAAACTCGTGACGTCTGCATCGTTGGAATGCAACGAAAATTAGAGGGGAGTACGGGCGAGGAAAAAATTGCTGATTTTCATGATTTTTTTTCGATAGGAAAGATTTTTTCATCATTTTTTAGATTTGGGGTGCGCTTTGTTACGACTTTTGGCTCCTACGTGGTATTTTTTTTATTATTTTTGTGCATCTTTAAAAAGGGCAAAGATATGGCAACGTCTTGTAAACGGGCTGTGGCGAATGCCAGACGGTGTGACACGTAGCGGCGGCGAGATTACGGGCAGATATACAGGAGCCGGAAAAAAGTCATTTTTTGTGAATTTTTTGTGATTGGGGTTTTAATTATCTAAAAGTATCTACATTCAAAAATATGTTTAATTTTCTTTATTTAAAAATATCACAAATATTCAAGGATATTTTATGATCCTTGGAGCGTCGTAAAAAAATCGGTACCCAAAATTTCTCGAAAACCAATGAACCGACTGCCTGGAGTTTTTTTGTGGTTATTCTATACACCATTATCTAGTACTTGTCATAGGATTTTTTCCGTCACTTAGTTTTTGTCTTATATGCAAAATAATAACTAATTTTTGGCCCAAAAATCACTATTTATGTTCAAACGTCCGCCATTTTGACATAAATCGATATTTTCAAAATCGGCTATGACAAGTACTAGATAATGGTGTATAGAATAACCACAAAAAACCTCAAGGCAATCGGTTCATTGCTTTTCGAGAAATTTTGGGTACCGATTTTTTTTACGACCCTCCAAGGATCATACAATATTCTTGTATATTTTTGATATTTTTAAATGAAGAAAATTAAACATATTTTTGAATGTATGTACTTTTAGATAATTAAAACCCCAATCCGAAATTTTCAAATAGTTTTCCTTGAAAAAATTCACAAAAATGACCTTTTTTCCGGCTCCTAGGTGTATATCTCCCGTTAATCTGAAAAAAAAACCATCGAATATTTTTCTTTCAGTAACACTCGTACGCAGAATGTGAACCGTGAAAAAGTGAGAAATGTTGAAAATTGATGAAATGGTACGCTTCGACACACCTTTGTGGTCTTTTGTAGCTTTGGCCACATTTTATAATGAAAAAATACTTCTTTTTTATTTCCAAAATCATTCAGGCTCATGTCTTAGCCACTAAGGTTGTAAAGGTTTATGCCAAATTTCGTCAGAATCGGTCGATCAGTTCTCTAGCTATACGTCACGCCAGCTGTGAAGATTAACAATGAAAAAATTAAACAATGTAACAGCCAAAAGTAGTAACAAAACATACCCCAAGTCTCAAAAATGGTAAAAAATCTTCCCTCAAAAAAAAATCATGAAAATCAGCATTTTCCCTCGCCTAAGGGTGGTACCCCCCCCCTCTCAATTTCCTCCAATTGCTCAATTTTGTTTTTTTTTCGTCGATTTTGGATGTGAAAATTACTCAAACGCTTTCACGTACTCTTCAGAGAGTTATGACCACATTTGAAAAAAAAGCGGTGGATAACGATGATACTGAAGGAAAATTAAAAATGAGAGAAAAAAAAAACATCGTTGCGTTTCAACGATGCAAACTTCAACGTCATCGAAACTCTTCCCTCTGCCCCCCTGGGCAACCCCGTCGAATATTCTGTCCCAAAGGGACAAGGGACTCAGCCCTTCCGGCGCTGAATCACAACAGCTGATTCTTTCCGATAACACGTCCGAATAATTTCGACAAATATCGGCTCGAAAAACGTGATAAAAAAAAACCACTCGCTCGCTTACTAATAATTTCTTTTTTATTCAAAGTGAATTTGTGACGGTTTTCTTTTGTTTGGGGCTGTTTGGGTTAGTTGGCCCATGACTCGGTTGGAAAACGAAGTCACGACGATGAAGGAAAATGTCGAGTAGCTCGGAAGGCCACGCGAGAAATATCGTCGCGGATAAGGCGCAACTCGGAACGCATTGTTACCAGTCAGCCTCGATCTATTATGTTCCAACGTAACTGGCCGCAATCTCATTTTCATAAGAAACTATTGTCATTTTTTTGTTCTCTATTCTTCGTTCATTTTCGAACGTGTGATAAGAGACAAGGCGAGATAACGCGATGTTTAGACTTCCACGTTTGTATATATATTTTTTTCTTGTACTGTCCAGGTGCATGTTTTCCCTGGATGAAAAAGCGAAGGAGCCATTTTTTCCAGGCTCTAACGAAGAGCATGCACGATCGCGCTGTCTCGTCTTTATTTTTCAATTATTATTCTTCTAGTTTCGTAAGGAAGGACGCCACTGTGACGAGCCGAAAACGAGTCGTTTTTGCCGTTTTTTTTTGCCCACTAGATTATTTATTTGGGAATTGGAAAAAAAGTATGTTATTAAGCTTCCATTGAACTTATTTCGTGTAAATTATTATTGAAAAAAATTAAAAACTGATACCGTTATTGAGGTATGATAGAGACTGTATAAAAAAACAACATTTGGATCGACAGCGTGACAATCGTTGGCCCGAAAAATAAAAATGAAAAAGTTTTATAATCTATATAAACGTAGTTACAAGCAGCCGTGTTTTCGAAAAAAAATTCACAATATGGCGGGTGTTCAAAAAAGTGTAGTTTTGGCGGAGTTTTTACTTATATTCGAGGGCTTAAAAAGTACTAAATTAAAAAAAAACGATTACGTACGATAGCTACTGCATTTACGGAAATTTGTTTTCTTTTTAAAATGGAAAACCGAACAGTTATAGCTAGAGTTATGATCCCGGTCACTAAATCATCTGTAACCTGGTCAGTTTTCACTATTTTTACTGATTTTTTCACCTATTATTGAACATGTATTCGAGAAAAGGCAAAAAAGTCAATTTTTTACCCGTCACAGTGTTGTCCCGCTTAAGGCGGGATTCTACTTTGAAACCATGAAAAAAACGCTATTTTCGTGAATTTTTTCTGAGAATACTATTAAAGATATCGATATGGGGTTTAAACTGTTCAATAAATACACTCTTTAAGTACATAAAAAAAAAAATTTTATGTATTTTATTCATTTTTTGTACACGTAAAATATGTTTAAAGCCAACGCCTCGAAAAGCAGGTACCGTTGCCGTGGTCGTGAAATCTTCCCGACGGATGGTCTGAAACAAAAAAATCAAATAGTTTCATGTTCAGTATGTCTTCAGGAACCGACCTAACTAGAATATTTTATATACGTGCAAAATTAACAAAATGGCGGCTAAAATACGAAAAAAAATGCGTTTTTTTTGGGTCTTTTTTTGCAATAAAAAAATAGTTCTAATCAAAATTTTAAGTTGATTGTAGTTAGGTCGGTTGGTACACACATATAGAATATGTGTTCCAAATTTCATAAGGATCGGTTCAGTACTTTTTGAGTTATCACGACCACGGTACTTGAAAATGTCGTTTCGAGAAAAACGCGTTTAAAGTTTTGGTGAGTGATAAATCGTAGAAAAAATTATCTTACCCTCAATCAGCGATGCCTGGGCCATATAATATGCCTTCGACGTGTTCCAAGTGGGTGTTTTCATCCAATTTAGCCTTTTCAAAGTTTCAAAGTAGAATCCCGCCTTAAGTCTCGTTGCGGGGTCTCGTTTAGTTTCGAAATTCTCTTTTTTGATGAAAAGGCAGAGAAACGTGAAACTGAATAATAAATTCTTCGAATAACCTTGATTTGCTGTTTCTGTCTTTCTCGCTATTCAAGAAAAGACGGAAAAAGAAGGGACTTGAAGAATTTATTAGTCGGAGAATTAGCTAGTTGTGCACTATCGCGGAAGCGAGTGACGACACGCTTGACACTAAAGAAATGAAATCCTGCCGATTGTGCTCGGCCAGACTGGCACGTGGGAGTTTCGACGACGGCAGAAAAAATGCGAAGGAATAAGTTAACTGGTGCGATAGTGGAGGTATAAAGCAATAATACGATTAACGCGATGGTCGGGAGAAATTGCCCGGACGAGGACTCGTCGACTTGTTGGAGACGTGTAAGTGTGCTGTTGGAGTCCGCATCGTTTCGAAAGAAAAATGCGAAAAAAAATATTTGTTTTCTTTCGATTTTTTTAAAATTTCATCCCCTTGCAATTATTAGCCGAAATTTTTATTTGCGAATTAAAATTGTCGATCTTTGATCAGGAGGTTGAAAAAAAAACACAATCATTCGTTTCGTTGCGTTTCAACGACTCGAACTTCAACGGTGTTGAAAAAATGGTATTTTTTTGGAGAACGAGATTGTTCCCTGTGTTTCTCTATGTTGAAACTTGACTGAAAGATATTCTCGGTTAGGTCGAATTCCCTCGGGGATTGTAAAGATCATTTTAAATGCACGCCCAACCTAATATCCGTTTCATGGCCTGTCTACTTATAACGAGATATTTATCGTACGTGAAATTGACCTACGCGTTACGGTGGACGACGCCGCGACCTGCAGCCTCGATGCTCCAATTCGTTTGCGGTGGTAATTTAATTATTTTTCCGTGAAAAGGGAAAAAATTGTCGATAAAATTGTAGTGCTCGCGAAAGAACAATATTTGAGGGAAAAAAATTAAGATTCCTCTTTATTTTCCTTCATTTTTATGGCTTAAGGGGTGACGCCATGTGAGGTCCAAAAAAGCCCAAAGCCCATGGTGGTATTGGACGTTGGAGAATGGGGTTGAAGTTGGCATCGTCCGAACGTTACCAAAATTCTTTTCCATTTTTTATTTTCGATGATTTTCAAAATCGTATTTTGCAGATTTAGGTTGTAGATCGCTGAGAAACCAAACAAATGTTTGCGTACTTCTCGTACTTTTGGAATATAAAAACAAAGAACTTCGTTGCATCGCGACAATGCAAACGTCAACGTCATGCCCATTGCAAGTTATGCTCGGTCCCTTGGAATATACACAAGAGTGCAAAAACATTTTTAAGGGGTTAGGCCACTGTGAGGGTCCGAAAATCGGGGTTATTTAAAAAAAGTTCGTTTTGAGGGAATAAGATGATTGAAAAGTCGTTTCGATTTTTATTGGTATGTGCATTAGCAAATTTGTATGTACATTAGTACCAAATTTCATGACAAAATTTATTGGTATGTACATTAGAAAATTTGTATGTACATTGATACCAAATTTCATGAAAAATATTAATAATTAAAGTGATAAACAATCTCGTGAAGGACCTTTGAACATGAGGGGCTCAACGGTGTACTTGATTTCGGCCACCGGGTGGACCTGATACTAAAATCGAGTTTTTTTCTCTTAGAATAGATAACATTGGCTAAGACTTGACCGAGCTTTTTTTAGTTATCGCGTTTCAATCATAAAGAGAAACTTTACCTTCTTTTCGCGATTTTTCGAGGAAAAATTACGTTATTATTGTTAATAACCAATAAAAAATGTTAAGAAGAAAAATGTCGGTCAACACTAAACTACTAATACACTAAATAAGTGTAACATATTTCAAGTCAATCCGTTCATTAGATGTCGAGAAATCGTGTACACCGTTTAGAAAACCGTACTTTCGAGAAAAACGCGTTAAAAGTTCGACTAGCAGTTATATCGTTGTAATCATAATTTTACCCTGAATCTGCGATTCCGGCGCCATATGTTGGAACTTCCTTTTCAATTTGCCTTAAACGAAAAACGATTTTTTTTATGTTCAAAGTAGCCTAACCCCTTAAAGATCTATCTCAATGTAAAATTGCGGTTTCTGAATCGACCCCTTAAAGTTCTATCTCAATGTAAAATTGCGGTTGCTGAATCGACCCCTTAAAGATCTGTCTAAAAGTAAAATTGCGGTTTCTGAAACTGTGGTTTTTTTCTGAATCTATTTTCGCCATCTACCTCCCGCAGTAGCTCTCGAGTTAGAAAAAAATACCATTTACCACTTTGGCATTTTCCCATTCACAAGAGCTCCAGAATAACTTTTGAGAAAATAACTATCCCTATAAAAAAAAGAATGATTCTTCTTAAGCAAAAAGCCGCATCAGCGACTTCTGGGTCCGCAATTCGAGGATCAAAGTCAAAGCGTCGTCGCCTCAACAATATGTACATACTGATACATCGAGTAAATAAAAGAGCCAGGCTAGCTGACTCGACTGAATTTAACGAAATCCCGAGAAAAACAAACGGTGGCGAAGTTCGCATCGTCAGCACGCAACGAAAATACTTTTTTTTTTCTTCTTTTATTTCCACTATCATGGAAAATATTTTTTTGCCAATGCATGTTGTAGGTTTTTAATAATAAACCTGAAAAAAACGGTTGAGAGATTTTCGTAGCCCAAATCGGCCCAAAAAAACTTTGGCAATGATAATCACTTAATTTTCGTTGCGTCCGAACGGTGCAAACTTCAACACCATGAAAACAAAAACGGTTCACAAGTGGTTTTCTTCGAAATTCGAGCATTGTTCGCGATATGCCCCATGTGCCGAACAGTCTTTCGCATTACTGCGGAATACCAGGCGTATGGGCGCTTGCAAAAATGAAGGGAGATCGGTCGGAGCTTTGACTCGGAGGACCCGGCGAGGGCACAGGGTTCTGCAAATTTTCCAGCATTCTTGTGACCCCCGTGACTCACTGGACCGATTGAATAGAAGCTGGGCGTTTGCGATTAGTGAGAGAGTGAGAGACAAAAAAGAGAGGGAACGGATCCAAGGCTTGTGGCAGGGGAACCAAAAACAATGTATTATATTTGTATAATACGTAGTGGAGGAACAAGTGACGCAGACGCTACTTATTCTTATAAAATTACTCGTTAACGATAATAGCAATTGAGCTAGAGCGATTGTGAAATCGCGGACTTTCCTCCCTTTGTAAGGTGTAAAAAAAATAAAAAAGATATTACCAACATAAGATCTCGTTTAGTTGTATGCAATAAAGATACGCGTAATGGAAGTAAAACAACGTACGGAAGTAATTTTCCAAATATCGTGTTTATTTTTTTACCGATCATCTTCCCCGTCTCGCAGGTAGCTCCGCATCGGTAGGGCAGAGCGGAGTCACTTTATCATGATTTTGTTCTAAGCAGTATAGCTCCGAATTAATGGAGTGACAGATAATGATATCTATTAAAATAGATAGGTTGTTTATTTGGCTATGTAACACGATTTTTAAAAACTGTAGTAAAAACGTTGCTTACTAGACTAAACTTACATGAATATCACAAAAGTCAGATGGCTTAAGGGGGGAAATCACAGTAGCACACAAAAAAATAGGCATATTTTCGGGTATTAATTTTGGCTGAATAAAAGTATCAATCGAAAATCTGTAAAGTAGGTTTTATAGCAATACTAAAAAAGTACAAAATGTAATTTTTTCAATAAAAAATATTTAAAAATGGCGGCTGCGCAGCATATGCCCCAAGGCGCCTATTTTCGAAAGCGTGTCGATGGCCGAAGACGTAGACTCCTTAATTTTTGACCTGGAAGAAAAAACCAAAATTTTTTAGTTTCCATATAACAACAGCTAGCGAGCTACGTAGGATTTTTTCGATATATTGATTTGTCGCAAAATGGTGCATGTTTGAAAATAAAGTTAAATTTTTAACAAAAAAAAAAACGCCATAAAATCGTCGATAAAAAAAACTTAAGCCATATAAAATAAAAAATCCTACGTAGCTCCTTGGAGAAAGATGTTTCGAAGCTACTGTCAAAATTTCAAGTCGATCGGTAAAGATTTGCTCGAGTTATGTCTTCGGCGAGCTCAAAAAAAGTGGTTTCGAGAAAAACGCGTTTAAAGTTTTAAGTACTGAGAAACCATATGAAAATTTCATATACCTCTAATCTGCAATGCCTGCTAGTCCAGTCATTACGTACATTCAAAAAAGAAAATGAATTTGCGCTTCTAATTTTTTAATATGTTGTAGGGGATACCTAGAAAAGCTTAACTTGAGATTGTCGACCAAGCTTTCCTAGGAGCTTTCGCCGCCATGTTGAAAAAAGGGGTAAAATTTGTTTCTCGGCAATAACTCGGCTATCCGATGAGATTTCGAAAATTTTTGTAGGACACTTTTTGTAGCTTTCTTTGTGCTCTACAATAACGCCTGAATCATTTTTAGCGTTTCATGCATCGTTATCGAGATATCGATCGATAAAGTCAAAAATTTAGGACATAATTTTTGTTTTTTTTTTCTTTGGGTCTTAATAAATATGAAAAATTGTGGAATTCAAACTTGTAGAGCATATTCAGACCTACAATTTCCTTCTTGGATTTTTTTATGTTGGACAAAAATTACGATCTCCAGCGCGCCGCAAAGTCGGTGAATCCACACTCAGCGTCGAGCGAGCTGCTCGCTCGGTTGTGTCTGGATGTCGAATCGAATGGGAAATTGTTCAGGAAATTGATGGGATAAAAAATAAGTACATAGAGCAACAAATTAAGGATCACACAATAGTAATTTATTAAACAAATAATTTGTTTGTGCAGTAAAAAATATTATTTTTTTACAATACAAAATAAACAAAACAAAATAAACGGAAAGAAAAATATTTTTTTCTGCACTCGAGACACGAACGATGGACTTTTTTCATGTCTTTTTTCGCTTGGATGGTCCAGGCTGAAGATCTTCGTCCTCCGTAAACTCTTCGAGTTGTTGTGTCTGTTGAAACGTTGGAAATGATGCTGATTCGATGAGAGCATCGTCATCATCATCGTTACAGACATCGTCGTCGTCGTCGTCAAGCAAAATGTCGACTCTGGCGACGTTACTGCATGTTTGCCCACTGCAGTGCATGCAAATAACGGAGCAACTGATTCCCGCTTTTCTGCACCCACAGGCGGCCTCACAATTTCCTTTACACTTACAGGAAATGAGCTTTAATAGTTCAGGCGGAGCGGGTTCGGCGGTACTGGTGATTGGTTCGAGCCCTCGATTGGTCTGTCGCCAACCCCATCCTTGTGGATCCTTGAAAAATCCGAGCCAGGTTTGAACTTGGAGATACGTCCGGAAAATGTGTTGACGCACAGCGCTTTTGGTTGGCGGGAGTAGTGAGAGGTGATTCACTTTATTCGCTGTCATTGATTTTGCGAAGCGATGGAATCGCAAAATATTTATGGACTTCTCGTGCTTATCACCACCATATAGGGCGATAAGGAATTGCTCTCCCGCGCAAGTGAGAACCTCCGGATCGACCTTTTCTTGTTTGAATAATTCCACCGATGACCGTAGCTCTGGATTTTTCTCGAGAGTGTTAATGAACTTCGACTTGCCGATGATATAGAAAGATATCGGAATATCGGCCCAGAATATCGGAACCCTCGATTTACACTACGCACAGCAAAAACTCAACACGATACGATATACTAACTTGAGCGCGCTCGACGCTGAGCGTGGATTCACCGACTTTGCGGCGCGCTGGAGATCGTAATTTTTGTCCAACATAAAAAAATCCAAGAAGGAAATTGTAGGTCTGAATATGCTCTACAAGTTTGAATTCCACAATTTTTCATATTTATTAAGACCCAAAGAAAAAAAAAGGAAAAAACAAAAATTGTGTCCTAAATTTTTGACTTTATCGATCGATATCTCGATAACGATGCATGATACGCTAAAAATGATTCAGGCGTTATTGTAGAGCACAAAGAAAGCTACAAAAAGTGTCTTACAAAAATTTTCGAATCTCATCGGATAGCCGAGTTATTGCCGAAAAACAAATTTTAAGCGTTTTCCAAGATGGCGGCGAAAGCTCCTAGGAAAGCTTGGTCGACAATCTCAAGTTAAGCTTTTCTAGGTATCCCCTACAACATATTAAAAAATTAGAAGCGCAAATTCATTTTCTTTTATTTGCCTTTTTTTCGGACGAAATGACTGGACTATGCACCGTACAGTCGATTTTCGTACGCAGTATCCTTTTTCGTCCCTTTTCTAACACGACTCGACGATGTGTCACTCATAATGACAATGATTTACAAATATCACTGTTTTTTATCACTATTTATGTTATATATGTATGCACGAAAGTAAAGCGTCGTGAAAAAGCGTTGTACTCAACGCAAGAAATCTGGGCACTCGGACACTTTTGCCCTATTCCATCATTTGGTATATTATTTTTAAGACCCTAAAGCACCTTTTAAGCGAAATTTTTTTTTTCGAAGAATTGAAAAATTTACTGTGATTTCCCCCCTTAATATTGCAAATAAATACTAGCCGTGAAGCTTGTAATTCGATAAATGGAACACGACAGAGGACTGTGTTTTAGGATGTTTAAAAGACATTCAAATGAAAATCAAGACATTACTTCATTATATGCGTCATGGCGCACCGAGAATCGGTAACGAACTATCGTTTTAGGTATATACAACTCACAAGGAACATCCCTTAAGTGCCCTTCTCCGATTTTGTTTGCAACTTTTTTATGTGGAAGAGTGTGAAAAACTAAGAAACATTTTTCGTTTTTTGTCGATACAGTTATCGTTCTTATCTCCAATGTACACGAAAAAATAAACATTGTTGCAATTTGCATTTTATTCATATCTCGTACCGTTAAAACGTTATCGGCGAAAAACATCCCCATTTTTGAGGGTGCGTTTCACCCCTTGAACCCGTTTTTCCGCTGATAAAAAAAAATACGCGTCTCTTAGTTTTTGATACTCTTCCACGTAAAAAAGTTTCAACAAAATCAGAGGAGGACACCAAAGTGTCAGTAATCCTTGTCAGTAATAACTTTAAATACATAAAGTTTTCCTGGGAGATCAAATTTCCAATTAGTAGATAAACACTCGCATATGATTTCAATTAAATTGAATTATTAATAATAATTTTCAAGGACCTTTAGGTTCACATAGAGCGTGTGTGTCTTGGAAATCTCAACTTCTTGGCCCGATGGTTCAGATCGATGCACCAGACGGTAGGTTGTACGCCGTGGAACAATTCAGGCGACAATTGTCTCTGAAGCAAGTATACAGCCGCCATTTAAAAATATTAAAGAACGATTTTTGTTTTCGGAAAATAAAAAATGTAATAATATGTACATCAAATTTTAATTATGTAGAAAATAGTTTCTACGCAACTTTTTTTTTGAATATTCACTCATTTTCGGCTGCCTAAAGGGATCTCCCCTCTCAATGAATTGATTACTCGTTTTAGTGTAGTTTAATATCGCCAAATGCACGAGGGGGAGAACATTAAGGGAGGTTTCTATTTTGTTGGGCTAATAAATGTTCGATTCGTCACAACTTTTTAACGCAAAAAATATTAAATATAGAATGTTGAAACGCGGTGTGTTTACTAAGCGGTCTTTATTGGACATGATAATATTTGATTAAGTTTGACAAAACATGGTACTATTACTGCGGTAGTCCCAAGTCCTGAACGGGTGATCTGAAGCCAACAAATCAAACATATTTTTACTTTGTACAATATTGTGTACAAGTCGAACTAGAATCGAGAAAAAAATTGCTAAATAAAACAATAATGAGCGATCGAAGGGGAAGTTTAGTTTTTTTACCAAATTTTCTTGCAGTTTTTTGTTCATAAAATAAAAACGTTTGTATATTTTTTGAGAACTCTAGTTCAATGAATGAAGACATATTTTGTGAACGTGCCTGCCAAATTTCATAACGATTGCTCATCTAAGGCGTCTAGATGCACTTCCGCAAACTTGGAAAACGTGGTTTCGAGAAAAACGCGTTCAAGGGGAGGTACCTGCGTTGACGGCGAGAAAAACAGATAAACTTGAGGAATTTTTATCTCAAAAACTAATGTTTCGATTGGATCCGGTTTTTTTTATTGGAAAATATGGACACTGAGGTATGTTTAGGAATTTTTTAAAATAAATTCGTTGACCGGAAGCGCCGTTGTTGTGGTCAGCGTCAGACGTGGTGTTCGTTGACATGACCTGTAGTGCCAATGATCCCGGGCAGTCGGTTTATCTGAGCGAAACATGAAAACGCAACGGATTCTTGAAACATAATATACAAAGGAGTTCGCCTCATAGGATTTTGTTGAAATTTTTATTTTTGACGGAATTGCGACTGTTTTAATTTAACATTCGTTTTTCGTTCGCAATTTCCGGCGATTTTGGTTGCATAAAAAAGCAATGGTTCAATCAAACGATGAAACCCCTACGTGGCGAACGGGAAAAACTATCGAAGAATATTGTATCCAAATTTGGACAAAATCGGAAAAGGCGTTTTCGAGATACATCTGGCACCGACTTTGAGAACTATGTTTCGAGATAATCACGATAATCATGAAAATTGGGTAAAGAAATGACGCGCTCGGCCGTTGGGCCGCTGGATGATCTTTCGGTAAATTCTCCGTATAATTTTGGCGATTGCGGAACTTCAACATGACATGTTCACACAATATTCTTCGTACTTCAAACATTAACAAAAAGAAGTTAAAATCGTTTTTTCCAAAAGTGTACTTCAATGCTGTTTCGAAATTTGTCAGAAAAATTACTCGCAGGATAGAGATATTTTTTACCCTACCGTTAATCAGCCATCCCATTAATTTCCGATTTTTATTTGGCAGAAGCACTCACTTTACCGCCATCTTTTTCACATTTATGGCGATTCAACGGACGTTTTTTTTTTGTTCGGAGGATTGTCTTTACGGATCTTGACGGTCGCTCTATCCGTTCTTGAGATTTTATTTCGCTGGTCTTTACAGTTCATTTTATCGATTTCACTAACGATGCACAGAACAGAAAATACTGTTCACTCCTACAGGACCGACCTATCGTTTATCCTACCTGTAGGATAATCGTTTTTCCTACCTGTAGGATAAACGATAGGCTGACGCTTCGCGCGCTCGACGTTCCGCCGTCTTTCGCAGAATAACCCACAACTTCTTCAATATTGCAAACTTCTACATGAAATTTATATACAATATTCTTTGAACTACAAACTACAAGAAAAAAATCGATCTTTTGAAAAATTTACTCAGGTACCTACCCTTAAAGTTAAACTGAAATCAATATGCGCATAAAATAAAAAGTTTCATACTTACACCTAATGCGCTATGACAGGGCCACAGAGTACAACTTTCGCTTGCATTGGCTCTTTCCGATACAGCAAAAAAAATTTGTTCTTCTCAGCCCACCAAGGTAAAAACGTCTCTTGTTGTTCAAACTTCGCAAATATACGAAATCTTCTAAAAGTTTTCAGTTTTTCCGCACGTTTATAACCCTACAAGTCTGCGAGTCGGCAAGACGCGGGAAATGGACTGAAAGTTGGTAATGACTATCGCCGAAGTGGCCCTGCATTCCCGTAATCGACAACTCCAGCGTGACGCGTGTCATCTTCTTCTTTCGTGTCTTCTTTTGCCGCCAGTGTTCAAAATCTCGGACAAACGGATGAAAAACGACTTTTCGAGTAGCTTTTCGAATCCAAACGGGTCCACCAAGTTTCTTTAGGTTCGAACGACTAACGAAATAAAGGTACAGGTAACGGAAAGAAGGGAAGACAGAGAAGCAGCAGTCCCAAGTCTCGTGTTTTCTTTTCAAATCGCCGATCTCTCCCGTCCCACCGGTGTCGTTAAAATATCACGCGATCAGTCGCTCGCTATTATCACCAGGATATCCTCTGAGGGTGTGGAATGTCGCTCCAGTAGAATGATTTGCTCGCGAATATGTAAAACTGCAGGAAATTAATCGTTGCTGTGGTGACAAGTTCGCAAATGATTTGCCATTTAGCCGGTCGCGGCATGTTCAAGCGTAGATAGAGATAGGGAACGATGAAGTATCGCGGCTCGAGCAACAATTGGGGTATGAGAACGACGCAGACGGCGCCGACGTAAATCAATTGCGAGAGGAAACGCAAGTTCCGCAGACAGGCGAGATGGGCGTAGATCGCGAAGCCGTAGACCGGCAGGAGAAGATATCTCAGCACTCGGTGAGGTCCCATGAATCTGTTCCATACGTAAAAAACGTAGTGTCTGTTGTCGGCCAATACGTAAGGATGTACCAGAGTATTGGAGTGGACGATTATCGTTGCAACGGCCAACAGGCAACTCGTCACGATCCATTTTTTCGCGATCCAGCGGAGAAATCCTCGGCAATGGGGCAGCATGTAGGGCCAAGCGAAGAGACCACAGAATACGGAGTAATAAAATATCTGGGGGACGTGTAACGTCGCTACGTGGGCACTACGGTCCCCCAGGACGATTCCACCGTTAGCTATGACGAACACTCCGAAAGCCAGAATCACCAGAGCGTAGGGTTGCAAATCTTTCAACATCTGGATGACGAAGCTGACGAAGGGCCCGAATCCTCGAGTCGTGTGGTGGCGAACGTTGTTCCAAACGATCTGCAAAGAAAGCCGTTTTACTGTTCAACCCTCTCCCGTCTATACCACCGGATTCGACACTGGTGGCTAACAAAGGGTGTCTCAAAATGACCTGACATTTTAAATTGCGCGCCATTTTTTTTGTGGTGTACGTAGAGTACTGATCTTTGACAACTGGCATCAGGAAGTATTGAGGTTTAGTCATGGAGAATTACACGATCGAGTAATGCATAGGAATTGTTATTTGCTGCATTGTTACTGCATAGTGATTGCAGACGAAGTTTCATGGTCGCGTTATCTCTTCTATTCTCTGGACTTCTTTCTTTGGGGTTTTCTGAAAGAAAAAGTGTATGCCAATGATCCACGGACCATTATGGAGCCGAAGGAATAAATTGGACGCACCATTAATGAAATTAGTCCGAAATTATGCCAAAATGTTATTGAACACTTCGTCAGGGAAGGCCCCAATTGGGAATAGTAATACGTAAAAACCCACAAAGGGCTAGTTTCACGAAATAGTAAGGATATAAATAAGTAGGATAAATAGGATATAAAAGATATAAAGGGTGCCTCAAAATGACCTGACATTTTTAATTGCGCGGCATTTTTTTTGTGGCGAACATAGAGTACTGATCTTTGACAACTGGCATCACGGAGTTGCGAGGTTTAGTCATGGAGAATTACACGGTCGAGCAACGCATAGAAATTGTTATTTGCTGCATTGCTACTGCATAGTTATTGCAGACGAAGTTTCACAGTTGTGCTACCTCGCGCCGCGGCGTCATCAATTGGCCACCAAGATCGTGCGCCATTGGACTTCGTTCTTTGGGTTTTTCTGAAAGGAAAAGTGTATGCCAATGACCCACAGACACATTCCGGAGCTCAAGGAAGCAATTGGAAGCTCCATTAATCAAATGCTTCGTAATTATGCCAAAATGTTATTGAAAATTACGTCAAAAAAGTGAACGTTTGCAAACAGGGACGAGGCCATTCATTGGATATTGCTTTCTACACATAACCTCCATGTTTGTACCTTATATTGAAATAAAAATATTCGCACTCTTCAAATATATAATACGTTTTATTAATAAATTGAAATGTCAGATCATTTTGAGCCACCCTATTTCACATTTTTTCAATCCAACGATGACAAATGGTGAAAGAGGGAACGTGAAAACCGCGTACCGGGACTGACGTTAAAGTTTGCGTCGCTGAAATGCAACGGTAAGGCTTTTCAATTTCTTATTATTATTATTATTATTATTATCCAAAATCATATTTTGCAAATTAGGCGTAGATCGCTAAATAAGAATCCAAAAAAATATTTGCACGATCGTCGTAACTCAAATGTGCTAAAGAAAATTTGGGACATGGACATAAATTATTTTCGTTGCATTCCAACGATGCAACCTTCAACGTCATGTACCGAGACGGCTTTACTCGACGAGGATTCCTAGTAGCTGAGGAACCCTAAAAACAATAGAATCTACGTGAAAAAAGTGCGAAACCATTGAGGAGTTAGGCTACTGTGAAAAAGACGAACTTTCGTCGCTTGAGGCAACTCAAATTGCAGAGGGAAGTCTAACATATGGTGCAGGAATCGCAGATTGAAGGCAAACTTATGATTACAACGATAGAACTGTTACGACGTTAAAGATTGCATCGTTCGAATGCAACGATTTTTTCTTCTTCATTTTTCATGTAGTTACGATTACCATTAGCCAAAGCCTGTTTATGTGAACTGAGCTTGCAGATGTTTAATAACAATGCGTAAAAACATTTGATTGATTTTCACAGCATGAATCGACAAATGTAATTGAAAGAAAAATAAAAAAATTCGTTGCCTTCCAACGTTGCAAACTTCAACGGCATATAACTGCTAGTCAAACTTTTAACGCGATTATACACGATTTATCGAAATCTAATAAACTGACTGACTTGAAATTTGGTACACTTATTCAGTGTGTTAATAGTTAAGTCTTCACCGACGGTTTTCTTCTTTACATTTTTTCTCATTAGTTATTAGCAATAGTGATGTCATTTTTCCTCGACAAAAAAACGAAAAATTCGAACATTTTTTTCTCAAGTATGAAACACTTAATCTTTCTAAATAACCCTGATTTTTGGGTCACCACAGTAGCCTATCCCCTTAAAGCGCTCGTCCCGGGTAACAGGACCAAAAAATCGCCCAAATTTGTTTGCACAATTTGCAAAAAAAAAGTGCGTGTAATGTGGACCTGGCATAGCAGACTAATGGCGAGTCAACATTTTCTTTGTGTAAATCGTACGTGAGCATTCAAACGCGTTTTTCTGAAAACTGCATGTTCCAAATTGGCTTTCATAATATCTCAAAAACTATTGAACGGATTTCGCTCAATTTTTAATTATATAATCAGCACGTCTCTAGTCGTCGGCCGAACTAGAATATTTCTGATATCTGGCATAGCTTTTTGAAGCTGAAAAAGTCGAAAAAAACTACGAAAATTGGAACTTAACTTCTGAAACTGTGCAAAAAATTCAATTTTCGATATTTTTACTTTACCCTAGTACCGGCGATACCCTCAGATCTACAAACTAAAATGCCGGTTGATTTTTTAAATTTCAAATGAGCAAAACCTCCGCAATCATGGCAGCCGTCAACCAACTTCATTTTACACATGAGTCTCTTCTGAACGGTCCAAAGTCGATTCAACTCGTTATTTTTGTTTGATAAAATTCTGAGGGACTGTAGAAATGTTAATCAATGCGTAGTAAAAATTAAAAGAGAGTGTTTCAATGATTCATTAAAAAATCCCAAAAAAGCGAAAAAATAGCTGTCACATGAGGTGACCCCGATAATCACACTTTATTTTTTTAAATGGCTATACGGGTCTCCAGATATTCGAAATAATCATCATCGGAAGATCTACTAGGAGTACAAATAAGTCTCCGCCGTTTTTTTTAAATAAAAAAATTAAGCATTTACAGTGAAAGAAAGGTACTTTATGTTTTATTCGAATTGAAATTGCTTGTTGAGTCACCCCTAATGTAAGTACAAGTTCTTCTTGCGTTTGGCACGAATCTCCCTCCAATAATCCTTCCAATTCCGCGTCTTCGTACACTTTCGGCCTTCCGCTATGTTCTTTGTCTTCGACGTCAAACTCACCATTCTTAAACTTTTGAAACCACTCGCAACTTCTCTCACTTAAAGCAGCCTCACCATACGTTTCTACAAGCAATCGATGCGCCTCAGCTGCAGATTTCATCAAATTGAAGAAGTAAATCAAAAGTTTCCGCAAATGACGCGTATTCGGCTCAAAACTCCACATTTTCGCACAAAAAAATGTATGTGATGCTGATACAAAATCTCTAATATTTCAAGGTTATTATATTAATGTATTATATAATTATTATTATATTATTATTAAATTATTAATATTATATATATATATATTAATATTATGGTCTTGCCTTACGATATTTACGATATTGTCCAACCTTACGATATGACGTTTTACATCTGACAACTTCAACCATAACTTCCTGGCGAGGCCATGTTTTGTCAAACGGTGAAGACATATTTCCACTCCCCAATATTATCACAAAATAGCTACTAATAGCTCGGCAGCGCCAAAAAACTAAAATTACAACCAAAAAGTAAAAACAGTTCTCCGACTGCAAAAGGTTTCCTTCATTACCCCATTGAAAGCATCATCCCACAGCAAATATAATCGCCAGCATCTTCAAGCACGTTTCAAGCAAATCTTTTTTTCTGAACAGACTTAGGACTTTAGCTTTTCTCAAGACAGTCGCCCACTCTTCCACGGGCAGTTTTCCTCATACCTTATACTTACTTTACCGTGTGTGAACGTATTGTGAATGTTCTTAGAGACGAGAGCTTCTATGCTCCTGGGAGTCTGGGCCTCCAGAAGATCGACGGCTCGTTCGGCCGCGAGGACAGCAACCCAGATCACATTGGTCTGCCTCACCAGGATCGCCGAGAGACCTAAATGCGTAACTTCTCTGTCAACGGGCACCCTTCGTGATCCACAGAAGGAGCGAAGCTTCGAGAAAACGTAAACTCCCGCACAATTACGGAACCGAGTGGAGTGTCGGTTCAACTCACCCGCAAAAGCCGCGGTCGTGTGGCGTCCTCGAAGATGCATCAGCAGAGTCAAAAGGACGAAGGTCATGGACAAAACGTCCGTGTAATAGAGGAAAGAGAAAAAGTACAAGGGAGGAAAGTGCGCCAGAGCAAGAGTCAAAGCGAAACGTATCCAGGAATTAACTGGAATATCTTTGTCTTCCTTGCGATCGCTCTTTTCAACTACACTGTGAATGAGATAAAAATTCACCAGAGTGCCCAACATGTTTACCGATCGCATACAAAATATGTCGAAGGAACGAAAAGGACTTAGGATTAGAAATGTTATTAGGTACAATCCTGGTAGAGTCGTGATCTTCGGATCCCACTGAAAGAAAATGATTTGCAGACGTGTTTAAATTGAACGTGCCTCTTTCCTCTAATTTATTGGCTATGTTCTTTCTCGTGTCCTGTTGTACGCCCTTGCGCATTTTTGCATTTACATCCCTTTAACTTTTACCCTACACTTGTCACTTCACGTGACTTTGAAGTTTGCATCGTTGGAATGGAACGAAAGTTAATTATTTCAAATTGCTCAAATATTTTCTGGCCACTTCGGGCTGTAAAAATCGTCCAAATGTGTTAATTGTGTAGAGATTTTTTCCCTCAATTTGCAAAAAGCAGGCTTCGAATAATGATGAAAATGAAGAAATCAAAAAAGAGGGAAATAATCGTTGTGTTCCAACTATGCAAACTTCAACATCATCACTTCACTATTCCCAGTTTCCTCCGATAGATACGTAAAAACGTCATTCTGGCATTTTAAACACCGGTTCGAAGGATCCTCAGGTTCCTCCAACAATATCAATTTTACAACGTTGTGAAAGACTTCTGTTTTGCCATTATATGAACGTCCAAAAAGTGAATTGTGCACACCTCGTACATCGGTAGATACAATTTTTTCGATTTTTCACCCCCTCCCAAGGATGGGTTTCCGGGACTCGTAATTGATCTTAATTTGTTTGGGCTAGTTTTTTCAACTCCATGATTTAAATATCGAAATAGTAAATGTGCAATCTACGTACATCTTACTTATTGCGCTTGCTTCTTTTGAGATCTTTGATCTTAATTCGAAGAAAAAATAGATTGTTTGGAAAAAACTTAAGCATGAAATAAGAATAAGAAAAATAACTTTCTTTGCATTCCAACGATGCAGACTTCAAGAACACCTATCGTAGAAGTGGATGATTTTTTTATATTTATCCATTTGCTAATGGTAAATGATTGTAGTTGTTTGTGTGTGAAAAACTGAACTTTTTTTTTCTACAGCTTGCCATTTCCGAAGTTTTTTTGATTTCTGCAATCCAGATCACCCTAGAAGCTAGAACTTCCTACATCAATTCACCATGCAGCAACAGCGGCACATTGTTCGGATAGACTATAGATAGATCAAGTTTGTTTTTTATCAACGTTTTTCATTTTTTTAAACTCAAACTTGGCCAGACTGTGTATCAATTGTGTGCAAAAGCTCACCCTCGGCATCCCAATACTCTAATGAGAAAAAAATATTGAAAATCGACCATTTTTTTGGGCTTCAAGCTCATGCAGACCAACCACACCAGATCCTTGGTAAACAGAAACCTTCCAGAGGAATCTTTGCGAAAGATAACGAAAGAAAACAATACCCAAAAGTACCATAAATAATTGAGTAAGAAAAAACGGGAGTAGTTGACAAATGGATGACTTGTTTTGATTAATAACTAATTTTAATAGATTTCAATTAATTAGTATAAGGTATAGTGATCGATTAATTAACTTCCAATATCAACTGTTATTACTATAGTTATCAATGGATTGATACTAATTACACTGACAACTTAATCATTGTTCATTAAGAATGAATTATTCGTTGCATGATAATGGATATGATAATGGGCCTGAAGTTTGCATCGTTGGAATGCAACGATTTTTTCTTGGCTTCGTTATGTTTATTGGTATCGAAAATCATATTCTGAAGATTTGGACTGTTGATTGCTAAATAAGGACGCTAAAAGATGCTCGACGGATCTTTATAGCATAAATCTGTTAAATAACATTTTGGAAATTCAGTGAAAAAATATTTCGTTGCCTTCCAACGATTCAAACTTCAGCATCAGGATATGATAATTAATCGGGCAATATAATGACACAGTAATAACTCTAGTGATTGACAAATTAACTACTACTATGCATTTTAATTATTGCGAACCTGAATAGATCGATAATAATTATTGCATTAATCAATTAAAAACTGTAGTGTTTATGGGTATTCAGAGATAAACTGATATCCATTATAAATGAATTATCCGTTATACATTAATGCATATATTAATCAATTCGTTGATTAATTAATATACTAATTGCAGTCCTTATTGTTCAATGAATTACTGCACATTAATATTGTTTTTCATCGACACTATTCGTACTGTGATAGGAAAAAACCAATTCAGGGGGAAGAGAAAATTAGTTCAATTAACGTAGGATTTCCAAATTAGCGTACAATTCATAACGGTCGTGTAATTTTAAGGAGTTAGGCTACTGTGAAAATGAAACACTCGTTCGTCGCTTCAGGCAACTGAAATTGGAGAGGAAAGTCCCACATGCAGGCATAGCAGCTGGAAGGTAAACTTATTATCGCAACGTTAGAATGGCCAATAAAACTTGAAACGCGTTTTCTTTGAAACTATGTTTTTCAAAATTGTGTAGACGTTTTCTCCACATCTAATGACCAAATCAACTTGAAATTTAGTACGCTAGTTCAGCGTAATAGTAGAGTTTAATCTTGACCAACTATTTTCTTCGTAACATTTTTTTTCAATATTTATTGACGATAATGATGTCGAAGTTTGCATCGTTGGACCACAGTGAAAAAGTATTATTTTTCATTGATAACATCTCTTTTTGACCAATTGAGGCTATGAAAATCATTCGAACGTTCTACCATATTTTTATTACAGATTTAGAACCTCAAGTTGCGAAGAAAACGTTTCGAATAATAATAAAAATGAAGCCATACCAAAAAAAAAACCACGATGCTGAATTTTGCATTGTTGGAACGCAAAGAAAATTCTCTTTATTTATTTAGTACTCTCTTATTTGCATTATCATCCAGAATCATTTCTCACGTATTTAGGCTAGATACATCTAATAAGTATCCCGAAAAACGTATCAGTAATTTTGGAGGGCTGAATGTGCCAATAAAAATTGGGCTGCGAAACTTTCGTTGTGTTCCAGTGGTGCAAACTTCAATATCATTAAAAAATCGTCGGGTTCCAATGTTGTAAGCTTCAACATTGTTAACCGTAATGATGTAATCCTTCCTCGAAAAATCGAAAAGAATATACCAATTTTTTCTTTTTTATGATTGTGACACAAGTACAGAAAAGCTCAGTCAAGTCTTAGCCAATATTAGCTATTTTAAGAAAAAAAAAGTCGCTCTTTTTTGTTTCATGCCAACCGGTTGGCCATGTACACCGTTGGGCATCCAACATTTAAAGGTCCTTCACGAGATTGTTTTCAACTTCGTCAATTATTAATATTTTTTAAATGAAATTCAGTACACAACTGTTAATGCATAAACAAATAAATGCCCAACAATTTTTCAATCTTATTCCTTCAAAATTAATTTTTTTTGGAAAACCCCGACTTTCAGGTCGTTCAGTAGCCTAACGCCTTAAGGATGTATTGCCCGTACATTCCTTACCAAAAGTGAGTTACGGTGAGAATTTTGAGTATTTTGCGATAACATTGAAAGCTGAAAAAAATCAACCGTATTGAAGATGCTAACAACATTCGTTTTGAATAATAGGAATGGCAAAAATTTTGAAATAAAGTGTTTGAACAAAAATTTGTACAAAAAATCTCCGGTAAACTTGATTTTTTGTGACATCAAATGAATTACGATATTTTTCTGAATAGATATGATTTTTTAAAGAATTTTCTCTTTATTTCGAAAATACCGTTATTGGAATTTTCAAATGCTGTACCTATGACCTGTTCGTTAAATCCCCTGACACTTCTTGGTTTTGATATGGAACATTGCTCTGAAAACATATTGAAAATTTGTGACTCTTCATCCATTTTTTTAAGTTAAAAAAATTAAAGTTAAAATAGAAAGGGAATTCTAAAAAAATCCATACCTATTCAGAAAAATCTACAAATTCATTTTATAATATAAAAAAAATAGTTCACCGGACATTTGTTGAACAATTTTTTTTTTCAACAATTTACTTGTAACTTTTTTGCATTATTACCGGAAATTAATGTTCTTAGCATCGGCAATGTGGTTAATTTTTTTCAAATGTTAATCTCGTCGCAAAGTACTCAAAATTATCGCCAAAACTCACTTTTGGCGGGGAATGTACAGGCGATAGATGCTAAATACTAAATATACAGGCAATACAAAAATTGCCAAAATTTTTGGTAAAAAACTTAACGTCCCTCTCCGTCGCTCACTTTTTTTTATTTTTCAATTTTTCTTGACAATTCTAGTTCTACTTATGGACACATTGTACAAAGTAAATATACGTTTGATTTTATTGCTTCGGATCACCTGTTTCAGGACTTAGGACTTCCGTGGGAGAAGAGTATCAGCGTTGGCACACACCCCCATACTGGGCTCCTCCCACACCCAGTACCATATTTTATCAAACTTGACCAAATGTTATCATGTTCAATAAAGACCGCTTGATAAGCATACGAAGTTTCAACATTCCATATTTAATATTTATCGCATAAAAAATCGATGTAAAATCGAACATTTTTTGGCCCAACAAAGTAGAAACCTCCATTGAAACGCGACTTAAAAAGAACAACAAAATATAATCAAAAGTGACGTACCTCTGAATAATGCCCATGGACATAGTGCAGAGTTTGTCTGAAGTGGAACTCCTCGTCGATGTAAAGTTCCGGTTGAACCCTGTTGAGATAAACGAACAGGGCCAAAGTCACGGCGAACGAGGCAACGACAATCAGGATTTTCCCCATACAACTTTTCCATCCGCGGACGACGTTTTCGCCACTTTTCGTCATTGTGTTTACGTTTCGCGCACTAAGCGCGGCGTGGGTTCAACGAAAACACTCGCGTCGACATAACCTCAACGCCCCAACTCCCGGTAATGGCGACAAACGGGCGGAAAAAAAAATAACGGCGATTTTCAGCGGCGCGGTTCATCAATATCGGGCTCGATTTCGGGAATTTATCGCAAACCCCTTATCAAATTTGTCGCACGTTTGTTACGAATTGGCGCTTCGGGGACGACGGGGGTAAGAAAAAGCCGGTAAATAGAATCCACGGTGCGGCGCTGCAGTCGCGCACGTCGTCGACGCTCAATCGACAATCGATTATTCGATAATCGATTTGTACTCGACTACCGTGATTACTATCAAGGCTCGATCTTTTTTTTGGTATGAATTTTCAAATGCGCGGGGAAAAATTTCTGCAAGAAACCAAAAGCGTCGTTTATTATCATTATTAATAATATTGTGTTTGAATTATTATAGAACGTTAGTTATTATTATTATTAATAATATTTTTGAATTATCGTACAATCTTGATTATTATCATTATTATCATTATTATTAATAATATTGCGTTTAAATAATTGTAGGATATTTATTATTATTGTTACTGTTACTGTTGTTGTTATTATTATTTTTGAATTATTGTCAGATGTTTGTTATTTTTATGGCGTTAATTATCGGTATTGTTGTTGTTGTTGTTGTGTTGTTTGAATCATCGTTAGTTTGCTATTATTATTATCATGTCTGAATGATCATAAAAAACAATGGCCATCTCTATTGTTATTATTAGCATTATGTTTGAATCATCATAGAACAATTGCTAGCCTCTTTGAACGTTTTTGACGAATTTTGGGGAAAATTCAACGCCTAGCACGTGTTTATTTGGTGAAAAAAAGAAACGTTTTTTTCCCTCAATTCCAGAATTGTCGGCAAAATCCTACAAAAAAAAACTCGTCGCGGATGTTTCGCGCGTCAGCGATGGTCCAAAACAAAATAAAACCGACTGTAGCGACGAGAATTCGGCAACTGCGGGAACGCGTAGAAAAGCGGGACCGCGAGGATTGGTGGATAGTCGCGCATACGCGACTGATCCGACCAATCGTACCGATGACATGCACGATATTCGCGATGTATTTCCGTTATATTTGAAACGAAAATGTACGCGTTCTGGAGTAAAATCAAGGGGGATCCGGCTCGAATCCCCCCTCTACGATCGCTGACCAATGGAAGTCTTTCCTTTGTGGTGCTCGCGGTGGTAATGACCGGGCTTCGCATTTTTGCGTACTACGAGTCGAGCGCATTTCGTTTCGCTTTTTCGCTTCAGCGGAAATTTCACAAGAGACGTTCGACGGTGCGCGGACATCCGGTCTGTCTCACGACTCTAGCCGCTCGTGAAAAATGAGGAGGGAAAGACGCGCGGACGATTTTGACTAGGCACGCGGGAATTGTTTTTCAAATTGTAAAGAAAAAAAAAAGAAATACCCCTCGTGGGCCCGCGAACTAAAAAAATCGTGAGTTCTCGCGTTGCGTGAAGAAAACGCGAAAGAGAGACAGAGAGAGAGAGAGAGAGAGAGAGAAACGTGCGCGTCTGTAAATTCGCGCCGGGGGTGGTTAGTCGGTGGTCATAAATTCTGAAATTGGAACGCTTCTTTTGTCATTGATAAATTCGCGAATATTTCGCGCCCTTCGCCCTCCAATATTCCCTCGTCCGCAGCCTTTCGGGAGCGCGAATTTTTTCTCCGATTGCCGGTGCGTCGCCCGCGAGGGAGAGAGGAAAACAAACAGGCAACAAAAAAAAGCAGGGGGAACATTCGTCACGAGGGTCACACACGAACGCGCGCGCGCGTGTGTGTGCGCGGGGGTCCAATCTCGCGTCTCCTCCCGGGACACCAAGCGGCACACGGAGGAAGGAACCCGTGAAGAACTCCGAGAGAGAACGAGAGAACGAAAGAACAAAAAAAAAGCGCGAGAAAGAAACGAAGCGACGAGAGAGGCCCGCGCCAAGTTTTTTTCCACTTTTTTTCTGTTTGTTCCGTTAAGCGCGTAAGATACAGACTGGAGGCGCACGAAAACGCACGCGGCGTGTGAATCCTAAAAATGGCGAAGGCGTTTCGCGCGGTGACAGTGTCGACTTTGTCAAACAATGGACAGTCAACGCCAAAGTACAACAAGCCGGTCAATCTCAATGTTAATTACGATCCTCAGGGTCTCAGCATCGAGCTCGTTTCCGGTAAGTGAACAACAAATTATCAACGAATTCGCCACTATTTTACGATCGATATCTCTCGGGGGCTCGCGGAACGACGCGGGCCGGGGGAGGGGGACCGCCACCATCCAGACGCGATCCCTAACCACAATTCGACGGACGCCCGTACCAACCGAACCCCGCAACGAATGACCCTTTCCCATTTTTCACGTCAATCAGTGCCGTGGCGCCTTGTTTTTATTTATTTTTACTTTTTTTTTATCTCCGATCTTTATCAGTCAACACAATCGCTGCTTCGCAATATTTTTTCAACAATACACTTTGCCGTAGTCGAAGAGCTCGTGTTTCTTTTTTTTTTTCGAGCACTTCGACAACGTGCTCTTATGTATTTTGTCGGCCGGCGCCTCGAAGCCAATAGAGAAACAAGTGTTGATTCATCGGGAGATAAGATACGACGATTTTTAAGAGCCTCGAAAGCGGAAAAAAAAGAAATTTTACTTTTGAGCTGAATATTTCAAAATAAAAAATGAGTGGAATGAAAAGGTAAATAGTAAACAGCAACGTTAAATTGTGTGAAATTAAACACTGGAAGTTCAAATTTTTTTGCAACATTTTTATTAATTTGCAAAATCGTGAATTATTACGCTGATAACGAGTAAATATTTTCATTCCGACTTTTACTTTGTAAATAGGCGAATCGAAACTTACGAAAACTTAACGACTCCGTCTGGATGTGTACACCGAAACTAACTCGGATCTGTGGTAACGGCGGATTTAATTTTGAATCTAATCGCGATATTTGTTTCTCCTAGGTGAATCGAGCGATAGGGAACAGACGCCGTTGCTGGAATTTCCCGTAACGCATACGACTGAATGTTCGCGAGTAGCGTCGCGTAGTTACGTCTTTACCCTAGACGGGGATAGTATACTAATAACGTTTGCCAACGAATCAGGTAAATACTCCAATTAAAACGATCCGAATAAACTCCACCGGCGAAAAGGACGAACACTTTTAACCGCTTTTCGACCAGGTGCGGAAACAGAGTATCCTTTCGAACTCTCGTCTAATGAATTGCTTTCTAATCTCGCTTCACTTCCAGAGCATACTTTTATTCAATGGCTTACACCCGGCTCGTCGCTGACAAAAGAGGAATTTTCGTGAAGCGACAGCAAATTTGTTCGATTAACGTATAATACATAATTGTATAACTTTGATTATCCATCATATTTAGATGAATACATCAATTAACTGATTGATAAATTAATATAAATCCAGCACCAATTATTAAGGTTCGTTATAGCCAGCTCGTGGACACAAAAAAAGACGAATTTTCGCGAATTTTCTCAGGGAACGAGTGTGCAGATTTTCAAATTGTTTTTTTTATATCAAAGAGTATGGTTCCACGTACCTTTTAGAATTTTTCTATTGAGTAGTATTTATAAATCTGGCAGATGTAATGGTTTGTGCAGAACACTGGGCAAAAAGCGTCGTCCACAGTGACAACATCGAGCCCGTTTAGTTTTTGCATAAAATTATCTAGTGCTTGAACGAAGTGTTTAATAAAATATTAATTTGAAAACAAAAATGGGAAATATTCGTTGGTAAAAAAAAACTAAGCATAAGGAGAAAATTCTTCGTTCTAGCAGTGCTTTTTGATATGTACAAGAAGTCAAATTTGAAATTGATTGTTGCAGCGATTATTGAGATATGGTTGTCACCAATTGGTTGGACGGATTTATAATCCCAAGTTGAAGCCTTTGCAATCATGCATCCTTCCTGTTTAATCTTCGAAACTTGCTGAACAAGACTGAAAAGAAAGGATGCAAGACTACAGAGGCTTCAATTTGGGTTATAAATCCGGTTACTACATATAATAATCCCACCGATTGGGCCAGGCCACTTATTGATTGTCTGTAGAAAATGGTTTGGATTGAAAAAGAAAACGTTAAATTGTTACGTGTAAATCAAATGGAGAATAAAAAACCTCATGAGTCACCTGTTAGAATTAACCTACACGCTGCTCCTTTCATGAGCTTCTTTGTTTCGTCATCAAGAGGTGAAAGCCCGAATCGGAGCGTTTTTTTTGGGCCAGTCTAATATAAATATAGGTTTTAAGGGGTTGAAATTTTCGAAAATATCGATTTTTGGTTTTCGACGTATTATTAAACATAGTTATATATATATATAGTTTGCGAATTAGGACGCTTTTTTCCAAAACTGCTTTACGAAATGCCCAATAATCTTGCGGAAACCAATGGAGAAAGAAATTTGGCAGAGGGAAGTCGAAAACAAAATCTCGGCCCTTCTGAGTCCCGCTGAGAACAAATTTCGATGGCTGTTTCTCGCAAAATTACTGGCGAGTTTGTAACAGTAGGAAAGATGCAAAAAAAACGACTTTGACCAAGGCTTCCTAGTGTGTGAAGAAACTACCAGAGAAAAAGAAGAAGAAAAGCGTACAAGCAGCTTGCCCTCTCCATTTTTCGAATAAAGAGTCGAGCCCCGTTTTGCACCTTTTGTGGCTGCGATCCGCAACTTTAGGCCCTGATCGAAAATTCCTAAAGTATCGTACTTTTCGCCGGTAGTGCATGTTCCATATGCTGTGACGTCCTACAAAAAGTAAAATTCTCCGAATTTAGCGTGTTCTATTCGATGGCGTTGTAGTTTGTATTGTTGGAATGCAATGAAAATTCTTCTTTATTTTTTATTACTATCGACACCCTTTTTCCCAAGTTTACGTTACGGAACCCTAAGGCAGGACAACTCTATTCTTTATTTCTCTATTCTCAGATATCTGTCTCCTTAAGTATCTCTATTCTGGATCAGGTTTAATCAGAAACATCTCTATTCGCAAAGATCACAATGCCACAATAATTCAGACCTGAAATATTACTGCTCTTAAGGGACACCCCTAGTGTGACACTTTCAAAAAACAATTTTTTTGTGTTGCATTTTTTGATAGTCTATACCTTCAAGAATAACATACTAAAATTACAAGCGTGGATCTCAAATAGTTTTTTAACTACAGCCTACAGAAGGCGCAGCTGCTGTTTTATATTTCTACGCGTTTTTCTCATACCGACATTCTTCAAATTTGCTGCAATTCTAACGTATATAGTATTTGCTTCTTCTTACAATGGCTCGGCAGTTTTTCGATTGGATAAAAAAAAGTCAATTTGCCATTCAAAAAAACACCACATTTTTAAGCGTAGTTTGGTTTTTTTTTTAATCCGTCATTTTGTTGGATTTTTTTGTTTACAATCCTGTGTCCTACAGGCAATATCTTGTAGTATAACGGACTTTTTTTATTTTATGATTTCTGGCAATGTGAAGGCCGCAATCACTGCAGAAGTGGGAGAACTTTTTTTTTGTTTTTTTTTTTGAGATTCGGGAGATGGCTCATAAGCCGCTGAAAATGGAATATTTTTCGTGAAAAAAAATTACTGTATATACATAATTTATACACAACTATATCCTCGAAATTTCAAAACATTCGATGCAATACTTTTTATTCGATAAGTTCTCGAAAATCACTTTTTTGGGCAGTCACACTAGTGGTGCCCCTTAAATATCTCCAGTCCACAATCTCTCGTATCCGAAACTTTTCTAGTCTTAAGTATCTGTATTCTCCAAAATTTCATGTGGCATTCAAAGCATCTGTATGCCGGCAATTCCATTTCACAATATTTCTCTTCCGAAACATCTCTATTCCATTCGTCATGTTGCATTTATTATATTGGCCATAGAACAAGTGCAACACAGAGGCTCTCGGAATAGAGATGTTTCGGAAGAGAGATATTGTGAGATGAAATTGTTGGAATACAGATGTTATGGATGTCACGTGAGTTTTTTTTAGAATACAGATATTTAAGGGGCCTTCTCACTTTCGACGCTAAACAAGGCTAGTTTCATGAATTATATGAATATATTATGGATAGCGATGTAAAAGTTGGTACACTTAATAGATATACTTCCGAAATACATTAAAAAAATGTTTTATTTATTTAAGTCACTATAGACAAAAATGGTAGTTGAAAAAATGTCCCAAATAATGGTAGGTCTGCGCTGTTGATGAAATCTCGGAGATGGATCATCCGAAACAAAAAAATCAAGCGGTTTCACAACCGGTATGTTGATAGCTATAGTGCTTATCATACGATTTTTGATATATGAAAAAATAACAAAATAGCGGACAATTTTCGAAAAAACAAAAAGAGCGTGTTTTTTACCGTTTTTTGGCAAAAAGAAAATTAAATATCAAAATTTAAAAAAAAATCCGCTATAGCTACAGTTGTAAAGAATACGTGGTTAAAATTTCAAAAGGTTCGGTTCAGTAGTTTCGAAGATTTTATCAACAAGCCGTCGAATAACGTTGTTTCGAGAAAAACGCGTTCAAAGTTTGTTTGGGTTACATAAATACATTTAAAAGATTGTTAAATGTACTTCGAAAGTGTATTTATTAAGTTTATTATTAACTTTTATATCAATATCAATATAATTCACTTTTATATCAATATCAATATCAATATCTATATATTAAGTTTATTATTAACTTTTATATCAATACCTATAATATAAACCTATCAAAGAATTAATGAAGATAACCTTTTTTAGCGGCTAAAATGAGAAGACCCCTTAAGAGTAGAAAAGGTTCGGCTACGAAAGATTGTGGGAAGGAGATATTTGAGAGCAGTAATATGTCAAAGTTGAATTATTGTGGCATTGTAAGCTTTACGAAAAAGAGATGTTTCTGCGGAGAAATGCTTAGGAGGTTGAAGTTTGCATCGTTGGAACGCAACGAAAAGTAACATTTCGGAATTTCTTTGATATCTTGTAGTAAATTTTGCGTACAAAAATCCTTCAACCCTTTTTTGAAATATTTGTTTAGCTATCTACAATCTAAATCTATTGAAAAGGATCTACTATAATGATAAAAATATGGAGAAAAAAAATGCGCAAGAAAACTTTCGTCGCGTTCCACCGTTGCAAACTTCAATGCCATAAATGTTTTAGGCATGAGATATTTCAGAATGGAGGTGTTTCTGTTTAAACCTGCTCCACAATACAGATATTTAAGAGAGATCCCTGAGGATAGAGAAATGAAGAATAAAGTTGTTGTCCTGCCAACCGTAATAAGGACCTTCAAAAAAGTTTCACCTATTCTTGTAGCCAAAATGGACTAAAAAAAAGACACGAAGAAAAAAAGAAATTTCGTTGCATGCCAACGTTGCAAACTTCAATACCCGATGATTCGTTCGTTAACGCCGTTTCTTCTATTGGCACGCAGACTTTCGAAACTTCCATTCGCACATACTGAAGCTCAAAAATGGCAAGGGACTTTCGGCGTTCAACGAGCGCACCGAGGAACTTTCGGCGATGCAGTATTTCCAATTTTACGGCTATCTGTCGCAGCAACAAAACATGATGCAGGACTACATAAGAACGAGCACTTATCAACGAGCGATACTCGGCAATATCTCCGATTTCAAAGACAAGGTTGTCCTAGACGTGGGCGCCGGTTCCGGCATTCTGTCCTTTTTCGCCGTTCAAGCCGGAGCGAAAAAGGTTTACGCCGTCGAGGCGAGCAACATGGCGAATCACGCTGAAAATTTGGTCGCCGCGAATAATTTGTCCGACAGGATTGTCGTGATAGCGGGCAAAATCGAGGAAATCGAATTGCCCGAACGCGTCGATTGCATCGTCAGCGAACCCATGGGCTACATGCTTTACAACGAAAGGATGCTGGAGACTTATCTGCACGCGAAAAAGTGGCTCGTTCCAGGTAATTAGAGCGCTAATGCCATTTGCTATAAGCATTGTTACGGATATCGAGACAACCGCAAAACTAGGTGGAAAAAAACGTAGTCGATGATTTGGCCTTTTTCCACATAGTTTCGTAAGTAACTAGGAACACAAATTCATGTTCGTCCGTATATCATAACGAAGGATTTAGTCATAGAGCCACTTCAGCTCTTTGAAAAAGGCTCATTTTGAGAATTTTTTAACGCGTGCAACTAAAGAGTGAAAAATTGACGCGGAAAACTTTGTTATATATAGTTTTAAGGAGGTACGATCATTACTACGAATCCAACTTTCGGATTTGAATTTTTTATATGACTGACGAATACTTTATCCGCCGATCGCCAAAATTTGAGCTATTTTAACCGTTTAGTTTTTTCGCAATAAAACTGCAAAGTCGAGCACTTTGAGTTACCGAAGCACGTCGTCTTATGGAGACGGTCAACCGGAAGTGCGGTGGAACCCCGTGGAAGTGATCGTACCTCCTTAAGGGTACAGAAATGTTTTTTTCCGCAACTTTTCAATTTCAAACGTCGGCGTCAGAGTTGAAGAAAGATTTCTCCTGCAGGTTTCAACCTGGAACGAAAACCGGTAATTCTTTAGATAAGTGACTTTTCCGAAAAATATTAACCGATTTCTCCGATTAAATATCATTTGTTAGGTTTGTTTGGGTTTTAGAATATTTCGACGCCTTTCAACATTTCAACCCAAACAGAGCCAATATAGGCGTCGAAATGTTCAAAAATGCCCTATTTTATTACGTGTTTCCGCGAACTTCAAAATCCCATAACTTTTATGGGCCGGGTAATTCCAGCTCCCTCCAACTGAATATCATCATTCATGACCCAACAAACGAGAAAATTGCAAAAAAAATGTTTAGGCTCGTTTTTCGGAAAAGTCACTTATGTAAAGAATCACCCGAAAAACCAACAAAAAAAATGGATATATATATACAAAAAGCTATGGAACCGTGTATGGAAATTGGAAAATGCCTTTTTTCCAAAAAGGCAGTGCGAATTTCAATGGAAACCTTCATTTTTGGGCAAAAAAATCACTCGTTATTTTTTATTTGATTATAAAATTTAGTTTTGGTAAATATTCGGAAGTGGAGCGCCTGCTAGAATCAGGTTAGTTTTCGTCAAGAATTCAAACAAACCCAAACCAACCCAAACAAAAATTGGCCTGATTCTAGGAGGAGCCCCGCGTCCGAATGTTCGCCATAGCTTTAGTGAATTATGAAATTTAGTTTCATTCAGTTTATAAAAAAAGTTGGTAACCAATGGCAAACTTCCTACGCAGTTCCTAGAGAATGCAAAATTTCAAGTGTATCGGTGCACATCTGGCTGAGTTACGTTTTCGGCCAGTTTGAAAACAAAACTCCAAAAAAGAAGGGGATTTCTGAAGTTTGCACTAACATTTAGGAATGGAATTTTTTACCTTTAACGTGCAACGCTAGCTCCATAAATTTGGCCTTTCAAATTAACATTATTGTCTTCAGTCTCTTTGCTGCAATTTAAGAGTCCTCTTGTGGCCTCACCCGTTGAGGCGTTAGGCTACTGTGGAGACCGAAAAATCAGGGTTATATAAAAAAAAATCAGTGCCGAAGGAACAAGAACCTAACCCCTTAAGGCGACGCACCGCACCGACCGATCGGTTCCTCGAGACGGCTAATATATCGAGGAAAAAAAGGAAACCACTTTTCGCTCCGTTGAAAGCCAAACAACCGCTATATCTTTGTTTGCTCGAAACGTAGACCGTCTAGGCGGAAACTTCGCCGTTTAGGGACAACTTCAAGATCCAACTTTACAGCTGCACGAATACCGCAGAAAATTTGCCAATGTATCGAAGCACACGTTACGCGCCTGATAAATGTTTGCCAATTCTTCGTATCAATGTGATGCTTTCGTTTTCCTGTGTTATTGAGAGATGCGTCGCACGATTGATCTCACCGCTCTCTTCCTGTTTTCAAGGTGGGAGAATGTTTCCTTCCCGGGGCGACCTTCACATAGCTCCATTCTCGGACGAGAATCTTTACATGGAACAGTTCAACAAAGCCAACTTTTGGTATCAAACGTGCTTTCATGGCGTCGATCTGTCCGCGTTACGCAGCAACGCGATAAAAGAGTACTTCAGACAACCAATAGTAGATACATTCGACATACGCATATGCATGGCCAAATCTGTCAGGCACGTCGTCGACTTCCAAACCGCCGAGGAGACTGATTTACACAAAATAGGTAAGATCTCTCCTCGCTCTTGTTGATCCGACTTAAGGGGCTGCGTCTACCTAGAGGCCCAAAGGAAACGGGCAATCCCGAATTTTTTTGCCCGGGAGACGATTGGTGAAAAAGAAACGCATCTTCTTTAACGCAAAGGTTTATATATGAGAGCCTTTAAAAAAAAGAGCCACAAAACACAGAAAAACAACAAAAAACATGGCGACGAATTGAATTTCAAGCATATAAAATCTATGAAAAAAAGTCGTCATTTTTACGTAACTATTAAAAAATGAAGATCGATTTTTAAAAAGCCAAATCGTCAACGACCTTTAAGGAATCATCACAGTGTAACGAGTCGAAAAATAGCTTATTTCCGCGTTTTTTTTTCGGTGGTTCAAATGAGCCAATCAGTCTGATTTTTTAACGTCAAATTTGAAGCTGTAGCTCATGCAATTTTTGGAATATTTCAATGAAATTTTCGAGGAACATAGCGAATAGTTTTTTTTTGGAACATGCAATTGATCACCTACCTTGGTAGATGTATCCCGTTCACAAGCGACGAATATCGATGCTTCAAAATTCAAATACAATTATGACAGTTATAGAGTTTCAAAAAGTTTTAGTACAGTGAGATATTTATTTTTGGGAAAAAAATACGAAAAATTGATAAAACCGGACGTTTCTATTCGCCATATTTTCCATTCTATCCAGAAAAAAATAAAAATGGCAAGTATCAACAGTCGGGATTTGTAAAATACCATTGTTCAATAAACGTCAGTTTAGTTGGTAAAGTTTTCGAGTGTGACTAGGGTCTTAACGACTTCTTATCTTGCGATCGCGCGGTATCGCTGTATCGATAGAAGCGCATTCCTTTCGTTCGTCACATTCCTAATGACGTTGAAGTTTGCACCGTTGAGATGCCACGAAATTTAATTATTTTTAATTACTTACATTTTTTGACTGATTTAGGTCGTGGAAATCACCTCAAACGTTTCTATATTTTCTCATTAGAAATTTACGACCTCAATATGCCAAAAAAACTGTTTTGGCATATTCCAACGATGCAAACCTTAATGTCGTGATTCCTACATATCAGCCGTCGAACTTTGATTGTTTATTTCTCCATTCGTTCGACTCTCTTAACACTCCGTGTTTTATCTTTCGACAGAGATAGACGTCGATTTTCACATTCTCGAGAGCGGCACGTGTCACGGTCTTGCATTTTGGTTCGACGTTGCATTTATCGGCTCGACGCAACAGGTCTGGCTAAGCACGGCGCCGACGGAGCCTCTGACTCACTGGTATCAAGTCCGGTGTCTCCTCGAGACGCCGCTCTTCTGCAAGAGCGGACAATTGCTATCCGGCAAAGTCATTCTCGTGGCTAACAAGAGGTAAACTTCATGGTTGCAGTCGAATCGGAACATCCCTGGATGTTGTTCTACCATTTTTTGAACCTTGCGTGGTCGCACTGTAATCTCGCTGCTTCCGCGGTCGCACTGGAACGAAAAACCTGACGTATAGCTTCCAACGTGGGGGAAGCTACCTTTAGGCGAGGAAAAAATTGTCAATTTTTATGATTTCTTTAAAGGAAACGTTTCTTCGCCATCTTTGAAACGTGGGGTACGTTTTATTGGTATTTTTGACTGCTGTATGGTATTTGTTTTATTTTCATTGATCTTGTAACGTCTCGTTACGATTATCGAGACTATCCGAGAAAGGTGAGGTTGGCGTAGCTCAGTGGTCAGAGCAGTCGACCGGCAATCAAAAGGTCTCTTTGCGGGGGATTACAATGTTAAAAAAATGGCGGTGCTATGGCACCCTCTTCTAAACAGGTTTAGACGAATGTTGTTGGACGGCGTGACACGTAGCGTCGGCGGGATTAATTTGAATAAAAACCAACGAAGGTTCTTTCATTAACACTCATACGCAGAATATGAACCAAGAAAAAATAAGAAATTTCGAATATCGATGAAATGATACGCTTTGAAACAAGAAGATTGAATTTTCCGAAAAAAATGGCTATATTTTGCGATAAAAAATGCTTTTTTTAAATTTCTTATTTTGAAGAAATTTAGGGTCGTGTTTCCGACGATAAGGTTGGAAAGATTTTTACAAAATTCCAACAAAATCAGTCGATCAGTTTTTCATTAGCTATATGTGACCAAGAGACACGGCAGCGTCTTGACGTCAAGTAATAAAAAAAAAATCGACTCGACACCACTGATTCGATGCAACACCGCTGATACATACCAACGAACACGCCGTGGCTCTTTATACAGTAATTAGCTATACGTGACGCCAGTTTTTGACCTGCAGTTTAGAGGACTCTGCCATACCTCCGCCATTTTAAAGGATTAATAGAAAATAAAAGAATAATATGTAACAGCCAAAAGTAGTAATCAAACTTACCCTACGTTTCGAAAATAGTGAAGAGATCTTTGCGTTAAAAAAAAACATGAAAATTACCAAACTTTTTCTTCGCCTAAAGGTATCTCGCCCCTCAAATCGTTTAAAAAAATCTCACGAAATTCCGAAATACTCTTGAATCCTTCTAGAATGTGAATCCGCGGTTATCTGAGTATTTATTAAGGCGGGCAGCCGGGCCCTGCTCCTTCTCGGTTTGCCAGGAATTTCAGAGTGAAATTTCACTCGCGACGAAATTGTGCCAGTCCGACCCCGCAGGGTTAACATGTCGAATCGCGGTTCCAACTTGAAGTCGGTCGAAATATTTGTACAATGTTCCTTATGGAGAAAGTGATGCGACGATTAATATCGTGGAGGGGTTAGCGCGGAAAACTCAAACCAGTATCGCTACTATGATTGTAGATTATGAACCCCCACGGACCTGAAGAAACTATTATTACTGTCGTACAACAAATGCGGATTGTTCGTTCGGGTTCCTTGGATTGTTTGGGTTTAGGCAGTGGTAGCAACTCTTGGATTGGTCGTTGGATTGTTTGGGTTTTGGGCAGTAGTAGTAACTCAAAGTCACCACTGCCGTACAATAAATGTCTTTGGATTTTTTGTTGGCGTTTGTTGACATTCTACGTAAACAAAGGTAGAATAAGTAAATGTTTGACGTGACGACAGTAGTAACCCAGCGGAATTCGAACAGAAGTTCGTTTGGGTTACCACTTTCGCTTTGCAATAAATTAGCACAGTAAACATCTTTGGACCACTATTTCCACTGCATAACAAAATCGTCTTTGGGTTTGTTCAACGGGTTACACCTAGCCCATAACCGAAAAAAAGATTTGTCCGATTTTTGGGATCTCGTGGTTACCCATTTTGAAAAAGTACTTTAAAAAAGAAATAAAACGTATTTAAAGTTCGCCGGTTCGCGGAACCTTGAACGCTTGTAGCTTCCTCAACTTTGGACGGATCGCCTCGGAATATTCACAGAATATTTTTAAAACGTTGAGAATCCGTCGAAGTCCAAAGATCGATATTTAAAAAAATTTCAACTAGATCGAGTCCTCAACATTTTCAGCTTTGCTTTCCTCAATATTAACTGTTATCCCATTACCAAACGATAAGAATCTTTAAAGAAAAATTTATATGTAAAAAAATATTGAAAAAAAACATGCTTCTATTTAATGTAGTAAAAAGTAGAAAATAATTTTTTTTACCAAGTCACTTATGTGTGACTATAAATAAAAGCTTGGAGCGCTTAACTTTTCGAATATTCAATAAATCTGATCAATTCAGTTTTATTAACCGTATTTACACACTGAGTCTATCTCAGTCTATACTCAGTTTCAGGGTTTTCATTACGAAAACTGAGGTTGTTTTACAGTAAATTAAATACAGCTGATATGTTAACGGATTTATGTGAATTAAAGATTACGTGTCCACATTTAGAGCGCCCCAAGCTTTTATTTATAGTCACATATAGGTGACGTGGTAAAAAAATTACTTTCTACTTTTTAGTCTTTAATTGATTTTACTAGTTAGTTGTTACCAGTAGCTTACTACTTTACGAGTTTGTACGTTAGGAACATGGAATGTTTGTAAAAAATAGCAAAGACTGTAATTGGGATCGAACTTACGACTGATTGCTCCGTGTAAACTTTTCACATACAAACGCAGTCGGCTACGAATTTGTATGTGTCAGATTTTATATGGATGATTAAAGATCGCCAATTTTACATAAAAAGTTGAAAATGTTATTTTTCAAGTTGCATCATGCATTGTAACCTTTTAGATGCATTTTTGCAAAAGTTCACCGCTCCAAGTATCCGGGAAGTGGGTGAAATGTCGATTTTGCCTTTCGCATCTCAGTCAAGTTGAACAAAAGCTTATAAAAGAAACATCAACCGTCTTTGCCACCTCGATTCCACATGCCTTCCGTAACTGTTCCAACGACCAAGTCGCCAATTCGTTGGCGTGCTCGTTTGTTTCCGACGGTTAATAATTGCCCGCAAATTCTTTACAGACAATCGTACGACGTGACAATAGACTTGAAGCTCGAGGGAACGAATTTGGTGAGCAGCAGCAACACCCTGGACCTGAAGAATCCGTACTTCAGGTACACGGGGGCGGTCGCCCCGCCGCCGCCCGGTTTGAACAGCACGTCGCCGAGCGAGTCGTACTGGACGACGCTGGACGCTCAGGGTGCGCGACAGGCCGTTAACATGGTAAACGGAATGTCGGTTAATGGCCTCGGTGAGGTTTCCATGGATACGGCCGGTTCGGTGAATCCCAGTAATTTACTATCAATAGGTAAGGTTTGCTTCGATCCCTCGTTATATCAGTACTCCGTATAAATAAAAGTAACGTAAGCGAAGAAGACGAAGATAAAACAAGTCCAAACGTACTCGAATTAGGGATTCGCGCACATTGATCCCGCAGCCATGCACAAAGAGCAGCGCATAAGAAATAAAACAAGACGAAACAAAAACAAACAAACGAAACTGTTTCTACAGCGTTTGCCTGAACGAGCTACTTTATTTATTGCAGTTAGCATAGGAAAAGACTGAATGATTATAAATATGCATTGATGTCGAGTAGTTTGAAGCGAAAAAGCGGCGTCGTTACGGCCCCAATTTCCATGTAAATTCATACTTGTTCTTTTTTTTCCGTGCACGTCTTCGTTGAAACGACTAGACTAGGTTGAAACGTAACGTGGCTTGTTTCGAGGAACGTTGTGACGAAAAAGAAAAATGATACTCATATCGGGATAGCTGTGACGCGAAAAAAAAAAACAAAACACGACGCCTCCATTTTATCGGCTGTCGCGAAACGATATCTCGAAGGTGCGAAAATTGTTTTTCGTCGTTCACGGAGTATACAAGACGTTTCCTATGGCCGATGGTGGAACTTTCTTTCGCCGGCTGCACGCGATTGGTCTTGTAAGCGAATGCAAGCATGTCGGAGACTATGCGATACAAAAAGAGTCGTGTTTGTTTCCTTAAGAAAGATCCATACTTGAGCGCATTTGACTCGAGGATTTTTCTCCTCTGTGGCGCTGTTTCTCTGCGTAGTCTGTAATCGTCAGCTTCGAAATCGTCGCTTGGTCCTCTCGATCTCTCGAAATTCAAATGGTTATATATATATATATATATATATTTTTTTTTTTAATTGACGAGTTACTGACGAAATTCTTGTTCCCGCTCGATTTTTCTCTACCCGCCCTCCTTTCTCTCTCTCTCTGTCTGTCTCTTTATTTATGTCTCTCGGCCTCTCGTGGCCTCCTAGCAATAATGTACCCGGCGAAGTCGACGCGCAACTTTCCCATCGGATTGATCGAGACGAGTAAATCGAGAGTGACACGGTGTACAAAATGCAATGGCTCATAAGGTGATGAAGTTTGCATCGTTGGAACAGAACGGAAATTCTTCCTTTTTATTTTCATCACGATGGAAAATATTTTCTTGCCGAATTATTTTTGGGTCCTGAAATACATTCGAGTTATTTTTGTAGCCCAAATACGCCAATAAAGTGCATTGGCGACGTAAAAAATGAATTTTCGTTGCGTTCCAACGGTGCAAATTTCAACATTATTGCCTCATGATACATTTTCGCCCTTGATTGCCGTTAAATTATTGTCTCTCGTATTTTGTGGGAACGAAAAGCGTCACCTATCTTCTTTCGCTCCGGTCTTTTTACGTTAGGTGATTTGTTTACAATCGGCTATTCGTGCCCTCAGCCACTGAGTACTCGATTGCGAATTTCCAAACTCGATGTTTTCGTCGCGAATGTCTTTATCGCACACGAGGCACACACACGAAGATACGGAAAAGAGAGCAATGAAACTTCCGTTTCATCCGAGTCTCATCGACGCATAGCAATACTTTCCATTCTGATAATTTTTTGTTTCGCGCGTTGCAGCGTTATCACGGGATATATACCGTAAACGGCAGCAGTGAAAGACAAGAACAAACGATATCTTTTGTGCTTGAAGAAAATGTGTTTTGTAAATGTGTAAGACTGCATCCGTGTCAAATAAAGCGGCGTTTCGAAGATCAATGAAAAAATAAAAAAAACGTTCTGCAAAACTGTTTGACTACCCAATCATTGTCCACGTTTCGTTTGCGCATGTTTCTCTCGAATTCCTTTCGTTTTTTACCTGATCCACAGCCTCACTAGTCATTCCTATCTGTTCCACTGCGTAGTTATTTTTCGCTCGGGTTGAGCTCGACGGAAAGACGACAGGGAGGTCCTTCCATTGTCAGTTGTCAATTGTTTCTTCCGTCTCCCCTCTCTCCCTCTCTCTCCCCCTCTCTCTGCTGTAAATTCTCAGTCTGCTGGCTCTGAAGCTTATGAGTTTGGTTTGCTTGTGTGGCAGGGGGCCAGCCGAATATACACCCGGGTTCGATATCGAGTACCGGTCGCGGGAGAGTCGGAGGAACTGCCACGAGTACACAAGCTGCTCAGTTGATCGGCGGTGGTATTACGCCTAACTTGTTCACGTCACCCGCCACTGTAAGTATCAATGCAATTCGTCACAACGTATGGTGAGCTTCCTGCCGTTGCGGATTACTTCCGAACATCGAAATGCAAAATGCACCCGCGCGGCGTACGTAAAAAAGAACGAGCGGGATGTTGAAGACGAAAAGTGCGTTGGAAACGCTCGCGATCAGAGACGAGCGTCGAAAAATGAGGGCACGAGGAGCGAACGAACGGGACACGAGATCGTCGTGGAAGAAGGAATCCTCACGGCCGAAGCTCGCCAGAAAAGGAAAAAGATTTGGATGAAGAAAAAAACTGTTAGGACGTTGAATAAGTTCTCGCTGTTTTACAACAGATGGCGTTACCTCCGCGCGTGTAGCTTAAGGCGGCATATACAGTTACAATGATCGAAGAAACATTTTTTTTTCTCCTTAAACGATAAAACTATGTATGTCGAATATTTTTCCAAAGTTTCAAAGCAAAGTGCAAAAAGTTTAAACTTACGGCCCGTCAACGCTGGGCCTCGCCGCTCGCATTCGGCTAACTTCAGACGCGTTTTTGTCAAAACTGCATTTTCGGAATTTGCGTGCAGGATTGCTCAAAAACTGTAAAGCCGATTGAGTTGAAATTTGGTAAAAATATTGATAATATTGCTACATTCTACTTGGCGAAACTTGTTCTTGAAAAATTAGAAAAAAAAACGACTTTTTTAACCCAACTTTAATAAAAATGCTGCGTGAAATGTTAGTTATTTTTTATAAACGCATGTCATTCCGTTAAATATGCATTTTCTTCATTTTTATTACTGTCAAGTAGAAACTATACATGTACTAAGTAAAAAAACGTTTTAATTTTTTGCAAATCAATGTTTACGGGTAGCTGGACTTCACGCCGATTCGCAACTGCCGCGGCAACTTTACTGTAACACACACAGCTCCGCCATTTTGGTTATGAAGGAGTAAAAGAAACTTGTTTTGTATACTTGAATATACTATTGAAGGATAACGCCACTGTAAAGGTATAAAATTAAGCGATTTTTCGCGATTCTTCGGTAGAAGGACAAGTTAGGGGATAATAATATTTAAGAATGTTGTTAGGCACATCTTCAAATGACCAAAAGAAAAATTATACAAAATGGTGACGCTTGAGCCATTTTCGTGAGGCATGTTGAATTTGAGACGCTGTGCGGCACGCAGTATAACTGACGCAAATTTGAATGTGGAAAAAGAATGTTTAAATTCCATTAATTTACATGAGTAGAGTCTAAAGACTAGAGAAATACGTAGGGGATTTTGAAAATATGAATTTTTGCGTAGTTGGCAAGCATTTAAAATAAAAATTCGATGTTCGACAGAAAAAAGGACAATCGTTCGTTAATAAATGATGTTATAATTAACTCGTGGAAAATCCCGTACGTATTTCTCTTCGGAATGTTATCTCAAACACGTGCTCAAAATTTGGAGTGAATAGAATGAACATTGATGGAGTTATGCTGTGTGCCGTTTTGAAAGATTGTGTTCCGAAAAAAATGGCCGACGTCTCGCCCACGGGCCAGTCACTGTCACCGCAGACTCGCCGGGCTTGCGGGCCTCCTGTTTACAGGTACCAAACTGATTCCCCCTCATTCTAGATGGTTCAAAGCATCTCTCAAGCAAATATGAAAAAAAAACAATTTTTCGAAAATCCTACAGTGGTGTTTCTCCTTAATGCATACCTACAGTTTGATCAATGTAGAATAATTACTTCCAAGTTTAAGAAATTCCTAAAAATTGCTTAATTTTTTCGCATCTAAATTTATATGCCCGCCTCAGGATGGTGACGCGTCCATAAAGAAGTACTACAAGCCAGCTTGAAATTTAGTGTATGTCATTTCGCCAAAGTGTAAACAACTTTTTTTTCACAATCTTAATGTCAAATTTTGTGCCACAAAAGTAATTGCGGCGAATTTTATTGCACTACTTTATTGAGAAAAAAAAATCTGCAGCTGAAGCGCAGGTAATTCTTGTTGAGACTTGCGGCGACGATGCTCTGTCGGAACCAACATGCGGAGATTGGTTCAGACGCTTTGAAATAACGATTTTGACGAGTTGAATTGGAGGCATTACTTCACGAAGACTCATGTCAAACGCTAGCTGAAGTTGCAGAATCATTAGGAGTTGATCACGCGACAGTTTCGAAACGTTTGAAAGCATTAGAAATGATTCTTCGGAATAAAGCATCAATTGTCACGTAAAAAAAACAGCGAGAACTTATTCAACATCCCAATGTAACGTATAAGAATAAACGTAAAAGCATCTTCGAGAGGTGTTGAGGACTCAGCGGAAAGACAAACGGATACTAAAACCTTCTTTTTTCGACTGCCTGCGTGTCTTTCGCGGCTACAGCTTGGTGTTACTTTCCAGCAATCGCTGGTACTCGGCAACACTTCGCATTATCCGGTCAATCCAAGCTTGATGATCGGCGATTACGTGACGCCCGGAAACGGTATGTCCCCGCAGACGTATCGGCAATGATCCACGGTGAAATCATATAGAAACGATTATTCCCGCAAGCTAAAGCAATTGCAGAGCGTCGGTCATCACAACGGTCATAATAACCAGCAGCATCGTCATCATCACCATCATCACGATCATCATCATCATCATCATCATCATCATCATCGTCAGACGTGCGTTTTCAACGGGACCGGGAGCAGCGTTAACGGGAATAATCGACAGACGAACGGCCGTAGATTGTTGTTCAGCTCGCCCCAGAGCAAATTGCATTTGTCGTCGGCCGTGAGAATACTTCACGCGGCAAATTTTCCCGAGAACAACGGGACCGGGGCGAAGTTTCTCGAGGACTCGAATATCGCTCGTATGTTCGGCAACGCTACGGACGATTGGATTTCCGGCCGTTCAAACGCGACTTGGGAAGCGCGCTGGAGGCGACTCCGAGCTGTACTCTCGTCGTAGCCGTTTCTCGTACGGCCATTACTCAACGTCGTCGCGAGCAAGCTATCCGCGAAGATTTCGCCTCTCGAGCTCGAAAGCTCCGTGACACGAGCGATGGGAAGCTCGACCGAGACTAAAACGCTCTCAGGAGTAAAGATATTTTTTTTAAAACGACAATACTGGCTCGTCGCTCGCGACGGCGTACTTTTTTGCTCCTTTTTTTTTACACACGGAGACGCCTCGAGCGACGAGGCCACGCGGTTACCGGAAGAAAGGAGAAAGCATGGATCTGCTTCCGGCAGGGGGCGAGAACTAATCGGGCGTTTTATTTTTTTACTCCCCGGTGACTCGGTCGAGAGACGAGCGAGGATCAACTTGGTACTAAGACGCTTTTGTTTCGTTCCTCTTTTCTCGCGTAAGCGCCACGTCCAGACTATATTAGTACGAAGTTTTGCAAAGACGCGGTCGTTGTTTTTTGTATTAAGGTGAACGCGCGTTCGAGATAACAAGAATGGCGAATTTCTCGCGAGAACAGCAATAAGCTTAACGATAGGTAGTTCGCGTCAGGGTGGCTATGAAATGCAACTTTTTTAGTTATCCGAAGAAACCGACGAGTTTTTCTTTATCTTCTGACGTCCAACGCGCAAGCGGCGTTCGAGCGAATAATCGAACTTTGGTACGTTGCACCTTTTGGTTGCAACTTTTGGCTGGTACGTTGCACCGAACGATTTTCCTACTGAGCTATGGCCAGACCCGAACGCCAACTATCGGCCTGTCGGCAACTAGCCTACCGAGTCAACGACTCTCGGCCTTGCCCGTGTCCTTTCTTTTTTTTTCTAATAAAGACGCGGTCGAGCGTGCCGATACGCTGGAATATACGCCACCGTTGCGTTTGTACTGTAATAATTAAGGCTATCCGGGAACGCGAAAAGAACGCCCGCGAAATTCTTCCAAAGGGAAGCCTACGGTTCTTTGGTGCCGCCCTGTAACTTTTACGAACCACACGGATCTCTATTGAACTAAAGCCCCACGACGGTGTCGTTCAACCGAAAACGGCGAACTTGAGGGAGAAATGGAACAATCCAACTCCGTTTAGAGATGTAGACGCGGAGGGTTACGACCCGCCGATTTAACGCGAGAGAGAGAGAGAGAAAGAGGAGCTAACGAAGAAAAAAAACGTTTTGTACATAATGATAAGGCACAATGACGAATAAGGATCTCAAACAAACGTATCGCAAACATTGTGCGCTGCGATTTTCTTAGTTCCTAAGAATCATTCTCTCTTTCTCCGTGTTTCTTTGTTTTGTTTCCTCAACTACATACATTCTGTTCGCACAAACTTGCCATCCCTCTGAGCAACTCGTATCTAGATGGATGTTTTTTTTTTTACCACGAGAGACATCGCGACCGGACGACCCAGTCCCAGTTTTTTTGTAACTTGACGCTTTTTTTTTTATCGTACTCGATGTAACATCGCCTGGACCGTTTCTCGCGTTATCTTCGTCGTTACTTGGCCGAGCTCGAATTCACGAAAAGGCCACTGCAAACTGTTGAAAAAAAGAGGTGGTCTGTTTTTTTTTTCGATACAGCAAAATCTGTAATGGTACAGGACAAAAGACTGGAAAAATAAGACGAAAACGCGAGTGAAACGTCGGAGAAACGGATGCCAATTCGAATGACAAAGCATCGCAAGCGCGGGCTGTTCAATTTGATGATAAAATGCAAATAATAATAAGGATAATAATAATAAAGGAGAAGAAACAAAAAAAAAAACAATTGTACAGCGTACGGACGATTATGTACATACAAGAGTCAATTCTTCCAAACTTTTTCTTCTGTGAAGACACCCGGCTGATCTTTTTTCTTTTGTTTTTTTTTTTCGTTTTTGCGCGTGCGCGTGTGTACGAGCGTATGTGTTTGCACGAATGTTCTTGTTTTCTTGTCTCTCGCTTTTCTTTTTAATTGATAACGCTCGACGACTGAAAATATTTACACTCAAATACCTCAGGTAGCTGTAGCTCTCCGGACTAAAAGATTCGCGCGTCACGTTCCTTTCTCTCTTTCTGTTCTTGATACTTTTTTTTCTCTTTTTTTTCGTCGCGTACGTTCATTCGCACGATTAGGTCCGTGTCAATTCCCGTGCGCGCTTCGCGTTCAACTGTCCAGTGACAATATGAGTATTACGGCGATTTTTCACGACTTGCGCTCGAGGAAAATGAGAAAGAAAATACAGGGTATTCGGCGCATGGATCGACCTTTTTTGAGAGATTGGGGAGGGGGGGTCATTTGCTAATTTTTTCACCCTAGACCCTATGTCCTAAGTGTGACGGTAATTGAGATATGATTTCTTTCGTTTTTTTTTTACATTACCCGAAATTTCGCCTTTAAATCGTTGAATTTTTTGTTTGTGATTGTAATAGCACGAAATTACTTTTCTCGTATTCCGCAATGTATGTTTGTTATAAATAAATGATTATTTGATACAATTGGTTTCAAGAAAATTACTCTTGAGCTTCCAAAAATAAGAAATGTGTAAATGCATGAAAGATTTCTACTTCTAAATTCAGTATAAAAAAAAACTTATTGTCTTTATTTTGACCACATAATGATTTCTATGACATGTACCATATCGTTGGAAAGGGTATAAAGTAGAGAACTCTTTAATACAAAGCCAAGTTCAAAATAGCTTTTAGTTTCTTTTGTAATTAATCTAGCAGTTGACACTTTTCATACATTTACGCATTTTTGAGACTTTGGAAGCTCATTAGTCATTTTCTGGAAACTAATTGTGTAAAAAGTGATATATCTATAATAAACATACATTTCAGAAAACAACAAAAGTTATTTCGTGCTATTACAATCACAAACAAAAAAGATATGACGATTTAAGGAGTGAGATGTAGTCAGAGGTGTAAAAAAACGAGAAATTTCAATAATTTTTTTTATAGTAATTAAGTTTGTTTTATAAAAGTGGTTACACAGACTTTTTATGTTATATTTCAACTTGACTTGTACAAATTTTCAAAGAAAAATATTTCTTATTTATAACAATATCGCCATCTTCGCTGCGACCACTATAATTCAAAAACCACTCGATTGATTTTGATGAAATTTGGTGTGCTTATTGATAGCATTAAAAAGTAGTCCTAAAGGGCAGATATACACCTAGGAGCTGGAAAAAAAGGTCATTTTTGTGAATTTTTTCAAGGAAAACTATTTAAAATTTCGGATTGAGGTTTTAATTATCTAAAAGTATATACATCCAAAAATATGTTTAATTTTCTTTATTTAAAAATATCAAAAATATACAAGGATATTGTATGGTCCTTGGAGTGTCGTAAAAAAATCGGTACCCAAAATTTCTCGAAAACCAATTAACCGATTGCCTTGAGATTTTTTGTGGTTAGTCTATACACCATTATCTAGTACTTTTCATAGCCGATTTTGAAAATATCGATTTATGTGAAAATGGCGGACGTTTGAACATAAATAGTCATTTTTGGGCCAAAAATTAGTTATTACTTTGCCTATAAAACGAATACTAAGTAACGGAAAAAAAATCCTATTACAAGTACTAGATAATGGTGTATAGAATAACCACAAAAAACCTCAAGGCAATCGGTTCATTGGTTTTCGAGAAATTTTGGGTACCGATTTTTTTTACGACTCTCCAAGGATCATACAACATCCTTGTATATTTTTGATATTTTTAAATAAAGAAAATTGAACATATTTTTGAATGTATATACTTTTAGATAATTGAAACCCCAATCCGAAATTTCAAATAGTTTTCCTTGAAAAATCCAACAGATAAATTTCGATTTTCGACCAAAAAATCGCTCGTTTATTGTTAAAAAAAAAAAAAAATCAACAAAAATGAAAATTCTCCGATTAAGGACCAGTTTTTAATGCTATCGATAAGCACACCAAATTTCATCAAAATCCATTGAATGGTTTTTTAATTATAGTGGTCACCGCGAAGCATTACATGCCGAAAGGGGTCCGACAAAGATGGCGATATTTTTTATAAATCATCAATATTTTTCTTTGAAAATTTGTACAAGTCAAGTTTAAATACAACATAAAAAGTCTGTGTAACCCCTTTTGTAAAACAAACTGAATTACTTTAAAAAAAAAATTATTGAAAATTCTCGTTTTTGCACGCCTCTGACTGCATCTCGCTTCTTAAAGACGAAATTTCGTGCAATAAAAAAAAACGAAAAAAAAAATCATATCTTCACCGTGGCATTTAGGACCTAGGGTCTAAGGGTGAAAAAAAACCAGCAAATGATGTCCCCGATCCCCCGAAAACATGGTGTCGGTCCGCCAAACACCCTGTAGGATTACGACCGTTCGTTTTAGCTACACTTTTTTTCTACACCGGTTGTATCCGACGATTTTTCATTGCCGAATGTGGCGAATGTGTACAAAGTGTAGGTAAAGCGAAGAGAGCCAGCTTTGATTGCAAAAAGACAAAACGGATTGGAGAAAGCTCGAGGGGAAATCTCGACTTTGTTGAAAACGATCAACTATTTGGAAAAATCATTGTTCGACTATTCCCGCTACTGTCTTGGCTAAGTTTTTCATTCGAAGAATTTTGCGTCACAACTGTGACGGGCCGAAAAAAGTCGTTTGTACCAAATTTTTTTTGTCTATTGAATTATTTATTTGGGATTTGCAAAAAACGGTATGATGCTCAGCATAAATAGAACTTCTCTCGTGTAAATTTTGATTTAAGCAAATTGAAAATTTGCAACGTTATTCTGGTGTAATAGAGTCTGTGTAAAAAATGGGGCCCAGCGGCCGGATCGATAACTTGACAATAATTGGTCTGGAAACGAAAAATAAAAAAGTTTCATTATCTATATAAACGTAGTTCTCGTTGTAGTTAGCCGTTTTTTCGGAAAGGAATGAATAAAAAATTCACAAAATGACGGGGTTTAAAAAAGTGTAATTTTGGCGAAATCTTTTAGTTATATTCGGGGGCTCAAAAAATATTAAATTAAAGAAACGGCCATGTAGGATAGCTACTGCAATTACGATTTTTTTTTAATCTGACAATTATAGCTAGCTATGATTGCGGCCAGGAGAAAAACGCGATTCAAAGTTTTAGCATACGTAAATAGTTGTGTCACTAAATCGTCTGTTGTTTGGTCAATTTTCAATATTTTCTAGTTACTAATTTCTAATTAGTTTTTACGAATTTCTAATTACGCATTTGCGAATAAAATTGCTAATAAAATTGACGTTTATTTTTGCGTGACAATGCCGAAAAAAATCGTTATTTTTTAATTCAAGTGACGTCCCAATGGAGCAAGAAAAAATGATTGCGGGGTCTTTAAACGCGTCGTCGAACAGTGATTTTTCGTGAATAATTAAATGGGACGAAACGTAAAGAGTTCGGAAAAAAATGTGGCAGTGTCGATGAAGTATCGCCGATCGCGAAATGAGTGCTATTCAGTATTTTTTTTCTTTCCTTGTTCCGACGAGTGTGACGATCGATCGAAAAATCGTCCGAGTCGAATTTCCAACATCCGGCTCGTTGATTTTTGTCCCTCGCTACCTTTGTTACGTTCAAACTCCCTCTTAGCGAAGAGTACTCGAATGTCAATAATTATTTTTTAATCGTACGATCGTACAATCGGAGTGTATATGCGCGTGTGTATGTTTCATACGATTTGACGAATAATATTATTTAACAAGACTCGTTACATCGACAGTTATGTGCGTATATTTAATTCTCGAGTACGCGCGTAATTGCAATTAGAAAATAAAAAGCGCTCCACTTTGTGAATAAAAAACGCCGCGTACCAGTCGAACGAAAGACTCGGGATGTACATTTTTTCGTTCCCTCAGCCACACGTGACAAGTGGCTCGGAGAAAAAAAAATCGGATTGTTAGTTCTATCCGTTGAAACGTATTCGTAACGAGAGAATTTCTAGTCCACCGGATCACGCGAAATCACAGTCAAGCGGAAATGGGCAAAATTGAATCTTTCGGTCACGTGTCATAAGCAAACTAAATCTTTTGTTCGGCCAGTAGTCTTTATTGTACAATGTCGGGATATTTTTCCAAAAATGGCCAATGGGAAAAATTCGAAATTGAAGTAGATCGAAAGTAATCGGTAAATCTCCGCGAGAAAAATTGGTGCTCGTTTTTATTTCTTAAGGATTTAGGATACCGTGAAAATGATTCCTCTTCAATTTGAGTTGCCTCGAGCGACGAACGAGAGTTTCGACATTCTCACGGTAGCCTAACGATTTAAGGGCTTTCGGAACAATTGGCGAAACGCTACTATTTGATTCGAAATTTATGCAGTAAATTAATTTGACTCAATGCACCCTCCAAATTTTTTAATCGATCGTCTGCGCCGTTTCTACAAAATTTACGATTGAAAAAGAAAAACACTTTTTATCCCGATTCGGTTATCGTGGGTGGCTGGAGACCCGAGCCATTTTAGTCAAAGCCTGCATTTTTGGAGGTCGGTGTGCTTACGACGAAAAAAAAAATATTCGTTAAATATTTTTTGCAACTTTCGTGGTGTACCCTTAAGTAGGGGTATTCAGTGCTCAGGAAATTTATCAGATTTTTTTATTTTTTGAGCGTATTAACATAGGGCATTTAAGGGGCAATATACCTTTGTGAGGGCAAAATCAAAGTCATTTTTGACAATTTATTCAAGAAAAGCAAAACAATATTTTCAAATTCGGTTTTTTATACATGTTAATACAAGTCTTAAAGTAAAAGAAATTTTCTCAACCTATTTTGAAACAAAATGTTTTCATTATGTTTCAAAATAATTTAAAAAAAAAACGTTTTCTTCAAGACTTGTACTAACATGTACAAAAAACCGAATTAAAAAATATTGTTTTATTTTTCTTAAATAAACTGTCCAAAATGACCTTGATTTTGCCCTCACAAAGGTATATTCCCCCTTAAGGGATCATCACAGTGTAACGAGTCGTAAATAGCCGATTTCCGCGATTTTTTTTCGATGGTCCAAATACGCCAATCAGTCTGGTTTTTTTACGTCGTATCAAACCACTCATGAGAAACAAAAAATAAGTGTTTAAACGTTTATTTTTATTTTCGTTAAAAGGAGTCATCATAGTGATAATAGTGATGATTGGTGTTTATAACATTCCACACTATCGGATAATGCAACGAAAAAATCGGTTTGACAATTTTACACTGTGATGATCCCTCAACATTATGACACTGATGACGAAATTGTCATAACGTACTGAGTGATTTAACAGCTCATCATAACATTTTGAAAAAAAAAAGTGTTCACACCATTTCGTGCGCGAAACTGCCATTCAGCAATGAGGTGTTTTTTTTGTCACCTGTACATTTTATAGAAACGGTATAGACGATCGATTTCAAGTTTCAGGGTGCATACGCCAAAGAATTTACTGTACGAATTTGACTCAAATGGTAACGACCAATCGTCCGGAAACGCTTGAAAAAAAAATCACGTGATTTTTTCGATCAATCCGGAAGTGCCGTTGATTATTCTTGTCTCCCATTCCTGCTCTATAAACATGTAAAAAAAAAACGACCACGAGATCTTCGCAGGCCTTCGTCTCATCCGCATGTTATCTCGTCCCATTCAGTCTGCTGAATAACCGAGCGCGTTTTTTGTTTTCATCGTAACATAAGCTCGTAATTGAAATGTATTAAGGAAACGATAAGTTGAAATCGTCGATCTCGTGCACGGGGTGTCGTTATTTATTAATTGTCTTGCTCAAACAATGGCACGGTAGGCCTGACGGAATTGACGGGTGTGTGTGCGAAGCAGTCCCCAATCTCTCAAAGTCCTCCTCCCCTTTGACTATAGACGCGAATAAAAATGAAAAAAAAAAAAAAAACAAACAAAAACAAACGCGAACGTTTGCGGTCTGATGCGATACGTATACATATAGTTGTAACGTCTGTATAATGTCTCCGAGTAATTTTTACGATGGTCACACCGTTGACGAGGTGAGAATAAAAGAATGAGCGATTTCAACGATAGCGAGTAACAATGAGAAATGACAGTGAGATATGCAAGAATAATGAATAAATAAAAATGGAAAAATAAAAAAAAGGAAAATAATGTGCGATTATAGCGAATAGGCTTAAGGGTCCGATTGCGCCGAGTTTTTTTGTGCAACGGTGTGTGTGGGTGTGTGTGTGTGTGTGTGTGTGTGTGCGTGTGCGTGTGTGTGTGTGTGTGTGACGTCGGATTCTTTTAAATATTTTTTACATCACGTACACCGTTCGAGCGCGTCGAGATATTTGCGCAAAAATGACTGCGCGTGCGCGCGCACGTGTGTGTTTGAAAACAAGAAAAATAGAGACAGTGAAGATTCTCGATGTGTCGAGCAACTTTTAATTTATGCTTCGCGACGCGCACATAGAGATACGCATAATTAAAAATAGAAGGACAAAAGAGAGCACAAAAAACGAACACTTGTCAAATGTCACGACATTAAACGCCGAGCGTGATAAGTGTCCTCACTTTTTTGCATAAACCACACACACACACACACACACACTGTTGATTTTCCATCAGCTTCCAAACCTTAGACTTTAGGCACCGCGTAGACGAAACGAGAAAGAAGGCAAAAAACACAAAATATACATATAGGCTAGGTAGGTAATTTTAATGCGTGTACTTTAGGTATGTATCATAAGATGCACTATCATGTGACTACAGCGCCGTTGCGGCCGAATAAAAATCATTCTCATCATTCAAACAACTCGGCGTTCCCGCTCGACTCGAAGCCCTATTTTTTTATAGCTTGAGGCTAAACGTTTGGAGAAAATAATTGCGTGTGTTAGAAGACGATCATTCGGTTGCGCTGGTGACTGGAGAATAGGTCCACTGGATATTGAGAATTATCCACGTCGGTGATCAATAACGTATAGTGGAGTTTTCATTTAATCCACATGTTTTGTATCAAGAGTACGGACTTGCGGAAATTATAGTATTTTATATCTGAAAATCGTAACAAACGGTGTAAATAATGTTCTCAGCGGTGGATACTTGTTAAGAGTGTTATTGAAGTTTAAGAAAAGGATCAGCATGTTGGGCCATTGAGGGGTTAGGCACTGTGACGAACCGACAGTCAGGGTTAAATGGAAAAATCAATTTCGAAGGAATATGTCGGATGATTGAAAAATCGTTTGGACGTTTATTTGTATGTAGATCAACAAATTGTGTACCAAATTTCATTAAAAAATTTGCATAATTTAAAAAGTCATAATCTCGTTGAGGATCTTTGAACGTGAGGGAGTCAACGGTGTACTTGATTTTGGCCACCTGATTGATCTGAAACGAAAAAAACGAGTTTTATCTTAAAATATATAATATTGGCTAAGACTTGACCGAGCTTTTTTTCGCCAGCATGTCTCAATCATCAAACAACAATATGTTGACGTTTTTTTTCGATTTTCTGAGGAAAAATGACATTATTGTTAATAAGTAATGGAATGTTAAGAAAAACGTCGGTGAAAACTAAACTGCTATCACGCTGGATAAGTATACTAAATTGCAACGCATTTCGCTCATTAGATGTCCAAAAACCGTGTACACCGTTTTGAAAAGCATAGTTTCGAGAGAAACGCGTTTAAGGATGTTGAGTCCCTATGAAACATGTTAATGTTAATTGTTCAATAAATAGCTTCTTAATCGTCATGAGTTTTTACACGACCTCCTGAATACTTCATGTAAAAACATACCAAATTTTCCGAATTCTATCATCATTACTTCAACCTCCTTAAGGGTTGAAATAAAAAATGATAAAATTCGGAAAATTTGGTATGTTTTTGTATGAAGTATTTAAGAGGTCGTGTTAAAATTTCACGACGATTAGGAAGCTCGTTATTAAAAAATTAACATTTTGTTAAGAACAATTTTTAAAAGAAATAAAAAAAAATTTATCAATAAACTTCGTTTTGTTTCCGTTGCTTTCAGTATATTGTAGATATTATAAAATTGAGAGGTCAAAAAAAAAACTTATTGCAAAGTTACATCAGTTTCCATAAAACAACATTTAATTTGTGAATGTTAATTGTTCAATGACGAACTTCCTAATTGTCGTGAAATTTTTACACGACCTGTGAAATACTTCATACAAAGACATACCAAATTTTCAGAATTTTATCATCATTTGCGATTTGGGACTCAACATCCTTAAGGGCGGGGTAAGGTTAATTCGGTGAAATAGGCGTTTTTAATTTTTTTTTTGGCGATACAGATAGTGTTAGTTTATTCAGTCAATTTCCATATAATAATGCAACACTTAAACAATATTTTCCTCAATTTTCATTGCAAAATATTGAAAATTGAGCGCGTGGCAGTGAATCTTCGTAGGCGCTTCGAAAAAAGTTGTTTTGCGGTGTACATCATAACTCCCAACAGAATCATCTGAAACAAAAATATCAAAATGCATTTGTTGGAGGAGACGTTTCTCGAGGTAACCACGGGAGGGTTTTTTTCGATTTTAAAATTTTTCGTAGCACTTGAGAGCCAAAAAACCGATTTTCGTTAAAAAAATCGGCTAATTTGTTGTAAAACTAATAATTATTTTTTAAAAACAAAAAAGCTCCCGACAAGACTTGGCGAATTATGTGAAGAAAGACTGTGCAAAATTTCAAAACGATTGGTCCAGTAGATTTTGAGCTATGGCGTACACGGACTACAAACATGACAAGCTTCAGAAAAACGCTTTAAAGTTTTGCACACATAAAAATTCAAAATAAAACTCGATAATTTTCTTATACTCACACAGAGTCGTCGATGCCCCAGGTCCGTAGAGCAAAAAGCTTCCATCAATATGATCTAGAACTTTTTTTGCATTTGTCCACGCAAAACTCTTCCTTCTTTATAGTACTGTCGTGCGCCGCTTGCTCCTCTGCTCTACTAATTCGCAACTCGTCAACTTGTCGCGCCCATTCGTGAGAACTTGGCTCAAATACTCATAACTTCGTCAATTTTGCTCCGGTCGACTTGAAATTTTGACACAATATTCTTGAGATATTATGCATTCATTTAAAAAATAAATAAAAATGCAAAAAAAAATTACATACCTTAGCCCCCTTAAAGTTTTACTAGCACTTCGATCGTAGTAATAGGTTCACTTTCAATCCGCGATTCCTACACCGTATGTTGGACCGTCCTCTTTAATTTGAGATGCCTCCAGCATTGAACGAGCGGTCGTCGTTTTCAGAGTGCTCTCACCCCTTAAAGAGTTATCGGATACAACCCGAAATCGGGATCGCAGGTTGGATGCAAGTACAATACAATATCGGAGGTAAGTGCATTCTAAATTCAGAAGCCCTCAATAATACCCGGCGTGATGATACGAGAAGGAAAATTTATTTGTTCCCCCCACCAATTAGCGTATTCCTTTCACGAGCCGAGATACTTAACAATTAACTAATTTTCGTCTCAAATAAAGTAAAAATAGATCCCAGTATGCTGGTAAAATTTCAAGCCAAGCTATCGAAGTTTTAACCAAAACTTACAACTCTAAACAGCGTCTAATTTATACGGCACTTTATGGAGATGACGTGCTGGCCACATTTCTATCCAATCATTTATAAACTAAATAACCCTAGATGTCTGATATAAACTGCTCTAGAAAATATTCATGGTAAAACTTAGACAAATGTACCTAGCGGAAGAATTTTTTTCAGAGAAAACTTAGAAATGCCTAAATCTACCAAACTTATGGGATTTTTTAATTCCAGTATATCGTTGAGTACATTAATTGATTTTGGTTTATTTTTATTGAACGCCACTGCAATGTACCAATGATTGAAAAGGGCCCGGGATATGCGCTCACACATTCGGCCCTCCGCGACAGGAATAGGTACCTTAAACTACCGTGAATTTGTCGTCTGCAGCGTGCATGCTTGATTTTCTCATTTGTCTCCGGTTCCTAAAGCCGTACATATTCATTTTTCCAAAGTTTGTTTTTGCTATTGGGATAGCGATATTATAGAAATAATTTATTTTAAATGAACCTAATTCGCTATAGACGTACGAGAATTTTCTTCCGTTGGCTAGTGCATTCGATTACTGATGATACCAAGTATGCGATTTATTACTTTGTTCTCAAGGGGTTAGGTCAATGTGAAAATGTCAAAACTTTCGTTCGTCGCTTGGGGCAAGTGAAATTGAAGAAGGTCCACCACATTGTGAAAGAATCGCAGATTAAGGCTAAATTTATGATTACAACGATAGAAATGCTAGTAAAACTTTAAACGCGTTTGTCTCGAAACTATGTTTTGCTAAACGGTGCACACGATTTCTCGACATCTAATAAACGAATTGACTTGAAGTTGAGTGAACTTATTCAGTGTAATAGTAGTTCAGTCTTGACAGACGTTTTCCTTCACTTTTTTGTCATTAGTTATTAACAATAACGTAATTTTTTTGCGAAAAATAAAAAAAAAATCAAATTTTTTAATGCCTGAAACACGATAACAAAAAAAAATCGGCCAAATCTTCGTCAATATTATCTGTGGGGTGTCTCAAAATGACCAGACATTTTAATTTATAAATCAAACGCATTATTTATTTGAAAAGTACGAATATTTTTATTTTAATATAAGGTACAAACATGGAGGTTATGTGTGGAACACAATATCCGATAAATGGCCGCCACGTCACTGTTTGCAAACGTTCACTCTTTTGACGAAATTTTCAATAACATTTTGGCATAATTGCGGTCGAATTTCATTAATGGTGAGTCCGATTGTTGTTTTGAGCTCCGGAATGGTCTGTGGATCATTGGCATACACTTTTCCTTTCGGAAAAGCCCAGAGAGAATAATCCAATGGCGTCACATCGCACGATCTTGGTGGTCAATTCACATCGCCGCGGCGCGCAATAACACGACCGTGAAACTTCGTCTGCAGTAACAATGCAGCAAATAACAATTTCTATGCGCTGCTCGATTCTGTAACTCTCCATGGCTAAACGTCCATACTTCCTGATGCCAGTTGTCAAAGATTAGTACTCTATGTTTGCCACAAAAAAAATGGCGCGCAATTTAAAATGTCAGGCCATTTTGAGACACCCTTTATCCTAAGACTCGATCTTCTGTTTCAGAACAACCGGGTGGCTAAAATCAAGTACACCGTTGAGCCCCTCACGTTTTAGGGGGGAGCTACCTTTGGGCGAGGAAAGAATTGCTCATTTTCATGATTATTTTTTAAAACCAAAGATTTCTCGACCGTTTTTAAGACTTAGGATTTCATGACTACTTTTGAAAAGAAAACCAACGAAGATTTTCCTTGCATTAACACTCATACGCAGAATACGAACCAAGAAAAGTGAGATGTTGAAAATCGTTGGAATGGTACGCTTTGAAACAAAAAGATTGCATTTCCTGAAAAAATGGCTACATTTTACAATAAAAATCTACTTTTTCTTGAACTCCAAAAGCATTTAGGGTCATGTTTCCGACAATAAGGTTAGAAAGATTTATTTCAAATTTCATCAGAATCGGTCGATTAGTTTTTTCGCTATGCGTCACGCCGGGTTTAAAAATGCAGTTCAGAAAACCGTACGTTACCTCTGCCATTTTTGAAAATTAATCAAAAATACCATGTAACAGTCAAAAGTAGTAATAAAACATACCCTAAGTCTCAAAAATGGTAAAGAAATATTTTCTATAAAAAAAATCATGAAAATCCGCACATTTTTTCCCGTCCTTAAGGGTCCTTCACGAGATTGTTTATAACGGCTTCAATTCTTCATATTTCTAAATAAAATTTCAATCACAACTTTGTTAATATAAATAAATGTCCAAACGATTTTTTAATCATCTTTATTCCTTTAAATTTAATTTGTTTAAGAACCCCTTAAAGAACTACTTTGTGTAGCGTTTCTCCGTCGTAATGATAAGAATAACGCACATAGTGGCCCTGTCCTCGTGTGCGTTTCCCAGCGTGCGAAACGGGAAAGCGTCGGAGCGAGGCGTTGCCAAATAATGATAAAGCCGATAAAGCCTGAAGCACGACGATATATAATTGCCAGCCAGTTTTCCCCCTCCACGTAGAGAGGGTGGCGACACCTAGAGCAGACGAGGTCCGTCAGTCGGCGGGAAGCACGCGCGTCGAGATCTCTTCGCGACGAGAATTGAATTATGACGTTGGTGAAAACAATATTGGTAACGGGCTTCGGGCCCTTCGACAATCACGAAGTCAACGCAAGCTGGGAAGCTGTCAAGGAACTGTACGAGATGCGGGAACGTCTGCACGAGCGACACAACGTCAAGTTGATCATTGAACGGATTCCCGTCGTTTACGATCACGTGGCCCAGACTGTGCCGAAGCTCTGGGAGGAACACGATCCACAGGCAAGCGATTCGTATAGTCACATGTGTATGGGGCGTTCCGCGTAAAGTATCATCACTTTGCTTCGCGTTTAAAAAATGGCCAGATTCCGATTTTTCTTTCTGGGAAACGGTTGATGAAAGAAAAAAGCATTTTTTTGACACGAAGGTACATATGGGGTGTCTTAAAATGACCTGACGTTTTTATTTATTAATAAAACGTACAAACATGGAGGTTATCCGATAAATTGCCGCCTCGTCGCTGTCGCCAAACTCTCACTCTTTCAACGAAATTCTCAACATTTTGGCATAATTGTGGACTAATTTCATTAATGGTTCGTCCAATTGGTTCCGTGATCTCCGGAATGGTCTGTGGATCATTGGCATACACTTTTCCTTTCAGAAAAGCCCAAGGAAAGAAGTCCAATGGCGTCTGCCATTGAACGTCTTCGGCTGCGACAACTATGCGGTAACAATGCAGCAAATAACAATTTCGCTGCGTTGCTCCATCGTGTAATTCTCCATGACTTAACTTCGATACTTCCGGATGCCAGTTGTCAAAGATTAGTACTCTATGTCCGCCACAAAAAAAAAATGGCGCGCAATTTAAAATGTCAGGTCATTTTGAGACACCCTTCATCACGTCCGCCGACTTTGAAAACAGTGTATCGAAAAAAACGTAGAGTGCCTCGCGTATCTAAATATCTTCGTCGCTTGATCGTTCCAGATGGTCGTGCACGTGGGCGTTTCGTGCAAAGCGCAGTGTCTGACGATCGAGCGCGGTGCCCACGGGACCGGTTACTTTCGCGCGGACGTCAGCGGCAAATGCGGGCCGGGAAAATGCGGCGACGAGTCATCGGCATTGCCCGATTTCCTCGAGACCGCAATTGACGTCGAGGATTTGTGTCGGAAGATCAACGACAAGAGCAGCGAGGAGGAACCTTGCGAGGCTTGCACCTCTCACGACGCCGGTCGTTATCTATGCGAGTACATATATTATCAGTCTCTCCGTAAAAATCCGCACCGCGCGTTATTCGTTCACGTGCCGGATCGTCACGTGTACCCGACTCGACTCACGGCCAAAGGTCTCTGCGAAATCATAGAGTTACTCGTCGAAAGCGGGTAAACGAAATATTTCGGTTTACAAAGCGTTTTTAAAAAAAGAGTATAAATAATTTATTGTCCGCCGAATGTTGCGGTAGGTCATGCTACGGAATACTGTAAAATAAATGTATACTGAAATCATTTACGAGTTGAACATCAACGGTCTGCGATTCAACAATCGAATCTACGAATAAATTATGCGAAATTTTAGATGGATGCACGTGGGACGTTCAAACTTGAATGACGAAGTTGCGCAGTGTATGAACGAGCTCTGTTGAGGGAATGCATTGTGGCGAGAATACTGATTTTTCTTTTCGACTGGCTCACACGTCCCAGTGTTAATCCACGGTTTCCGGCACTTCCTCCTCGTCTCCGCTCGCTGCCTGCAAATAATCCATGACCGACGAAAAACCCTCTCCTTGAGCCACCGGTGCGAGTATTCCCGTCGGACGCTGGCCGTTTCTCGTTCTGCATATACTGCAGTTGCACAAACCGCGACAGGGCGGACACGCCCAATTCTGAAAAATCCATCGATATTGAGGACTTTTATCTTGAGTACGGGCTTACATCTAGTTAGAGCTTTTTCGGGGCTTTTCCGGCAATTCCTTAGATGAGTAACTTTTCCGAAAAATGGGCCTCACACTTTTTCGTTGCTCTTTTCTCATTTATGGGTTACAAATGATGATATTTGGGACGGAAAGCTGACATTTTTCACTAATACATTTTTGACGAGCAAAATATCGTTAAAAATAATTTCGAATTTTTCAAAAACTTCTGTATTAAAACCCAAATGTGGGGGCATTTATAAAAAAAAACGCTTTCTTGAATACAAAAAACTCAAACAAACTCAACCGCCTCCAGCGTGAGGGGGTTGGGTTTGTATGAGTTTGTATTCAGGAAGGCTTCTTTTATAAATCCCCGAACCCTCCACCTCCAATATTGGCGTCGAAATGTTGAAAAATCTCCTATATATATAGTGGGGGGGGGGGGGGGGGATATGAGCACCCTAAAGGGATATTCCTGGAGTAACAAATACTACTACTAAAGAAGTGCCAAGAACGTTTAAAAAATATAGCCTCGATTCATTTAAAAAACCAGTGCATAAAAATGTTCATGCCCAAAAGATTTTTAGGTATTTTTGGAGCTGGAAGAGGAGGAAGCAGGTGGAAAAATTTCAGGCAAGACACGTCAAACGGGTCATGAGAATAAGTAGTTAGTCTATTAGTGTTATAGAGGTTGAAACATGGTAAAGAGACGCGAGATATTTAGTAGAAATAATGAAGATGGAATATGTTGGGTGGCCTAAAAAATGTCTGAGGACAAAAAGTACAAGTAATCACAAGTGGCAATCCATCAAAATGAGGGAACGAAATAGAGGAGGCCGTGTACAGCGTACATGAGGGAGACATCTGGCAATCTATGTGGAATGGAAACATAAAGGAGTTAGACAAAAGAATAGAAAGATGCATAAAAATAAAAAAAATCAACGAGAATTCCCATATTTTTGGAGCAAAATAAAGAAAGTGGAATAATGACTGGAAGGGGATAGAAAAAGACTGTAGAATAGAGGCGCAGTTGAAAAAGCAACCGGCGAACCAACTACGTGATTGGACGTGGCAATTTAAGAATCTAAAATATTAAGATTGTAAGATGATAAGAAAATCGATGCAAACACGTATGTAAAGCGAAGGGAAGGGCACTAATGTATGCACCCTTAACGGGCTACATCTACCTAGGTGGGTCAAAGAATCGCATTTTCCAAAAATATTTTTATTCGATAGTACCTGTCACCTATATTCCCTGAAAATTTCATGGAAGTATTCCTAAAATTGAACGAGCTACAGTTTCTAACAGTCGGCCGGGCGTGCGGTGGCAGCACCACACTTCAAACTTTAAACGCGTTTTTCTCGAACCACTGTTTTCGAAGTTGGTGGACATGATATTTCGAGACACACTTGATGGATTGCTTCCAAATTTACAGGAGCTACGATGAGAAACATTTAAAGATCGTCGACGATCTCACTTTTTAAAAATCGATCTTCATTTTTCAATAGGTATGTAAAAATGATGGCTTCTTTCATAGATTTTGTATGCTCGAATTCCAATTCATGGCCAAGTTGTTAAAAAAAGATTATCTTAAAAATCGACGTTCGTCAACGACTCGTATTTATTGGTAACTTGAATAACCCGTTTGGTTTTTAGATTTCATATGGATCGTTTGAGCTGGGGTGTCCACCGCCAAACGTGGCAAAAAAAATTTCAGTATCTGCTGGCAACCATGTTTTTCTTGTTATTCTGTATTTTTTGGTGATTTTTTATTTTTAAAGCCCACTATATGCGGACCTTTGTGTTTAAAAAAATGTGTTTCTTCTTCACCAACCGTTTCCAGGAAATAAATCCGGAATTCGGCCATTTTTTTCGGACCTCTAGGTAGATGTACCTTATTCCTGATCATTCCGCCTCAGTGCAGCGATCTTTGAAAATAACACGTGCAATATAAATTTACTTCTGCGAAGGTAATTTCCAGGGAACTACAACATGCCTCTACGCTCCGACGAAGGGCCGTCACGCATACTTGCAATGCGACGGAACGCAAGCACGATCGGAGCAAGGAACAATTCCTTCCAACTCACCGGATCTCGAAGCACCTCAATGGCATCTTCGCCATATCTGCCGCGTAAGCACGGCCCGCAAAATTGGCCTCTCACGCCTATGCATTCTCCAGAACGGCAGACAGTCTTCGTGTCCAAAGTCTTTTGTCTGCACTGATGGCAGCTGGTGCCTTTGAATTTGCAATAAGTTTTGTTCGAGCTCTTGTCCGCCACGTTGGCCAGCATGGCGTCGGTTATTTCGTCGGGTGACTGTATGGTGCTGGGATCGTAGGCGGATTTGGAGACCTTGTAAACGGAGGTTCTTTTTTTTCTCACCGGACGATCCGAGTCGTACTCCTCGTCGGCTTGAGCCAGTTCCTTGTCGACGTCCCAAATGTCCATTCTCGAAATCGCCATCTCTCGCTCGAAGGTCTTCGCCCATGGAAATATGACCTTGAGCGAGCGCCCTTTGGGCACGAGTCTCCGCAACAAATCTCCGTCGTCCTGGTCCTCCTGGTCGTCCTCGACTTTTCTATCACTGACGTTGTCATTGTTAAAACTGTTTTCGCTAGCTCTTCGGCTTTTGCTTCTCGTGTTGTACGTTTTTTTAACCACCGAACGATGGTGGTATCGATAGCGTCGTCTTTTCGGTGGTCGATTCTCCGTATCCTCGTCACTGGAATAACTGGAGCCCTTTTTTGTCCCTACCCTAGGCCTCTTGAGAACGGCCTTTTCAGCCGCCACTTCCTTGAAAAATTCTGCGAACTTCACATTGGCGCGTATTATTACACGAATTGTATCGAGAAACGCAGGATTCGCTTAGAAAATTGAGGTTAGGTTCGAGTCTTCGATGTTGCTCACTTACCTCCGCTTCCCTCTCAGCGATGTTTCTTCTTCGTATTTCTTCGTAATCTATCTCAGCCATTATCGGACGACTGAATATTCGGAAAGGTGTGAAGATTACGGAGTATTTGAAGTCTGAGGGAGCGAGAACGACGAGGTCCGGAGTTTGGCGCCCGTTTGGAGCTTCCCGTTCGAAATTTAAGCCGCCGTCGTTATGTGCCTGCGCGTGCGCACAATTGATTTTTTCCACGGATATGGCACGAGAAATACTACGGTGATCTACTATACCGGCGAAATGAATCACAGATTCGGTTACCGACAGTCGGTATGCTAGATCTATATGCTGGATCTCGATTATTGTAGACAAATTTCTGTACATTTATAAAAATCAATGGAACGCTCACACTGTCCATGATCATGTCAATATTCGATGCACGGCTCCTTCGCAATTGAATTGAAATAATTTATTCACGGTCCCTAGTCTCGATTCGTACGAAACGTCCATTGTCTACGGATCGCCTTGATGAAATTTCGTTCTGACCGGTGTAATGTTGTTCTTCAGTTCCCGGGAATATGGCTTCCTGAGCATTTCCGCAACGTGACCCATTTGAATCGTACAATCGGGATGTAAATTCGGCGGTAGAAGAGTACATTCCCTCTCGAATATCGATGCCAGGCCTTCCAAAAGCTCAACGAAGCCCATCGACAAGGCGGCTCGTCGGAGTCTATTCAATTCCTGCGACAAATCGATGATAAATAAGATTGATATACGAGTATAGACGAGTATTTTCGTATTGATATACTCGTATTGATATACGAGTATTTTCCAACAAGTTTCGTTAGTACACATATCGCAGTGTAACTTTACCTTGTAAAAGTTTTGCGTCTTTTCCGGCAATTTTCTCGCGTGCCTCAGTATCTTTTGTATGTCCGATTGGAGGCCTACTTGTCGAATCCACGAGGGAGCATTCTGCGAATAGCTTCTCTTCTCCGCGGGTTTTACGGGAAAGCTAAATTCGCCGTTTTTGTTGACGAGGCCGTCGATGGGGCCCAAGTGACTGAAATTGCCGAGCCACGGAACAACGTCGAGTCCTTGATCGAGCACGGTGAGCATCAAGTTCGATTTCTTCTTCGTGTCGGCCCACGAATATATGAAGCCGTACCAATCGTCGTTCAGCAAACAAAGAGCCGCCATATTTTCGACCTTCAGAGCGCCGTGCAGCAGAACGCAGAAAGAGGCTGATTTGCCCTCGTCGCCGTTGTCCTCGTTTTCCGAATCATCGTCCAACGATACGCCCTGCATACTCGGCGTCTTTTCCGTCGGGAGCGGAAGTATCAGGTGCCGCGATATCGCGCTCGGACTCCCAACGTCGACCACCGATATGAAGCCGCATATCTCTATCGTTTTCGATATCGTCAAGTTTGGCAGCAGCGTGAAGTCCGCCTTCTTCGTGTAAGGCTGCGACAAAAGCGAGGATAGAAATTTGCAATAATCGTCGCTGGTATACGATTTTCCTCGAGGAACGTTGATCGATACTCACTATAGGGGGCGGCGATAAGAGTACACGCGAACCCAAATTTCCGCACTTCAGATAACCCTGGAATGGCACGTAGTTCGATTCGACCAACTTTTGGAAGCAACTTGCCACGGAACTTTTGGAGAGATGTCCTTCAGGGAAGATGACTCCGCTGTCTCCGCCGGCGAGCTCGGCAAGACGGTGGTACAAAGGCAGACCGAATGCTAGTCCGGGATCTGGAAAGATCGCGATACAAAAAGTATCGATAAATTAGATACGATGGTCAGGTACAGTTTCCTTCCTAGCCATCGTTGTTACGCATTATTGACTCGGAAATTCCCTGACTTTTCCAGGTTTTCCAAATATTCCAGGGAGATTGGGGTCAAATGAGAATCATTTTTTTTCAAGATCAAATATATGAAAATGTTAAATACTAAAATTAAAAGTGAATGAAAAAACTGACATTCGAACAATAATTTAAACAATGTAAAGTTAAAATAAATATATTAACAGGTTCTCTGCCAAGTGAGTCACCAGTGACCTTAAAGCAGACCTGATTTCGAAACGGATTTGTGAGCTGTAAGACAGCTCTACCGTCCATTTCTCTGCAGCAGGTGACCGAAGCAGCGCCAGCATCAATTTCCACCAAAAAGTTATGTAATTTGTCTTACTTACACTACAACAGAGAACGCGTTAAAGGCCTCTCAGAACCTGTTCTTTATTAGCAACAGAAATTTTTGCCTGTGCCAATAAATAAGAAATAAATATCAACACTTATCTTATGAACACTGATGAACACTTATCTATAATAATAATGGTGTGGTTGTGTATCGATAAATCGAATGCATATGTATAAAGCTCTAGAATAAATTAGTCTTGAGTTATTAAAATCGTCAGTTTATGGCGCTGGAATAACTTTTTTTTGTATATGAAGACTATAAATATTAAAAATATACAAAAATATTTATTTCTATATTCTTCAATTTTTTTTTCGTCAATTTCATTTCTTTAAATTCTTGTTAAGAGGAAATTCCGTTAAAATTCCACATGTTTTTCATAATTCGCTTCTCTGATTATTCCAGGAGGAAAAACAATCCCTGAGTTTTCTTAGTTTTTCTGTTTTCCATATGCGTAACAGCCAGGCTAGCCTTTCATTGGGCGCCCGAGGTCCCCAAAGACCCCACATTTTCATCGCTGAATATCTTTTTTCGAGGTTCCCCTTCTTATCAATGAGTTGAAAATGGATGACTGTTGAGCCTTTTTGCAGGACGTGCATAAACAGCTGAATGTTACTCAACGCAATATATATTCACGATAAAACCACGGGAGTGACTTTACCTTGAGGATCGGCGATGCACACTACAGTCAGTTTTCCCGGATAGGGAAAGGGTAACGGAAAGGGATTGGCCTCTCTGCCGTCGTTGAGCGAATTCAACGAATCGCCGAGCGACATGGGCCCGATGCCGGGATTGCCGTCCGTTATCAGGATGACCTGGCAGGCTGTGGCGTTTCCCCATTCCGCCATAATCACATTGTTGACGCCGTGCAGGGCTGTTTCTATGCACGTTTTGTCGCATTCCTCGATGTTCTGGAGCTTTCCTCTTATGCTGTCGTAGTCTCGCGTGAACGGACAAACGATCTCGTACAGCGATGAGAATACCACCTGCGCTCGAGGAGAAAAAAAAGCTTCTGCGTCAAGTTCTTCGGGCGACCGGGGATAGAGCAAAGAGAGAACACTCACCAGAGCGACGAATTCGAGTTTTGAATTGCTCTGGAGATAATTGAGCAGTAGATTTATTCCGTGAACCGCGAGATTGTGCCTCGTCGATTGTTCGCCCGGCAAAATTTCGCTGCCGGCGAATCCCGTGACGGGCCGCCTCATCGACAGCGACACGTCCAAGACGATCACCGTTGGCATTTCTCCTTTTTTGTTCTACGACACTGTACGCTATTTCATGATTTGGAAAAACGGGCGGTCGTTCGACCGGACTTTGATATTTTTGGTCGACGAGAGGTTATGTGCGGAGATTCGAACAAGGAAATGTTTACATCCACATAACTGAGGCGTCTCCCGAGCCCACTGAGCGATATCGCTGGTATGGAAAACTAACGCGAGAGGTCGCATCTTGTACCGTCGATCGGTAACGAAGAGATTGTAGGGGCCGCGAGATGGCGCTTCGGTCGTATACATCGTGCTTGCGGCACACCTGTTGAATGTTTCGAATTTCGAGGCTTACGAGTAATTTCTTATCGGACGTTTTTCAAAATCGTCTACATCGGTGACTGATTTAGCTCCAGTGGAGTTCGTCCACGATCTATTCATGGTGTTTCACGATGATGTAAAATGGGCATTGAAATATTCCGTTGCGTTCAAATCTACGTAAAAGGAATGTCAGAGACCGCATGGCGCAGCGAGCAAGCTTTCTGCTTCACAAGCCTGTTGTCCCCGGTTTGAATCCGACAACGAAAATTAAAAAAAGTAGCCAGCATAACTTTTTATTTTTGTTTTTTATTCCAATGTGCATACAGATAATTCCCGACACTAAGTTTCAACAATTATGCATATAATAAGTCTTTTGAAGGCCGTCAGTGTGGGAAACCCGACACTTTCGACCTTCATTGTGTTGTTCGTAAACAAAGTTATATGACTAATTTCCCAACCTCCTTAAACCCTTTATTCTCGACAGTACGTTTTCAAATTCGGTGAGAAAAATATCTCAAAAACTAAGGTATCGATTTTTCTGAAATTTGTAGGGCTTTTTCTAGATGTAAAAACGTAATATTTGTTCGACGGATTTTTTTCTCATGTATACTTTCGATTTAATGAGAAAAAAATGCCATTTTTTTGTACAAAATCCAAGACGCACTTTGAACATGCGGCATTTTTTTGTTGATATTTCGGAAATTTCTTCGTTTAACCATAGGATTAACTTCAAATAAGTAATATACTGTTTGATTTTTTATATTACATAACCTAGTTCGGAAAGATATTTCTCGCCACAAAAGACGTTTAAGTCGATTATAATTGAATATTTTGACACAAAAAAGTTGCAGAGTCTTCGTCAAATGATTGTTTTTTCCAAATACCTAATTTTTATCACGACGATTTGCTAAAAATCAAGCTCTGAAAAAAAAGACTAAAACTCACGACGATTTTCTAACCATAAAATTCCCAAAAATCAGCTTTTTTCGTCTGCTACAACTAGGCATAGCCCGTTCAAGGCGGGCTATACATTTAGACGGGAAAAAATTAAGTAATTTTCAGGGTTTTTTAAACCAAGCAATAATTATTCGTTGGTAGTATATTTAAATATACGAAACCATTTTTTTAAATTGATTTAACATCAAAATGGTGGAGCTGTGGCCGAGTGTTACAGCAAGGTTGCGCGGGACCGAGCTGGCGCGCAGTCGAATTTCCCGTAGACTTTGATTTGCAAAAAAATTAATTTTTTTTTTAGTTAGAACATGTACAGTTTCTATTTGACAGTAATTGAAGTAAAGAAAATGCAAATTTAAGAGAATGGCACGCATTTACAAAAAATCAACATTTGAAGTAAAATTTCTGTAAAATTAGGATTAAAAAAGTAGTTTTTTCACTAATTAAAAAAAAAACTATTTCCGTCAAGTAGAAGACAGCAATATTATCAATATTTCTACCAAGTTTCAACTCAATCGATTTAATAGTTTTCGAGTAATCTTGCACTCAAAGTCAACAAGAACTCGCGGATCAATTGAATGTGACCCAGAAAGCCCTATATTACCCCTAGAGATGTATTTTTTCAAGGGGTGATTGCACCCCTTAAAACCGTTTTTCCGCCGATAAAAAAAATACGTATCGCTTACTTTTCGGTGCTTTATAACATATCCAAATTTCAACAAAATCGAAGGGTGTCACCTGAGGGATGTTCCTTGTTAGGCCACGAGGCCGCGTCAGGACACATTGGGATCGAGGAGAGTTGCGTGATAATAAAGAGACAAGACGGATGCTCACACGTTTTAATTTGATTGTATGCCATATTTTTTTATTTTCTAACCGTATCAATATAAAATAGATAACAAAATGATCAATGAGTCAAGCTCGGCTTGAAGGTGGTATATTGCGGTGGCTTGTCCTTCCTGTTATGGGGCTTCAATGTTGCGAGGCGCTCGGGTTTGAGAAACAGCTGCTCCCCCTGCACAACATCGATTACTCGGAAACTCAGAGATAAACGGTTAGATGTACAATATTAACGTGCTTGAGGGGAAACGAGCGCTTTTCTTTTCATTTTCCTTCTACGGCATCATCCAAGGGCACTGTCATTGCGGGGGATCGGTAGAGTATGGATAAAGGTAGAATGCACATTCGGGAACAGTGGTCTTGCACTTTAATCGATCATTATATATTACAGATTTCGAGCATAATCTTTCCGCCCTCTAATGGGATTTCCTTCTGTTCTTCGGTAAGGGTGCTATCGTCATACTCAAGCGCGTTCATCGAGACGAAGCAATTGCAAAGCTCGTATTTTCGGTGAAACTCGCGTCTCCCGTATTTATCATTAAGGGAAACGATACCTTTAAGGGGTTACCCCCACTTGCGATTTTGAAAACATCGTTTTTTTATTGCATTTTTTTGAAGTATAAGTATCTGAGAATATGTCCTGAAAATTTCAAGTCGATCCGAACAAAATTGACTGAGATATGAGCGTTGAAAGAGAAGAATCCGTGAATTGAAGAACTGAAATTGAAACTTTAAACGCGTTTTTCTCAAAATGGCATTTCTGAAGTCGGTGACCAAGATTACTCGAACACTAATGAACCGATCTTCTTGAAATTTTGCAGGCTTATTTAATACATAAAAATGTAGTCTTTAATCGTTCGATTTTTTTTTTTCGAAAAAAAAATGGCCGTTTTATAGCCAAAAAACGGCAGTTTTTTTTCGTTAAAATCGAACCATTAACTTTGACTGTCCGCCATTTTGTGAAAAATGAATATTTTTTAAAATCCTTCGATTAAAGACTAGTTTATACTTATATTTGACTAAATCCATCGGCATTTTTTTTTTCGGATGATCCACTTCGCCGCAATGTTGGTCACCGCAAACCGTGTATATAAAAACATTATTTCATTGACGGCCATTTGCCACAAACAATGTAATATTTTTCAATAAAAAAATTACTGAAAGTTCTTCAAGATGTGTTCTTTGAGATGGTATATTGATCGTTTAAAAAAGTTTTGTAGTTTTCTTTAAAAAAATTCATGAAAAAGGCCTTTTTTTGCGCTACAAGTGGGGGTAGCGCCTTAAGCTAGGAAAAAAGTTGCTAATTTTCATGGTTTTTTTTAAAGCACAGTTTTCTTCACCATTTTTTAGACCTAGAGTTTCATCACTACTTCTGGCCGTACATGGTACTTTTTTTATTTATTTCTCAATCTTTATAAATTACGGAGGTATGGCACGGTCTTCTAAACTGCATTTTCAAAACTGGCGCGACGTATAGCTAGAGAACTAATCCACCGATTCAGATGAAATTTGGTATGAATCGTTCTAACCTTATTGTCGAAAACATGACACTAAATGTTTATGAAAATCACAAAATAGTATTTTTTAATAGCAAAATGTAGCCGCTCTTTTTCGGAAAATTCAATCTTTTTGTTTCGAAGCGTACCATTCTATCGATTTGGAACATTTCGCACTCTTTCTTGGTTCGTATTCTGCGTGTGAGTGTAAACGAGATAAAAATCTTCGTCGATTTCATTTCGGACTAATCCCGGCGGCCCTACGTGTCACGCCGTCTGACCACATCCGCCGCAACCCCTTTTCGAAAATTGCGTCATACCTCCGCACATTTTGAAAGATTTTGCAAAAAATACCACGTAACAGCCGAAAGTAGTAATAAAACACAAGCCTCAAAAATGGTGAAGGAATCTTTCCTTGAAGAAAAAACATCATGAAAATCAGTCATTTTTTCCTCGCCTGAAGGGATCTCCCCCCTTAACGTTATCAAGCAGATCGTGCATACGAGTTCTCAAATCGACATGACGTTCCCTCGTCACGTGGAATGGAAGTGAAATCCGTAATCTCTACACATCAACATGGTACGTTACGTATATATTTGAATGACGTAACATCTGGAAACTTCCAATGTTTCGCCGACACTGCGCGAATGCAGCCAAAGTGTCCCCGTATCGAGAATTCACCATCGCGACTCGGTACAGAATTCATTTTTTCACCACAACTATGCTTTCCCGTTACGCAAAACACTGAAAAGTTTGTCTGCTTTTCTTACAGTGTTTGCACATTCGACGCGTGTTAAGGTAGGTCATCGACGAGGGCAGCCAGAGGTGAATGCTTAGTGCCGTTGTGCTTAGTAGTGTTTAGTAGTGTCGCGGTAGTGCCTCTCGATTACCAGTGGTGCATATCTCATTTTCATCAGTGAATTTTATTGTGGTTGTCGATATTGAGAAATTGAGAAAGCTATTGGACGCACCATTAATGAAATTAGTCCGCAATTATGCCCAAAATGTTATTGAAAATTTCGGCAAAAGAGTGAACGTTTGCGAACAGGGACGAGGCGCCCATTCATATATATATATATATATATATATATATATATATATATATATAGGGTATCTCAAAACAGCCTGACATTTTAATTGATTAATAAAACGCATTATTTATTTGTTAAGTACGAATCCTAATATTTTAATATAAGGTACAAACATGGAGGTTATGTCTGGAACACATCGATATTGATTTTTAAATGTTGTTTTTGTCAATTGTCACCATTTTTTTAAGGCCCTCAACCGGGTCCTACATGTTCGGAATCAAGTACACTTTACTTCCGTGAACGCGGAATGCCATTTTCATTTTTTCCCAGAATTTTTTTTTCTTTTTCTTTGGTGCAATATACTTTTCCCACATAGACGCTATATTTTTTTCAAAGAGTTCACGAAAAACCATTTCAAAAGCGCACTTCAACCATCCCAAAATGGCCGTGCAAGAATTAAAAAAATTAGTGGCCACTTTACAATTGTCATCCTGTGTGTGTGTATATGTATATATATATATATAATTGATCGAATGAAGTGCCGAAACTCGAAGTTCTTCAAACAAAAAGCAATGCGCTTCAAAAGCAGGGGAAAGAAGTTACAAAAAAGGCCCAGCCGATTCGCGAGGATACTACCTTAAGACGCAACGAATAATTTCAAATTGTGCATTACTTTGCTCCACGTGTTATCTCACTGCTTTCAATGTTGCGACTGGTGGTATCGATGCGCGCCCGTCGCACACTCTTTCCCCTATGGACGATTTTAGAAGCGACACGAGCATCCCATTGTTTTCCCTATAGTTTCATCGTCATACACAAATGCGCGGAGAGCGGGACTGAAAGACACGGACGTTTTGGATGTTTGCAGTAATATAATCATGCTTTGCGGAGAATATCGTACGTAACTAATGTATACTCTACGTGGCATGACGTTCGCATCTATCATTCGATTCTAGGGTGGCGGAGGGGCGGGGTGGGGGTGGGCGAGGGAATTGTTTATCGCAACGGGGTTTTCGTTCCGTCCTCCCCTCTCCGTCCGGTATAACGACCACTTCACGCGATCCTGCCCCTGTACCGGAAGTGGCGAAACGGACGCGGATGATAAACGTGCTCGACACACACGCACACACACACACACACACACACACACACACACACACACACACACACACACACACACACACACACACACACACACACACACACACACACACACACACACACACACACACACACACACACACACACACACACACACACACACACACACACACACACACACACACACACACACACACACACACACGCACGCACGCACGCACGCACACACGCACGCACACACGCACACACACGCGCGCGCGCGCACGCACGCACGCACACACGCACACACGCACACACAACACACACGTGCGCGGGCCCGCAAACGGAGACTTTGTATCGGGAGGGCGAAGCGAATCCACAAGCAAACTTGTCTACATGAAGACAGCATAGAGCCAAGCAAAATCTCATTTCTTTCATTCACGAGTGGAAAGAAAAAACCCGCGTTCGTTTTGTTCCCTCGAGGGACGACGCTATGCCGGAGAATCCAGAACTAACTGTGGCGAAGATTTCTTATGCTCGTAAGGAAGTTAATTGGAAAACTAGAAAAATTTATTGACTGAATTGAAAGGCAGTATTGTTGTTTAAGGGGTTACCCCCACTTGCGATTTCGAAAAAATCGATTTTTTTATTGCATTTTTTTGAAGTATAAGTATCTGAGAATATGTCCTGAAAATGTCAAGTCGATCCGAACAAAATTGACTGAGATATGAGCGTTGAAAGAGAAGAATCCGTGAATTGAAGAACTGAAATTGAAACTTTAAACGCGTTTTTCTCAAAATGGCATTTCTGAAGTCGGTGACCAAGATTACTCGGACACTAATGAACCGATATCCTTGAAATTTTGCAGGCTTATTTAATACATAAAAATGTAGTCTTTAATCGTTCGATTTTTTTTTCGAAAAAAATGGCCGTTTTATAGCCAAAAAACGGCCGTTTTTTTCGTTAAAATCGAACCATTAACTTTGACTGTCCGCCATTTTGTGAAAAATGAATATTTTTTAAAATCCTTCGATTGAAGACTACTTTATACTTATATTTGACTAAATCCATCCGCATTTTTTTTTTCAGATGATCCACTTCGCCGCAATGTTGGTCACCGCAAACCGTGTATATAAAAACATTATTTCATTGACGGCCATTTGCCACTAAACAATGTAATATTTTTCAATAAAAAAATTACTGGAAGTTCTTCAAGATGTGTTCTTTAAGATGGTATATTGATCGATTAAAAAAGTTTTGTAGTTTTCTTTAAAAAAATTCATGAAAAAGGCCTTTTTTGCGCTGCAAGTGGGGGTAACGCCTTAAGGATGTTGAGTCCCAAATCGCAAATGATGATAAAATTCTGAAAATTTGGTATGTTTTTGTATGAAGTATTTCAGAGGTCGTGTAAAAATTTCACGACAATTAGGAAGCTCGTTATTGAACAATTAACATTCACAAATTAAATGTTGTTTTATGGAAACTGATGTAACTTTGCAATAAGTTTTTTTTTTGACCTCTCAATTTTATAATATCTACAATATACTGAAAGCAACGGAAACAAAACGAAGTTTATTGATAAACTTTTTTTTATTTCTTTTAAAAATTGTTCTTAACAAAATGTTAATTTTTTAATAACGAGCTTCCTAATCGTCGTAACATTTTAACACGACCTCTTAAATACTTCCTACAAAAACATACCAAATTTTCAGAATTTTCTTATCATTTTTTATTTCAACCATTAAGGAGGTTGAAGTAATGATGATAGAATTCTGAAAATTTGGTATGTTTTTACATGAAGTATTCAGGAGGTCGTGTACAAATTTCATGACGATTAAGAAGCTATTTATTGAACAATTAACATTAACATGTTTCATAGGGACTCAACATCCTTAAAAAATTGAAAAAAATGTTTTTTTCTTTTGAATTTAATTTCATTGTATTATTGTAGAGGTTTTCCTGAATATGTGGGTGAGAATCGTTTAAGGGGGAGATAGCTTTAGGCGAGGACGAAATTTGCTGTTTTTTATGATTTTTTTTTAAGGAAAGATTTCTTCACGATTTTTGAGGATTATTTTTGTCTTATTCAGCCTTACTGTCTTATCAGGTCTTACATTAGGCTTCTAAACAGCATGTTCAAAACTGGCGTGACGTATAGCTAAAAAACTAATCGACCGCTTCTGATGAAATTTGGTGGAATTCTTTCTACCCTTACCGTCTAAAACATGACGCTAAAAGTTTTTGGAAAAAAAAAACAATTTTTTGGACGTTGTAGCCATTTTTTTTTGGAAAATTCAATCTTTTTGTTTGAAAGCGCGTTTATCGATTTTCAAACATTTAAAACATGACGCGAAATGTTTTTGAAAATTGAAAAAAATAATTTTTGCATCGTGTAGCCAGTTTTTTTTGGAAAAATCAATCTTTTTGGTCCAAACTTTTCTCACTTTTTCTGGGTTCATATTCTGCGTATGTGTTAATGAAAGAAGATTACTTGTTGGTTTTTCTTTGGATTAATCCCATCGACGCAATCCATTTAGAAAACCGCGCCTTACTTTCGCCATTTTTAAACATCAATAAGCAAATACCATGTAGCAGCTAAAAATAGTACTAAAGCGTACCCTAAGTCACAAGAAGGGTGAAAAAATCTTTCCTTTAAAAAAAAATCGTTAAATCGGCAATTTATTTCCTCGCCTATAAGTATCTCTCCCCTTAACGATACTCATAAAATTGACTGAGTTGTAGAGCTGATAAGAAGTACGCTCGGTGAGCGCGGTCAAGACGTAACAATTTTAAACACGGTTTTGTCGAAGCGATGTTTTTCAAAACGATGTTCACGATTTCCCGAAATCTAATGAGCTGATTGACTGGAAATTCGGCACACTTTATTCAGTCTAATAGTAGTTTAGTCTTGATCGACGTTCTTCTTCTTTTTCACTAGTTATTAACAATAACGATGTTACTTTTCTTTAAAAAATCGAAAAAAATCAATTGGCGATCGAAATACTCTAGCAAAAAAGCTCGGTCAACTTTTAGCCAATATTATCAACCGGGTGTTCAAAATCAAGTATACCGTTGAGCCCTTCACGTTCAAAGCTCCTTCTCGAGATTGTTCATAACTTAATAAATTATTAATATTTTTGTGAAAATTAGTACACAACTGTGTCAATGTACATTCAAATAAGCGTCCAAACGATTTTTCAATCATCCTACTTACACCTTTTTTTTAATCTTAAAAAGTATTTTATAAATGATTTTTTTTTTTGAAAATCCGGCTTTTCGGTCGTCACAGCAGCCTAACCCCTTAAGAATGGGCGTGGCCCATTCTTCGCAACACTGGTCGCCAATTGTAGTACATCGTAATATTTTTTTAAATTTGTACATATTGTTAAAAGATCCATAAACAGGTTTATTTATTTTTTTAGTTATTCCATTAGAAAAATAACCACCAAAACGACGTTCTAGAAACAATACTGCCTTGAAACGGATGACACTGGTAAAAAAAAATTGCTGCAATGTGGCACGGCACTCGCGTCTCGAAGCGCAAACGGCTTGGAGCGTAAGCGCCGTCATTTTTTTTACTTCCGAGAAAAATAAAATCTTATAATCTGCATAATAATATCCCGAGGAATACCTACGGGATTGAAGAAATCTTGTTTTTTTTTGCCAAAAAGGCAAGAATTCGGAAGGTTGCGTTTTCGTTCAAAAAAAATTTTTTAAAATCGTGTAAAATTATTTATAACAAAAGTACTTTTGCCAATTCGAAAAATCCTTAACCATTTCCGGAAAGAGTTCAGTTCAAAAGTTACGGTGAGCATCTGAAGTAAATCGAATTTAATTTGCAAAGCCAATTCAAATTTCCAAGCTGAAAAAGCCTCATCGGAAAAACGCACCGAAAGTTTGACCTACAGTTTTTTTTTGAGTTTGACAGTGAAAGTTTAGCACTTAAAATAAAACTTTTCGGTATCAGACCTATTTCATCTTCCTTCAAGATCGTAGAGTATAATCGTAGCGAAAAAATATTGACTCTCCGGACTAGCGTGACCCCTCAGTCGAACGATCGTTTTTTATCCACGAAAATAGCAGCGATTTAAGGGATCATCACAGTGCAAACATTTTCGAAAAAATATTTTTTTTTTGCATTATCCGATAGTATTGACGATTATAAAAATCGTTGATTGATCGTAAGTACACATTTTATATGAAAATTCCGCACTCGAAATTTCAAACGCGTTTTTTTTCTCGAAATGTCATTGTTCAAAACGGTGTACACTCTCAGAGGAACATTTTTCAAGCTATCCGTCTCAAATTTTGACATAACATTGTTCACGCCATTTTTTATCTTGCTATGGAAGCTTTTTTAATCTTCATATTTTTTTAACGAAAAACCGTCGAAAAAATAGGCTAAATTCGATACTTTTTTTCAAACCGCCTCCATTGCGTCAATTTTTATTTTTAAAAAATCTCCATAATAAGATAGCAACTTTCGTACTGATTAATAATCTTTCTACAAATTTTGTTTCACATAATATTTACGGCATCAACCGTGTACACCGTGAGGACTCCTTTTTTCAAACTAATTTTCAACCGTTGAAAAAAAATGAAAAAATACACGTTTAAAAATGTATTTTCTGATCTTCATGAGTGCTCTGATTCGTCATAAAAAATCAGACTGATGAGCGTTTTTCAACCATCGAAAAAAAAAACATCGCGAAAATCAGCTTTCTCCCCGTAACACTGTGATATCCCTTAATTATTAAGAAAAAAGAGAAAAAAGATGAAATTCTGCTCAAGTCCGTGATGCAAGTACGGTATTGTCTATAGGTGCGAAGTTGTTGTGAACGGAGCATATCGACGGCGCTGTAGTCGTGAAACTTTGCAAAGGTGTGTATCGGGCAGGAAAAAGGACTTTTTCACGATGCGATCTTGTGATAAGAATTAAGTATCTTTTTTTCGCATGGTTTCTTTGTTTTATTGGACGACTGTTTTTCTTTTTTTTTTTAATCTTTCAAGCATTTGCTGTTGTTGGATTCTCACAACTTATCTGACCTGCATCGTGTACTGTGGTCCGTGAATCGTCGGTTGAGGCTGGCTGGGATGATGATGATGCCTCTGATAGTGCGACTGTGGATGAGCCTCGTGCTGATAGCAGTCCTGTGGATATTGCTGAGTCGCGACCGGCTTCAAGACGTGATTGTTGTGTCGTTTGTCTTGGACGAATTGCTGGGCGGCACGTTCCATCGTGTCGACACCGGGCAATCGAGGGTCCTCGATCATCGCGTTCGAGGCCTTCGTGCTACACACGTTTACGTTTTATCGTCAATTGAGTCATTGAATGATTTTTTTTTTGCATTGTAAAGATCATATGTGGTTTTTGCAGCAAAGTATTTTTCTTCCTTTTTTTTCAACAATTAACATCGATATGGCACTTTGAAATTGTTGTTTTTTTTCGGCTCGGCCGAGACGCGCCGAGAGCATCCGAAGTTACCCGAGAGCATCCGAAGTTACCCGAGAGCATCCGCAGTTACCCGAGAGCATCCGAAGTTACCCGAGAGCTTCCGAAGTTACCCGAGAACATCCGAAGTTACCCGAGCGCTCTGTGACGTCACCGTTCGAAAGCCGGTATTCGAACTACTCGTGTAATACGCGTTTTCTGTCGACGATGGCAACGACAAAATCGTACAAGCTTGTTTCGTTACGCTTTGAACTGACGTTTTCGTCAGATTCGAGTGCCTCGCGAGTTACTATTGTTATGATGATATCTTTCGTTCAACTTTACGGCTAAACGATTGTAGATGGAAAAAAAAGATTCACATGTTTTTTTCCCAAAATCTCCTGCTCTACGACTTTTATACGAAACTTTTTTCCGGATTCCTCTTTGTTCGCGAAATATCGGTATCGAAAACTTATCTTCGCGATTTTCATTCTTTTCTTCGACTCAAATAGTTAAAAGTTGTAGAAATTCGGAATTCCCGGGTCGAAAACTATAAGAATATATATTTCACATCGGGGCTGGCTAAAATTTTCGACTTTGGCCACTTCTAATTGGACTGTTGCATAGATACGACGAAAAGTGCCCCTAAGGGGGCGTCCATAAATTACGAAACGCAAAATTTCCCAATTTTTACCCCGTAACAGAAACGTAACGCCTGGCCTGCGCCCCCCCTTATTCCGTTACGTAACGGGTGCTCTATTGTCAATAATTGCGATTAAAAAAAAAGAAATAACTAATTAAGAAAGGATCGGGTTTATACTCATTTTATGAAGTATATATTCATCCAGTTTTATATCAATTTTTGGGAATTTTTTAAAGATTAACACTGATTAGGCGACAAAAAAAATTATCTTCATTGTCCTATCGATATCTTTATGAAAGGTTATATGTAAATAAAAAGTCGTCGATTTATCGATATCTATACAAATGTAGCTATCGTTAGGCGTAGCCGTTTTTTATTTTCGTTATTTTTTACAAAGTGCCGACAGTTTGGACATATTTTTTCTATCTTCAAGGCCCTTTTTTGTACTCGAGCAATCTTCAAAAATAGTAATGATGAAAATTTAAAAAATCGGCTACGTGCAACCTTAGTCACTGCGATTACAAAAATGTTTTTAAAAAATTGAAAATCGGTTGATGAGTTTTTGAGTATTCACTGGGACAAGGTCGAAAAAAGTAGTTTCGAGAAAATCGCGATCAAAGTTTTCGTTCCGTTTTTCTTGATATAAGGTTATGTTTTTTTTTCTAGGATATTGATACTTACATTAAAGTATCGTACTTAATAGTACTTACATAAATCATTATATTTCTCAAAATAATACGAGCTTGCACTTCATCTATTCTGAACGATGAGTTTAAAATTTAAAAACTTGAACATGCAGCAATTTTGCAATTTTTGACAGTTCTAAAATCGTGACGTAACGCAAACCTCGACCCCCCCCCCCCCCCCCTCCACGTATGTAGACAGTAACGCCAGGCTGAACCACCCCCCCCCCCAAATGAGTTACGTAATTTATGGACGCTCCCTAAGGTATTTCTGAATATGCCACAAGACGTGCCAACCCCATATCGTCGTTCACTTATTTTTGCTGTGAAGACCACTTAGGTGGAAGTGTAAACGTGTTATAACACAAACTGTAGTGAAATATATATTTTTTAAATCCGTATTTTTCAATATGCTTACGATACGTAGTGACGATAAGTGACACAACTTATCAATTTTCTCCTAACCTAAAAATCCGCGGTCGACAAATTACTCGAATTGGCTTTCACAAATCCGCTTTCACACATCGTTGCACGAGAATTAAACTAGTTTTCGACTTTTTCTGAATACTCGAGATGTTTTCAAATGCAAAGTGACACTAAATTTCACATTTGTGTACACTCGCGTGTAAGCCGTGTGCATAATCTATTCGGACGCGTTCGAACGGTGAGGCCAAGGAGACTAGAGTAAACGAGTCCGGACGCCCTATCCTAGCCTGTATGTACGAAATTCTTTCAAGCGTCCGCAGTGGTGTAGTGCTCAGTTCCGCCGCAGGCGTCGCTAGTGTTCTCGGGAAACGACAATATATAGTAATACAAGACTGCATATGGTCCGAGCTGCGACTCAACGACCAATCACAAAACGGGGGTGATCGTGTTTCTCTCTCGTACTCACTTTGAACAGTCATGGTGCGTTCTCTCTCTCACACCCGAACGATAATACACCCAAGTGGGGATTCCCTCCATTATAATATATAATAATATTGCGTACATATATATAATAAATAAAATATAAATAATATCAATAAAGCACATATTAATGAAACAACTCGTGTTGTTTTATTCACATGGGCTTATTATATAATAAGCACATCAGATATAATAATTATATAATAAGTACAACAGGAGAAATTTAACAGTAAATTTTGAAATGCTCCCTGCTCCTTCTTTGCCGTTGCCGCCGCAAATAAATAATTAAATTCGCTGAAAAAAGAATCCGCTCGCGAAGGTTTTATATAGCTGCTGTGCTGGTGTACACGACAGATGTGTTTGTGTTTGACAGGCGCAAACAATTTTGCCGCCATAACGCGATCAGTTTCACCTTGTGCAGTTTTGTATTACTATATATTATCGTTTCCCAAGAACACTAGCGACGCCTGCGGCGGAACTGAACACTACACTTCTGCGACCGATTGAAAGAACTGTTTGAGTAGGGAGTGTCGACTCCTCCCTAGTCTCCTTGGGCGAGGCACAAGTGCCAGCGCGGATAGTGTGGCTTTTCGCGCCAACATCTACAATTTGAATTATCGTAATATAAAACCATTAATAATTATCTTCAGAATTTTTTCAAGAAAAAACCCTTTCGACATTCTGTTTTTTTTATCACATTAATCATTCTTCAAAAAATCAAACATTTTTTTATAACTCAATTATGCAACAGCTTTTTGGGCGAGTAAAAAATGCTGATTTTCATGATCTTTTTTGAAGGAAAGATTCTGTCACCATTTTTTAGACTCGGGGTATGTTTTACTACTAATTTTGGCTGTTACGTGGTATTTTTGAAGTAATCTTTAAAAATGGCACGTTCTTCTAAACGGGCTGCGGTGGATGTGGATAGACAGCGTGATACGTAGCGTCGGTGGGATTAATCCGAAAAAGAACCAAAGGAGATTTTTCTTTTATTAACACTCGTACGCAGAATATGAACCGAGAAAAAGTGAAAAATGTTGAAAATCGATAAAACGGTCAGCTTTGAAACAAAAAGATTGAATTTTCCGAACAAAATGGCTACATTTTGTGATAAAAAATACTTTTTTTGTTTATTTTTGTTTTTCTAATGTTTTTTTTTTTTTTTAAATGTCTTTTTTGAATCATCATCAAATGATTTTGAATCATCAAAAAAACATTTTCAAAAATGTTTTTTTTTAATCAAAACATGTTTCAAAAATTTTTTTTTGTATTTTGAATTCAATGAATTTTGAATTCATGCAAACATGAATCTAATGTTTCTTTCAAAAATATTTAGATTCAAGTTTTAAACAATGAGGTTAGAATTTAGTCGCTTAGCCATGCGGCACGCCAATTTTGAAAATGCAGTTTAGAAGACCGTGCCAAACCTTCGCCATTTTAAAAGATTAATGAAAAAATAATACCATTAAACAGCCAAAAGTAGTAATAAAACATACCCTAAGTCAAAAAAATGGTGAATAAACCTTTGTTTTAAAAAAATCATGAAAATGGGTGATTTTTTTCCCGCCTAAAGGTATCTACCCCCTTAACACGTGACCACCGAGAGGATGAGTAGTTTTATTGGCGGTTTTACGAAGCGAGAAGATTCGTGGCTGTGAGCTTTCTTACCAGTGAACTTGTTGGAGGGTCGGTCCTGTCGTTCGTGCGAAGCAGCATCGATCCGATCGTAGGAAGCACACGAAGCCCATTATGAAGATTGAGAGGACGGTAAAAACGGCAACAGATGCGATCACGAGCGGTATCTTCGAAAAATTCGAAACAATTATCCAACCGGAACTATTGCGTGGAACCTATCGCCTTACTTAGAATTTTTCTGCCGGTCTTGTTAATTGTCTTTTATTCTTTATTTATTCTAAAAATGTAAAGAACAAATCCTTACGGTTTTTTAGTGTTAAAATCATTTTTACTTCGATATCTTTTGTATTAAATAAATTAAAATTATTTTGTTTCGGTTTGTTTGGGTTATAAGTGTATGCTTATCACCCAAACAAACCCAAACAAAATAATTTCAATTCATTTCCAAAATATTTTTAAAGAAAAATTATTTGAAAAAATGTTCAATTTAGAAGGATCTCTATTTCAATATATTTGTAGAATTATTCTTGTAAAAAATACCGGAACGGGTACTAGAGAAAGATCTTTACAGTTTTTTACAATTTCAATAATTATTTTCATTAAAAAATTATGCTTAAATAAATTAAGAACAGTTTGTTTGGGTTTGTTTGGGTTATGCAGGTCTATTTATAACTCAAACAAATTCAAGGAAATTATTTTAATTTATAGTTTTAAAACGATTTGAATTTATTTAAAAAATATTTTTGAATAAAAATGATTTCTATAATACCACAAAATGTAAGGATTTTTCTTTAGTTTTTTCCTAGTATTCTAATATTTTTTAAATATAGAAAAATAAAAACTCAACGATTCTTTCTATTATTTTTTCTACTAGAATATTTGCATACTATACATACTAATTATACTTCATATCATTTTCAGTATATTAAAATTACTCTACTCATAATATTTTATATAAAAATTGATTGTTATATCTATGTTTCTCCATTGCATATAGAAAAAAGAATATTTTGAATACAGATCCCGGTATATGACATCCAAAAAAAACTTATCGATACCTTGTAACAAATTTTTAGGATTATTTAAATTTATTGCAAAAATATTTTTAAGTGACAATTACTTGAAAAATACTTAAAAAAATGTAAGAATGTTATCGTAGTATTTTTTCTTACAGAATATTTCGACATTATAAATACTAGTCATACTTTATATAATTTTCCGTATATTGACATTATCGTACTAATAAAACTTCATATAGGAATGTATTTTTTTTACTTTCTTTCTCTACTACATCCACAAAAAAATATATTTTCAAGCAAAGCCCGACATATGACATCCCAAAAAAGCTTGTCGCTAAATTGTAACAATTGTAGCATTATTTTCATTTATTTGCAAAATATTCTCAAATAAAAATTGTTTTAAAAACACTGTAAAAAATGATGAGGATTTAAAGAAATATTTTATCTGCGCGAATATTATTTCTACACTCTACACAATAATTATACTTGATATAATTTTCAGTATATTCAAATTACTATACCAATAATATCACAAAGGAATATACTTTTTAACTTCACTGCTCCACTACACACAGTAAAACAAATGCGCTTCGAAAAGATATGACATCCCAAAAAAGTAATCGTCAAATCGCAAGTACGTTTTTGCATTAGTTACAAATACCCTGAAAAGTGTGCATTGACTGAAGCAAAAATTACGAGCAACACGCATAATAAAAATACTGGTGCATATTCGGAAGTGGGGCTCCTGCTAGAATCGGGCCAATTCTCTTCAAGGGTTCGAACAAACCCAAACAACCTCATACAACCCCAAACAACCCTAAACTACCCCAAACAAACCTAAACTACCCCAAAAACTCTAAACGACCCCAAACCAACCCCGAACAACCCTAAACTACCCCAAACGACCCTAAACAGCCCCAAACCAACCCCGAACAACCCTAAACTACCCCAAACAACCCTAAACTACCCCGAGCGACCCTAAACAACCCCGAACCAACCCCGAACAACCCTAAACTACCCCAAACGACCCTAAGCTACCCCAAACGACCCTAAACTACCCTAAACAAACCTAAACTACCCCAAAAACTCTAAATGACCCCAAACCAACCCCGAACAATCCTAAACTGCCCCAAACGACCCTAAACAACCCCAAACCAACCCCGAACAACCCTAAACTACCCCAAACGACCCTAAACTACCCCAAGCGGACCTAAACAACCCCAAACCAACCCCGAACAACCCTAAACTACCCCAAACGACCCTAAACTACCCCAAGCGGCCCTAAACAACCCCAAACCAACCCCGAACAACCCTAAACTACCCCAAACGACCCTAAACTACCCCGAACAAACCTAAACTACCCCAAAACTCTAAATGACCCCAAACCAACCCCGAACAACCCTAAACTGCCCCAAACGACCCTAAACTACCCCAAACGACCCTAAACTACCCCAAACAACCCTAAACGAACGCAAACAAAAATTAGCCTGATTCTAGCAGGAGCTTCACATTCGAATATTCACCAAAATACTTCGCGGACTACGGGCTGTAATCCTTCTACTTCAATCAGACAAAAATGGCACCCACCTGAGCAGGCTCGTCGACTCGCAGCATAAGGGCACGTCGATCGCTGCCGTGATCGTTCTCCACGATAACGTAATACAGTCTTTGATCCTCTTTGACGGTATGAATAAATTCGAGAATGGCAATGTAACAGTCTTCCGAGGCGAGAGGTTCAAGATCAAGTGCGCGATAACGTGACTCGAGTACTTCACCGGCGTGGAGTCTCGTGTCGCCCCATTCCCAAGCAACGAGACGAGGCTTGGGATCCGAGCACAATTTAATCTCCAATCTCGCGGGACTTCCTTCCGTCGTCGAGACGACAAATTTCTCCGTGCTGGTCGGCTTTACCACCTGGCCGCCAAGAGCGCAAATATTTCTTTGATCTTAAGGGGTCTTCTCACTTTAAGGGGTTACCCCCACTCGCGATTTTGAAAAAATCGATTTTTTTATTGCATTTTTTCGAAGTATAAGTATCTGAGAATATGTCCTGAAAATTTCAAGTCGATCCGAACAAAATTGACTGAGATATGAGCGTTGAAAGAGAAGAATCCGTGAATTGAAAAACTGAAATTGAAACTTTAAACGCGTTTTTCTCAAAATGGCATTTCCGAAGTCGGTGACCAAGATTACTCGAACACTAATGAACCGATCTTCTTGAAATTTTGCAGGCTTATTTAATACATAAAAATGTAGTCTTTAATCCTTCGATTTTTTTTTCGAAAAAAAAATGCCCGTTTTATAGCAAAAAAACGGCCGTTTTTTTTCGTTAAAATCGAACCATTAACTTTGACTGTCCGCCATTTTGTGAAAAATGAATATTTTTTAAAATCCTTCGATTAAAGACTAGTTTATACTTATATTTGACTAAATCCATCCGCATTTTTTTCAGATGATCCACTTCGCCGCAATGTTGGTCACCGCAAACCGTGTATATAAAAACATTATTTCATTGACGGCCATTTGCCGCTAAACAATGTAATATTTTTGAATAAAAAAATTACTGAAAGTTCTTCAAGATGTGTTCTTTGAGATGGTATATTGATCGATTAAAAAAGTTTTGTATTTTTCTTCAAAGAAATTCATGAAAAAGGCCTTTTTTTGCGCTATAAGTGGGGGTAACACGTTAATGGCTATAGCATATCGTACGAATTTTGATACATGCAAAAATAAAAAGATGGCGGTCATTTTTCGATAAAAACAAAAAAAAACGAGTTTTTTTCACCGTTTTTGGGAAAAAAAATAGTGAGTATCAAAATTTGAAAAAATCCTTGATATGCGCTATAGCTATAGTTGTAAAGAATGTGGTTAAAATTCATAAGGATCGGTTCAGTACTTTCGATGATTTTATCAACAAGCCATCGAAAACCGTTGTTTCGAGAAAAACGCGTTTAAAGCTTGTTTGGGTTACATAAATACATAAAAAATGATTTTTGATGTATTTCGAAAGTGTATTTATTAAGTGTAACAACTTTGATATCATCATTCGTAATATAAGCCTATCAAAAAAATTCACAAACATGAACTTTTTTTTAGCGTCTAAAGTTGGAAGACCCCTTAAGGAAGTCAGGCCGTTAGCCACAATTGAAAAGTAAAAAAATAATAATATATGTTTTTGTCTAGACTATACTGAATGTTTACGATTTTTCAAAATGTTTCTCACCAAATTTATACCTGGTATGCATTTTTTTGAGATTCATTGAAGAAAAAAAATCATAAACCGTCATTTGACTCAACTGGACAAACGGAAAGAACCGATAAAAAGACAATTGCTTCTCTACAGTATTCACTCGATTTTTTAAAAATAATACGCGTGATTGAGGAAAAAATTGAAAGGAACGAATTACCCTTGGAGCACCGACGACCTGCAACGAGACCGGAGTACTCTTGACCTCGCGCAATTTCCCATTTATCTTGTTCGATGCCAGGCATATGTATTGTCCCTGCTGAGCGTACGTCACGTTCGTCAGTATCAAACGTTGACCTACCCCACACTCGATCGGAGCTTTTCCGTCGCTGAACACTTGCGCCCATCTGAAGGGATAAAAGGTGAAAAATCACTCCCTTTTTTCATTTTGCGAGGTACATCGGTTTTGCAATTATTTCCAAATAATAGTTTATCATATATATACAAGACCGGATGGGGGGGGGGGGGGTAACAGGGGTTCGAAGCCCCCGGGCCTCAACAAAAGAGGGATCCCCACAAATCAAACGTTAGATAGAACTTTGTTGATGAATAGTATGCAACTGTTGGTAAATAATATCGCTCCAGTAATGAAAGAAAAAAAAATGTTACATCGTCATGAAGCACGTTGAAAAAATGACATTTAAAAGGGTAGTTCTTAAGGGGTTACCCCCACTTGCGATTTTGAAAAAATCGATGTTTTTTATTGCATTTTTTTGAAGTATAAGTATCTGAGAATATGTCCTGAAAAATTCAAGTCGATCCGAACAAAATTGACTGAGATATGAGCGTTGAAAGAGAAGAATCCGTGAATTGAAGAACTGAAATTGAAACTTTAAACGCGTTTTTCTCAAAATGGCATTTCTGAAGTCGGTGACCAAGATTACTCGAACACTAATGAACCGATCTTCTTGAAATTTTGCAGGCTTATTTAATACATAAAAAATGTAGTCTTTAATCGTTCGATTTTTTTTTTCGAAAAAAAAATGGCCGTTTTATAGCCAAAAAACGGCCGTTTTTTTTCGTTAAAATCGAACCATTAACTTTGACTGTCCGCCATTTTGTGAAAAATGAATATTTTTTAAAATCCTTCGATTAAAGACTAGTTTATACTTATATTTGACTAAATCCATCCGCATTTTTTTTTCAGATGATCCACTTCACCGCAATGTTGGTCACCGCAAACCGTGTATATAAAAAGATTATTTCATTGACGGCCATTTGCCACTAAACAATGTAATATTTTTCAATAAATAAATTACTGAAAGTTCTTCAAGATGTGTTCTTCAAGATGGTGTATTGATCGATTAAAAAAGTTTTGTAGTTTTCTTTTAAAAAATTCATGAAAAAGGCCTTTTTTTGCGCTACAAGTGGGGGTAACGCCTTAATAAAAATATGAAAAATCCCAAAGACGATAAATTTTCTATGAAAAAATATATTGCACGAATTATGTGAATGTCAAATGTCACGTGGATTGAACCGACCATTTCTGAAGGGCTTACACCTAATGGCTTACACCATTAGGTGTAAGCTATTCAGGTAAAAATCGACGTTTCCAAAATCTCGTCAGAGATTGATCGACATATCGACTAATTTATCGACATTAGGAAATGGCGATTTTTGGCTTTTGAAGAACTCTCAAAATATAACGAATTAAGAATGTTCTCAGAAAAATTTGCGTCGATCTGTTTGATGCTGAGGCAGTTATGGGCGTTTATGGATTCTGCGAACCAGAAAACCTCCAAATTTTAGAAGCGTCTCTCTCATAACTTTTTTTTAAACGGTGACCACTTATCTCAAAATTCACTGCACTGGTCAACGTCAAACGTTGCAAGCTTCTTTTACATACCAAGATGTAGTGCTTGAACGGAGGTATTTTTTTTCGATGCAAAGTTTTTTTTCTATCAAGGGAAATAAAGTTTTTTTTTCACCGAAAATCGATACTTTTACTTTGGACGGCGACCATTTTTTCAAAAATCTATATTTTATTAAATCTTTCGTCGAAGCATTAGACTAGTTTGACGCAAAAACTAAATGCGTTTGACTTTGTTGATTTCGCAATTGTTAATGTGCACAAACCACTGTATCTACCACATTTATAAATATTTTTCAACAAAAAAATTGTAAAAGATACTTAAAACCATACTTTTGAATAAAAAAAGACAAAAATTGAAGACCTGGACACAAAAAAATTCACAAAAATTCCTCTCTTCGTAAATTCACGAAAAAACAATATTTGCTTACTGATAAAGTTTTTTTGATTAGCTGCTAAAAAACGCCCAAGAAAGTTTGAATACTCAGCGTCCAGACGCTTACATCGGCCAGTTACATGCTATTTGTATAATAATACTTTACACTAAAATTGTATAAATAAAAGAAGAACGAAGCTCTTAAATTCGTAAGTTGAACTCATGTTTAGTATAGGGTATAATAATTACGCTATAAAGTATATAATTCCACGATAAAAAAAATAATTTATTGACGTGAAAAGAAAAAAATGGAAAATCATTACAACTGTATTTGAATTTAGCTAGCGTAAGAAAATCCTTCAGTTCGAACGACGTAAGTCGTTCGTAAGGATCATGTTTTCTCGGAACAAATTATTCAAACATTACAAAGAAAAATGTCCATTTTGTTCGAAACATAATTAGGGGCCTCCCACTTTTTCGCTGCCCCCGGGCAACGCCTTGTAAATAAAAATCCCTGCATGTAAAAAGAAATAAAATTTTTTTGAAAGAAGAAATCTTCATACTGAAACGAAGAAAAAAAAATTGATCAAACTGGCTCGTGAGTATTGCTGGTTCGATTGAACTAGGATTTTATTTGCGCACCTGTACTCGGCTGACGGCATAGCGTCCGCGTGGCACTCGAACGAGGCGCCTGAGTAGAGTAGGGCCGTGGACAGACGATCGGGTCCGACGGAAATGATTTTCGGCGGATCTGAAAAAATTCGGACAGAAGATACAAATTCTCGCAAAATTGGAAAATTCGATATTTCCTTTTGGCTACCGATGGACGAACGTTAAAATCGCAAAAATTCTGCGACGTACAGTTGACACTGATTTGAATGGTGACTGGGGTGCTTTCGCCCTCGGTGTTCGTCGCGACGCATATGTAGACCGCGGCGTGATTGCGGAATATCGGTGAGAAGGAAAGTGTCTCCCCTATGCTGGCGACCTCCATGATTTCCGAGCCTTTCGTTCGTCTCCAGAGTATCGATGCTGTAGGATTCGCGTCGGCTATGCAGCGGATCTCGAGCTTGTCGCGACCTTCCTCTAGTTGGCCTTGGGGCATGCCCACCAGTTGCGTTTCCGGTGCGTCTGACCACATTACGAAAATCGACTTGACTCACAGAACCGTTGCTTTCAGTTTTACAAAAAATAACCCAAACCCAAACAAACAAATCCAAACAAAAATAACCCAAACCCAAACAAATCCAAACAAAAATAACCCAAACCCAAACAAATCCAAACAAAAATAACCCAAGCAAAATAAGCCAAGCAAAAAGAACCCAAACAAAAATAACCCAAACAAAAATAACCCAAACAAAAATAGCCCAAATAAAAATACCCCAAACAAAAATAACCCAAACAAAATAATCCAAACAAAATAATCCAAACAAAAATAACCCAAACGAAAATAACCCAAACGAAAATAACCCAAATGAAAATAGCCCGAACACAAATAACCCAAACACAAATAACCCAAACGAAAATAACTCAAACAAAAACAACCCAAACAAAAACAACCCAAACAAAATAACCCAAACGAAAATAACCCAAACACAAATAACCCACACAAAAATAACCCAAACAAAAATAATCGAAACAAAAATAACCCGAAGAAAAATAACCCAAACGAAAATAACTCAAACAAAAATAACCCGAACGAAAATAACCCAAACGAAAATAACCCAAACAAAAATAACCCAAACAAAAATAACCCACACGAAAAGAAACCAGACAAACAAACCCAAACAAACCTAAGCAAACTCAAAATTTTGCGAAAATTGCACAATTTCAGTTTTACAACAAAAAGAGTCGGCGAGTTTCTAGTCGGCGTGATCTTTGGTCGGCCAGATGAATGGTCGGTCAGATCTTTGGTCGGTGAGATCGAGCCGACGAGTTAAATCATTGCGAATTTCGCTAACGTATCGTGAAACGGCATTAAAATGACATCAAGGGTAACAGTTTTTGGGGCTAGTTTAACAGAGCGTCAATCCTGCCTACGAATGTGTGGTGTGCGAGGACACGGACTAATTCTTTTTTAACTTTTTTTCCACGGTTGCTCAAGTTTGACGTTCAAGTTTATTATAATGTTGCTGAAGTTGATTGTAATGTTGCTCAATTTGATTTTGATCGCAATGATAATTATAAGACTGATTAAAGGGGTATTCCTCTCAGGAAACTTCAGAAGATAGTTTTTTTTGCATATTGTTCCGAAACAGATACATTGTAAGCACAGACATGTGTACAACATGCTGGGAAAGAATTAATTTATTCCAACCAATGGGTTACTGGAAGAAAATTCATCATTCTGACCCTTCAAGTTGGGCTTTCAGAGAGGTACCCCGTTAAGAGCTTACGCCCAGTTGAAATTTTTGGTTCTTGACGGATTTTGAAAATATAACATTTCAAAAATATTCTCTGTAGATTTCAAGGCGATCTGTTGGAAATTGAGGGAGCTATGCGCGGTTATGAGTAGGTTTCATGAACCGGCGGACTTTAAACTACTGTTTCTCAAAATGACTTTTTTCCGAATCGATGACCACGATATCTCAAAAATCACCTCATCGATCAACTTCACAAATTTTGTGGGTTTCTTTTACACATCAAAAAGCGGTGCTTGAACGAAGGAATTTGTTTTCCTTTCGATGCATACTTTTGTTTTTTATCAACAAACATAGAGCATTCTTTTTTTTACCGAAAATCGATACTCCCACTTGGACTGCGGCCGTTTTTTTTTAAATCAAGATTTTATTAAATCCTTCGTCAAAGCACGCGATGATTTCATGCAAAAACCAAATGCGTTTGATTTTTTTATTTCGAATGTGCACAAACGCCTGCATCTACAAGATTAAAGAAAAAAAAATTCAATACATTTTTCTTAATACTTAAAACCGTAATCTTCAAAATAAAAAAAAATATTAAAAACCTGTACACGATATTTTAGAAAAAAAATCACGAAGATTCCTCTTTTTACCGGTCACCGGCTAGGTATAACGCGTCGAGAAAAAAAAGAAGCATCATCCGATAATTGCGAGAAATGTCTTCGGAAAATTTTGGCGACGTGTTCGTCGCGCGTCACAGCTCGACGTGTACACCAAGCTCAATCTCACACGTCGATAGGTAGATTATTCTGTCTATTTTTTTCAGTTTCGTGCCAAAACGAAGCTTTTATAGGCAGACCAACATACACACACACACACACACCCACAGGGGAGCAAGTTATTCGAAGGGTGAGTGAACGTTTGTTGGAGTGAGAAAAGAGTATGAAGCAGCTCGACGATGGACAGACGGGTTGGGGGTTTAGAGATCGTTATACGTATGGAGGTATAATATTTTCTTTTTTTTTTTTCAATAGGTGTGGGTGGTGCAGGAGGTTCGGAATTGCCGCAGGGAGGGCAGAATTGGCGGGAGTGCGCTAACACCGGGGGATAGCTCGCGCAGCTGTCCATTTCACGTAACAATGATTTCAAAATACGCGCGAACGAACACCCGCTGACCCATTCACAATTCGAACTGCATTCTCTATTACGAGCGAGCACCTAACTATTTTTGCATTCTTTCTCGCTCTCTTTATCTTTTTCACTTTCTCTCTCTCTCTCTCTCTCTCTCTCTCTCTCTCTCTCTCCCTCTCTCTCTCTCGCTGTTTTTATTTCTCCCTCCATTTCTGGCTTCGCGACCTCCAAACGTGCTACGCGCGTCTAAAATGCGTTCAAAAAGTCAAAACCTTCGATCTTCATGTAAACTTCATTTTTATCGAGCCTTTTTCGCGTTACCGCCAGTGCAGTTGTGCAAAAAGGTGAATCAGCAGGTCGGAAAAAGCCCCGTTCCAATGTGAAAAAAGATTGCCCGAAAAAGCCGGTCATCAACAATTTTATAAAAATATACCTTCATCACTTGACAGTTTAGGCATTTTTTGCATAGGATAAAAAAAAACGACGAATTCGCCATATAAATTACCCTAGATTAAAAAAAGCGAAGGTTTCGAAAAATACGAGAGGGTCCGTAGTTCCGAAGGTTTCACATAAAAAATTAATTTTTGCACCTGCACGAGTCTCTCCACCGTGTGTCCGGCTGTGCATATTTGTAGCTGTGTGTGCAGCATTGCATACGTACACACACGTGCATATGCGGGGTGGACGATGACAAATCGAGCATATTTTTTCACGGGGTCACAGCTAGGAGAGGTTTAAGGGTGCGCGTGACGCATGAGTTTTAGACGAACTTTTCAATTAGCACGCGCAGATTGAGATAGATAAGGGGAAGGAAAAACTAGAAAAAAAATGCTTCGTTTTGATTAATACTGCTAATCGATTATCGTCGTAGCAGAACGAGAGCGCTGGAGAGAGAGAGAGCGAAAGAGGGGGCGCGGAATCGTTTTTCTGGAATGGCGTGTCAAACGGCGAAAATCTGGAGTACGTATTGCCACGTGTACAGGTCTGCAGTCCACCGAGAAAGAAGAGGATAAAACGTACTTTTTATTTTTTCTTTTACCTCTTTGTCTCTGTCTCTGTCTCTCTCTCCCCCCTTCTCCCTTTCACTCCCACCCTCTCACTCATTCACTCACTCGCTCACTCACTCACTCATCCACTCACTCACTCACTCACTCATCCACTCACTCACTCACTCACTCACTCACTCACTCACTCACTCACTCACTCACTCACTCACGCACTCACTCACATACTCATTCACTCACACACTCACTCACTCGCTCACCCACCCACTCACTCCCTCACTCACTCACTCACTCACTCACTCACTCACACACTCACTCACTCACTCACACACTCACTCACTCACACACACACTCACTCACTCACTCACTCACTCACTCACTCACTCACTCACTCACTCACTCACTCACTCACTCACTCACTCACTCACTCACTCACTCACTCACTCACTCACTCACTCACTCACTCACTCACTCACTCACTCACTCACTCACTCACTCACTCACTCACTCACTCACTCACTCACTCACTCACACTCACACACTCACTCACACACTCACTCACTCACTCACTCACACACTCACTCACACACTCATTCACTCACACACCCACTCACTCACTCACTCACTCACTCACTCACACAATCACTTACTCACTCACGCATTCACTCACTCACTCACCCACTCACTCATTCACTCACTCACTCACTTACGCACTCACTCACTCTCTCACTCACTCACTTACTCACCCACTCATTCATTCATTCACTCACTCTCTCACTCACTCACTTACTCACCCACTCACTCGTTCATTAACTCACTCACTCACTCACTCTATCACTCACTCACTCACTCTATCACTCACTCACTCACTCACCCTCTCACTCATTCACTCACTCACTCATTCACTCATTCACTCACTCACTCACTCTCTCTCTCTCTCTCTCTGTCACCGTGTACTGGATGCAATCGAATTGTTCTTGGGATGTGTATGGGTGTACGTACGGGAGCCGTATACGTAGCCAGAGCTTTGGTAAAAGCTTTGTATCGAGAATGAGTAAAATGCCGCGCGAAAACAAATAACGAGGATCGATAAATGCTCTGCCGGGGGGAACCGATTTTCTCGCACCTTCGGAGCCCTTTTTGGGCTTCGTGCAGCAGAGTGCTCGTAGGACCGAAAAATGCGTGAATACCGTATACTGATTTTTCGGATATGTTCGTCAAATCGGTCGCTACTGCAGTTTCGACAAATTAATACCGTCGCGCCTCCTTGTCCAACTTCTTGCAGCTGAGGGGCTACTTTTTTGCCTCGGAATCGTAGATTAATTCGCAGGTTATTTAATTACAAGATTTTTCAGTCGCGAAATTTTAAACACGTGTCCTTAAAACCACTTTACCGTTAACCTCGTACAAGATAACCCAAAAAATATCTCATGGATAATTCCGAAATTTCGTACAATTTTTGATGACATAATTACCGTCTATGTGAACCTATAGTTTTCTCAACATTATTTTGAGCACCTACCTCTTTTTATTAATAAATGCTTTAATAAAAATTTCGTGATAGGTGGAACATATTTTCAAGCACGTACCATTTTTTAAGTTTTCACTTGTTTTGATTTTTTAGGTTCACGTAGAGCGCGAGGGTTTTGAAAATCTAGAGCATTTTGAGCCTGGCGTTTCAGACCAATGAACCAGACGCTAGGTCGTACGCCGTGAAACAACACCGGCGGCAACCGTCGCCGAAGCAATTGTACAGCCGACATTTTCAAATATGGAATTTCGAATTTCTATTTAAACATTAAAATAAAACACAATTTCGAGACTCAAAAGATGTAATAATATGTACGTAAATGTTTAATTATGCAGAATAAATAATTTCGACACAAAAAACCGAAGATTCGCTTACGGCTGCCAAAAAGGATCTTCCCCCTTAAGCAGCGTTGTGCACGCCCGATACTCAGACCGGTGACCGCTCAGCCAGCTACCACCACAATTCTCAATACTTCTGAGACCTTGGTGTAGATACTCGAGTAAAAAAGTCCGTGCACTAGATAATCGGAAGAATATGGAACCGTCTATACCGATACGGGTTTTCTATAGTTTCCCTGTACCCTCGGCAAATGCGATATAGTATAGTTTAAGGCGCGACACCACTGTGGCGGGTAAAAAATCGATTTTTTTGCTTTTATATATATATATATATATATATATATATATATATATTCAAGATTATGTGAAAAAAATGTTGAGGTTAAAACATTGACAATTGACCAAGGTACAGATGATTTAGTAAGAGCAAGATAAAAAAAGAAAATATTAGTAGTCGACCAATTGGTACATCGAAAAAAATATTCTTTTTAACAGCTTGATATTCATATTAAATAGATATGTAATTAATTTTATGAGCGAATCACTTTTTCATACGAAAAAAAATTGTTAAATTCGCACATGATTTTATACCCGTTACTGTGGCCCAACCCCTTAAGAAACGTCTGTACTCTTATTTTGACGGATCCTTGAAAAAACTGAGGCCAACTACCCCGGACGTGCCCTAAATAAAAATAAATGAATATCATACTGTCGCACCTTTCGCGAGTGGGGCGATGAGATGATCAGGCAGGTCTTACCCAAATCTGGCAATCTCTGATGAGTTTGCCCAGAAGTATATCCATGCATGTAGCCCATAAACACATATATGTACATCGTACACTCACATCGTACATCAAAGCGAACTTCGGTGCTGCTGGACATCGTCGGGCTGACGTAAGCCGGATGTATAGCGACGCATCGTATCGGTTGTCCGTATCGCGAGCGCTCGGCCCGTATGTCACAGACGCTCTTCGTCGACCATGTTCTTGGATTATCAATTTCCGTGGCGTTGATCTGAGGCCTCAGTGTTCTCAGTTCCAAGTCTCCGAGATACCTGCCAATGTCAGAAAACCATTGCACCGTTGGCTTCAACAATTAGGAAGCTCGTTATTGAACAATTAACATTCACAAATTAAATGTTGTTTTATGGAAACTGATGTAACTTTGCAATAAGTTTTTTTTTTTGACCTCTCAATTTTATAATATCTACAATATACTGAAAGCAACGGAAACAAAACGAAGTTTATTGATAAATTTTTTTTTATTTCTTTTAAAAATTGTTCTTAACAAAATGTTAATTTTTTAATAACGAGCTTCCTAATCGTCGTGAAATTTTAATACGACCTCTTAAATACTTCGTACAAAAACATCCCAAATTTTCAGAATTTTCTTATCATTTTTTATTTCAACCCTTAAGGAGGTTGAAGTAATGATGATAGAATTCTGAAAATATGGTATGTTTTTACATGAAGTATTCAGGAGGTCGTGTAAAAATTTCATGACGATTAAGAAGCTATTTATTGAACAATTAACATTAACATGTTTCATAGGGACTCAACATCCTCAACGAAATTTTTCACTGAAAATTAATTTCTTTAGTTCAAATACCTACAACTTTTGAATAAAACAATATTTTTTAAATTCCGTACGCACTTCCCTAGGTCTTCTAATGTAGATTGACAAGAATTTTTGTTTTTTGTTCTAGGTAAACAATTGTGGGTGCTAAATGTCACGCCGCGGAACGCCTAAAAAAAGATAACAAAAGAAAATATTACTAGTCGGTCATTTTATACATCGAAAAAACAAAATTCATACTAAATAGATGTGTAATTCATTTTATGAGTGAATCATTATTGCATACGAGAAAAAATAGTCAAATTCGCACATGATTTTATACCCGTTACTGTGGTATAAGGCCTTAAACCATTCTCCTTATACTATGAAGAAATTTTGCTATGCAATACGAAATAAAACCTTTTTTTATTCAAACGCGTGCGTTTTTCGAGACAATTATAAAAATGTTATTTCCATTGATTGCAAGTAATGTCTGTATATTTAAAGATTATCGTACGAAGTAGCCAAAGATTCAGATAAAGGATTAAAATTATTTTCGTTGTGTCGAGTCATTTTTATCCATGGGGCATTCAACTGGAGGTGGAACATTTTCAAAGGAGCCGAATTCCTCCATTAAATATGAAGTCTCAGAGAAATGGAGTTTTTCAATGTCTTCTTTTTCGGTAGAATTAGTACTACTTTGCGGTACAGACTTTGTTTGGGTCTACAACAAACTATCTTTCATAAACAACAGTCTATTTTTCGTTTCTTCTGTGACATCTTATATGGTTGATGTTCATCCACTATTATTCAATTACTAATATGTATGAATAATATTGAAAAAAAACTATTCATTAAGGATGTTGCGTTCCTATGAAACATGTTAATGTTAATTGTTCAATAAATAGCTTCTTAATCGTCATAAAATTTTGACACGACCTCCTGAATACTTTATGTAAAAACATACCAAATTTTCAGAATTCTATCATCATTACTTCAACCTCCTTAAGGGTTGAAATAAAAAATGATAAGAAAATTCTGAAAATTTGGTATGTATTTGTATGAAGTATTTAAGAGGTCGTGTTAAAATTTCACGACGATTAGGAAGCTCGTTATTAAAAAATTAACATTTTGTTAAGAACAATTTTTAAAAGAAATTAAAAAAAATTTATCAATAAACTTCGTTTTGTTTCCGTTGCTTTCAGTATATTGTAGATATTATAAAATTGAGAGGTCAAAAACAAAACTTATTGCAAAGTTACATCAGTTTCCATAAAACAACATTTAATTTGTGAATGTTAATTGTTCAATAACGAGCTTCCTAATTGTCGTGAAATTTGTACACGGCCTCTGAAATACTTCATACAAAAACATACCGAATTTTCAGAATTTTATCATCATTTGCGATTTGGGACTCAACATCTTTAAGTAGAACAAATGCGACAGAGAACGTCTTGCGCATGGGCTACAAGTTGAAACTCGTTCGAACGGCCGTTCTTATTCAGAACCTCGCATGCCGAAAAGAAAGAGAGAGAGACAGAAAGAGTCAGCGAGCACGAAGCGCGCCCCCGGTGGGGGTACTCCGAAACTCTTCGCCTTGGGGGCGTTTGCGTTCTTATTGGGGGGTCGAACTGTATAATTGTTCGCGTGGTTGCGAAACGTCAAGATACGTGCGCCTGTTGCGTCTCCGAGGGTGCACACATTTGGAGAGACCGACATGTAGAATCGTTGGGTTGAACAAACGTGCGTAAGCACCTCTGAAATGTGTGCATTACAATGGCAAGTTCCCTTCGGTCAACCCGATTACCGAGACTCGGTCAGACCCCTTCGTAAATGCAACTACCAAGCCACTCGGTGAAACCGCAAGTATATAATTTCCGGAAATTCCCCTCGCAGACGTATGTCTGTGGTAAACCAGTCGAACGGCCGCCCGGAATCTTAATGTCGATTCGGATCATTTTATATGTGTATACGGAGAAAGTTCAACGATAGGAATTAAAAAAACGTTTTTGTAAGTACCGTCACAAAATGTGTATAAACGAGTGAGAAAAAGTAGGTTTTTGTACGAATTCTCCAATAGTCATCGAATTTTGTATAAAATATTAGAACATCGAATTTAGATTATTGATTTATGAGAATTTACCTCATCAAATTTTATAAAATTATGAGTCACGTCTCGTTCGATGAAGATAGTCTCAGACCCACGGAAAATATGCCACCCACCATACCGTCATGTATTCTGATTTTTTGTTCGTAGTCACCTCGTTGAATTAATGAGACAAATCGTCGACTATCGGCCAAAAATGGCGATAGAAGGACATTTTGGAATAAAACACTAAAAAAATGTAGTGACTCGAAAATAACAAAATGCAGCTTATTACTCGTTAAATTAAATATTCCAAACTTTATGGTTTTCAAGTTACGCCGCGCGATGCCGGCTTTCGGAAACGTGCCGTTTTTTTTCAACAAAAAACTAAATAACTCTGCGAAAAAATTTAAAAGAATGAAAAAGAAACGAAACTAAAGCTAACGATGTCCTTTTCAAAGACCTTATCACTAAATGGTGAGATTGATATTTTTCAAAGTCCAGCACGCGATTTTGCAAAGTGCGATAATTGTGAAAAACCAGCATATTCAAAATGATGTACCGAGAACAATAAAATCGCACGAATAAAAATAAAAAAGCAAATTAAAGCTGGCTTTGTCCGCTTCAAAACCCCGTTCGGTGAATTGGTTGACGATTTCTTTTTGCCGAGGTATTCGTTTTTTTGTCCGGATCGAAAATTAACAGGGTGCTTAATAGGATGATTAGTTTAACTGGTGCTTTTGGCCAAGGCTGTCTATATATATATATATATATATATATATATATATATATATATATATATATATATATACAAGTACCGTTTTATAAACATATATATATATACAGCCTTGGCCAAAAGCACCAGTTAAACTAATACTAGTTAAATAATAGGTAATATATATATATATATATATATATATATACATTTATATATTAGGGTGTTTAAAAACAAATCGATTTTTTTTCTCAACGGAAAATTGAAGTATATATGTTAAGAAAAAGGAAGTTTTGCAAAATTTGAGGGTTCTAAACACCTCTTTAGTTAGTGCTCAAACGCATTTTTCATGCTTTTTTTCATGATTATTAGAGTATTTATTTTTTTTTATCTCGATGCAGAAAATGTCAGTGCGCGATCCAATGTAAGTCTTGATTTAATTTTTTCTCCAACAAAACACAATTTTTATTTAAATATTTTTGTTACCCTAAACAATTTGTATTTGCAGATTAAGAATCAATATATGTATTTCGGTTGTGAAAATTATATCAACCACTTGATGAATAAGAACACGGTGCTTACATCACTGAAGGTCTAACAAGTATGCGTGTTTTTCGGAGTAATATGTTGTTTTGAAGTAAGAAAACAAATGAAGAAAAAAAATTGACGAAAAATAAAAAAAAAATAATAATTAAAAATCGTTTGAGCACAACCTACAAAAATGTTTAGACCGCTCAAATTTTGTATGAATTACTTGTTCATAACGTAGTAACATTTTTCGTTGAGTACCACGAAAAAAAAATCATTTTTTTTAACCACCCTAATATATATACATTATAAATAATATATTATATATTTATGTTATATTAGTTTATATATATATATATATATATATATATATATATATATATATATATATATATATATATATATATATATATATATATATATATATATAAACACACACACTCACGCAGGTATGACAAACCCTGGGTGTCAATAATTATAAAATAAAAAATCCGTTTAAATGCCTTGCCCACTCGCTTGCTCATACTCCATAAAATTCATTTTGACATGTGTCCGCGAAGTTCCGCAATCCGTCGCGCGTCACATTGCGTAAAAATATGCATGCAGCCGGAATAAGGTTGATCCGCGGAAGGGCGCGCCGTTGGAAGCCGAAAGCAAGGGAGAGATATTTTTCATGCATATTATTCGCCGCTGAAAAAACTACGGGGCGGCTGTGAATAATTGCCACGAATTGTTCTGCGTCCGGGTGGATGTGCGGAGGATCTCCGTCGCAGGAACGCAGAGATCGACTCGGTTCATTCGCGGATGTACGACCACCACCGGCTCATATATAGGTATACACGTATACGTATATACCGCATGAACTTCAAATGGAGAGGATCACCTCATCTAGGGCGGGTGGACAGCCGAGGGCGGGAAGCACCGCAGCTGCGAAGAATTCCAGCTGTGGCCCCGAATGGACAAAAAAGTCGATTTTCGGCAGGTTCGATTGTTCGAGTTTCACTTATTTTTTTCTCGACCCCGCTCGGTGCGGGTTTATTTTTTTTCGCCGTTTTTTCCCCTGTGTACGCGTCGTGCACTCGCGGCGGAGCCCGAGGGCGCCAGTGGGACTCGAAAACGTGTGTACGCGTTGCGAGCAAATAGAATAGGTCTTATACGCGAATACAGGGTGTCCTGTTATTTTATTTATTTATTTTATTATTATTATTATATAACAATTTTTTATTATTATTTTATTATTTTATCATATTTTATTATATTATATAACAATTATTATTATTATTATTATTATTATTATTATTATTATATAATGAATAGTTTTGATATTGGTTGGAAACACAAAAGAAACAAGAGAGCAGAACAATGACAAGTAGCAATATAGAGTAGTTTACATGGTTTAAATGGTTTTCATGGTTTAAAAGATGTCCTAAAAAATTCTAAGTCTCCGCTGTTGATGAAATCTCGGAGATGGATCAACCGAAACAAAAAAATCAAACGGTTTTAGATTCAATATGTTAATGGCTATAGCGCATATCATACGATTTTTTATGTATGCAAAATAACTAAATGGCGGACAATTTTCGAAAAAAAAAACAAAAAAAAAACGTGTTTGGTCACCGTTTTTGGCAAAAAAAGTGAATATCAAAATTTAAAAAAATCCTTGATATGCGCTATAGCTATAGTTGTAAAGAATATGTGGTTAAAATTTATAAGGACCGGTTCGGTAGTGTCAAAGATTTCATCAACAAGCCGTCGAAAAACGGTGCTTCGAGAAAAACGCGTTTAATGTTTGTTTAGGCTATACAAATACATTGTAAAGAATGTTTATGTATTGCGGAAGTGTATTTATTAAGTGTAACAACTTTTATATCAATATCTATAATGTAAACTTAGCAAAAAATGCATGAAAATTGCCTTTTTTAGCGTCTAGAGTGAGAAGGCCCCTTAACATTTAAGGCTAAAATGAAGACTTTTCTAGATAGACCAAATAACCAAGAGTATTTTTTGACAAACCGGGTCAAAAAAATTATCTGTAGAAATGGCTTGCGAATAACCAAAAGCCGATGATTTTTATCTCGAAAACCATGGGGCTTTTACTAAACTGAAATTCCAGCATGTAGTAAGTACATGATCTGACCTATCGACAGTTGCAGGATTATCCTTTCATAACAGGACACCCTGCATATGCGCGGATGTGGGGGCGGCACACATGGGGGTTGAAAAAAATGCCCTCAGCTTGCACGATTCGCACGGTTCCGTACTGCTGAAACAGTGGAATACTTTTTTGCCCGCAGTTCCTTGTTCTCTCTCTCTCTCTCTCTCTCTCTTTCTCCCTCTCTCTCTCTCTATAAACCATGGTGTTGGTATTGCCGGTGAAAATGGACCACAAAAAAAGAAACAGGCAATCAAACTTGTTCCCTGCTCTTTGTGGGCAGTTCGGAGAGTTGGTAATTGTCTTTTTTTGTTCGTTTCCTTGTAGGGCTTGCATAAACTTGGAGTTTGAAAAATACGATTTTTTTATCGCGTGTTTTTTTAGCCCGGGGTCGGTTTGCAACGAAGATTTTGTAAGAACGATAAAAATCGGGAATTCGTCCGATTCATTTAAAATTCCGTCAGAACATATTTTAAGGCGGGACACTACCGTGACGCGTAAAAAATCCATATTTTCGCATTTTTTCACAGTATACGTATTCGACAATATGTCAAAAATGTTTAAGATGCAATATTGAAAATTGACCAGGTCACAGACGATTTAGTGAGAAATTTACTAAAACCTTCGATCTCGTTTTTCCCAATCTGGCTGGAATCATAACTCTAGCTATAATTTTCCGATTTTTAATTTTGCAAAACTAAGATGTTCCTAATTGCAGTGGCTATCGCTGTGCCTAGGAGTTTTTTTAAATTTAGTATTTTTTTGAGCCTCCGAATGTTAGTAAATATTTCGCCAACATTACATTTTCTCTGTAACGGCCGCCATTTTGTCGTTTTTTTTCTCTTCGAAAACGGCTACGTACAACAATAACTACATTTATGTAGATTATAAAACTCTTCAATTTCTATTTTTCAGATCAACCATTTCCGAGTTATCGAGTCGGCCGTTGGACCACATTTTTTGCATAGAGGCCTTATTATATTTTAATAACATTATTGATTTTTTCTCGAATAATAATTTGCACGAAATAAATTTAATGTATGCTTAATAAATAGTATACGTTCTTTCCACACGCAAAATAAATAATCCGGTGCACCAAAAAAAATCGGAAAAAGGCGACTGCTTTTTGGCCCGTCACAGTGGTGTCCTTCCTCGGAACATTTTCTGTCTTATTGACGGTATGAGTTTTAGCATTGAAAATGTTAGCATTGAACGTGCTTTTGGCATGAAAAACGTTAGCGTTGAAAATTTTACCATTAAAAATGATTTTAGCATTAAAAATGTTAGCATTGAAAATGATAACATACAAAATGCTTTTAAAGCTGTACATGTTTGTTGAGGTAGGCTAGGTCCGAGTTAGCTGGATGTCACACGAAACTAACGCTACTCCCACTCCACTGCCACTGTGTTGTAGAGTGGGGGGAGCTGCGACATGCCTGTGATCGGTTGAAAAATGCCTTCTTCCCACTCGATTCTAATCATGTTATTAATTTAAAAATTATTTTCCAACTTATACTACAAATACATTACAAAAATGATAAAACAATTAGTATACAAACAAACACAAACGAAACAAACCCAAACAATTCCAAACAAACCCAAACAGACCCAAACAAACCCAATTATATACCTCAATGTATCAATATTTTTAAAAAAATAATAAGACCAACTCATATTATTCACATGGACCTGTTTTTGATTACGCGAAAAATCTCATTACATTTTTCATGCCATGAAATAGTTACACTTTGTGTAATATATGTAGACCTTTTCCTATGTTCGTCCACTTGCTGATAACGAATGATTGAAATTGTTTTTTTCTTTGAAAATCGACCCTTTTTTCTATAGATTGCCATTTTTGTAACTTTGAAAATTTCAAAAAAGTGTCCGGTCGTACGAAACTTTTATTGCTATACTAAAAGTACATTTCTTCATTTTTCATTTCAGATGACCCTAAATGCCTTTATTCAACAATTGAATCTTCAAACGAAATATTAAGAATAAAATTGAGAAAGTAGCAGAATCAATTTCTCCGATAGTCAAATATACTCTTGGCGAATGAATCTCACGTGACATTTTTCGTCAGTGCCCGAATTGAGAGTCAAGTGCATTCACATTCGCTTCAACGGGTCTGCATAAGCTCGGGGCTTAAAAACAGGTCGACTTTCAACATTTTTTTCCGACGAGAGTATCCGCATAACGAGATGGGAATTTTACACACAATTAATATACAGTGGCACCAAATGTGAGCTTTTTCATTTGCAAAATATTGATAAACCATGAAGTTCAATAATTCAAAAAAACAATTCCATTTTCAATTTTTCAATTTAAAAATCTCAAACTCGGCAAGACTTTGTAACATTTGTGTGTCAAATCCCCACCTCATTCCACTACTCACACCGCAAAAAAATGAAACCCTCCTGTTTTTCAGTCCCCAAGCTTACGCGAACCCCTCAAAGTGAATATTCTTCCGCTCGGCTCGCAGCTCGGATACTGACGAAAAATTTCAACGATATATTTGATTATCGGAGAAATTTGTTCTGCTACTTTCTCAATTATATTTCCAACATTTTGTTAAAAAAATTGACTTTCCATCCCCGCGTACCTGCAGTTGTTTACGTATCAACTGATAATTAAACGTGAGGTTTTTCACGAGAGTTGGATTTGAATAAAAAAAGCCAAATAAAATACGTTGACTTCGTTAAAATCTCATTTGGATATTTATATCCGTACAGAATGTGTGTGTGCGTGTGTAAATATATACTCGTATACATAGGTATATATGTATGGACGCTATACGTTATGCGGCGACTGTAAGATTTTTTTTTGCAAAGATATACGAATCGCTCGTCCGGCGCCTTTATCCACGAGCCCCCCCTCCCTCTCGCTCTTTTTAGACGAGATGCAAAATAGATCATGATTATTCATGGGGGCCGAAGCGCGGAGTGCCGAGAAAGCTTGAGCTAACAGTCAGAGAGATTTTCTCTCTCTTTATCACTTTCTCTCTCTCTCTCTCTCTCTCTCTCTCTCTCATTTCTCCTCTCAGCGCTATGATACCGTGAGGTGGTGCTTGCTCGTATATCCGTAAGATATTCTTCGCAGAGTTATCCGAAGCAGAAATCTTTGCTAAGAAAAAGACCAACGCTTGCCGCCGAAGAATGAATTTTATACAGCCTTAAGCCCTCTCACTCTCTTTGCTTCGCTCTCTCTCTCTCCGTCTCTCTCTGTGTGTCTGTCTTATCGCGGTCGTCCGACTATATACACGTGCTGGATTAGCGGAGAGTCGTGACGACACACTCCACGTGCGAATGTCGACTCATTCGTTAGAGACGAAAATTCAAGAGGTACAGAACGAGGGGGGGGGGTAAGAATTTAGCATGCATTTTTCTAAGACTGCAGAGCAAGCCGTCCGAGACGTTGCAATTATTCAAGAACTCAGCGAGGAACATCCCCGCCGCCATTAGAGAAACCCCATTAACATTGTCATGTATATGCGTGTGAATTTCATTTAAAGGCAAATTGGGGACAAACCGAAACGGTGCAAGGGGCACGAAAAATTTAATCCGCGCTTGAATAATTGAGTGAAAAAAATGTAATCAATCGTCCCCTTCCTAAGGGCTGACGAAGAGCGAGGCTGGGAAACTCGTGACCATCAACCGTTTTTGCATCAAATACGGCCTTGTCCAACCGATTCGAGCGAAAAGTGAAAAATGGCCTGTCCAGACTGACTACTGTTCATGCAGTCGGACGAATTTTGTTCTTTGGAACAATCGATTGAAACTATTGAGGTGTACAATCATTCGGTTACCGGGATTTTTCTACGCCCAAGGCAATCGGAGAGCTTTTTTTCTGGCCGCGACTTTGCGACAACGATCCCTGGCTTGATGAAAAAAAACGTCTCTGCACTCGTCGAGAAAATTTGATTTTAGAGTTCTTGTTTTCTTTATGGGGGTATCCCTCTCGGGAAACTTTGAAACATCTTTTTTTGTGGATGTTGTTGTAGTGTGAACTTTCAAGAATATTTTAGGACCAACCGGACCCTGGAATTCGAAAAATTGACGAAGTTACACCTATTTTAGTGGAGGAGTGTGCATCGGGTTTACCGCGATCCGAGTTTGAACGCGATCTGGTTGAAATAGAGGGAGCGATGGGCGTTTATAAGTAGGTTCCGTGAACCGACGATTTTTAAACGCCTGTTTCTCAAAATGACTTATTTTAAATCGATGACCACGATATCTCAAAAATCACGGCAACTTTAAATTTTGTGAGTTCCTTTTGCACATCAAAAAGCGATGCATGAACATAGGAATTTTTTTCCATGCATAGTTTTGATCATAGTTTTTGATCAACGAAAATAGAGCGTTGTTTCACCGAAAAGCGATATTTTCACTTTAGATTGCGGCCATTTGTTCCCTAATCAATATTTTATTATGGGGTCACCCCCACTTGCGATTTTGAAAAAATCGATTTTTTTATTGCATTTTTTTGAAGTATTAGTATCTGAGAATATATCCTGAAAACTTAAAGTCGATCCGAACAAAATTGACTGAGATATGAGCGTTGAAAGAGAAGAATCCGTGAATTGAAGAACTGAAATAAAAACTTTAAACGCGTTTTTCTCAAAATGGCATTTCTGAAGTCGGTGACCAAGATTACTCGAACACTAATGAACCGATCTTCTTGAAATTTTGCAGGCTTATTTAATACATAAAAATGTAGTCTTTAATCATTCGATTTTTTTTTCGAAAAAAAAGGGCCGTTTTATAGCCAAAAAACGGCCGTTTTTTTTCGTTAAAATCGAACCATTATCTTTGACTGTCCGCCATTTTGTGAAAAATGAATATTTTTTAAAATATCACCGCAGACTGACAAGGAACATCACTTCGGAGTCCTTCTCCGATTTTGTTGAAACTTTTTTATGTGGAAGAGAATCAAAAACTAATAGACACGTATTTTTTTTATCGGCGTAAAAACGGTTTTACGAGGTTAAAATGCACCCTCGAAAATAGGAGTGTTTTTCGTTTTTCGTCGATAACCTTATCGTTTTCACCTCCAATGTATATTACACGAAAAAATAAACATTGTTGCAATTTGAATTATTTTTATATCTCGTACCGTTAAAACGTTATCGACGAAAAACGAAAATCAACCCCATACTTGAGGGTGCGTTTCACCCCTTAAAACCGTTTTTCCGCCGAAGAAAAAAAATACGTGTCTCTTCGTTTTTGATACTCTTCCACATAAAAAAGTTTCACCAAAATCGGAGGAGGACACCAAAGTGATGTTCTTTGTGAGTCACCTTTGAGCACGGCAACATGCTTGCTCGGTCGCCCGGGCCGCGGCTAATGAAGAGCATTGCTGCTGACCTCGATGTGCGCGAAGTTGCCGTATTTCGGTAGTAAAAAGAAATCCATTATTTTTGCATGAAATTGAAGGCAAAAATAATGGATTTCTTTTTACTACAGAAAAGAAATGCATTATTTTTGCATGAAATTGAAGGCAAAAGTAATGGATTTTTTTTACTACACCTAATATTAATGAATATTAGGAATAAATAATCTCGGGGACGTAATTATAAATAGGCATAATTACAAATGACTCAACATTTCATTGTCAGTTTTATAAAACATTCGCTAACGCAGTTTTTTTTCACAACGATCATCGATAATGTTATACTTTTTCCATTTGGTGAAATGTGTAAACGTAAAAAAAAAAACGTTTAAAAACCGTGGAAACCTACACACGTTTTCCCAGAAAAAAATTCCTGATAATTCCTCTTTTTTCCGGCCAGGAGTAACCCGGGCTAGGTGTAACCCGTTAAGGGCGGGGTAAAGTATTAAACATTTTTTTTTTCATTTTTTTTCATTTTTTAAATGAATGCATAATATATCAAGAATATTGTGTTAAAATTTCAAGTCGATCGGAGTAAAATTGACGAAGTTATGAGTATTTGAGCGTCTATTGCTCCATACCGGGTTTTATACCTGGGCGGCAGCTGCGCGGGGCGCTATTGTATTTTGCGACCCCGAATAAATTTCTTGATAAACGGGCCTGTTCCGGTCCCGTTATGTATATTCGAGGCATGGTGTATATTAGTATACACATTAGTCTGTACATCAGTTGACCGCTCATCAGTAGACAAACGCAAAAAGATGCTCTCGATCATCTTGATGGAAGCCTTTTGCTCTACGGACCTGGGATCGACGACTTTGAGTGAGTATAAGAAAATTATCGAGTTTTATTTTGAATTTCTAAAAATTCAAAGATAATTGAAAAATCTGAAAAAATTCATACGTATTCAGAAAAATGAACGAATCACGAAAAAAAATTGGGTTGCGGGGAAATTTGTTGACTAATTTTTTTTTTTCATCATTTTGTTAATAACATTTTGGAATTATTATTATGCAAAATTAATCTTTTGAGTACCTTTAATATGCATGAATTTTCTCAGATTTTTATGCAATCGAGAAGTGTTCTCAAACTTATGTGCAATGAGCGCTAAGCGACCAAACTCTTCTGCGTTTTGCAAACCATTTTTCTGAGACTTGTCATATTTGAAGTCCGTGTGCACGATAACTCAAAATCTACTGGACCAATCGCTTTGAAATTTTGCACAGTACTTCTTCACATAATTCACCAGGTATTGTCGAGAGCTTTTTTTTTTTAATAATTACTAATTTTTCAACAACACATTAGCCGATTTTTTTAGCGAAAATCGGGTTTTTGGCTCCCAAGTGCTACGAAAAATCGAAAAATCGAAAAAAAAAGATCCTCCCGTCATTACCTCGAGAAACATCTCCTTTAACAAATGCATCTTGATTTTTTTGTTTCAGATGATTCTGTTGCGAGTTATGGTGCACACCGCAAACCGACTTTTTTTCGAGGCGCCTCCGGGGTTTAATTTTCACTCGCTCAATTTTGAATATTTTGCAATGCAAATTTAGGAAAATGTTGTTCAAATGTTACTTTATTATATGTAAATTTTTCAATAAACGAACACTATTCGTTACGCCAAAAAAAAATCTTAAAAACATGCCTTTTTTTCGCCGAATTAACTTTACCCCGCCCTTAAGAGATTTTTCACCACGTTACCAGCCTTTTTCCAATGCACGGGGATGCGAAAAAAAATGCGCATTTTTCATTCGAAAATAGTGAGGGGTGTTGTTGCGTGCGTGTACTTTTGAACGATTACGCACCATTTAATTAGCGGCGATGGATTCCCGTATCGAGCCGTGCAAGTGAGAGTCGCGATCTCACCTACCCGAGCTGTCACGTTGCCACCCGGTAGAATTACACTGCCAGCGTACTCTATCTGTGGCCGTTGAGGGCTCACTGGAATCAGACAATTAGCGGAGATTAATTCGCGATCCTTCTCGCTTGTGTGTGTGTGTTCTCCTGTCGGTATACGAGCCTCATTTCTCTCCCACTCTTTCTCCCTCTCCCCCTTGCCTCTGCTTGTAAAGTGAGCGAGGCTAATTGCAGTTCAACATTCACCCTCGCTTTATGAAACCAAAAATACTCGTCTGCATACCTACACGCGCCCATATTTCTTCACACATACGATCCGTAAACATTAACGTTTATGTTTGTTTGTGCTCGTGTATGTGGGCTGAAAAATAAATTGTTTTATGCACTAAATCCACTGGGCGCACAATGTCCTACGAAGGTGACGATTTTTCCATGTCCGAAAGAATTTTTGTTCCTGAATTGTTGTTGAAACAATTCTGTTGTTGAAACAATTTATTCACCGCAATCCGTTGAAACGTCAACCGATTGCGGTGAATAAAAATTCGGTTGCGGATCAATTCTTTTTTTTCAGGATACCAATACTGGGTGTCCTGTTATGGATCGATAATCCTGCAACTGTCGATAGATAAGATCGTGTCCTACTATATGCTAAAATTTCAGTTTAGTAAAAGTACCACGGTTTTTGCTTTTTGCTTCTCGCACGCCATTTCTACAAATGATACGATTCGACAATAACTAAGCAACTTTTTTAAGTAATTGGCACGATATGCGTGGTACATTTTTCTTTACACCGCGGGCTCTCAAGATGTTCGAATTGATTTTGATGAAAATTCTGCGTAAGATCGTTTTTTCGTAGTTTCCTTGACATTTAAGGGTAAAAAGAAGACTCTGCTAGATAAAAAAGAAATAGCATGCGAAAAACCACAAGCACCCTGGATATTTTTGAAATATACTGAAATTGAACGAATGACAATGAAATATCTGATATATTTTTCTTCGATGTTCGAAATGGCCGATTACTAATATTTTCTTTTGTTAGCTTTTTTTAAGGCACTCCGCCGCGTGACATTTAGCATCCACAATTTTTGACCTACAACGAAAAACAAACATCCTCGTCAATCCACGTTAGAATACCTAGAGAAGTACGTACGGAATTTACAAAAATATTGTTTTATTCAAAAGTTGTAGGTAGTTGAACGAAATGAATTTTCAGTGAAAAATTTCGTTATAACTGCTCATGAACTGCTGCGATCGTGGAATTATCCATGACTAAACCTCACTACCTCCCGGTGCCGGTTGCCAAAGATTACTACTCTATGTTCGTCACAAAAGAAATGGCGCTTATTTTAACATGTCAGGTCATTTTGAGCCACCCTTTATATATTTTCAACAAATTGGCCAAATTACTCAAATTAAACTCGATACAATCGTTGACGAGAATTGCATTAACAATTTTTTACATAAATTACATCGCTAATGAGTTTCGAATGACCCTATTCACCTGAAAACACACACACGCACACCCACACGTATATATATATATATATATACAATGTTTTGGAGATATACTGGTATATATATGATAGAGGTTTTGGTGTACGCGCATCCCTTTCCCGTGTTTGATATATGAGACATCCTCCCGTTGTTAGGTGTACGTATCCGTCACGGATTCGCTCACGTGTTACCATAATGGCCGGTACCGAAACCCCGGGTTTTCCTGCAGCCACATGAAACCATGAGACCCATGCTTCGATAGAGGATAGTTCCGGCGAAAGGTACACCACACACACACGCACACACACGCACACACACACACATTCATACACACACACACACACACACACACACACACACACACACACACACACACACACACACACATATATATATATATATATATATATATGCTTTCAAGTCAAACTACTACTGCGATATATGTGTGTGTGTGTGTGTATATATATAAATGAGTGTGTGTTCATTTATACACGTAGGGAGATCGATGTATCGTTCTCGAATGGATCTTCGCCCGCGCCCCTCTCTGGGCAATGAATAATTAATGATTTATCGATAACTATATACGGGGTGGCATGTACTCGCAGGAGTCAGAGTGGATAGTAAATATATATATATGTGTGTATGTATGTATGTATGTATGTATGTATGTATGTATGTATGTATGTATGTATGTATGTATATATGTATATATACCCGATTGGGTGAGGGTGTTTTTTTCATCGTAAACGTCGCGATAACGGTCCGATCGTAGATCGATAGCGGAGCTGATCTCGCAAGCGCGCAGCAAGCTATAGTAAAGCGTTTAACTAATCGCAAGCACGGGAACCTGCATGGCATTATGATAATGCAATTAATCGGGATTATTTGGTCGAAAAAAATAATAGCGACGTGACACATCGTTGAAATGTTTATGAACAGATTTTAATAAACATTCTTCGATGGCGAATATCAACGTTCGCGTGACAGTGGTTTTTAACGGGGTGGTTCTTTTTTTGTGGGACAGATTTAGGACAGACGGATAGGGTGGTCGTTTTGAGGGCGACTATTAGTATACAGCCAGGAGAGAAGGTGAATCGCGAGAATTTTTTTTTGGTGACCCGGTTGGTAGAATGAAAATTCCAATCAGTAGCGTTTGGTGTATGTGTCTTTACGTGTGTTTACAATTTTTTTTTACAATGTTTTCTAACGCAATGGTGGTGCTGAAGCTGAACGAAGCAAGATTTGTCCGCCAATTACTTAGTTGGAACGAAAACATATCGATTTTTTATAAACTGATGCATATTCGGAAAAAAAGTTGATTTCGGTGAAAAAATATCGCCGAATTTAATTTTTTTCGGGAAAAGTTTCCAACCAATCAAAAATTCCTTACGTAATTTGATGGAAAATGTTGTCGGAGTGTTCGAGAAAAAAATGTCAGCTCAAACGGTGGAGAATTGCCGCTGTAGCGTTGTTGGTCGCGAGACACTACCAGACATAGGTGAGTCGCTCCATCCAGCTTCGGAGCAGCCGTTTTGTTACGAAATCTTGTGAAAGTTTTTGTAAAGGTACTTGAAGATATATGGAACAAATGGCACCAAACGAAATTTCCATTCCATCAACTGGGCATTCGTAAAAAAATGGTCGACATTCACCTTTTTGACTCTAGATTGATAGTCTCCCTTAAGCCTTTATCGAATCGGCTGTCCTAAGTTATCGCACTGTAGAATGAAAATCAGCGCCTTCCGTTAACCCTATCAAGATCTGTTTCTAGTCTGTTCAATGCGTAGGGCAACTGGCACATTAAGGGGTCTTCTCACTTTAGACGCTTAAAAAAGGCTATTTCCATGAATCTTTTGGAAAGCTTTATATTCCAGATATTGATATAAAAGTTGTTACACTAAATCAATACACTTTCGAAATACATTTAAAAAACTTTTTAATGTATTTATGTAACCCAAACAAACTTTAAGCGCGTTTTTCTCGAAACAACGTTTTTCGACTGCTTGTTGATAAAATCTTCGAAGCTACTGAACCGATCCTTGTGAAAATTTAACCACATATCCTTTGCAGCTATAGCTATAGCGCATATCAACATTTTTTTTTAAGTTTGATACTTACTCGTTTTTGTGGCCTGAAACGGTGATAAAAACACGTTTTTTTTCGAAAAATGTCCGCCATTTTGTTATTTTTGCATATATAAAAAATCGTACGAAATGCGCTATAGCTATTAACATACTGAATCTAAAACCGTTCGATTTTTTTGTTTCGGATGATCCATCTCCGAGATTTCATCATCAGCGCAGACTTACATTTTTTAGGACATTTTTTTAACTACCATTTTCGTCTATAAATGGTTATTTAAATAAATAAAAACATTTATTAAATGTATTTCGAAATTGTATTTATTAAGTGTAACAACTTTTATATCAATATCTATAATATAAATCTATCAAAAAAATTCATGAAAATAGCCTTTTGTAGGGTTGAAAGTGAGAAGACCCCTTAAGGTATTTGTTTCGCGGAGGGCCGTATTTCGTGCGGGCACCTGCTTCCTTGAAATTGAACTGTCCCCCGCATGGGCTTCACGAAAGGCCGGGATTGATATCGATTATGGTAAATGGTGGCGAAATCTTCGTGACCGAAAAACGGGTACAAGTTGAGTCTTTAAGGGACTTTGAGTAACTTTGAAGGCGTGTGATATGAGAAGAAGAGAAATTTTTACCTCTGACTACCAGTCTTGCCGGTTCCGAGGTCAGGGCATCCTGCGTCGTAAAATCGCTCGCGGTCACCTGGCACTGCCAGAGTCCATCGTCGAACTCGAGGGTCGCCGATCTCACCCACAACGAACAATCGCCGATGTCCGGTGAGCCCACCCATTCGTACTTCTTGAGGTGCATCCCAATTGGCTGCAAAAAGCAACGAAAAAAACGCATTCACGAAAAAGACTCGAATCGGAGCCAATAAACAATTATTCATTTGTGGCGTGTTCGTGGTGCTTCGTCGAAGACGTATAGGGCGATTGTGAACTGTCGGAAAGTGCAGCAAAAAGCCTCTTGATTTGTGTGAATTAAAGAGACAATAAACGTCTTGAAGTAAATGATTTAAAGTTTGCGTCGTTGCGTCTTTGTATTTATATTTTTGGTTGGGTAATCCGAGGATAGATGGCCATAGAGGAGAGATGGCCCAACGAAATATTTCCAACTTTCACCAAGAGAGGGCAGGGTTTTGTTGTTGTCAATATGGACGCCGTAAGCAGTCTCGCGACACTGCATCGGAGTTTGCACCAAAAATAAATGAGGAAGTGAGTATTTGGCAGTTAATTTTTAAGTAGAAAAAAATGACGCTTCGTTCGTGATTAAACTGTGGACATATGTAGACATCATTTTCTATCGTATTTTGGGCTGCACCACATAGGACTTGATTATAACATAACCTCTAAAAGAGGTTGATTAAAATAGCATGGCCATCTCACCTCAACACCTATGGCCATATTAGATTGAATAGTATAGGAAAGATGGCCACCCCAGTAATCTAGATTATTTTTTTTTAAAGTACGAACAATACTTGACTGTTGTTATTATTTCGTGTTCAATTTGATTACTAATAAACATATGACTGACCAAAAATATAAATATTCGTTTCATTTGATGGACTTCGAATTAGGACGTCCCAGAGAAAATTATGGCCATCTCTTCTCGAGTAAACCTAATATAACAATCAACTTAAGAAAAACGGCAAGTTTTCTCCAAAAAGTGAATTTGTAAAGCCGTTAAGTATTGGCCTATTAAATTTTTTAATTACTCAATGACATGATTTTACAGAAGATCGAATGATCTACAAAAAGGTCTTATGACATTTTGTGACAAGTCTCTTCCGCCGGAAAAGTAAAAGGTCTCGAAATTTACTAGAAACTCAACTTTGACCATGAATAACTGTTCAAAGAGTAGATTTATTATAATACGATCAGAGATCTTTTGTATAGAGTGAGTCATCGAAAAAAAAATACATGGTTCCATTTGAAAAAGTGGAGTTGACCTTGGCGTAGATTCAACGCCTCCACCGATAAAAAATAGGGTGGTCCAGTACGACGGCCTTCTCGAACAATGAAACTTTTGTCTGAAACATTTTTGGATTTCATCAATAGTTTGAGTGCTATTGCTCTGTAACCCTTTATGTGCCTCACCCTGTAAATACTGATAGGAAAATATTCATTTTGAGACATTTGACTTCGAAGCATCCTCATACTACTTTATTCTCCCGTACTCAACTCTATGTAAATCCCAATGTTTTCAACATCCCATTTACGTAAAACCGAATGTACTTATAAACTGTAAGGACCACTCCGTCACCAAATCGGTCAGATTTGCTGATAGCCAATACTATGTAGATACAACGGAATTGAAATATACCATACTTTCCCTGTACATGTGTATGTACAGTGAATCGGGAATTGGTAGACACGTATGCACGAAGTTTGGGACGCTGGAAAATCCGTCATTTTCAGGGAACGAGTGCGATCCTAGCCGGCTCGAGAGTACACATCGCACCGAAAATCCCAGTCAGCCCCGGAGGTAGGTTATAACCGAATGGGGTTGGGAAAAGTCTCCCGGCGCGTTGTACGCCTGGAATTTCATTCGAGACCGTACGTCGAGAGTGCATACGGTACAGTGGCCCGAGGGCTCCCTCTCACTCGCGCGCGGAGCGCTTGTGTATACATTCCGGCAAATATAACAAACATACGAGGCCATAGGTACAGCATGTACCTATCCTCTCGTACAACGCTATCAACACTTCGAACGCGCAAAACCTCCGATACAAAACAAGTTTCGACGCTTAAGGGGGGCGATACCTTCGGGCGAGGAAAAATTGCTGATTTTTGTGATTCTTCCAAAGGACAGAGTTCTCCACCATTTTACGGACATAAGGTATGTTTTATTGCTACTTTTGGCTTTTACATGATATTTTTGTTTCTTAATCTTTAAAAATGACTGACGCACGGCATTCTAAACGAGTTGTTGCGGATGTTGTCAGGGGGCGCGACACGTAGCGTAGCCGGGATTAAACTGAAAAAAAACTTACGAAGATTTTTCTTTTGCTAACACTCACCCCCAGAATATGAACCAAGAAAGGGCGAGAAATGTTGAAAATCGATTAAATGGTACCCTTTGAAACAAAAATATGGAATTGTTCCAAAAATGGGTACATTTTGCAATGAAAAAATACGTTTTTTCTACTTTTAGGGTTACGTGTTAAATAATAAGGTTAGAGTGTTTTTAGCTATATGTCATGCCAGTTTTTAAAATGAAGGTTACAAAACAGTGCTATAACGCCTCCAATGAAAAAAATTAATAAACAAAAAAGTACCAGGTAACAGTCAAAAATAGTAATAAAACGTATCCTAAGTTTCAGAAAAGGCGAAGAAATTTTTCCTTTAAAAAAAAATCATGAATATGAGCTATTTTTTCCTGGTCTATCACTGCAAAAATTAGGCGTGTTTGACGGTAATACAACATAAAGGCTAGCCACGCGTTGCCATGTTGATTCTACACACTTATGCATTTGGTATCACGTAATGCGTTACAATTGCACACGTAATGCGTTGAAGTTACACGTGAGTGTGCGATTTTTGCGCACTAAATTATTACACACCTTCGTAGCTGTCCCTATCAATAACAAGCTAATTCGAACACACATAATCCGTGTAAAGTCAACATAAGAAGACGCATGTTTACACACATTGGACTCACCAACACACGGACAAAAATAACACGGGAAAAGGCAACACGGTCCACGTGTGTTAGTTGCGAGTTATTAATCATATGTTTTAAAAATCACCTTACGTGAAAAATCACCTACGGCATTACGTGAAACTCATTAGTTGGTTTGACATCGATTGATTGACCAGTTAATCGAAGACCACATTTGGTCTTAACTTTTTGTTTCATTTGTAGATCCTTTTTGAGTTTGTCACGTGGAGGAATCTGAAATTAAAATCTATTTTCCAAAACCTCGAGAGCTGCATTGAATCTTTAGCGAGGTATTTTTGTTTCGAGGCCATCACTGACAAGCAAAAAGCGACTGCGTAAGTGAAGCTGTGTGGGGAACCTACCCCATGCGAAGACAAGAAAAGAATGACACCTCCCCTACATACTACAGAGTAATATATAAGGACTGTTGAGTTCAGTTCAATGAATGCATATATTTTGAAGATAAAAAGCTTTTGTTATTCAATTTATTATTCCGACGCATCCCACGTACATACGGTACTGCAAAAATAAGTGTGTTGGTTTTACACACTTTGAGTCTGTAAATGGATATAGATACTTTTTACACATTTTAACGTGTGGACGAAAATAACACACGTAAGTGTGTTGAACGCATCTATCCGTGTAATTATTACACCGTTATTTTTCACACACGTTAAAACGTGTAAAACGTGTTTACAACTATATACACATCTAAAGTGTGTAAAAACAACACATTGTTTTTGCGGTGTTAAGGTATCTCCCCCCTCGAGCGAGAAGTTGTGGAAGGCGGCAGAAGGATGAAATCGTGTTAGAGATGGAATTTCATTCGTTATTTCGGATCTGACGGAAAAAACGCATATCTCGACATGTCACAACGCCCTGAGGAACGTTAGAACGGCGGATGCTACGAACAGGTCAAAATTGCTCGAGCGCATTCCAAGACTCCCCATGGGGCGATATGAGCACTCGCAGGATTCGCGGCAGGCGAGCGATTCTTTTTTGCCATCAAACCTCGTCAAATCGACATTTAAGGCATTAGGCCACGGGTATAAAATCATGTGCGAATTTAACAATTTTTTTCGTATGAAAAAGTGATTCACTCGTAAAATTAATTACACATCTATTTAGTATGAGTATTCAGCTGTTAGAAAAAATGTATATATTTTTTCGATGTACAGAATGGCCGACTATTAAGGATGTTGAGTCCCTATGAAACATGTTAATGTTAATTGTTCAATAAATAGCTTCTTAATCGTCATGCAATTTTTACACGACCTCCTGAATACTTCATGTAAAAACATACCAAATTTTCAGAATTCTATCATCATTACTTCAACCTCCTTAAGGGTTGAAATAAAAAATGATAAGAAAATTCGGAAAATTTGGTATGTTTTTGTATGAAGTATTTAAGAGGTCGTGTTAAAATTTCACGACGATTAGGAAGCTCCTTATTAAAAAATTAACATTTTGTTAAGAACAATTTTTAAAAGAAATGAAAAAAATGTATCAATAAACTTCGTTTTGTTTCCGTTGCTTACAGTATATTGTAGATATTATCAAATTGAGAGGTCAAAAAAAAACTTATTGCAAAGTTACATCAGTTTCCATAAAACCACATTTAATTTGTGAATGTTAATTGTTCAATAACGAGCTTCCTAATTGTCGTGAAATTTTTACACGACCTCTGAAATACATCATATAAAAACATACCAAATTTTCAGAATTTTATCATCATTTGCGATTTGGGACTCAACATCCTTAATATTTTCTTTTGTTATCTTTTTTTAGGCGCTCCGCGGCGTGACATTTTGCATCCACAATTTTTGGCCTAGAACGAAAACCAAAAATTCTCGTCAATCTACATTAGAATACCTAGAGAAGTACGTACGGAATTTACAAAATATTGTTTTATTCAAAAGTTGTAGGTATTTGAACTTAAGAAATGAATTTTCATTGAAAAATTTCGTTATAACTACTCATAAAATGAAAAGTTTTCGATTAATCAGAAATCCCGTACGTACTCCTTTGCGAAATGCAATTAGGAACATAACTTTTAAATTTGAAGTAAATCGAATGGAAATTGTTGAAGTTATTTGTCACGCCAATTGGAAAAATGCTGTTTCGAAAAGTTTCGAGTAGTCGGCCATTTTGTAAATCGAAAAGAAAATTCTAACATCTTGATATTCATACTAAATAGATGTGTAATTGATTTTATGAGCGAATCACTTTTACGTACGGAAAAAAGTTGTTAAATTCGCACATGGCTTTATACCCGTTACTGTGGCCTAAGACCTTAAATAAGTTAAAAAAAACAGAGAGACGTGAAGCGCATCAAAAGTGGACTAAGCGGGGACTAATGGGCAACGAGTAATCTGTGGAAAGGCGGAAGAGAATATGCTGAGAATCATTCTCAGCAGCTTTATCATATATGCATGTGTACGGACAAACGTGCATGTTAACATCAGAGGTAATCCCCGAAAAACGCCTCTATGTGTACATATAGACACTATGAGAGTCACTAAAGAAGTAGACAGTTGGAGTTTTCATTTTTTTTAAATCGAGTTGGCTTTGAAAAAGGATAGCCGCGACCATTAAAGGGTTTGCGTGAATTGGTAATTTTTAAAACGCGCTTTTTTGCATATCTGTAAAGCCTAGGGTCTTAACTTTAATTTACAACGAACATTTCGTGAAAATTATAAAAATTCACCGAGTTATGACGATTTTTGGGAAGTTATTGTCCGCTTTCCGTTTTGCGTTCTACTTTTCAAATAAATAATACGTTTTATTAATAAATTAAAATGTCAGGTTATTTTGAGACATCCTATATATGTTTTATAAAACGGTGTAAGTATTATTCTTATACTCTCGTTTTCTATTCTATTCTTCGTTTTGCCGTGGCGACCGCTCTGCTGCGATTTATCCTTTTTTGTTCTGCGTTTTTCTCGAAACTATGCTTCATGAAATAAGCAAATTCAAAAATTGTTTCGGAATTCTCGAAGCGAATATCAGTCAAAACAAATGTGAGCAAATAAAAAATCACAAATTTCGTTGTATTCTAGCGATGCAAATTCAAACACCGTCGAAATGTAGTGCTTGACAGACCCTTCAATTCGTCCCTCTGAATATTTTTGGCATCGTTAAATAGTTACCGGAGTCTTTGAATGTCTCACAAGGAACATCCCTTAGATGTCGTCCTTCGATATTGTTGAAACTTATATACGTTATATAGCATTGAAAACTAAGCGACACGCATTTCATTTATCGGCGGAAAAACGGTTTTGAGGGGTGAAACCAGCCCTCGAAGAAAGGCACGTCAAGGGGTAATATTGCAGTTTCACTCACAAGCAGTCGACCGATCGCAATGAAACAAAAACGAAAATTTTTCTAATCCGAAGCCATGAAAAATCTACTCGATAGTTATCGCAAAAAAACAGACAATGAAGGGGTGGATAATCCCTATTCGGGGGCTGGCTTCACCCCTGAAAACTATTTTTCTGCCAATAAAAAAAAAACGCGTCGGTTAGTTTTCAATGCTTCGTAACATATATAAGTTTCAACAAAGTCGGCGGACGACACCCGAGGGATGTTTCTTGTAAGTGTCCAAGTCAAAGGAACTTAGTGAATCTCCGTGCAAATATATATGTATGTATATACGGAGATCGCGAGCGACCTTTGCAAAGGAGTAAAAACAAAAAAGCGCGCGAGATCTGTAGGTACGTCATTCATTTAAGGGATTAAAATCTTCCGGCTACCGGTATGTATATGCTCATATATATATATATATATAAACTTACACAGAGAGCTATATGAGGCCAGGAGGAGTCGGTACAGGGGTAGTTTTTTCGCTCGCAAAGCACTTCGTCCAGAGGGCCAGAACGATAGAGTGACTGCACTGTATTATATACCGTACAGATAGTGCAGTCTAGCACGATGAGTTGCCGGCTGCCTGACCGGCGTGGGTGCCCCTTTCCCCGTCCCCTCCCAACTACCCCGAGTTCACTTACTTAACTGCTAGGCCGGGCCCTTATTTCTCTCCTCGCTATTCTCCATCTTTCTTTCCCGTTCTTTTTTCCTTCTTGTGTTTCTCACAGTAACTCTCGCCACCCCTAACCTTTCGGAAGGCTTGAAAAGGGTTGTGAGGGTTGTGACCCACGGGGTATTCCCTCCACCTCTGTGGAACGTTCGTTTTCTCCGGTACGTTTCTCTTCGTGTGCTTTTCCTCAGCGAGACTCGCTGGTTCCCTCAACCCCTACGTTGTAGCTAACGTGCTCAGGCTCTCTCTCTATCTCTCTCTCTCTCTCTCTCTCTCCCTCTCTCCCTCTCTCTTTACCTGTCTCGATACCTTGCTCTCTTTCGTTTCCTGTCCTTTATTTCTGTCTGTCTGTCTGTAAGCTTCGTGCCTTCAAGAGCTAAGAGCGAGACCCTCCCCCTCGCACTCTTCCTCTTCCAGTCTCTCCTTCTCGCTCTTTCTCCGTTTCTCCCTCCGTGTGTTCTTCACTGTGCAGTGTGCAGAGGCAGCAGAGAGACCGCCGTGCTCGCGCGCGACCAGCAATCAGCGTAATGCACCCGCAAAAGCCATCCCTCCTCCCCATCGGCCCTTTAGTGCCCTTTCCCTTTGGTGCCTTTCTCTCGGCTCGCTTCCACCCCCGCCGACCCTTATTCCTCGCGCCGCGGGAGTCTTCACATGTTTCTCACTCGCTGGGCCACCTTGTGGATACAGGGTAAAACGGGGCTAGAGGGAGTCAACGTGTACGATTCGGATCTCGAATCACGAAGGCTGCTCATTCGACACGCTCGTTCGAAACGGCGCGTCGTGCAAGACAAACTTTTTTTGCACGTTTCTCGAGTATAATGTTACAACTTGCTGTGATCAAGTTGGCGAAGGCACTTTCTTGGTGTCAGCGGCGATCGTGCAACTTGGGGACTTTTTACAGCGGAATTTTATCGCGCGTGATCACTGCAGAGACAAATGTTGTAATTATACATATTATTGATTTTTCATCCATACATTTTTGTTTGCATATTTTGTGGTGGCTTCTATTCAAATTAATTTCAAAACAAAGCTGGGTTATGTTCGCCGAACGCATCAGCTGTTACTCGCGACGTTGCTGAGTCTGTGGGTGCTATTTCGTCGTTCTAACCGTTTTCAACCGGAAGTTGAAACTTTCTTGTAAGTGCTTCAACTACATGGTGAAGATTGCTTTTCTTATTTTTTTACAATATCTATTATAACTAATGTATCGATGTTCAGTTTTCCAACGGGTTTAGTTGGATACGTGAGCGGAAAAACCACGATCACCGCACTTCCGGTTGACCATCTCCACAAGACGACGTGCTTTGGTAACTCGAAGAGCTCGATTTTTCAGTTTTATTGCAAAAAACTAAGCGGTCGAAATAGCTCAAATTTTGGCAATAGGCGAAAAAATATTCGTCAAAATCATTTAAAAATTTCAAATCCGAAAGTTGGATTCGTAGTAATGATTGTACCTCTTTAAACTCGGACAGAGCATGGTATATAAAAATTTCTCTCGTATGACTGGGTAGTTTTTCATATGTTTATACATTTATTATTGACAAATTATCCAAGATTTTTTTTACTCGAAAATTAAACGTTTTTCTCGAAGGCTGGGTATTTTCGTAATTTTTCACATTTCAAAAAAGTGTACGTTATGTGTAACTGTAATTTATAAAAAAGTTTTATATAAAAATGAAACTTTCCTATGACCGGACACTTTTTCGAAACTTTGACAACTACGAAAATGGCAAGGTGTAGAAAAAAGGTAATTTTTTAAGTCTTTTATTCATTATACTAATATTTATTGTATAATTATACTAAAATCTATTGTATTATTATACTAAAATTATTATTGGACGTGAATTTATTTTACTATTGTCCTAAAATTTTCTATCGTTTGACTGGGTGGTTTTTTAAGATATGTACATTCATCATTAACAAATTATCGAAGATTTTTTTGGCTCGAAAATTGAATGTTTTTATTTCTAAAGCCTGGTATTTTCGTAATTTTTTACATTAAAAAAAAGTACGTCTTGGGTAAGTGTAATTTATACGAAAGTTTTACATAACAATGAAACTTTCCTATGACCGGACACTTTTCCGAAACTTTGTCAACTACGAGAATGGTAAGTTGTCGAAAAAGGTCATTTTTTAAGTCTTTTTATTATTATACTAATATTTATTGTATTATTATACTAAAATTTCGATACTAAATACTAAAATTATTATTGGACTTGAATTTATTTTACTATTATCCTAAAATTCATTTTATCATTATCCTAAATTATTAAAATCTGTTTTCCTATATTTCAAATTAATTTTATTATTGAATTGAAATCCGTTTATTTTTTATTCCAGATTATCGTAATTGCCAGAATCCCCTACACCGATTAGCCATGCAGCAACAGCAGCGCTTTATTTGAATAATAACTTCGGTGTCCATAAATATTGTTGAAAAAAGAACTTGACCGTACGTGCACCGCTTGCTAGTGGGTGCGCAATCCAGTGCGCGGTCAAGCGGTTACCAATCGAATTGCTGGCCAACGCTGCTTGTCACATGAGACCACTGGATTCGCCACCGGATACTTTTTTGAACATTTGAAAATTACGAAAATAGCAAGCTGTAGAAAAAAAGGTCAACTTTTAAAAATCTTTTCATTATCATACTAATATTTATTTTATTATAATACTAAAATCTATTTTATAATAAGACTAATATTACTTTTATGATTATACTAAAGTTTATTTTATGATTACACTGGATTATTTCAATTTGTTTTCTTATACTTCCCATTTATTTTATTATTAAACTAATAATGTTTTATTTTTTAATTTCAGATCACCCTAATTCCCAGAATCACCTACACCGATTGGCCACGCAGCAACATCGGCACTTTATTTACATAAAAACTTCATTGTCACCCATCCAATTGCTGGCCAACGCTGCTTGACCCGTGAGACCACCGGATCAGACCACCCCCTACGTCCACCTCTTCCTTTAATGGATAATTAATTAAGGGGTTACCCCCACTTGCGATTTTGAAAAAATCGATTTTTTTTATTGCATTTTTTTGAAGTATAAGTATCTGAGAATATGTCCTGAAAATTTCAAGTCGATCCGAACAAAATTGACCGAGATATGAGCGTTGAAAGAGAAGAATCCGTAAATTGAAGAACTGAAATTGAAACTTTAAACGCGTTTTTCTCAAAATGGCATTTCTGAAGTCGGTGACCAAGATTACTCGAACACTAATGAACCGATCTTCTTGAAATTTTGCAGGCTTATTTAATACATAAAAATGTAGTCTTTAATCGTTCGATTTTTTTTTTCGCAAAAAAATGGCCGTTTTATAGCCAAAAAACGGCCGTTTTTTTCGTTAAAATCGAACCATTAACTTTGACTGTCCGCCATTTTGTGAAAAATGAATATTTTTTAAAATCCTTCGATTAAAGACTAGTTTATACTTATATTTGACTAAATCCATGCGCATTTTTTTTTTCAGACGATCCACTTCGCCGCAATGTTGGTCACCGCAAACCGTGTATATAAAAACATTATTTCATTGACGGCCATTTGCCACTAAACAATGTAATATTTTTCAATAAAAAAATTACTGAAAGTTCTTCAAGATGTGTTCTTTAAGATGGTACATTGATCGATTAAAAAAGTTTTGTAGTTTTCTTTAAAAAAATTCATGAAAAAGGCCTTTTTTTGCGCTACAAGTGGGGGCAACGCCTTAACTAGGTAAAAGTGTATTGCTACCAGTAACTTGCCTTCCACGTTCTGAGTTCTTCCCTACTTTTACGTAATGATTTACGGCACAGCGCGAAGTAACTTCTTCATTAGGCGACACGAATTATCACGCCCTAGAGCTAAACAGGTAACTTCCGCAATGAACTGTACATGTGAATCTCCGTGGCGAGGCAACTCGTCCCGCGTAATTCGCGAACGGAGCAAAGGTACGTAATCCCCTGGTGAGGCAAAGGCGAACTAATACAATACAGCACAGTGAGCCCTATAGCAAACGAACGGCAATCACATTGAGAGCAACGAGATAGATCGGCAGAGCTTCTGACAAGCCTCCCTTCTTCCCTAACTCTCTCTCTCTCTCCTTCCCTCTATCTCTCATTGGTTACGCGGTTCCTTCTCATCCTCGTTTCTCGATCGATGCTTGCCTCCGTCGTGACGGCGTTTCTCGATTTTCCCCAATGCTGGGCTAACGTCACGACGACGTACAAAAAGTGTACAACATGTACGAATAGCTCTATATGGCGGCACTCAATAATACCTGTCCCATATTTTTGCGATACCGACATCGTATTGCCTTGGGAACAGGCAGATGATGAGATTGATCCTCGATATTATAAACGTGCACAGTGAAAAGAAATCTCGAGCATACGCTGTAACAGTCGTGCACGTCGTATACGTCTGCATGTTTTTGTCCATTCCTCCATACTCCGGACTTTTTCCATGTTTTTTCTTGCCGTGCATAGTCGTACTCCCAATGCGCTGTAACCGAAGCTGAAGTAGCGAGCTTCCGCTTTTTGCGGGTGCAATCGAATCGAAAATGAAACCACTCGGTATTTTATTTCATCGCGGACAATTGATTGGAGCAGATTGTTCGGTTTTCATTTATCTGGAAAACTTTTTTTGCAGCCTTCACCCATCCGAGTAGTGGCTCCAGCCACGGCTCCTCGACGGGGATTGCATCGTTGGAATGCAATTAATATTTTTCTGAATTCCTCACATTTCTTGTCGCAGATTTTGCACGCAAAAAATTCCCAACTACTTTGCACGATGGTTATTTAGAGACCTACAATCTAAATCAGCGAAAGAAAATTTAACTTTTGTGATTGTGTATTATTTTGTGCAATAATAAGTGGAGGGAAATGAAAATGTAAAAAAGAACTTTCGTTATATCCCAACGATGGGTACTTCAATACCATTGGCAGGGTCCGTCGCATTATCCTTGATTCCTCGTTGAAAGAGCCCAATGTCCGATTCATGTAAAAAGGCTCACCAGCCCTTGTACGATTAGCGCACTACGGAAAATGCCATTTCCCACGCGACAACCCAGCCAACGTTGCTTGACAGGGATGAGATTGAAGTTTGCATTATCGGAATCCAATGAAGCTAAATTTTACCAAATTCCTCAAATTTGCCTAAGCAGATGCTGCCTACAAAAAACCCTCAACCATTCTCTACGCGGCTCATTTAAAAATCTACAATAAAAATCTGGGAAAGAAACTTTGGTATAACAATAGGTAGAAGAAAATAAATAAAAAAACAGAATTAGAAAATAGAATAGAAAAATAAAAATAGAAAATAAAAAGAAAGAACTTTCGTTGTATCTCAACCATGGGAATTGGCGAACCGCGGAAATGCCATTTACCGCGCAATCGACGTGATTCCGTTTTCCAAGACAACATTTACCATTTGCCCCATGACCCATCGGTACCGCCGAAACGTGTCAGGGTTTCTCCGTGCTTTTTCCCTTTCCATCCGTGAGCGCAGCGAGAAATGCCTCTCTCGAGTGTTCATCGTTGGGGAAAGGTATATGGATGGGTGTACGAGGCCGGAGGGCCGAAAGGGAGCGCGTTGATAACGGGACGGAATGTTGAGGAATAGCCCGTGGAAAAGCGAGAGGTTGGCTCTCCAATGTGTGCGTATACGTGCCAACACGCCCGGCGGGCTGTTCGTGTTGCGCCGGTGGATCCCGACACCGCAAGAGAGGCAACCCAACAGCAATCACATTGAGAGCAACGAAATAGATCGCACCGCTGGTATCTGCTCATGGCTGGAGAGGGAATTTCACCGCGGTGCCTTTCCCACCCTCCAAACCCTCATCGTTTCTCGCTTTCTCGTTTTTCTACCCTATAATGCTTTACCCCAGTCCCTTCAGCTTCCATCGCCAACCCTCGCTCTCGCAATCGATCTTGTTGCGAATCGCGATTCCTAGCCATCCTCTCGCCGACTATTTCCGCGCCCTCCCGGCTTGGCGGCTCGCGGAGCTTGTGTCCGGTAAGGAGGCAAGGAGCCGGGGGTGGAGGAGCACGTAGAAGGGTGAGAAAACCGGCAGCCGAAGCAACTGAAGCTTTTATGCCGCTCCATGAAACTTCTCCGCAAAACCCGAACCGTTACGATGTACTCTTATTCTTTTTCCATTCCCACCCTCTCTCTCTCTCTGTCTCTCTTCTCTACTCCTACCCCTAGAATACACCCCTCTTTGTTTGGGGCAAAAAATCTATGTCTTATTCATGACGACGATGAAGTTGCGGGGTTTATTCTGGAATTCACCGCCTACTGGAATGCCTCGACCCCTCGGGATCCTTAGCAGTCGAAGGTACGAAGGCATTATGAAATCAAAAGACGCCACGGCAACAACAAAGGAGACCAAGAAACAAAATACCCCGTGACACAATAAAAAGATCTCCCAGAGATCTTTACGACCCGCGACAAATTTCTCTCCATTCGGCAAACCTTCCCAAGAACACGGAATAATTTTTTTCTTCCGAAATGTCACCACCGAAAAATCCGTTCAACATCACTCCTTGATATTACCGCGGCAGTGAGGTGCGGGAAATAATTTCTTCCGGATAGAATTGAAACTCGGCTTTTCTTCGTTACTTTGCACCGCGAAAGTCGAAGGAACAACGAGAGAGTCCAGGAAAGGTGAGAGAGGAGGAGGGAAAATGGAAAATGCCCCCTCGCGATCCATCATCTTACCGAGAGGCTCGTGCGGCACGTTGACAAGACAGCGCCAGAGCGACCTATATGTACATTCAGACACACACATGCATAGCAAGTGTAAAATGATCCACCGGTTATTTACATCTTTCATAAATATTCACTCGGCGCGAGGATGAAAAGCATATAGCTCATCTAGCGTGTGTAATGAGAAACCGTGGAGAGCATAAATCTTTCGGATACGCTCGCGGTGTGCGAGGGAGTTACCCGTCTTCTTCTTCTATATCTGCTTACCCTCTTTACCGTATAGATATTTCCGTTGATACCCCTGAATCACTATCTCTCTCTGCCTCTTTTACTGCTTACCCTCTTCAACGTACAGATATTACAGTTCATTTCTGCGAATCTCTCTCTCTCTCTCTCTCTCTCTCTCTCTCGCATTTTGTATTAAGACTAAGTTTAATAACAAAATCGTTTTGTATTCGATGATCACGTATTATAATGAAATTGTGTTCTTTACTATCGCATTCCAAGGTAATTAGTTTTATTAAGATTGTTTAACATTAATATTGTTACTGGATACTGTTAACAATAACAGCTTATAGTTGTAAGTAAAATATGAAAGTAAGAAATAGTTTAAGTAAAATTGTATCACCATTTGCCTCAAGGCTTTGCCAAGGCATAGTTAATAAATAATCAATCAATCTCTAATTTGTGGGTTTTCATAAAATATTGTTCTGGCATAGTTGCATTATACAGTACCGTTCTGTACCTCCATATGCGTGCGTAACCATTTTCTAATGCGAGTTTACAATTGTCACTGCGAACAATCACTCACGTTAAGCTTTCATTATTTTTATCTCTGATACCATTTAATATTATTATTATTACCGTTCTTTATTATTACTATCATTTCTACTTATATCATAATTCGTATACTATAACACTATCTATATCATTTGTATTTCTGACACCATTTACTATTATTATCATTGCCATTGTTTATTATTACTATCATTTCTATCTATATCATAACTCTTATTATTACTTTTTTCACTACTGTTTTAATCATGTTATATCATTATAATTATTATCTGATTACTACTATATTGTTTATCATATTGCGTTCTACTATAGTTTACTATTATATTGTTTTCATCAGGTTATATCATTGTTAATTATTATTACATTACTGTTATATTATTGTACTTTTACTCTATTGCCTCAAGGTACAACCAAGGCATAATAAACTAATCAATCAATCAATCAATCTCTCTCTCTCTCCCTCTCTCTCTGTTACTTCCACTCTCTCTTACCTTCTCTTTCTAGTATGCTTTTCTATTCTTCTTTAGCTAATTTGCATAGTCACTTTACTATACCTTACTTCACTTCACTTTAGTTATTTTAACTTATTTTATATAAATTTTACTTTTCATCCTTTAGCAAAAATTAATATTCAACCGCAATGTGCTTTAACTCTTTGACACGGTACTCTTAGGGAACCTTGTTTCTAGAGTACCTACGAAATAAGCGTTTCTCTATGTTCTCTCTCTCTCTCCCTCTCTTTCACCCTCTACCCCTCTTTCTCTCTCTTAGACAAGCTATCATTACTATCGTTATCTTCACCGTAACTTTTATTATTGCGTTACTATAACTATTTTACTACATTTATTGTTTTTTGTAACTATTTCCATTGAGACTGTGCACTATAACTTGCTAGGGCATAAATAAATCAAATCAAAACAAATCTCTTCCTCTCTCTCTTTCTCTTTCTTTCCTTACCCTCTTTGCTGTACAGATATTACTGTTGATTTCCGTGGATCTCTCTCCTCTCTCTCACCCTCTCTTTCTCTTTCTCTCTCTCTTTCTCCCTCCGTCTTCTTTTCTCGTTCTCTCCCTCTCCCCCTCTCTATCTCTCTCCCTCTCGTTCCCTCTCTCCCTCTCTCGCGCTTCTACTTCCCCCGGGCAATATTTCGGTTCCGCGCCGAAAAATTTCGCTCCCCCTGTACCCTACCTCGGTACTGTGGATATATATTTCGCGTGATATCGAGACGGGAAAAATAAGGGACGAAGCGCGCGGCGGACGCGAAAAAAGAATCCTCTCGAGGCACTCGGGGAAGATGGTAAATAACGCGGGTAAACATATTAATATAAAACAACCATGATATATAACGGGATCCGAAAAAATTGTTGCCAGTGGCGCGGTTGTGCGAGAGGTCTTCGAGAGCCCTGCTGGTGGCGTAACCAACCGCGTAGCAATGCGTTCCTTTCTTTTTAGAGGATTTTTTTATCCCCCCAGCGCTGTGGTGAGTTTACTTAACAAATACACACACGCACACATACATGCATACACACACACAAACACGCGCGCGCACGCATATATATATATATATATATATATATATATATATATATATATATATATATATATATATATATATATATATATAGGTATTGAGGACATTTTTTAAGGGGTTACCCCCACTTGCGATTTTGAAAAAATCGATTTTTTTATTGCATTTTTTTGAAGTATAAGGATCTGAGAATATGTCCTGAACATTTCAAGTCGATCCGAACAAAATTGACTGAGATATGAGCGTTGAAAGAGAAGAATCCGTGAATTGAAGAACTGAAATTGAAACTTTAAACGCGTTTTTCTCAAAATGGCATTTCTGAAGTCGGTGACCAAGATTACTCGAACACTAATGAACCGATCTTCTTGAAATTTTGCAGGCTTATTTAATACATAAAAATGTAGTCTTTAATCGTTCGATTTTTTTTTTCGAAAAAACTGGCCGTTTTATAGCCAAAAAACGGCCGTTTTTTTTCGTTAAAATCGAACCACTAACTTTGACTCTTCGCCATTTTGTGAAAAATGAATATTTTTTAAAATCCTTCGATTAAAGACTAGTTTATACTTATATTTGACTAAATCCATCCGCATTTTTTTTTCAGATGATCCACTTCGCCGCAATGTTGGTCACCGCAAACCGTGTATATAAAAACATTATTTCATTGACGGCCATTTGCCACTAAACAATGTAATATTTTTCAATAAAAAAAATTACTGAAAGTTCTTCAAAATGTGTTCTTTAAGATGGTATATTAATCGATTAAAAAAGTGTTGTAGTTTTCTTTAAAAAAAATCATGAAAAAGGCCTTTTTTCGCGCTACAAGTGGGGGTAACGCGTTAAAGCCGTTATATGGGTGGGCTGTTGGTTATTAGCACACCTGGCTTGTTTTGAGTACGGTCGTTAAATTTTTTGCAAACGCAACGTCGGTTTTCGGGACAGGGCGTTCCTCGGAACGATCTTTATTTAGAGATGCTTACATTGATTTCGAGGAGACTTTGGAGACATCGGGGTTTACAAAATGTTGAGTATGGAGATGACAGGCTACCGTAAGGCCGGTCCTTGAAATCGAATTTCTTCAGGATCCCCTCGTAATCTCCCGCTATTTACAAAGAGAGCCGAAAACTGACGCCTAAAAGGAAAGTGCACCTGCCTCGTATCAATACCTATCTGAATCACCCTATGTATGCTCTACGATCTCTTTTAGTTTTCGCGAAAAAAGCATTCTTGTATTTTCCTCTTTCACACATGCACTCTCCTCGCAAATTTGTTTACTCGTGTTATCCTTCAGCAGTGCACTGTCGAGCAATAAATAAATGACAAACTGAACACTAGCCTAAATGAGTGGAATTTGCATCGAAAGTTTGAAAAATAGGTTTGAGAGGATCCGTCATTAAAGCTAGGATAGAAAAATAATCATCTGATCTGATCTATCTCATTGCCAGAAGATATATTTCGGGTTAGTTATTAAAGCGCTAGGGCAGTGATGCTTGATCGCGAAGAATCCAAGACGCGTACTCGGAACTAACTTACAAGGGCACGGAATAATACTCAGGGTACAGAGTGCCAACACTGGAAAAAATGATTGGGGTAGAATATCCATACGTCGAATTTCTATAACCGAATATCCATAATTCGAAAATCCATAAGTGAATATCTATAAGTGAATATCCATGAGTCGAATATCCATAAGTCAAACATCTATAAATACGAATATCCATAAGTGAGTATAGAGTAGAAATGAGTGCCAGAAATAGCGGGAGGTAGAGGAAAAGTGAGTATAGACGGTGAGTATAGAGTAAAAATGAGCGTCAAAAACAAACCCAAACTAACTCATTTCTACTCTATACTCATTTATGGATATTCGGCTTATAGATATTCGACTTATGGATATTCGACTTGTGGCTTTTCGTACTTATGGATATTCGACTTATGGATATTCGTATTTATATATATTCGTACTTATGGATATTCGACTTATGGATATTCACTTGTGGATATTTGTCGACAGTGCAAAAGCTAGGCGTGTTTGACGTGTGTTCAAAGTATATAGAAGTAGCACAGCATAATGCTAGACACGCGTTGCCATGTTGATTCTACGCACTTATGCATTTGGTAACACGTAATGCGTCAAAATTGCACCGGCGAGTTCGAAATTTTTACATATTAAATTATTACACGCCTTCGTAGCTGTCCTCATCAATAACACGCTTATTTGAATATACATAAAGCGTGTAGAATCGACATAGAAGACGCATATTTACACATATTAGACTAAACAAGACACGTTGACAAGAAAACAGTGACACCTCCCATACGTATTACAGAGTAATATATAAGGACTGTTGAGTTCAGTTCAGTGAATGCATATATTTTGACGATAAAAAGCTTTTGTTGTTCAATTTATTATACCGGCGCATCCCATGTAGGGGAGACCGGGGCAAAATGGTATAGCGGGGCATAATGGGACCGGGGCAAAATGGGACCGGGGCAAAACGGGTTTGGGGCAAAATGGAATAGTGAAAATCAACACTACTGGAAAATACGTCATTGGGGCAAAACGGGACTGGGGCAAAATGGGACAGGAAAAATCGGAGATTGATCAATCGTAGTAATTTAACATTAAAGAAGACGACAATTTTTATTTGTTAACTCAATCGCTTAAACAATTATTATTATTTTTGAATTTACAACAACAGTTCGTGCTCGGCTCGTCAGGATTCGTTGAATCCAATAAATTTAAGTACTTCGACATTCAAAAAAATACTAATTTTTCATTTGTTATTAAAGTTTGTTAAGCAATTACTTTTGATTCTGCGGTCAGAACTGTACCAAACTTGACGTAAATTGTTATATGAGCCTTCTTATTCGATTGGTACAATTTCTTTGTCGTTATTAATTATTTAAATAATCAAGTAATTTTTATAATCTGACGCGTGCAATTTTTTGTTTTTTTTTTTGTTTTGATCTTTCTTTGTTTTTTTTTAAATTTATTTTCTGCCAACTGCACGTTACTGATACTGATTTTCAAGCCATTGATGAAAATCTAACTCTTGTCAATTTTTACGTAAATTGTTTTATGAAACTAGGACCGCCGCTGCCCATGAAATCGACGGATATGTGTCGACAAATATATCGGTCAGTCCGTATTATCTGCGTATATGTGGACTGAAACGAACCACAAGCACCATTTAGATTAGATTATGTTTCAACAGCTCTTTCATAGAGCCGAAGCATGAATTTTCCTGTCATCCCATTTTGCCCCAAATTCAGCGGGCTGCAACACTTCATTTTTGTGTGTCCCATTTTGCCCCAATTTTATATTCTGCTCCTCTCTGTCCCATTTTGCCCCGATCCCATTATGCCCCAGTGCCGTTTTGCCCCGGTACCGTTTTGCCCCGCTATACCATTTTGCCCCGGTCTCCCCTATATACAGTACTGCAAAAATAAGTGTGTTGTTTTTACACACTTTGAGTGTGTAAATGGATGTAGACACTTTTTACACGTTTGTACGTGTGGAAGAAATTAACACACCTAAGTGCGTTGAACGCTTTTATCCGTGTTATTTTTACACCGTTATTTTTCACACACGTTAAAACGTGTAAAAAGCGTCTACAACAATTGACACGCGTAAAGTGTGTAAAAACAACGCATTTGTTTTTGCAGTGAAGGCTTCTGTCGAGCTCCGCTGAGTTCTAGGATTCGCTGGAAACTGTCCAATTTGGTTGCGACTCGATAGTGGGTTGCGTCTTGATTGTGGTACAAGTCAGCAGTTTTAATTGTTACCGAGCATCAAATTTCGGAATCGGTATAGGATTGAGGCGCCGAGGCATGTCCCGTGTACTCGTTGAGAGTCATTCGCGTCCTAAGTGGCTAGACTCAGCAGTAAAGAAATCGAAGTTGAAACTGCCAGAGTGGATTTTGTTTCCGCAACGAGGATTTCGTATATTCGAAGGAATGTATGGTTTCGAAATGTAAAGTTCGAACGAGTTCACTCCGAAGTGAAGAGAACAAATTTGTATAACATATATCAAATGGAAAAGAATAGGAACCAAGATACGGATATAACACAGCCTTTGGATTTTCCTCGATAGTCTTTGCGGCATGTGTAAGCTCGTTTCTTTGCCCCGAGTTGTAAATAAAGCTAAAAGCTCTCCCCCCTCTCCCTTTCCCTCTCTTGCTTTCTGTACCTTGCTCTTCGTCCTGTCGTCCACAATTCTCACCCTCTACCCTTGTCTTCCTCGCGCTCGTGACGGAGGCAAGTAGGTAACAAGGAATAAAAAACGAACCCCCTTTCGTCCTCACACGTGTCTTCATATGAAATATTTTTCCGACGCAATTTACATCGCTATTTTTACGTGATCTTACAGGCTCTTGCGAACATGCCTCGCTGCTCTCCAGGCGTCCCACTTTCCCTAATCCAGATGTCGTTAAACCGGATTTTCTACGCACATTAATATGGAAATTAATTCGCGCTTGATGGCACGCGGATCCGGTTGGCGCTGCGCAAACGCGCGTGTGCAACACGCGAGAGAGTCCACCGCGCACATAATCCACCCCCTTTTTAAATCCCTCTCGTGCTTGCAGCTTCACTCCCGCCCTTGCCCGCCGCCCGGCCTTCGTTCTCGTGCACCGAGTCCGACGCACGTTCATCCCAGTCATCTCTATGACCCTCCGGCCTCATCCCCATCAACCCTCTTGCAACATATTTAGCTCGCCCTCAAGTGCCCCACGGCACAATACAGTTTCCAAACGGGAGGTCATTTCGCCGTGGATGTATATCTCTATGTGTGTATAGTCGACGCTCTTGCACACGTCACAGTTGGCGACAAATTTGGAAAACAACGCAATTGAGCGCACGGTGCGTAAGAGGCCCCTGGGTGAATAAATATGTGTATTCGTACGACTGTGTAGGTGAATTTGCGCATAGGTATGTGCATATTCGTGGTGGATAGTCCAATTGACATATTTCGATTGCTGTCAACCGGAAAGGTATATGGCTACTTGGGTTTGAGCCCTCGAAGGGACATTTGCGCCCTTTTAGTCGGAAGCTTCAAAGGTGCATGGGTGTGGAGGCGTATATTATGTCGTATGTCCAAAGAAACCCAAATAGGCCCAAGGAAATTTTCGTGGTGCTCGTCATCATCACTATGGTGAAAAAGACCCCAAGCTCTGTCGGGTTCTCTGCCTCCCTCGTTTTTCGGCTTTTCTACCAATATTACTTATTCCTTATTCAGCCTGTATTATTAGTACTAATGTGTAAGAAAAAATAACATCTTACGCTTCTACCATCATCTATAACGTTTTATTCGATTGCCATCCAACTTAATCATTTTGTACTATAGGGTTTTTCTGTAGGGTCTGTGGCGTCCACGTTGTTTTGGTGTCGTTTGTCTAAGCTATTGTTTATTATTCAGTCACTGATGCCAAATCACCATGGAAAGTTACACGGTTGAACAGCACGTCCAAATTATAAAACTGTATGATCAAAATGAGGGTTCGTTGGTGCAAACGTTGCACGGTTTGCGCCCATTTTAGCGACGAGGCTCGTTTTTGGATGAATGATTATGTTAACAAGCAAAATTGCCGTATATGGGACGACGCCAATCCACACGATTTTGGGCCGGCGGCGTCATTGGTCCGTACTTTTTTGAAAATGACGCTGGTGATCCAAACTTGGTAGAAGTTTGGCATTACCATGGTGAAACTTTACATTTTTCTGCTAATCGATTCTGGCGTTTTCTGTCTGATGGAATCTCTCAACTTGTCCAGTTGATGGCCGTACACTTCTGAATTATTTGTGGAATTGTCTGGTAGGAAAAGAAACTACAAGAAATTCCACAAAACCAGTTTTGGCATTCTGTCAACGCATCTTCACCATACACGTCACGTTTTTATTTTTTCTTGCTTGAACAGTATTCTTACATTTTCGGCAAGAAAAAAAGCACAATACGCCGAGAATCCTGCTTTTGATGTTTCATACTTGATAGGGCTTCAAAAAACAACTGCATAAAATCAAACAATTACAAATAATAATAAGTCTTGAAATGACTGCTGTCGAAATATATCTAATGAGAATACGGTTGAGAATGAAGTTGGCTGATTAAAAATTCAAGCCACTGTTGGGACAAAAACGTAATTACTTTCCGAACAATCCAAAATTGGCGATTTTCTTTTTGTATGCATAGGTAATCCGCGTTTTAGGTTTCCATTTGCGTTTTTGATTGTATATTTCTTTTGTTCATATGGCGTAATCTTTTTTGTTTTCGCAGCGAGTCTCTTTTTATCTGTTTGTATTTTTTTCATATGGAGACGCCTTTTTTGTTTTTGTGACGGGTCTCTTTTTATTTGTTTGTATTTTTTCTTTATATTGCACGAATAATGAGGATTCTGTGTCAGAGGACGTTTTGGTCCTAAAGCACTAACAAACAATCTTGCTCTCTCTCTCTCTCTCTCTCTCTCTCTCTCTATCTCTCTCTCTCTCTCAACAGTATTATTTCTTTCCATTTCTTTCTACCACCATCTCGCTCTTTCCCTCCTCCTGTCAGCCATTTCGTGATCTCGCGACTGTCATTGTAGTGGTCGGTAATCGAATACTAAAATTGCGCAGGTTATGCCGAAATGCATGTTCAGCGAAAATATTTACTTCGTTATGTCAGCGGCACGGGCGTGCAAAGCCTGCGCATGAACCTCGAGGGCTTTTGAATTAAACAGTGTCGAAACAGCCATGCCCGTGGCACATAACTGCATAATTTTGGGCAGATTGGAGAGCGTGAAATTATACTATCTCCGAAGTACACGAGTTTAGGCCAATTTTCATAAACGACTTTCAACAATCAATGTCGATTTTCGTTTGAGTGCACGTTGGTGGAAATGGTCTGTTTTAATCAAAGAATACTTTGTCCGAATCTTGGCCCACTGGAGTTCGTCTCACTCGTAATGAAATTGTATACTTCATTTGATAACATTTTTCAATCGATAAAAATCGATTTTGAAAAATTAAATCTTATCTTTGACACTCATGAACTATAATTTGAGCTAAATAGAGTTTTTGATTTACAGCAATGAAAGTTTATATTCAACTTGAACATATATTTTAATTTTACCAACGAAGGATTTTGTTTTCAATGTCGATTCGAACGAAAAATGTACACTCTAATTTTGTTGAAGTCTGATTACTTGATTCATCTCGTCAACAAACATTTGACGAAGTGAATCAAATGATTTCGATGTTCGTAAACAAAATTCCGGTCGCCGTCATCCTAAAACGGCGGATCCGAAATGGTCACTCAAAATGCGAACTGAGAACCCAAAGGTAATTTTTGAAAATTGGAAAAGTGTCGAGGTTTTTTGTAATACGATTGCCAATTTTCGTCTACTAAACATTCATTAAAATCCGAGGAATCATTTAGTAGATATAAAACTACATCACCAAATCATTGCCCGGTCCTGGATTAATGATGTCTCTGAAATGTACAGCCAATTAAAAGTTTATTTGCAAAGGCCCAGGTATGCTTCAATCGTAATCATAAATTGCCATTGAACTTGATATTGTCATTTCAAGTCCGACAAATATTTATTGGAAATTCCAAGTCTACTAAATATTTCAGTAGGAATAAAGGAAATCGTGCATTCAGTTGTTGCGCACAAATAATTTCGGTGCGGAACCGATTTTGCCCCTAAAATAAAGGATATTTGAATTGGGCCCGCGGAAAAATTCGAGGAGACATGCTGTTCATCATACATGATATAAAGATCCAATGCGATGACCCATTGGATCTTTATAGTAAAGCGTCACGATCTTACACTGGATTCTCATCGGGATTCCCATTGGAATCCAATGGGAATCCTAGAGATTCCCACATTATCAAACCGAATCCGATACGATTCTTGATGGGTCCGCCCTAACCTGTTCAGACCGTGCCATACCTACGCTATTTTTAAAGATTAATAAAAAAAATACCACGTACCAGCCAAAAGTCGTCATAAGATATACCCTAACAATTTTTTAAGGGTTTTTACGGGTTGAAGCGCACCCTCGAAAGTAGGGTCGATTTTCGTGTTTCGTCGATAACGTTTCAACGGTACTAGATATGAAAAAAATTCAGATTACAACAATGTTTATTTTTCCGTGTACTTTGGAGATGAGATCTGGAGAATTGGAGATGAGAACGATAATGTTATCGACGAACAACGATAAACACCCCTATTTTCGAGGGTGCGTTTCACCCCTTAAAAATCGGGTTCCGTAGATATAAAGAAATACGTATCGCCTAATTTTACCCATTCTACAAGCATGCCAAATCTCGTCAAAATCCGAGAGATCGATCTTGCAACTTTTCCTTGTAAGACTTAAAAATGGTGAAGAAATCTTTCTTTTTCAGAAAAACAATCAGCAATGTTTTCCTCGCCTAGAGGTATCTTCCTCCATAAAGAGCGTAAATCTTATCAATCGCTTGGAATCACATGACTAAAATCCAAACACGTATACACTCAAAAAGCGTGCAGGTTACGTGAAGACTTCCTATGGGCGATGGGTGATCCAATGGGTGATCCAAAACCCCTACAGAGATGTGGGTTTTGGATCACGATATTTTTTGGGAGAATCAACAAATTCCGGTAGAGAATTTCAGGTAGTAAATTCTCAAACGACGTCAATCGGAAAATAACGAAGCATCCACTTGGATTCCAATGTGGACTATCCGCGTGTAGCGTCGCTATCAAATCCTTATAGGGATGTGGTAGGACCTTGGGACTCCCCGACGAATTTCTGCACGGGATTGGGCGAGAAGACAATACAAATTTACCGACGAGGATGCATCGCAACTCAAACGTTACTCGGACGGAAAAAAGCTGAAGTCCCGGTGCATCATAAATGTTACTTATTGCCTCGTGTTTACATGTATACACGCAAAGTGTGGGGGCAGAGGCCTAGGCGAATCTTCTCCGGTTGGAAGCCGCAGCAAAGTCCCCGAGTCCCCGTCGCCTTGCTACAGATTCTATTAAGTTCCGCGAGACGTCGAGCGCAACTCGGGCGAGCATCAGCAGCTAAAATTGCTTCGCAAACTTTTTCCCGTCCCTCGACTCCCTGTGTAATTCAAAAGAAATCTCTGCAATGCAAATATACACGCCCGGTGTACTCGCGCGGTTTCGCATGCGGGAACTTTTCGTTCTCTCCCCTTTCGTTTTTCTTTTTCGTGCTTTTTTTACACAGAGCAACTTTGAGGCTCGCGGTTTGTTATACGAAGAGAGATTTCATAGAACCTGTGCGTTCTTTGCTGATGGGTCAATCACCGCTGACTTTGCATACTGCAAGCATTGCAAGAAAACGCATCGTCTTTCGAGCATGGAAGATGTGTGATTTTTCATTGAAAGACTTCATTTGCGGAGAGTGTGGGTGCGGACACGTCGGGGATTTTTTGGGGTTGAAGAATTTATGTTAGACCCTGGTGCAGGGTGGACTTGCCTAAATTGTATCTCCCAAGCGTTTTCATTGTTCTCCGAAAAACGATTGGTGCTATTGGCTGATGTATTTAGTTCTCTTGTATAACGAACTCAAATGATCGAACCGTTGATGCGTGCACATTGAATGTTCGTTTAAAAGATATGCGTAAGGTACGATTTAGGCTGATTGTTCCTTAATCGTGCTAGGTTCGTACTAAATTGTACTTTCAACAACAACAAAAAAGTTGACAGGTTTAAAATGGTGCAGACTTGTTACATACGTAATTTATGGCTTGCGCGTTGACTTCGGTCGCGTGTTGCACTACTCGTGCAGAAATTGTCGTACAGATCCAATTGGATTCCCATACTTGTCAAGACTACCTGACAAAGATCATCGCTTTGGATCCCTATACTGAAACGTCACTACAATACTACATTGGAATCCAATGTACGAATCCAATTTGATGTCTAAAGGAATCCCACATATTATTGAATAGAATCCAATACGTGCAGAAATCATCGTAGAGATTCAATTGGATTCCCATACTTATCCACACTTCCTGATAAAGATCATCGCGTTGGATCCCTATACTGAAACGTCACTACATTACTACATTGGAATCCAATGTACGAATCCAATTTGACGTCTAAAGGATTCTCACATTACTGAACAGAATCCGATACAATTCTTGGTGGATCCCATCGCATTCTGGACGTTTAGTTTGCTAAACAAAATACGTAGATCTACAAAAATGAGTGGATCTTAAAAAGGTATAAATCTTACCTTGAAAAAGTATAAATCGCTTAAAAAAAGGATGCGTCATTGGATCTAAATCAAAGGATCATTGGATCTATTGGATCTAAATCTATGTTGGATCATTAAAGGGTCAATGGGTCATTGTCTTTAGGGTCACTAAATCAAAGGATCATTAGATCATTGGATCTAAATCAAAGGGATTTAAATCAAAGTATCTCACCCATTGATTTAAATCATCGGGGACTAGTTTAGAACTTAATTGGATCCCAGTGAAGACTTCTTATGTGTGGTGTCTCCAACAAATCGCTATAGAGATATGGGTGCATCTGAGGACTCCCTAACAAATTTATGCACGGGCTCACGATATAATATTTTTCTTTAGGAGCCCCAACAAACGCCGCTTGAGCATTTGATATGAAAATTTCCAAACGATGTCAACCGAGAAATGGGACGGAATCCACCTTGATTCCAATGTGTACCCCTGACGAAGACTCCCCGGGATGTTTCTGCAGGGGGAAGATCGTTAAAAAAATAAAATTAAGTCTACCAGAAATAACCCTACAGTTATTCTTGAATCGTCATCGGTAGGATTAGGGAACAATTCCTGCATAGTATCCAGAGTATACCTTTTTCAGAATTGCTAAACTAGTTCATTTTTACCTAGCTGCACAAATCAACATTCTAATATTTGTATACGCTATTGATGTATTAGATTGGCAAATAAGTTCGTTCGGTTTCAGTCTTTCATTTCACTCTAAAAAGTCGAACGACCTTATTTGCCAACCCCATACTTACACAAAATGCGGTCTACCAAAAATAACCGTACAATTATCCTTGAGTCAAACGGGCACGATTTAGGCCAACCCTACCACTACGAGTTACACGCAACATCCAAACGCAAAGTATCGTGACACCGAACGACGACGCAGTTCTCGTGGTTATCAAAATGTATGCCACCCTTCAAAATGGACAACCAACTTCTCGTGCTTATCACTCGAGATTACAATTGCGCAACACTGAATGCAATCGAATCTCACCAACGTCACCAAAATACCAGTAAAGACTCATCAAATATTTCCTTATGGACTACGTTACGAAGAAACAGCAGCGACTTTTAATAATTCTCGCTACCCAACATGTGGTTCTGTAGTATCATTTGCACCAGCGATGCTGTACGGCGTGCGATCTGCAAAAATATGATCGTGGTTCTATTTAGACGCGGGCACGGTTTGGTGAAGACTACCCTAAGAGCCTACAACCGAATTCAGCCTTGAAGGAAGGTGAGCAAAAGCCATTTTTTCTGTACCTCATGCATGAATCAAGCACCAGGGGCTTGTTTTTGCTTCCCTCAAGCATTCATGGTATAACGCGGCTGGCAAGTTTCCTCTTGTGTTTCCTTGGGCGCGGTGTTGCGGCGTGCTTGAATTATCAGGTGAAACGAGGCTCGCCGCGCACCGAGGGCTTTCGAGCTCTTCCAACGATGCCTTTTGGCATGTCGGTTCAAGTCTCCATTCCCGCACGCTCTGGTTATGAACGTAGCTGGCTTTCTACGTTGTCGCGTTGCGCGGAGAAAAAAATTTCTCGTGGGTAAAGCAAAGAGTCAGCCAGCAAAATCTCTCTCTCTCTCTCTGTCTCTTTCTAGTAAACGACTTATGCGGCACGGTGGACCGGCTCCCACGAGGGTGGAGTATACACCCCTTGGTTGCGCTTATTCGAGCGCCCTCTCGTCCCTTTTGGTACCTCAATTTCCTCCGAGAGTACGCGCCCCGCCGCAGAGCTCCCTGAGTACTCAGGGTTACGCGTGACGACGAGGAGTGACAGTACACCGGACGGCGGTGGGGGGTAAAAGCAATGCGTAGGATGAGAAAGAAGCAGAGACCAAAAGAGAAGGGTAGTGCTCGAGGGAGACTCAAAGCGTCGAAAAAGCGCGACCTTGTGTCTCGCAGGGCGGCATTCACATTGAGAATGCCACGCGAAAAGCTCAAGAAAGTTGCTTTGTGCCTTTGGAGACTGCCGGAGACGAGTCGACGAAGAACAAGGGAAAATATACCCGACGAGTGATGCGAACCCTAAAGAGAGTGTGGACGATGCATAGATCTTACTAATAGCACGAAATTGTAGTATCCGCGCTTCGTTCTTCCAGGGTGAAATCAAATTGACAGGGTAAGGATACGATAATGACTATGCGTCATTTTTGAAAATTATGTTCGTCTGTTCGAACAAAACTGGCGTGAAGACGCCAGTGCAGAAGATTGTTGGGGAGTCCCCAGATCCCAGGGATCCCACAGATTGGGAAGCTCTCAGATCCCAGGGATTCCCAGATTAGAGACTTTCCAGATCCCAGGGATCCCCCAGATTGGGGACTTCCCAGATCCCCCGGGATCCCCCAGAGTTCGCGGATCCCCAAGAGGTGAAAAAATATGTCGACTTTTCAACCACTTCCAGCGTTCTACCGACGGGAAACTTTCCGACGATTGCGAATGTCATCGAGCTTTTAGCGATAGCTCAAAATTACGCCGGCTACATGCGAAAAACGTTTTTTCAAGCACCTTTGACGGTTGGTTAAAAAATTAGGGGTTTTGGGGACAATCAATCGTGATTTCATGTTTAGGGGTACAGATACATCGAGATAGACTTATAAAAAATATTGAAAATCCAAATTTTTTTCTCATCTCGTCCAAAAATAAGTGCTTTTACTAAATCGTCGATTATTTTTTATCGGTTATGATTGGGAACTCCGGTCTGTACGCATTCTCTTTGTTTTATTCAAAGACTGCCGCTCGATTCATCGTGCTACGATTATTCTTCGATTTTTGGTGTGGAGTTTTTTCATACCCTAAACATCAATTTGGAGCACGTCTGATCACCTTAATCTACATCTACCTAGGTGGGGTCGAAGAATTGCATTCTCCAAAAATATTTTTATTCGATAGTCTCACCTTTTAGCTATATTCCCTGAAAATTTAATTAAAATATTCCTAAAATTGAATGAGCTTCTCACAGTTGGCTGGCCATGCGGTCGCAGCATCATACTTCAAACATTAAGGATGTTGAGTCCCTATGAAACATGTTAATGTTAATTGTTCAATAAATGGCTTCTTAATCGTCATGACATTTTTACACGACCCCCTGAATACTTCATGTAAAAACATACCAAATTTTCAGAATTCTATCATCATTACTTCAACCTCCTTAAGGGTTGAAATAAAAAATGATAATAAAATTCTGAAAATTTGGTGTGTTTTTGTATGAAGTATGTAAGAGGTCGTGTTAAAATTTCACGACGATTAGGAAGCCTGTTATTAAAAAATTAACAATTTGTTAAGAACAATTTTTAAAAGAAAAAAAAATTATGAATAAACTTCGTTTTGTTTCCGTTGCTTTCAGTATATTGTAGATATTACAAAATTGAGAGGTCAAAAAAAAAACTTATTGCAAAGTTATATCAGTTTCGATAAGACAACATTTAATTTGTGAATGTTAATTGTTCAATAACGAGCTTCCTAATTGTTGTGAAATTTTTACACGACCTCGGAAATACTTCATACAAAAACGTACCAAATTTTCAGAATTTTATTATCATTTGCGATTTGGGACTCAACATCCTTAAACGCCCTTTTCTCGAAACACTGTTTTCAAACTCAGTGGACATGATATCTGGAGAACCACTTAAAGGATTGTTTCTAAATTTACAGGAGAAACGATAAGAAACATTTAAAGGTTGTCAACAATCTCACTTTTTAAAAAACGATCTTCATTTTTTAATAGTTACGTCAAAATGACGATTTTTTTTCATAGATTTGGTATCCTCGAGTTTCAATTCGTTACCACGTTGTTAAAAAAGAACGATTTTAAAAAATCGACGATCGTTAACGTCTCATGTTAATTGTTAACTTGAATAACCTGTTTGGTGATTGCACCGTTTATGCTGGCGAGTGCCCACCGCTAAACGTCGCGGAAAAATTTCATCATCTGCCAGCGGCCATGTTTTTGTTGTCGTTCTGTATTTTTTGGGTTTTTAAAGGCTCTCAATAGGTGTACTTTTGTGTTAAAAAATGCGTTTCTCCTTCACCAACCGTTTTCCAGAAAAAAATCGGAATTTGGCCATCTTTTTCGGGCCTTTGAGTAGCTATAGCCCCTTAAGACGAGAAATCCCTTTAGGAGCGTGAAAAATAAGTATTTTTCGGGAATTTTTTTAGAGGGGATAAAATAATCTGATCATTTTCAAATTTGGACATGAGTTTATTATAACTGTCAAGATTGAAATAACATTTTTTTTTTTCGAGATGACCAATAAAAGAGTGGCGTTATTAAGGGTCCACGGACGCTTGTTTTCCGCGACATCAAAAAGTGCTGCAGTTGTCACTCGTTTTCTGTTGATCTGAAAAAGATTTAATAAGTTTCATTCGTTTACTGACATAATAAGGGGAAGGATATACCTAAAAAATGATGAAAAAATGCAAAATTGAAAATTTGGCAGCCTTTTTGCTCCAAAGTTCGAATTTTCGACCATTTTTTCAACATATTTGACCCAAAAAAATTATTCATTTACACGCTACCTTTCAAACTTTAGGTATATCCTTCCGATAATATTACTCAGAGTAACCTCCCAAAATTTCATCCAAATCGGTTGATAACTTTTTTACCTACAACACGAGCAGTTTTTGAAAAAGTAGTTTCGAGATAATCGCGTTTAAAGTTTCAACATGTGAAGACTATCAATTGTAGTGACTTACCGATTAATCAGCGATTCCAGGCGCGTACAGTAGACCTTCAACTTCCTCGAAAAACTGATTTTCCTCCGCTGGCCGCTGTTTCCGGGCTGTACAAGTTTCTTTTGTCTTACAATTAGAAAGACTCATCCGGTTCTGTCGTACAAATCGCGCCTCATCAGAGGTTTCGACAACTCTGCAGTTGGTGCCAATGATTATGTCCAACGCATTCATTATCCTTAGGATCGAAGAAAAGCCATCATTGAATACCCCAGCAGCAATGTAGGCCGAAATTTCAACAATTTTTCGTCCAGAATGTAAGTGTTTCGGAGCCAATCGCCAGATCTTCGAGTTCACACTTTCGTTAGTATTTTGGGTATGGTCACCCAAGCATCTTTCTAGCAAATCATCTCTGGACAAATCTCGATAAATTGGCAGCACACACACACACACACACACGTGATAGAGAACTGCATGGCTGTTTTTTATCAGCCCTCCTCGTTCTTCTTCTCGAACGGACGTTTCGCTTCTCACCTCCCCAAGCCGAGCCATACCCATCCAGAGCCAACTGAGTTAATAGCCAGGTTGCCCTTTCTTCTTCGCCCCTCTCCGAATAGAAGCCTACGAAGCTCGAAGCTTCTCGTTCTATATCCTCGCAGTATCGCGCCACCATACACCTGAGTTTCCCTTCTGCTGCCAAGCTCACACCATACACACACACATACACACACACACACATACACCCCCGCCCACATTGCCCCCGCCCACTACACTATCCCGCTTCCTATCCCCGAGCTTTCGTTAGCTTTTTTAAAAGCTTCCTTGATTGAAATTTATGTGCTGCACGGCAGCGCGGGCTTTCCTCCATACAGCTTTCTCTACTGGGATACTCCGCTAGCGAACCGCATGGATTTCCACGTTTTTTTCTCTCCGTTCTCTTCTCTTTCGTTTATATACACTCTCAGTTTATTACGCCACATGCATTTTTCCAGTCGTGTACATGGAGTGTTCCATCCGATCGCGTTTTCTTTTGTGCTACATGTCGTTTCGTATACTTTTTAGACGATTCTCCGAATTCGAAAAGAAGATTCGAAGAATCCTCGTCCTGAAAATATTCAGATGTGGTACACGGAAAAGGAAGATCATTTGGATGAAGGAACTTGTTCGTTTACAGGGAGTCGAGGAAGTTTTGAAAAGAAACACTGGAATATTTTATTATTCCGATGATTCGTTGGTTCGATGGACTCAACGCTAAAACTAAATGCTTAAAATTTACTTGCAAACGTGGATGCTTAAAATGAATTTCTAAACTTAAAATCTAAGAATTTATTTGAGAACTTAGATGCTTAAAATTAACTTCGAAACTTAAATGCTTAAAAGCAAATTCTGAACTGAAATGTTTGAAATTAGCTTCTAAACTCAAATCCTTAAACTTAACTTCTTAACTTAAATTCTTCAGATTATCTTCTTATAGTCAATTCTTAAAATTAACCTCGCAACTCCTAATTCACAATATTCACTGCTGAAATTGAGTTATTGAAATTCACTTCGGAACTTAAATAATCAAAACTAATTTCTAAACCTAAGTTCTTAAAATCAACGCCCAAACTCAAATTCTTGACATTCATTTCAAAACTAACATTCGCAAAATAAACTTCTAAACATAAATTCTCCAAATTAACTTCTAAATTCAAATTTTTAAATTTAACTTCCAAGCATAAATTCTTCAAATTAACTCCTTGACTTAAATTGTTAACATTAACTTCTAACCTTAAATCCTTAAAATCAACTTATAAACCTAAAGCCCTAAAATTCACTTCTTAACTTAAGTTCTTGAATTCTACTAGTAAATTGCGATTATTAAATTTAACTTCAAAATTCAAAGGCCCAAATTAACGTCTGAACTTAAATTCATAAAATCAACTTGTACACGTGAATTCTTCAAATGAACCTCTTAACTTAAATTCTCCAAATTAACTTGTAAACCCGAGTTCGTAAAATCAATGCCTAAACTCAAATTCTTGACGTTCATTCGTCTGAACATAAATTCGTCAAATGAACTCCTTAACTTATGTTGTTAACATTAACTTCTAACCTTAAATCCTTAAAATCAACTTATGAATGTAAATTCTTTAATCTAAGTTTCTAACTTAAATGATTAAATTCTACTTGGAGACTAAAATTTCTCAAATTAACGTAACTTTCTTCATTTAATTCAGCCGATATTCTCAAGATAACCTAATATTCCCTTTGTTCAATAAATAATTACCCCCCCCCCCCACAATGGCGGATGACATCGGTCCAAGTCGTTTTTTTAAATACTGGGTTTTGAAAAAACCCATAGGCGAGTTTCTTTTTGGACGATCGTGTGGAATTCGCACAAGGTTGGTGACTCGAGTCACTCGATTCATCGGACAATTGTTGACATGCAACCGAAGAAAACATTATTTCCATTTCTCCGCGTTCACGGAGAACTTAAATGAAAGCGAGTGGGGGGGGGGGTGTCAAAAGAATGAAATACTAAAAAATTGATGTCTCCCCTTCCCCTGTCACAGCAGACGCAATAAGAAAGAGAGAGAGAGAGAGGGGGAAGGAGAGAGAAAGAAAGGGAAAGTCATGTTATCTGAATACTTCATTCGAAAGGGGTTTCTCTCTGAGTCTTCCTCTATGAATATTCGTCGCGTTATGAAAAGAGTTGAGCAGACGGCAAACTACCCCCGTGCCTGCTCGTACAGTTTCCCCCATTAACCGCGTTATACCGCCACGCGGCCGTATACACGAGAGGCATCAACGCGGTAGCTTTTCTCCTATCACCTATTCTTTTTATGATTTTCATTTTTTTTTTTATTATCAGATTCCGAAACTCGTTTATCGCGCGCTCTAATCCGGTAAGGCAGCAGATGCTGCGCGAGTTAACTCGCTCGTTCTACGTGCTATTTGCTCGAGGCACTAATGGATATGTTCACCATCATCCCCAACGGAGTCTTCCATGGTGCACCACCGTTGGGCTTAGCCTCGCGCAATGTGGGTTCTTTCAGAAAGCTCTGCTGATTGAAATTTACCAGCCACAAAGTACAGTCTCCATTCACCAGTCTCCATTTTTTTTTGTAAAAATTACACGTCTGTTGTTTGAAAATGATAAAAACGAATGGAGACGGCTTTCCGCGTCGCATTCAATTGATCCGCGAGTTCTGTTGACTTCGAGTATCATCTTCATCCGATAAGGCTTGCAATTCGTTGTATGCAAACTTTTTCGGTGGTTTCCCACGCTCTTCGTTTCTCACGTCAAAATCACCACTTTTGAATTTTCGAAGCACTCGAAACACTGTGTTTTACCAAGAGCATGTTCTCCGTAAGCTTTGACAAGCGTTCGATGCGATTCTGCAGCAGTTTTCTTCAAACGATAACAGAAAACCAATGCTGTCCACAAATCGTAGTTCGTAGGCACAAAACTACGACATGTTCAACCTCCAGGCGGCCGGCATTTATGAATGTGCCCAAGTCATACCATGAGGTGATGCCGATCGGCCTCATTGACGGCCGCCTAGAGGTTAAGGTTATAGAAATATATATCGGTGTAGGGAACTTGGATTGTTGTGTGTTGAAAATCTTCGTCAGCTGTTAGAGGGAGCCGATGGCGCTGCAGAAGCGGTCTTACGGTCCCTAAACTGATGGCTAGCACCATCTATAGGGAAATTCCGATTTCATACTTCTACACCTGGTAGAAGGGTTCCTTCGTGACTTTTTTTTTCAACCGAGCCTTTTTTTGTCCCATTCGCTGGTGATGCTTTCACAACACGGTTTTTTCGGCAGAACGTTAAATGTCAACGCGTATGAGGGACTGCACGCGATCCTGCGGTATCGGTACGGCTACAGCCACATGCAGTTGGCAAGAAAAAAATTATTTCTATTTCCTTTCTCCACGAGCACGATGAAGTTTGCATCGTAGGAATGCAACGGATATTAATTTTCTTATGATTTCTCCATTTTTTTCCGTCGATTCAGCCTACGAACATTACCCGAACGTTTGCTTCGTATCATTCGTAGAAATCTACGACCTCGACCTACAAAGGAAAAATGATTTTGGATAACAGAAGGCTATGAAAAAGAATTTTCGTTGTATTCCAACGAGGCAATCTTCAACGCTGTTCACGACCACTATATCGCCCCCCCCCTTAAGCCTGATTAGCTTGGCTTAGTATCAAAGTCTGAAGACAATAATAGCTAGGTTCTGCCTTGCTGATCCAAACATACGAAGTCGTGCAATTTCTCTTTCCTCTACGTTTTGATATCCATCTTTTAGCCGATCCTCGCTCTCCACGATGTTTCACGTTTCGTTTCCTCCTTTCGCATCTGACAACTATCCAGAATGACAAGTGTCAGCTAGAGACACTCGGAAAAAAAGAATGAAAAAATATGAGGACAACAAGTCACGCGACATTGAGGGAATTCTATTGTACGAAAAAAAGACGAAGGCTATACGAGAAAGGAGAGTAAAAGGATCGAAGATATTTTCGGGCCCGGAACATTGCAGACTCTCGCCAAAATTGGATGGTTGGACCGAGCCAACTTCGATTCCCGATTTTGTGTACACCATAAGCTATTACAGACACTTTCATTACATATATATATTTAATATCAATATATAGATATTTAAAAAAGCACATATATATAAATGCGCGTGGGTGTGTGTAATACGAACAGTCCGTAGAATGGGAAGACGTGAGTAGGCCACTACGAACCAGACAGCTTCCAAGGAACCCAGCCAAAGGATGTTGAAATATATCCACGTCTGTGTATAGACATCTATATATGTATATATGTATGCCAGACCGCGAACGAGCGGAGAGGGTTAATACCAAGGGCCTCGTGCCAAGTGTTCAAGTGGCGTAAAATCTTTCTCCGTTAACGGAGAAATTATCGTCACGCTCTTGCCTCTCGCGTAGGCGCGCGAGCACAGCTCGAGAGCAGAAGCTTCAAAAAAAAAGGAGTGACGTAACCCAAATATCACGAATTTTGCCGCCTACCCTAAACAAAAACCAAATATCACGAATTGCTGCGCTTTACCCAAATATAACGAACGGCTGCATTTAACCCACACAAACCAAGCATCACGAATTTCTGAGATCAATCCAAACAAACTCAAATATAACGAATTTCTGCGCTCAACTCAAACAAACACCACAAATTTTTACGCTTAAGCCGAACAAACCCAAATATGACAAGAGTCTGTGCTTAACTCGAATAAAAACAAATCTTACGAATTACTGCGCTTAACCGTAAAAACCTCAATATCACGAATTTCCGAGCTTAACCCAAATAAACCCAAATATCACGCACTTCTGCGCTTAACCCAACATACCCAAAAATCACAAATTTCTGAGCTTAACCTAAACAAACCCAAATATTACGTGCTTCTACGCTTGACCCAAACACACCCAATATCACGTACTTCTTTTAACCTAAACCAAACCGAATGCCAAGAATTAATGCACTCAATCGAAACAAACCCAAATATCACGAGCGTCTGGGCTTCACTGAAGTAAATCCAAATATCACGAACTCTTGCGCTTAATCTAAAAAATCATAAATATTAGGAATTGCTGCGCTTAACTCAAACGAACTCAAATATCACGAATTTCCGGGCTTAACTCAAGCAAACCCAAATATCACGAGCTTCTGAGCTAAATTCAAACAAACCCGAATACCACGAATTGATGCGATTAACCCAAACAAATCCAAATATCACGAGTGCCTCCGCTTAACCTAAACAAACTCAAATATCACGAATTCTTGCGCTTAACCTAAAAAAGCCTAAATAACAGGAATTGATGCGCTTAATCCGAACAAATAATCACAAAGTTCCGGACTGAACCCAAACAAACCCAAATATCACGAATTTCTGAGCTTAATTCAAACAACCCAAATATCACGTAGGCCCTTCTGCGCTTAACCCAAACAAACCCAAATATGGCGCAGGTACTTCTGCGCTTAACCAAAGTAAACCCGATTATCACGAATTTCTGAGTTTAACCCGAACAAACCTAAATATCGCGAATATCCGCGCTCAGCCCCAACAAACCTAAATATCACGATTTTCTGCACCCACCTTACGAATTGTGAATAACTGTTTTTTTTTCGCCCACACTGGTGCGTCACCGCACGGGCTGGCCGCGTTCTCGAAAATGCGAGAGTGCCTTGTCAGGGCCATGTGTCAAGTGTCCGCGACAAGACAGGTCATGAAGCTTTTGATCAATACCTACATATAAATGGTCATATGTGTCGTCATACAGGTCATGAAAAAAATATACCAAAATTTGATTTCTACTGCATGTACCGGGAAAGGATATTCGGATATCAACACATCTGCTGTTTTGAGGACAGTTGTTGAGTACTTTTTGGAAAAATCGTTGATTGGAGACGCTCTTTGAAATAGGCGTTGAATAAATTCGATTACATATATGTAGCTTAATATATATAATGAGCTGAATTTTAAGAGATATAAAATCATATCAGGTTCAAAATCCGGGTTTACATCATTTTGGTAATGGGGACAATAGGTCCTCGACGTTGGATATCTACAAAAATCACCATTGCCATATATCTACATATAAAGCACAATCCAAATTTTCATATATTTTCCATGACCTCGTACATTTGTGTGCAGCCGTATAATATGTATACGTATATACATATATATTTATATAAATATATAAGGATCCTTCACTCTAGCCAGACCCTGTGGCACTTTCCATCGACGCGCATCCCGGGGTTATATTTACGTGTTCGGTGGGAAAACGTTGATTAACGACCGCTCGATTCCAGGCCGACGGATCGTCGATCTTTTAGTTTGACGCATATTACTGCGGCCGATTGTCGATATCCCTTTCCCTTTCCCTCCCTCCCTCCCTCTCGCTCTCTCTCTCTCTCTCTCTCTCTCTCTCTCTCTCTCTCTCTCTCTCTCTCTCTCTCTCTCTCTCTCTCTCTCTTTCTATCGTTCCCTCTGGTTACGGTATGAAGGTAACGATGAGGATGACCTCACTTGGTACCGCTCTCTCATTCTCGCTTGCGCTCGGTACTGGCGCGTGATCACGGCGCCAGGGAGGAGGTCTTCATTGCTCTCGTCCCATGCAAGCCTCCCCCGTCCTCTTTTGTCGCCCTGGAGGCCGCCGAGCTTTCAACCTCGTTTGTGTCCTCTCTAACCACCTCTTTTCGATCTCGGCAACCCTCTTGCGCGTTCTACTCGTCACGAAGCTCGCCCTTCAGGCTCCTTTCTTTCCTCACCGCTTTCTCCGCCTCACCCGCTTCCAGCTTCATCGACCTGCACGTTTTCTTTGTGTGCAGCCTGCTGGGTCCTCGAGGGCGAGAGATACCTCTCAGCAAGGGAGCGAGAGAGAGAGAGAGAGAGAGAGAGAGAGAGAGAGAGAGAGAGAGAGAACTTAATCACGGCGGTAGCGAAAAGACGATTATGTGTGAGGAGGAGGGATGAATCTCGTACACGAAGCGAGACACGAGAGGGCGCCGGCAAGGGCTAGATAAAAAAGAAAAACGAGACGTGACCGGAACGCGAAAAACTTTTAGATGGAAAGAAAGGGGCTTCTATGATTTTCGTGGTTAACTTTGGTTACCCTATTGCCGCGCTTTCTAATGCACTCCGCGAGACCCTGATGAAATGATGAGCTATATCGCGTGCGACGGAACAATCGTAACGAGACGAGCGATGAGTTACGTGCCGAGCGCATGCCTCATTGAATGAGCGATCCACAATTAATGGCGAATGACGCCGGCCCCTGGAATTGCGACCTCTGAATACCTTCCGAAGCTACAAGCGAAAAAGTAAAAATTGGTGGTCTTTGGCCCACTTCCGTTTTGTTTTCAATGTCCCTTCGTATGAACTGCGAGCATTCATGATCCTATATCATTTTCACGTTTCAACCCGCACTTCACTGGTTCCAGTTTTTGAGAGGATCCCCCACCCTCCGGCCCTGCGTCGGATGGCAGGAGGGCACGGGGAAACTGCGGTGGACCTGCGCCGATGAAAGCGGCTAGATCTCCACTTTGAGTTTCGTTCACCACGGAAAGTCGGTAACAATATAGCGCGCAACCTAGTGCAAGGCTAACCGGTCACCGATCCGAGTATCGGCTCGACCTTCTGAATCGCTGAAGCCGCGCATCGACCGTCCTTTATTGCGGGTCAGCAAAATCCAGTCTACAAAGCCCGTCTACCCGAATAATGCATTTATCTTCCATATATATGTATAAGTGGGTGGGTGTGTGCGTAAGGTACTGCCCGGCAACTCGATGATTGATGAATAAAACAAAAAGCGATCGGTACACTTCCCCGCCCTTCCGGCCCGTACGTGACTAACGAGAGCACCAGATATTGATGGATGAATAATAAGCATTACGCGGTGCGGAATAAAAATTGATGATATATATACATATGTACACGCGGGTGTACGTGTATGTACATGTGTACTTGCGCATTCTTGCAAACGGGGCCACCGAAATCGCGCGTAATCGCCGAGAGTCGAACTCGCGGAGAATAAAGTTTTCCCAACGAATTTGCGCGGGGAAAAAAATACAACTTGTCGATGAATTTATGCATGCTAACTACGATAACGAACCGAAAAGGATTCATCGACGAGGAAAGAATCGCACGTACATGACGGCCAACTGGATCGCACGGAATGAGAAAATTCAATTATAATTCCACTATTGGATTGGTAGATTTTGCAATTTGCGTCGTTGCTTCGATATTCCAGGGTGGCGAAAATGCCGGCTTTTCATTTATTTCGGGAGCAGCACACTTGAGATTGTAACACTTAAGATGTATGGGGATTTGGGCTGGAGATGATCGAGGGTGGAGGCTTCCAAAGACGATGATTTCTCGTTTCATTGAATCACGCATTGACTGAAAGACCTCCACTCGCAAAATGTTACATAAGTAATTTGGGTTGCTGAAGTATGGAAGCAGAAAGAGAGGCAGGGCACAATGGGAATGCAAGTTGCTCCGCTTCCATTGAATTATAAGCTGATCGTGAATCCAGAGGGTCGAACTTCCAATATCGTCCGCAAGGGAGGCTAAGGATGAGAATTCTGGTCTAGCCGAAAGAAGTTGCAGCATGCTAACCATTTGCATGATCATTGACGATGATGACGATGACGATAATGATGATATATACATACATATGGAGACAAGTCATATCGAACCCATCATACCAAAAGGTGACTTAGAAGGCATTGTGGTGTAGATCATTTCTAAAGAGTATGATGGCAGTAGGTACCTCGAAGGTGGTCCTCGACATTTAAAACGTGTGGGATGTTCCTCAACATCCTCGACAGTCCTCAACGTTCCTTAACATCTAACGTGTACACCCTACATCCTCATGTATCGTGTACATAATTTCGAGTATAGAGGTAATCGGTACTGCGAAGGTGATCACCAATATCTAAGACATTAGGGTGTACATAATTTCGAGTATAATGGCAATAGGTACTACGAACGTGATCCTCAAGACCCAAGACATTAGGGTGTACATTACTTCGAGTATCGATGCAGTAGGTGCTACGGAGATGATCCTCAATATCCAAGACATGTGGGATGTTGCGGATACTGAGGATGTAGAGTGGACATAAGGGATGGAGACAATGAGAACTACGATCCTCAACATCCCAAACATGTGGGATATTGAGGATTCTAAGGATGTAGGGTGTATATAATTCCGAGTATGGAGACAATATGTACTACCAAGGTGATCCTCAACATCTCAGACATGTGGGATATTGAGGATTCTAACGCTGTGGAGTGTCCAAAACTCCGCGTATGGACATAATAATTACTACGAAGGTGATCATCAACATCCTGGACATTAGGGTGTACATAATTCCGAGTATGGAGGCAATAGGTACTACGGAGCTGATCCCCAACATCAAAGACATGTGGTATAATGAAGATTCTGAGAATGAGGGTATATGTAATTCCGAGTATGAAGGAGTATGAAGGTACTACAAAGGTGATCTTCAACATCTAAGACAAATAGGATGTTAACGATGTAGGGCGTGCATAGTTCCGAGTATAGAGGCAAGAGGAACTATGGAGCTGATCATCAACATCGAAAACATCTGGGATATTGAAGATTTTGAGGATGTAGGGTGTACAAAATGGATGGAGGCAATAGGTACTACGAAGATGATCCTCAATATCTAAGGCATGTAGAATGTTGAGGATTCGGAGGCTGTAGGGTGTACATAACTTCGCGTATGGACGCAGTAGGTACTACAAAGGTGGTCATCAACATCCAAGATAATAGGCTGTATATAATTTCGAGTATGATACGATAAAAGGTTATGGTGACATGGTAGGCAAGGCAAGTGCCATTATCGGCAATACCTCAAATACAGTCAACTAAAAAATGCAATAGATGTGTATACAGCTAGTAAACAGTAGAGAGAGAGAGAGAGGGAGAGACAGACAGACAGAATGCCGGAAAGCACTATTCCTTCTGATCGAGGAAACCCTATTAGGCCGATGAGCAGTCGCTAAGGGTCGATTGAGGTAAAAAAAAATTGAGAAAACAATATAAAAAAATGGCAGTTCGTAAATATCGTGAAGGTTGGCGAAGAGTTGGATAGAGGGAGTGAGGAATGAGGAAGTAGGTAGGAGAAATAAAAGAAGACAATAAACGAAAAGAAACCAGACGTCGCGGAGGAAGTCGGGACTACCAATCGGCAATAATGAGATCCCGAATGTTTCGCTTTCCACGACAGGCTAGGACCGTAAAATGAAATGTATATATATATATATATTATTGTGTTTTCCATTTTACGGTTTATAAGGGATCACAGAGAATATCATTGGGTCGCTCTTAACTCTCGAATCTTTGGATTTTTATCTTTAATTGAATAAATATTATTCAAATGTGGCTCTTGGACAAACTCGGGAGGGTAAGAAGGAAGAAACGACTTGGAAACGGTTTACTCGTTGCAAAGGCTGCGGGATGAAATGGCACCGTAAGTTTTCAGGCTGTTAGGGAAACGCCGAGATTTAATTTGCATACAGCTGTTCCTGACTGAGGAAGTTTAGGTATACTGAAGTGAGTTGAATGACGATTACTTATGGGTGCCACATAATAAAGAAAAATGTTTTTCATTTTATTTCATTATCTAAAATCTTTTTCTTTCTAGATCGAGGTCGCAGATTTGCAGTGATGATTTGAAACAAACGTTTGAGCGATTTTCGTAGGCTAAATGGACGGAACAAACTGAGGTATCAAAAGAAATTAATTTCTGTTGCGCTCCAACGATGCAAACTTCAACATCGTAAGATGGGGAGAGGTTCCGGTATAATGAAGCAAGCACAGTGAAGATTACTCTTATGCCACTTGATGCCCTCGGCACATTTGAAATTATCGGAGAGTGAATGAACGGGCTACACCTAGGTGGATAAAAAAAATTGCATTTTCCAAAAATATTTTTCTTCGTGAGTATAACCTTCTAGCTATATTTCCTGAAAATTTAATCGAAAAATTCCCAAAATTGAATGAGCTACACTTTTTGACAGTTGGCCGGGCAAGCAGTAGCAGGACCATGCTTCACACTTTAAACACGTTTTTCTAAACACGTTTTTCTCGAAACACTATTTAAAGTCGGTGGACATGATATCTCGAGAACCACTTGATGGATTGTTTCTAAATTTACAGGAGATCCTATGAGAAACATTTAAGGGTGGTTGGCGATCTCACTTTTTTTAAATCCATTTTAATTTTTTTAATAGTTACGTAAAAATGACGGTTTTTTCATAGATTTTGTATGCCCGAGATTCAATTCGTCCCCGCGTTGTTAAAAAAAATGATTTTACAAATTAAAGATCGTCAACGACTTGTATTTATTGTTAATTTGAATAATCCGTTTGATTTTCCAATTTCCGATGGACTGATTCAGCTGAAAAGTGTCCACAGCCGAACGACGCGAAAAAGATTTCATCATCTGTCGGCGGCCATGTTTTCGTTGTTTTTCTGTACTTTTCGGCAATTTTGGTTTTGAACGCTCTCACTATATGTACCCTTGTGTTAAAAAAAATGCGTTTCTTTTTAACCAACCGTGTCCCCAGAAATATAATCGGAATTTGGCCATTTTTTCGGGCCTCTTGGTAGCCCCGTGAGGCCATGGGGGAATGCTCGAAATCTCGTTTCTATTGAATTTTAATAAGACGTAATAATAAATTCAATAAATTTTAATAAGCCTTAATAATTAATTAAATAATTAAGTTAATAATAATAAATTTAATACTAAATTTAATAATAATAATTAATTTATAATTATTATTTATTTAATAATAATAATTAATTTATAATTATTATTTATTTAATAATAATGATCAATTTATAATTATTATTTATTTAATAATAATAATTAATTTAATACATTTTAATAACAATTTCAATAAGCTCATAAGACTCGGAGTGTTCCGCCGAAACTATAAGAACTTCCACCGTAGAAATAATTGTGTCACAAGAAATGACCTGTATCAAGTATCACTTTCCTGTTTCAACATTGCTCGACGACTATTTGCCCAACGATTCTCTTTATCCGTACTCGTTGCAAAGAGCTTAGAAGCCCTCGCAATTTTCTTTCACCCTTTTCATCCTCTCTGTAGGTACTCGAGGTTTTTCTCCCCCAATAAGTGTCCTATATTGTCAGCCAACTCCAATTGCCAAAGGGTTCGCGCGCTTATTTGCGATTTAAATGATAAAGATAATAAAAAACAGAACAAAAATAAAACCGGTCTATTTCTACTCGTCTTCTAAGGGGACGTGCACCAGAGCCGGGTGGACATCTTAAGGCATTTTTCTTCTCTCCCGCGCCAGCGGTTCGGTCAGAATCAGTTTCGTTCCTTTCATCCTTCGTTCGATCAACGAAATACCCGGAAAAAGAACGTGAAATGGGATTAAAAAGAAAAGAAAATAAAAGAAAACGAACTCGTTTTAGAGCTCAGGCAAACAGCTCTCGTCTCGGTTTCTCGTTTTATCCCCAATCAATCTTTTAGCGCCCACACTTGTATATATATATATATATATATATATATATATATATACACATACATATACATATATATAGAACAAATAATACCGGGTAGTGTACATTGGGTACATAAGAAATGTATCAACGTGAGAGCGATGGATATCCCGAGGCATCGTGAGGCTGTACGTGGCGTGAATCAGGCCATGCACATGGAAGAGAAAGAGAGAGAGAGAATTACACCCCCGTAAAGAGGGGTAAACTCTTCTTCTCGGATAACAACTGTTTTCTTTTCTTTTCACCTCAAGGTGAGATGATTGTTAGAAACGGTCGACGCGATCTCACGTCTATTGTACCAGCAGCATGAGAGCTTGCAACAACATTGGAAAAGCCATGTTGAGAGCTTAAGGATGTTGAGTCCCTATGAAACATGTTAATGTTAATTGTTCAATAAATAGCTTCTTAATCGTCATGAAATTTTTACACGACCTCCTGAATACTTCATGTAAAAACATACCGAATTTTCAGAATTCTATCATCATTACTTCAACCTCCTTAAGGGTTGAAATAAAAAATGATAAGAAAATTCTGAAAATTTGGTATGTTTTTGTATGAAGTATTTGAGAGGTCGTGTTAAACTTTCACGACGATTAGGAAGCTCGTTATTAAAAAACTAACATTTTGTTAAGAACAATTTTCAAAAGAAATTTAAAAAAATTTATAAATAAACTTCGTTTTGTTTCCGTTGCTTTCAGTATATTGTAGATATTATAAAATTGAGAGGTCAAAAAAAAACTTATTGCAAAGTTACATCAGTTTCCATAAAACAACATTTAATTTGTGAATGTTAATTGTTCAATAACGAGCTTCCTAATTGTCATGAAATTTTTACACGACTTCTGAAATACTTCATACAAAAACATACCAAATTTTCAGAATTTTATCGTCATTTGCGATTTGGGACTCAACATCCTTAATCAACGTTAAAAATGATGTATATTATAATAATAACTATTATTTATTTATTTTATTATTATTAATTAACTTATTGAGTTCCAACGTATACTTTTGCGGCTTTTTCCATGTTACCCTTCTCAATCGAAGCCTTTCCCACCACTCCCTACCCGTACTTCGCATACCTAACCTAGCTTCCGCCGCACCCAGAGGGGTCTGAAGCTGAACTATACCGCATTTGCCGAGGGCACGGGGAAACTGTGGAAAACCCGTACCGGTATAGACGGCCCCACATTCTTTTGATTCTCTGGTGCGCAGACGTTTTACTCAAATATCTACTACAAGGTTTCAGAAGTATCGGCCTTCTGCTTCCTGGCGCATGCGCCAGCTGGTGCACGGCTAAGCCGTCATCGCTCCGAGTATCGGCCATGCATAACGGCGATTTGCTCGAAGCGCTGCAGTCGAGTTCCGACCGCGTATCCACCAGCGTCGGTTAGTATTATGAATTATATGATATATAGGGATGTTGAAAATTTAACCTATTCCTTCAAAGGGGTTATCCTAGAAGTCGCCTGTGACAAATTAACTCCTGTCAACTTTGGATTGAAAATTAGTGGATTCCGAGTTAGGTGGTTTTAAGATTTTTACGGCGGGACACGACTGTGACGGGTGAACAAAAATCGATTTTATTTTGCATTTTTTCAAAGTGAAGATATTTATGAATAGGCGATAGAAATTCAAATTCAAATTAATTAATTACTCAAATTAATTAATCAACAAATTAATCATTTGTTGATTTTCATGATTTTTTTAAAAGTGAAGCTTCCGTTATCATTTTTGAGACTCTGGGTATGTTTTATTACCATTTTTGGCTGCTATATGGTATTTCTTAAAATTGATCTTTAAAAATGACCGAGTTATGGCACTGCAGTTTCAAAACTGGCGTCACGTGTAGCTAAAAAACTAATCGACCGATTCTGATGAAAGAGAGTATATATCTTTCTATCCTTACTGCCTAAAAAATAACATTAAATATTTTTGATAATTCAAAAAAACGCATCCTATATTGCAAAATGGAGCTCCTTTTTCGGAAAATTCAATATTTTTGTTTCAAAGCGTACCATTAGATCGATTTTCAACATTTCTCACTTTTTCTTGGTTCATATTCTGCATATGAGTGTCAATGAAAGAAAAATCTTTGCTGGTTTTTTTACCCTCAGTCTCAAAAACTGTGCAGAAATCTTTCCTTTAAAAAAAATCATAAAAATCAGCTATTTTGTTTTTGTCCAAAGGTATCTTCCCCCTCAAAATATTGAAAATTGACCATGTAGCAGAAGATTTAGTGAGATCCAGTGGCGCAACAATTTACGTATGCTAAGATTTTCGATCGCGATTCTTTGAAATGATTTTTCTCGACCTGGCCAGAAACAGCTCTAGCTATAAAATTGTCTGATTTTAAATTCTAAAAAATCAAAATTTCCGTATCAGTGGCTATCGTCGTACGTAGCCGTTACAGGGTGATCGACAGTTGCAGGTTTATCCATTCATAACAGGACACCCTGTATATATATATATATATATATATATATATGTATGCAGGTACAAGACACGAGTAAATGGAAAAAAACTATTCCGAACATAGAGGAAGCCTCCTACCTTCTGATCCTTTTGCCAGATACATTGTCCTTGTTTGGCAGTGACACGACACACAAGCTTCGCATCCTGGCCCGGATTGACCTCGGTGTACTGTGGCGTCTCGTCAAAGTTCTGAATTCCCAGGCAGACTGAAAGAAATCATCGTCAAATTGACATCACCAACGGTAGGTTGAAAAAAAAGAAATCTACGACTAGGCAAGAAAGCCTTTCACAAAGCATCCCCCGGTTCTATCAATCATTCTCATTGAAATAAAGCTTCAATTTTTGTAATTATAATGTTGCCAAAAAAAAACCAATCAGGATGTATTTGAATAGTCGGCGAATTGCGAAATTTGTTCTTATTTTTAGCAGGTGGAGCATCGACGATGTTCATCATCGTACAGCGGAACGTTAACATCCAAATTGAGAACGAAGTTTTGCCCGAATTTGATTGTAGGTTGCAGTCCGCTGCTGCGGATGGTCCTGCATTGGACGAGAATACTCGTGGACCGGCCGACGTGTGGCAAGGAAAATCACGTATGCATGTATACGCATGATGATGGACCTTTGCGGGAGTGGTGTTTATTTATGCCGTTACGCGAGGTCAACTTTACATTCCGCGCCAAATTTACAAATTCATGAGCCTCGCAAATTTTACGAAACAATGTTCGTGTTAAAAATGAAAATCTTTTCGACCACCAAGCAAAATAAACAACACCTCCAGCTTTTTCATAAATAACTGTATCTCGTTTGGTGTCCAAAAAACTCGCGCGCTTTATCCACTCTCCTATGAGGGCATTACATAAATCGAAAGAAAAAAAAATCACTCGAGTTGTTATAAGTTGTTTAATGTCAATAAATATTCGTAAAAAAGCTCCTCTACCGGAAAATTCGATACTAACTAGGAACATCACTTAAGTGTCCGCCTTCGATTTTTGTGAAAATCATATATGTGATAATGCATTGACTACAGGTATTTTTTTATCTGCGGAAAAAAGGTTTTAAGGGAGGAAACCACCCCTAAAAGAAAGACACGTCGAAGGGTTGTTTTGCAGTTTCACCCACAAGCAGTCCACCACCGATCTGGATGAAGCAAAAACCAAAATTCATCTAATGTCAAGCGATGAAAAATCTACCATGGAAGTATTTAACAAAATTGAATTAAGAGGTAAGACGACTTTCTTTGAGGGGTCGTTTCCCTCCTTAAAAACGGTTTCTCGCCAGTAAAAAAAATACGAGTCCAATAGTTTTCAATGCTTCGTCACATACATGAGTTTGAACAAATTGAAAGCGGAAACTTGAGTGATGTTCTTTGTAAGATATTTGCATTCGTAGCGCAGAGTTTGAGACTTCTTTTTCAAAAGGTCAGCCAAGCTCATGATGTCAAATTTTGCAAATAGCGGATGCGGAGATTTAGTTACGAACACACGACCTAGGCATACGCATTGGTATGTATATGACCGAGAATGCCATGAATTTGCGATGCGTTAGCGAATTGGTGCTTACCACCGGTGGGTTTCGTTAGCTAGAGGCGTACCTCAGGTCACAGGCTATTCAGTTCACAAGCCGAGCCCACCGACTCGTACTCACTGAAGATTCGCTGTCCCAAATAGTATTTACTCCCTCATTATGGATGTATGAATACAAATATGCATATGCAGCGTTCATATTACATTTCCTGGTTTCGAAATGTACCCTTGCGGGTTTTTACGTATTTTCCTTACCCATTGAACCCTTTCCTCTCGCTCCCTGCGCACGCTTCGCTAATCTAACTTGACGGGTCATGCCTAGTTGTAATGCTTAGTTGTAACAGCCGAAAAAGCTCATTTTAAGGCGGGATTCTACTTTGAAACCATGAAAAAAACGCTATTTTCGTGAATTTTTTCTGAGAATACTATTAAAGATATCGATATGGGGTTTAAACTGTTCAATAAATACACTCTTTAAGTACATAAAAACAATTTTTTAAATGTATTTTATTCATTTTTTGTACACGTAAAATATGTTTAAAGCCAACGCCTCGAAAAGCAGGTACCGTTGCCGTGGTCGTGAAATCTTCCCGACGGATGGTGTGAAACAAAAAAATCAAATAGTTTCATGTTCAGTATGTCTTCAGGAACCGACCTAACTAGAATATTTTATATACGTGCAAAATTAACAAAATGGCGGCTAAAATACGAAAAAAAATGCGTTTTTTTTGGGTCTTTTTTTGCAATAAAAAAATAGTTCTAATCAAAATTTTAAGTTGATTGTAGTTAGGTCGGTTGGTACACACATATAGAATATGTGTTCCAAATTTCATAAGGATCGGTTCAGTACTTTTTGAGTTATCACGACCACGGTACTTGAAAATGTCGTTTCGAGAAAAACGCGTTTAAAGTTTTGGTGAGTGATAAATCGTAGAAAAAATTATCTTACCCTCAATCAGCGATGCCTGGGCCATACAATATGCCTTCGGCGTGTTCCAGGTGGGTGTTTTCATCCGATTTAGCCTTTTCAAAGTTTCAAAGTAGAATCCCGCCTTAAGATTCCAAAAACAATCGTGTTGATAAATTTCTACAAAATTTGGGTATTTGAAAAAGTGTCAACGGAAAAATACTAGTAATTTTTGTCTGTAAACATATTTAATTGTGATCGATCTACAGCCCGGGAAGCACCTCTCGATAACTTATTCTACGGCCAGCAATGCCTTTTTGAACCAGGTTATCTAATATTTAAAAAAATCAAACAGATTTCGTAAGTATATTAGTTTATCTTATGATTAATCAAAGGAATTTCTGAAACATCAAATTAAAACGAGTGGCGCGTGTTCAAAATGAGAGGTTTGACGTTTGCCAAAAAGTGGGCATTTTTCGTCCATCAAATGGAAAGTATACATCGGGAAAAAAATCCGGCGATCAAATACAATACTTTTACACCTGGAAAAAATCCTGAAAATTTCAGAAAGGTCGAGGCAGTAGTTGTTGAGATATTTTCCTCATCGACTTTAAAAACGTGATTTCGAAAAAAAAAAACGTTTAAAGTTTCGAACGAGGTTCCGAGCGTCCCGACGAGCGTCAACATAGCCTATAAATCTGTCAATTTTCCTTACCAGGAGCAACTTGATGTGATCTCAATTTACGGAGGATGTCACAAAAATGCAACGCACGAGGCGATGCGAATCAGATTGCACGCGTGCATTAACCCTTGTCGGTCACACCGCCAGACGTAATGTCACGTAATACGTAATCACGTTGTGACGTAATAGTCATTGGGGGTGTAATCAACCCCACTCCCCTTGGACAGTACTAAATAATTGAAAAATTGGAAAAAAAATACTACAATGCATTTTCAACCCTTGTGTGTAAGACGAGGCTCCCTACTAGAAGGTTCAAACTACCTACAGATGGCGAAACATGTCCCAATTTCTCAAAATTTCTGGAAGGGATGGCAGTTCAAAAAATGTCTGGGGTTGATTCAACCCTCGATTACTGTTAAGGGTTACAAGTGGTGGTCATTACTTTGAGCACCTTTTATATGATTTAATAGAATTAACCAGGAGCATCACTTAAGTGTCTTCAGTTTTGTTGAAACGCATGTATGTGATAAAGCATTGAAAAATATTATACACGTATTTTTGTATTGGCGGAAAAACGGTTTTAAGGGGAGAAACCATCTCTCCCAGAAGGCATGTCGCTTTTAATTAACATTTTTTTCACTACTTCTGTAAGGAAATTTTTTATCGCTTTACATTAGCCGAATTTTGGTTTTTGTTGCATTCAGGTCAGTGTGGTGCTTGTAGACGAAACTGCAAAATCACCGCTTGACACGCCTTTCTTTAAGGGTGGTTTACCCCCTTATAACCGTTTTTCCGCGATGAAAAAAATATGCGTCTAATAGTTTTCAATGCTTTATTACATATAAGAGTTTCAACAAAATAAAATGCGGTCAGTGATGTTCCTTGTAAGTGTTGGCACCATTTTTTAAATTGATGCTAGGCTGAAAACATTGAATTTTCTTTTTTTCATCGAATTTTCATACTAAAAATTGATTGATCACTTTGAAATTTGATGTTTGACCTTATTTTTAATTTCTCGAAAAAAATGTTTAAAAATGGAGACGACCATCAAATTTCCAGAGCACCTCCACCTGAATGAACCTCGTAGCCGCCACTTGATGACTCCCTTTGGGCCATGCAACTTTTGTAAGAAATTTTTTTTTCAAAGTCGGATACGTTAGAAAATATTTCTAGGAAAACTAGTTGTTACGAAGGCGTCTGGTGAAAGCTGATTTTGACGAGGGAAAACGGATTCAAAAGAAGACTTTTCTAGATAAAACAAACAACCAAGAGTATTTTTTTTAAGCCGGGTCGAAAAAGGTATCCTTTGTCAAAACGGCATGCGAAAAACCAAAAGCAGATGATTTTTATCTCAAATACCTTGGGACTTTTACTAAACTGAAATTCCAGCATATAGTAGGACATGATATGACCTATCGACAGTTGAAGGATTATCCATTCATAACGGAACACGTTGTGTATCCCAAAATTCAGGAGGCTGGTAGTGACCCGTTCCGGTCATATTTGTGAGCGGGTAACTTTAACAAGAGCCGCGCTATACGAACAGTCACATTAAAAATGCAATTTTTTAACATTGCGTCTATATGCACGAAGCGGAAGCGCAACGGTTTGCGGGCCCGCTGTATCGTGTGCATTTGTTATGTTGCTCGCTGCATATAAAATGCACTGTACAACAATGAGCGTGGCCGTGTGAGCTTTCGCCGTCGAGTCGACAAAATGGCCGAATTTTCTACTCTCAGTGAGGGCTTGAATTTTTTAGGGCGCGAGCGAAAAAACAAAATTCGTACGCCAAAATATGGAAACGAATAGCGTAATGAAGGATGAGAAATGAGAGGGAAAAAATGAATAGCATTTTGGTGACTGTGACGGTGAAATCACGAACGACTGGATTGAAAAACGAATCGGCTGTGACGACAGTCACAGCGACATCTATTAATCGCTGCGTTCGAAGCGTACACAATTTTTAAAGGCGGGAGCATCTGATTGGCTCATCTTTAAAAATTAATAATAATTCAGAGCTTGATCTGAGGCCTACACATGCTTATATCAATCGACCCAGAATTTCACCCCCAACCCCCCATTTCAGGGAACCCAGTCAGTTCTGGGACACCCTGTATATGTGTATGTATGGGTTTATCGTGCTCGATTCTCCGCTATTGCCCAATTACGAAGCAAAAAACCGACTTATTCTTCAGTTCCTCCTTCAAGTTTGCAATAAAGGGGGATTTTTCCATTTCAAAATAAGAGGGGAAAACAATTAAGAGGGCAAGTGCACACGGCTTGGTTAACGGGCTAGAAGTGGAGAGTCCGAACCCTTCGAAAAAGATCGCGAGAAAAGAAGGGTAGGTGCTTTTTTGTTTGTCATCCAAGTGTACGCGTGCCCCTTCCCGACGCGTCGTTCCATTGCACACTCGTCGTTAGGTCTGAAGATATACTCGGGTACTTTACCTAAGGGACGCTTCTCACAAGATTAAGGATGTTGAATCCCAAATCGCAAATGATGATAAAATTCTAAAAATTTGGTATGTTTTTGTATGAAGTATTTCAGAGGTCGTGTAAAAATTTCACGACAATTAGGAAGCTCGTTATTGAACAATTAACATCGACAAATTAAATGTTGTTTTATGGAAACTGATGTAACTTTGCAAAAAGTTTTTTTTAGCTCTCAATTTTATAATATCTATAGTATACTCATAGCAACGGAAACAAAACGAAGTTTATTGATAAATTTTTTTTTATTTCTTTTAAAAATTGTTCTTAACAAAATGTTAATTTTTTAATAACGAGCTTCCTAATCGTCGTGAAATTTTAACACGACCTCTTAAATACTTCATACAAAACCATACCAAATTTTCCGAATTTTCTTATCATTTTTTATTTCAACCCTTAAGGAGGTTGAAGTAATGATGATAGAATTCTGAAAATTTGGTATGTTTTTACATGAAGTTTTCAGGAGGTCGTGTAAAAATTTCATGACGATTAAGAAGCTATTTATTGAGCAATTAACATTAACATGTTTCATAGGGACTCAACATCCTTAATGGGTTACCCCCACTTGCGATTTTGAAAAAATCGATTTTTTTATTGCATTTTTTTGAAGTATAAGTATCAGAGAATGTGTCTTGAAAATTTCAAGTCGATCCGAACAAAATTGACTGAGATATGGGCGTTGAAAGAGAAAAATCCGTTGTGTAAACGACCGGCTAATTGAAACTTTAAACGCGTTTTTCTCAAAATGGCATTTCTGAAGTCAGTGACCAAGATTACTCGAACACTAATGAACCGATCTTCCAGAAATTTTGCAGGCTTATTTAATACATAAAAATGTAGTCTTTAATCGTTCGATTTTCTACCTATACACGATATTCTACCTATCGTGTTAATATACTACGATATTCTACCTATCGTGTTAATTCCGCTCAGGTAATTCAAGCCTATTTTAATAGGCTTGAATTTTATTACGTTAATATTATTACGAAGATTACTACCGAGTTGGCGACAATATAATTTTTCAGTTTTTATTTGTTCTCGTGCAATGAATTCATCATTTACCACCGCATTCGGCACACTATAATCGATAATACGAATAATCAACATAAGTAAACATCAATCAGAGCAGCTGTGGATAAAATAAATTTAGACTCTTTTTTGACCCCGTGGAAGTGATCGTCCCTCCTTAAGTATTCTTTGTCGCCATTTTCGTATTCACTTCAATAGAAATTCATTATAAATATTATCATTACGTATCGTAATTATAATATTCGTAATGCACTGCAATATCGCATTTGCACGAGGGCACAGGGAAACTGTGAAAAACCTGTGGCGATACGACCGACCAGATTTTCCCGGTTATCATATTTATACCATAGGGATTATTTATCATGTGAATGTATAATTAATTAATCGATACACTAAAGTGCCTAAACAATTCATTAATTAAACAAACGCATAAATAATTAACTAATTAATTAAAAACTTAGAAAATTAATTGATTAATTACTTAATTATCATTTAAACGAGCAAATTACAATAGTTAGTCCGAAAAGTTTAAATTTCCCGGAGCGATGCTTCGCTTCATATGAAATGCCCCGTGTAGGAATATTAGTAGTACCGATACCTAAGTAAATAATAAGGAGCGAGTGCACATTTAGTACGTCTATGATAGAACAGAGAGACGACAGCACTTCAAACTCCTCTCCCTATTCTCGTCGCGCATCAACTCGGGCTGCACATTTCGCAGCATTCAACTCTTCGGACACTTATTTCTCGGTTTCTCGCTCGCGTCTGCTCGTGCCTCCTCATTCTTGAATAGCCTTCTCCAGGGATGCTTATACACAAGCTTAGTCGAGAGCTCGCTTACTTAACCCACTGATGTACGCGAGTACGCGTCGTTCCATATCCAATTGACCATGGTGTAGAAATTCACATCGTTAAGAATCCTAATAACAATATACGATATGCGTAGTCTAAATGGACCAAAAAAATGTAAAGTATATTAAAAAAATTAAATATTGAATTTGAAAACTTTATAATTAAATTGAAAAAATTGATAGTTAAATAAAAAAAAATGGGTATTCTATTTAAAAAATTGAAAACTCAATTAGAGCATTGCAAATGAAATAAAGTACAAATTAAAAACAAAATTGATTGCCAACGAAGCGAAATTCAATATTACAATAAAGCCATCTGTCAGTCCTATTATATATTTTTCTTTTTCCTTCCTCATACAAGGTGCGCAATGACAACATTTTTTGCGGGAAGCTTAATTCCTTGAAATTCATTGCAAACTGTAAATAAAGGCTGACGATGAAGTTTACATCGTTGGAATGCAACGAAAAATCATTTTATTTTCTTTTTGATATCTAAACTCTTTTTTTTCTAGATCGACGTCTTAGATCTGTGGTAATGGTACGAAACAAACAGGTGAGCTATTTTCGTAGGCTAAGTCGGTGGAAAAAAAATTGGGGAATCAAAATGGATGAATTTCCCTGGCATCCCAACTCTGCAAACTTCAACATCGTAATAAAGGACGAATTTCAGGTACAACGAAGTGAGCCCAATGACGATGATTTTTGTGCCACTTGAGGCCCTCGGCACATTTGACATTATCGGAGAGTGATTTTTAGGAGTGCTCGAGATCTCGTCTCTATTGAATTTTAATAAAACTATTGCTCGTAAAACCCGAGTTTTTCCGTCGAAACTAGTGGATGGGAAATTTCACCGTAGAAATAATTGTCGCAAGAAATGACCTGTATTAAGGGATGACACTACTGTAACTGCCCATTTTCGACCGTTTTCTTTCGCTGTTTTTTTTTTTTTAAGAAACGATTAAAATACATGGTCAAAAGAACTTCGTAGGCTTTATTAGTTATATACTATATAGGTATACATATATATGTATGTATATTAGGTATGTAAAAAAAAAGTAATTTTTGGTATGGCACTACCGCTTTTCATCCAACCCTCTCCGAGGCGCGTAGTAGAACTGTCATAAATTTCATCCTGGAACTACGAGTGAAATATATTCGTTAATTATATTTGTTTTAGCAGCCAAGTACGTGGTGGAATTAAAAAATAATGAAAAAAATAGAGACGTGTTTGAAAAAAAGTTCGTTTTTTTCACCATAATTTTCATATGAAACGTGATATATTTTTTACAATTTTCAATAAATCGAAAAACGCGCTCGCGTTTTTAAAGCAACCTAAGATGCTTCAGTTAAAATTTCAAGTCGATTGGACTAAAATTGTTCGAGTTCTGCTGCGTGCCGATTTCAAAAACATGGTTTTGGGAGAAACGTGTTTGAAGTTTTCGGTACCCCCTAGGAAACAGTCGAAACAGTCTCCTCGAGTCGGTGGGTTACGTGATCCTCGTTGGGAACGGTTTTACTTCAGGATAAAATTTTTGGAAGGTATTTTGTGAAGCTGGTACTGCGTCCACCAGTACTCTTCACCCCTTTTCAGCGTTCGGAGACTCCGCTAAAAAAAAAGCTCGAAAACCACTTCTGTTTCCAAAAAAACTGTTTGTTCAACTATGAACGAATAAGCATAATATTTTCAACGATTCAAAAGATTTTGCACCCCTTCCTTGACACATTCCCATCCGGACCAATTTGAAATAAATGCTCACTTTCCCAAAACTGAAAGTTTTCAACAATTGTTCACAACAGTTCAATTTCGTACTTCGCGAAACTTAATTATACATACATATTCAGCAATCTTTGGAGTGTATCCCGGATCTTTTCAATAAAAACCGACCGAAGGGTGGATAAACTTCCATCCGGGTCAAATTGACCCAGTGTGTCAAGGAAGAGGCAAAAGTGTTTTCAAAAAAACGATTTTTCCAAAACTTTACAGTGGTGTATCGTTTTCCTGTCTCAATAATACTCGACGACGATTTTCCCAACGATTCTCTTCATCCGTACTCGTCGCAAAGAGCTTAGAAGACCTCGAAATTTTCTTTTACCCCTCTTATCCTCTCTGTAGGTTCGCAATGTTTTATACTCCCCAATAAGTGTTCTATACTGTCAGCCAACTCCAACGGCCAAAGGTTTCCCTCGGTTATTTGCGATTTAAATTACGACGATAATAAAAACAAGTCGAAAAAACGGGTCGATGTCTACTCGGCTTCTAAGGGAATGTACACCAGAGTAGGGTGGACATCTCGAGCCGTTTTTCTTCTCTCCTCCTGCGACGCAAAAAGGAAGAAAAATAGAGGAGGACAGACGGAGATGGGGAACCGTATATTTGCCACCTTTAATTTCAAATAACGTATACAGCCGCGGTATATTTGTTGCCGCTGCGTTTCGGCTAGCAAAAGCCTGGCACATACGCGAATGCACCGAAGCAAAATTCTCCAGTGGCCCGAGAACCAACGCCCACGTTGAAATATTACTCCACGTGTATCGCGCGCATTCGCACGTTAAAATTAAAATCGATCTTCTTCGCCTCTAAATTCCCGCGGACCAAAAGCGAAATAAAAAATAAAAAAAAATCTTTATTTCCATATAACCGAGTTACAAATTGGGAACACGGGGGCGGCTCGACGAAATTTGCATGGATTAATGGTGTGAAACTTGAAGGGCTGGAAAAAATTCGGTCAGCCGTATAAAGCTGAGCGAGGGAAAGCCACTTGGAGTTACAAATTTTGCAAAGCGTGCGAATGACACATATGCCGGTGTCGCGCATACGCGGCAATGTTGTGTTTTTCCCGCGTAACCGGAAATATATATTTTTTAAAGGGAGATATACGTATACGCGTGTGTAATTAAAACGACAGGACGTCGTGGTATTTCACCGGATAACAGAATTTTTCTAGGCCGGATAACTTTTGTAGACGCGACAGTGTACAGAAATATTTATTGAACTGCCTTTCAGTCCCCTACCTGAAAAAATGAATCTTTTCATAATTTCAAAAAAACCTAAGAATAATATTATTTTGGCAAGCGCAGAATATTTTAGAGATTTTATTTTCTTCTTTTTAAGTTTGTCGAAAGTGGAGATTTTCCGAAATAGACTACGAAAATTGGTACTTTGCAAAATAAAGAAACGCTTGGGTGACCTTTTCTATTGCAACTTTGAAGCAGTTTCACTGGCTCTCGTTTAAATTAAATTTTCAACTTTTATTAAATTCAATTCTCGATTTTCATATAAATCAATTTTCAATTTTTATTGAATTCATTTTTCGATTTTTATATAAGTCAATTGTCAATTTTCGTTTATTGCTATGTTCTATTTGTTTAAAATTAAATTTGTTATGTTCATCGCTATCACTTTTTGATTTTTGTTGAATTTAATTTTCTACAATTATAGAGCTTCTTTTTGGATGTTGACTCGCTTAACGTTTTTTATCAAGTTTTTATTTTCATTTGATTCAATTTTTTATTTCTTTCTTAGTCTCAATTAAATTTTACGATTTAAGCAACCTTGTGATGACTCTTTTCCGGCGTGGTCTCAGTTCGCAACGTGTCAAAATTGCAAATATCGCTATTGTTCGTTAATCTCGCGATCATCGAATCGCATTGCAACAATAATCGGTAGAGCAACCGAGTTTGAACGTGGAACTCGTATGCAGTCAACAGCGCAATGCCAGGGGAAGAAAAAAGAAAAAAGAGAGAGGGAGAGGGAGAGACAGAGAGAGAGAGAGAGAGAGAGAGAGCGAGAGCGAGTAGCAGGTCAACGAGAATTCGTATTTGCATATGGGAATACGTACGAGCTTGTTTACGAAATTTCAATCGACGAGATATTCCGCGATTCCCCGGAGCAGCCAATTCATACGGCGTATAACATCTCCGACAGCGAAAATATTTAATTAAAATTCACGTATCAATACTCTCCTCAAACAGGAAATGCAAAATATTATTTTCCTTTACCGTTACCCATCCTCAACGGACGCTCGATTCCCCCACGCGCAATCAAATTCCCCGACCACTTCATTTCCCCATCATCTTGAGCGTCGAAAAAGCGAGGCGCAGATTTCCAATTTTTCATCAAAATTTCCAGCCGCATGTACGGAAAAAACGGGAATAAAACTAAGTCCACGTGTATCAAGTTCCGCAAGGGTAAAAAATGTTCACTCGCGAGCCCCTCTTCACGTTCTTTCCATCGTCCATCAAAAGTCCACAATTTCTCGCGAGGTTCGCCGGAGTCGGCGCAGAGTTTGGTGGTAACAGATTTTTTTCCCGCAAGGCTCGTTCACACCGAGCTGCCATTTTGCGAAAAGTGCCGCAGAATGGCGGAGGTGGTGACGGGAAGAGGAAACGAGTAGAAAAAAAAACGTGTTGCCGTGGAACCGGTGAGTGTGCAGATGTCAGTGGAAACGCGAGTGAAACATTTTTACTCGGATCAAACGGACTGCGTAGCGATGAGGGAGAAGCAAGAGAGAGAGAGAAGAGAGCGGAGTGAATTTTCTCTGTCTTCCTCGCTTTTTTCGTCATACCGCAGCGAACGAGCAGGAGGGACAAGCAGGGGGCAGAGCAGTGGAGAAGGGAGGAGAATGAGGGGGCGCGAGTTCCCGTAAAAAGTTAGATCCCCTCGTTAGTGAGGATTGCAGGTCCTTTGTAACCGGGAGCAGCGGCATCAACGTCGCTTGACGGTATTCCTATACGGACACCTGCCCACACACCCACACTTTTCACCGCATCGCATTGAAAGATTATGGCGATTCCGTGCAGTAACGTACAGCGATGCAAAAGAACAGGCGCATGATGAAGAGGGCAACAAGAAGCACAGTTGGCAGCTAAAAAAGATTCCAGATTTTTCATACCCGAGAGATAATAAATTTTGCTTTCCGGCCCCCTGCTGGGGATGTCCTCACGCACGCATCGGCTGTGAAGAGAACACAGATGTTGCGCGAGGACACATCGGAGCGGCGAGAAAAAAAAAACGAGATCGGGTGAACTCCGCAACCCGGGTGTGCGACAATACAGCCTAGATCGACGTGGAAATAGAATCTTCGCTGAGAGACTGCGGGGAGACCCGACTAAACAGGTTTGTATCCTACCGAGTGGATAGGAAGAGGCCAAGGGAGGCAGCAGGAACGAAGAAATTAGATTACGAGAGCGTGGAAACAATCTGCGCTCATGGCGGCAAAGAGGGAGAGAGACGGAGCGATGAGATTGAGTCTGGAGGCCTGCGAGATTCTCCCGAGCAGCCGGATAATCCGCACCCGTTTCGTTAAATGATTCTGTCTCATTCGGGGATGGATATTCTCGAATCCTCGGTGAGTCGAGACTAGCTCAAACCCTTGTATGAAACTGGGCAAAAAGCGGCGATCTTTTGGAAATCACCGCCGGGCAATGTTTTGGGAATTATCATCGCGGAAGGCTTTTAGAAATCGGCGTCTGGCAATCCTTTGGAGATGACTACAGCGCGATTATTTAAAAATCATCATATTTCATTAGGCATTTATTAGGAATCATCATCATGCAAACTCTTCGATGACATCGGGTACTGTTTTGACATCATCGTCACATTATCATGACGCGATGATTTGGAAATCGTCATCATAGGATCTTTTGAATCTTTTGATGATCCTTGAGGCGTCATCTTTTTTGGCTATCTACTGTTGGAATTCATCTCCGCGCGGTCTTTCAGTATTCATCAACTTTGGACGATCATCTTTTGGAATTCATCACAACGTGGTCCTTCGGTATTCATCATTTTTTGAACTTCATCACTCCAAGATCTTTCGGAATCACAAACAATCCGATAGAAGTGTCTTGACGACCTTTGTCAACATCATATCAAGCGCTAATCTAGAAAAGCGCCGTCTAGACACAGCACTCATCAAGGTGAACCGTACAACGTCATTTTCATGTGCTTGAGTCTTGATTTTTCCCATGTTTAGTGAAATGATTGTCCTGGCTTGCCCCGTACCTAAGCCTAAACTTCAAGAGTAAGCTGGTCCTCCTACTCCATTCGTAAAACGCTCGATTGCCTGCACAGGCCATTGAAGCGTGAATTCGTCGGAATTAATGCAACACGACATCCCATAGACAAGATACTCATCGCTGTCTCCTCTTTTTCCCTCCCTGCTTTTACGTTTTCACAAACAACCGGATAATTAAATTCTCCACCAAGTTTTTTTGACGTCAGCATTCAACACTCCACCCTCGCCCCTCACATCCCTTGTGTTCTCGCTGTTTCTCTCTCTCTCTCCCTCTACGGCTCTCAGTACGTTCAGTGCGCCAGAGAGTCCTCCATTCTCCCTTGTTATCCATTTTCAATTCGGCCCCGTTCCTAGACACGGTTTGTGACAATCATTTCCTGCCTCTGTCTCTTCTTTTCTTTGTCCCATCTGTCCACCCGGGCCATATAGCACCATCGGACGGGAACGAACGAGCAGCGCCTCTGCTTGATGGTACTACGGTGCAACTGGCCGTGAAGTTCATCCGAACCAACGACACGTCACACGACCACTAACCTGCGACTATCTCCGTAACTCGGTCAACGCGTCCAAAGTACGACCGAGATTTATCCATTTGTTCAACTCGGTCCCTTTCTCTTTCTCCCCCCCCCCCCTCTGAATCCTACTAGGTGATTTAAAAAAGCGCTACCAGCTGATTTAACAATATTCCAAAGAGTACGATTCTTCAACCTGCAAATTGCGCTGAAATAGTAGCTTCGAATAGATCTCCTGGACGCATCAATATCGACTTCACCCAAACGCGCGCAGCATATAACGAAGCGGAGACGAAGCCATTTTCCGAGCAGCTCTATGTGAGCTGGTAGTGGAGTATACGAAGATATAAATTGCGCGCACAGCTCGTTAGAACGCGACGAACGTATCGTTCCGATGTGGAACACGTCAGGATGAAGTATTATACATCGTCATTTTAAATTGAGTGGTCGGCTTCATGCTGCTCGCTTTTCGCTTCCTACTTCCCTCAGTGTATACATATAGTGCAGGTCCTTTTTAGTGCGATGCCACCCTCCGAAGTGTGATTGGCGAGCACACTGTCCTGAGGTATCGCGTAACATCGCTGAATTATGACGAACGGTGCTTCCAGCATGGATATATACAGGCAAGTATCCAACATAGTGGATCAAAGTGTGCGATGAACGGTGATATGATGGATAAGGTGTACACCACCGTAGGGTGTCTTAGAAACCATCAAACCTCAAGTTTTTACGATCTTCGCTTTCTGCCAACCCTTTTTTCTATTTTCTTCATTCCGAATTGATTATCATCAATAAATGACGATCCATTAACGGTCCGGCGTAGAAAACGGACAAGGGCTCTTCAGATGAGGATCTTTTCTGGCCTTCGAAGCTCAAGTGCCTGTATGTGGGAACGGCCCGTGTGTGTGTACATCTATATACGGAAGAGGGCAATCCAGGTTCACAACGCAAGCACCCCCGGGAAAGCACAAGAGCGTATCGTCTATCGAGAATCTCGGTCATAATTAATATTGAGTATCAAAGTCGGTTGCTAAGAGGCAACCACCGATACAAACTCATGGCGCTCCACTGGGACTCCACCAGATGGTGGTCTGGCCGACTCGCTTCCTCTCTAGCGAGGTTATATAAGCCTTGCGAGACGTATCTATACGTCCTAGAGTTGCGATACAACGTGTGGATATTAGCGAAGACGCCGTTGTGTATGCATACGATGAATGCGTCGTAGTACATAGGGGTGTAAATTGGAGTATATTATGTAGACGTATGTAGGAATTTTCGGTTACATTCAGGGAACAGGAATCGGGAGGTTTGTATCTTTCCAAGCGCACGAAACTCCAATCTACGTCTGTCCATATAGACATATGAAAGCGCAATTTGGTGATATCTATTAGAGCATCACGTAGGGGTACTAAACGGATCTCTATGGCGTTTTCACCGTTGTTCCAAACGCTCAGGGTCCCAAAGTGTAGTGCAGAAGTGAATCGACACCATACATCGGGGAGCTGGGCAACATGGAGAATATGGCGACCTAATATCATTTAGCAAACACTTGCGAGGCATGACGAGTTGACTGAAGTAGCGATCCGTCGCTTGTCACGAGGCATTGAAGTTGCCGTTTGACGTTGCGGTTTGACGTTGCACACGAGCGGTCTCGTTTCATTCGAAACAGTTTGAGGGGAGTCAATGTACTATTATTTTTTTTTAGGTAAATCAGCACTGCGATGAAGAGTGACCGTCCTCGTTTGGAAGAGCTGATCAATTGAGTGTTTCGAGTCTCAAAATGTTTTTATGAAGTTACACGCGTTCAGTAGCGTGGAAAAATTAAGAAAAAAAACAACATTGTGTTCCAATTAAAATATCGCTTCATCGAAATTGGTTCACTGAATGGTCCGCTGAATCCGCCCGAGTGGCCGTATTCATGAGGAAAAGCTAGAGTTTCCAATGAAACTGTGAAATGAAGATTACCTTTGGTTACCAAATTATTCCTTCGCAAATAATACCAAATACCGTTTTACGACAACTACTAATTGCTTTTTGCAACAATAACTAATTACCTTTTTTGCAAGGTTATCAATTGCTTTTTGCAAAAATTAACAATAGCTTTTTGGCGAAATTACCAATTACGTTTTGCGACAATTACCAATTACTTTATTGCAACGATTACCGATTACTTTTTCGCAACAATTACCGTTTATTTTTTGCAACAATTAGAAATGACTTATTTGGAAGATTAACAATTGTTTCCTGCCAACAATATCAGGTAATTTTTTTTAACAATTACCGATTACTGCTTTTTTGTGAAAATGACCAATTCCATTTTTGCCAAAATTACCAATTACATTTTTCTGTGAAAAAGGCCAATTACTTTTTTGCTGAAATAACCAGTTGCTTTGTGCAACAATTACCAATGACTATTTTGCAACAACTACCAATTACTTTTCTTAAAAAAAAGACCAATTACTTTTTGCCAAACATTCCAATTAATTTTTGCCAAAATTGCCAACACGATTCTTCTGCTATAATGTTATTTTTTATCGATTACTCATACAGCTGTTTGGCTGGAGACAATTAATTGGATGGATATCCATCCGGGCCATGACAATATCACACGTCCGACGGTCGAGTCTGACCACGCGCTGACTCGTTGCCCTTAGGTAACTTGTACTTCCCCCCGAGCACTGGTAAATCCGTCTTCATGACGACGTAGTCACCAACTCTGATTAGTTTTCCGAACTCACAGTCAAAGCGACCTCCCTATACTATACCGTACGACTGTTTCGGGAACATTCTATATATCGTACGTTTCAGGGTATAGTACATCATAACGCAATCTCTCTCTTTCTCCCTCTCTGTCCACGCCATTGCCATGTCTCACTGTTATAGTTCCGCCGTTTCGAGACCGGTTTGTCGTTCACCGGGAAGAAACTCGACCACGACGAAACCGAGGAAGACCCAACTTCCGAACAATCTGTGCACGTAATTTATTTATGTGCATGGAGGTATGTATATATTGCACATGCGAATTTAGCCATGTTGATGTTCTACATATCGAAGAGGAAATTCCTTACTCGGCAAAGTGATGGGGAAAAAAATTGTGGCAAATGGAGTACGCGGTCATGAGACAATTGCGGTTCGTCGACGTTCCACAGCCTTTCGTATACGTACAATTTGTACGAGGTATTTGTGTGATGTCTTCATTGTAAAAATCGACAGATGGAGAGAATGGTAATTGGTAGTACTGCAGCAGCAGCGAAAAAATATATTTCCATAAAGCGGAATGAAAAGACGAGGAAAAAAGAGAACGGTGATCACAGCACATGTCTCGGTTTAAAACCAATCGTCGAATTGTAAAAGAGGCTATCCTATAGACCGGGATATACAAGGTGGCCAGAAAAGTAACGTCTAATAGGAAAATCTTCATGCCTCGTATACCCACCCGAATTTTTGTTGTAATAATTCCATTCTTCAAACAAAAATAATACATTTTCGATCAGATTATTTCTAAGGCTTAACAATTTTGTGTACATTTCTCGTACTCTTGCTTCATACGTACATTGTACTTGGTTATTTTGTAATACCTTTTAATTTTTTGTTGTACAATTGTTTAAAGGAAGAAATGAACAAAATCAATATCTAACCGACTATTTATTATAATAATTCAATTTGTTTAATTAAAAATAAAACATTTTCGATAAGATCATTTCTAAGGTTTGACAATTTCGTGTACAATATTTCTCGTACACTCGCGTAATGTAATAAAAACAGTTTAAATTCAAACAAATAATACTTATTTTTGAGGAGTTCCACAATTTTTTACAAAGTAAAACAAATAACAATATTTTTAAAGGGATTTTTTTATGACCTGGCGGTTCAAAGAAGTCAATACCTACCTGCATCACCTTCTCACTGTTTCACAATTTTTATTACTTTTCGAGAATAAAGCGTTTAATTTTTTTTCAAATTTTCCTCCAACCTAAGTATCGACTTTTTTTCACTCTTACTCTTCGAAGTTTATTTCAAAGAAATTGGGAGTCTTTTGGACTATCAAAAGTATTTTTTTCCGTCATGCGAACTTTAGGGCCTCATCCTCTCGAACCTATTTTTCCAACTGTGGATCACAATCCAAGGCATCCACGATAGTGTCCAGTTTGATAATTTCTTTATCGTTTAACAGCACATAAAATCCCGCGAAAAGCGCACACACGAAAGAGAACAATAAAAAATGCGTTTTTTTTCGCGAAAAATAAAAAAGCTCGTAAAAAAATGGGGATGATTCGAGGTATCTAGATTTTTCCTTTCGGCCGTCACATTTTGAGTCCCCCTGTACATATGAGCCTGCGATATATTGTTTCGCGTTAAAACGGAGGACAAAGCGTTTCGCGTCATTCTTTCCGTCGCCGTTTATTTTTTTTTGCCGCAGCTATAAACGAATACAAGTTATATCCTGACGTGAGAAAATCGTGAGGACATACATGCTCGCGTTAACGCTCGAGTCGCGCCACGTAGACGTCACCGTCGTATAGCAAACCTCCGGCATCCGGATATTTATTCTAACCGCGTACCTCGGCGTCTGCCTTTGGGAACTGTGCGGGAAGCCAACGAGGGGAAGAGGGAGTCGGGAGGATTTCCTCATCCGGATGTCGCACGTCCTCGGGCTTTACGTGTACACATAGATGCGTGGGATACACATGTGTTCTGGATGTACAAATGGATACGTGCACACATTTTTTCCTATGTATTATAACGTACGGTTTTTACGCTTGCCTCGATGTGCGCCTGTGTGCGCGAGACTGCTGTACGCGGTATGAAATAAAAATATGATATTAACGCAACGCAGTTCCTCCCGACTGCGCGTTGACGTTGGCGCCCACACCCCCGCGAGCCCACCCACCCCGTCAGGCGAGTTGTCGCAACCCGCGTGCTGGGCTTTTCATATTATTTTCGCCATCCCCTTCAGCCCTTTCTTTCCACTCATTTTTCGCACTTGGTGTCCACGAAACGGGACCTCGAATCTTGCTCGGGAGGAACGGAAAGTGGGAGGACGAGGAAGAGAGGCCTAGGAGAAGAGATGGGGAGGCAAAAAAAAGTAGAGGAAATAAAAGATCTTAGCGTTGGCTGCAATGCCTATCCCTATGTGCCTTTAAGGATGTTGAGTCCCAAATCGCAAATGATGATAAAATTCTGAAAATTTGGTATGTTTTTGTATGAAGTATTTCAGAGGTCGTGTAAAAATTTCACGACAATTAGGAAGCTCGTTATTGAACAATTAACTTTCACAAATTAAATGTCGTTTTATGGAAACTGATGTAACTTTGCAATAAGTTTTTTTTTTGACCTCTCAATTTTATAATATCTACAATATACTGAAAGCAACGGAAACAAAACGAAGTTTATTGATAAATTTGTTTTTATTTCTTTTAAAAATTGCTCTTAACAAAATGTTAATTTTTTAATAACGAGCTTCCTAATCGTCGTGAAATTTTAACACGACCTCTTAAATACTTCATACAAAAACATACCAAATTTTCAGAATTTTCTCATCATTTTTTATTTCAACCCTTAAGGAGGTTGAAGTAATGATGATAGAATTCTGAAAATTTGGTATGTTTTTACATGAAGTATTCAGGAGGTCGTGTGAAAATTTCATGACGATTAAGAAGCTATTTATTGAACAATTAACATTAACATGTTTCATAGGGACTCAACATCCTTAAGACAACAATGGGTAAGCTTCAATGCCGCGAATGACATCTTTGGATGAGTGTGAGCATTATTGAGGAGCTGGCGAACAAAGCCGAAACACCCTACGTCGACGGACATTTTTATTTATTTTTGGCCTAGAAACTGTAATTTTGCTAAAAAGGGAAATTTTTAACTAATTTTCAGGTGCTTGGAGCCAGATTTGATAAAAAATACTTCGGGAGCTAATCGAGGTGTGCTTGAAAAACACGAAAAATGAAAATAATAGAAATTTCACGTCTTGCGAAATTTTCTACACATTCTAAGACGTTCTAAGACCAATCTGCGCCGAAAATTATCGATTTTTTATAGCAGGTGGATTACGTTGAAATTTTGAAAATGCGGTTTTTTTTTTGCGCAGTTTTATAGTTTAGGGTTTTAATGGCAATTGAAAGTAAAGATTTTGAAAAAAATTCAAAATTGACCGAGCTATGACGGGTTTTATCAAAGGTCAGATCGCCCACTTCCCAAGTGGGGGCGTGCAAAAGCGTGACATTTTGAAAATACTATTTTTTAGTTCGTGGATTTATAACTTAACGTCTTACCTTCAATTTGCAAAAAAAATGTACCGAAATTTTTTAAAAAATTGGCCGAATTATGACTTTTGTGAAGGATCAAATCGCTCACTGTGCAAGTGGGGGGGGGGGCAAAAGCTTAACATTTTATAACATAACATATCTTCTGAAATTAAAAATAACCTTATTAAATGCATAGTTCTATACCTTGAGATCTAAACTTTGATTTTCAACAAAGACTTTACAAAATTTTTTTCAAATTGACCGTTTTATGACATTTTTGTGATAGGTCAGACAGCCCACTGTTCAAGGGAGGGGAGAGGACGGTAAAAAAGCTTCTCATTTTAAAAAGACTATTTTTTTATTCATCGTCCTATAGCTTAGGGTCTCAATTTTAATTTGCGAACAATGTTTTGTCAAAATTCCAAAAAGTGACTGAGTTATGACGATTTTCGTAGAGGATCAGATCGCCCACTGCGCCACGGCGAGCCACCTCGCTGCGATTTACCCTCAATTTGCGCCCAAGCAAAACAAGCGGTTTTTCTCGAAACTGTTTTATCGAAACGATTTGAATTGTATCTCAAGATCTATTTGTCCGATTCACTTTAAATCCGAACAGAACATAGTTTATAACATTTTCCATCGTATGACCGTAAATTTTTTCTATCTTTCTCCATCTGTTAATAATAAATAATAATAAAGATAACTCCATCGTTTATCAATATTTCTCACCAAAAAAAGCTCAAACTTGGCAAGGCCGTGTACAAATTGTGTGAAAAATCCCGACTCCGTCATCCCAACAATCCCATCAGAAAAAACATCAAAAATCGACAAGTTTTGTGAACCCCATAAGTAGCCCCATTTAAAAAATCCACCCTTAAATCCGTCTGTTCCTCCAACGCCATGTTTTCCTCGCTTTCATTTATTTCCGTCGACTCGCGCGAATAACGAACTGTACCGTTGCAATTGTGAAAACAACGACGAATGCATTTTCGGGGCGCTCGGGAGCTTAATGGCTTCGTGTCCACCACTCCTGATGGTGACTTAAAAAAACACCATTTTCGGCTATTACTCGTGTGCGCGCGTACACATATGTACACGTGTCCACGAGTTCGTGACAAACGTACGATCACCTCTACTCGACTGCACGTACATTCGACGTGAAAATGCATGTAAATGTGCACACGGGAGTGTGCTGGAGGGTGGATTGCGCCAAGGCATAAAACGTCGGGCGTGAAAAATTTTCGTATGCGCGCACGTTCGTGCCGTACATTTTTTCGAGGTCACCTATACGTCCCGCGTACATAAAATAATATACAGCCGCACGTATGTACTCGCCTACATACGAGATATTTCAGACGAGACCTGAAACACGGTCTTCCGGTCCCAGCAAATTTTCGAAGGTCCTACTTTTCGCGACGAATTTATCCGCGCATCTCCAGCTGGTTCAATAGTGCAAGTAGGATGCGCGGACCCGGGTTTTTTCGCGATGATAACGATGCTCGCACCTAAACCGGCACACACGTGGGACCGGAAGTGCGCTCGTGTGGGTCCTTCCAACGCTCGCCCTGTTTCATCCCTATACGTACGTATGTGGGGCCGTGGAGGGACCACACGCCCGGGTGCACGGGACACACGTCGTAGTCGCGGACGCGCCCAGGCGGGCTTCTGCCCCCGCGTTTTTATTTGCTTTACCGGTCTCGCGGGTAAGCACGACGACGTCGGTGGAGACGACGACATTTTTCACAGAGCCGTGTGCTTTCAACTGTTATTTCGACGAAAATTCGCCACTGGCTTGGTATTGTTCCTGACGTGGCGTAGACTACGTGTTTTTTTGTATATATACATATATAACAGGAAAAAGGCTCGAAATAACCTTCGTGTATAAAATTGGCTACTGTGGGGACAGTCCTGGCAATTGATGTCCTCGTAATCACTTTTTCTGTATATATTCTTATATATTTATAGAAATGTGTGTATACGTACAGATCTGCATATGTGGGGACCCGGATTCAAATGTGGGAATACACGACAGCATATATTTGATGTTTTTTCCTCACATCGTTGCCTCTCGTGACGCACACAACACGATTCCCATCCCCCTCATCTTTCGACCTCCCTTGGTGCGTAAAGAGTTGACTTTTCTTTCGGCGGATTTTTTTCTCTCCGTTCTTTATTTCTTTCATGGCTCTCATCCTCCCTCTTAAATCATTTTGTTCTTCCTCCCCCCTCGCTCTGTTTTTCAGCTCCGCTCTCTCCCAGGTCCTCTCTCCCTCAGGACCGCCCTCTCTCTCTAACCCTTAATCCCTCTCATGTCAATCAGTATACAGCTGCAATTTTCATCGCGGCCCCAGAAGTACTGCTGGACATGGAACCCCGAAGGCCGATTGAACGATCGGAAGTCTGCCTGGCATTGATACCCTTCTTTTGCTCTTGTTCTTATTTCTAATTTGATTGGGGCCCGAGAAAGGGCGATCTGATCTGGACATCGGGTATTACAATGTCAGCCAAGGCCTACTTATTGATTGGCGTTTTTCTTTATATGTGGTTATTTTTTTATTTCTTGAGATACGACCTGCCTTGTTTCGAAGGTGGAATCATCAGCGGTTACAGAAAAAGCACATGCTAGAATCGACATCCCATCTTTTTGACCCCACACTTGTCGTTTGACTATTTTCAGTTCCTGAGAAAAGAACAGAAAGAAAAGTGGCTGTAGGAAACGCTCTGGGGGGCAGAGTGTTCCCCACAGCCACTTTTTCCTCATGCCCTACCGTATCGAGCTTATGGGAGGGCACAGCGAAACTGTCAAAAAGCCCGTGCCATATGGTTTTATTTTCACCTTCAGTTGCGGTTACCATCGGAAACTCAGTAAAGCTGTCATCCCGGTCAGTAGTCCGCACACGAGCTAGTGCGCAGTCACCCAGCCGCTTATTGACCCAAGCCCACGCTGCTTGACCAGGGAGATCATCGAAGTCCTCCACTATCGTCTGTAAATATCGTTCCATCCGTCCGCTCCGCTAAGCCACGAATATATTGACACGCGTACACAGGAACATACCAAACGTCAATCTTGAACTGCACGCATTCAGAGGACAGGGAAAATCAGGAATTGCTGGGTCGGGACATACAGAAATGGCGAATATGCGATTACGACACTCCGGACTTCCGAAGCTGTGGTAGGAGTGTGACGTCGGATGCGGATAGCCCTAGCTACGATCCTTGAACCCGATACACACAAGATGAAACCGATATACACATCATAGATTGCCGCCAGGCTTTACTTCCGCGTTCCATATCTATCTGCACGTATACCCATCTACAGCTCTCTAACTCACCGTCATCATGCATATATGCGCATAATTCGGGGAGTTACTAACGTCGAGCTTTGAATTACGTGACGCGTCATACACAATGGAGCTTAATGCCAGGGCTTGTTAATTACGTTCTGTGATGGCCTCCGTAAAATGAAGAGCTGCTCCGAGAGCTCCGGGCTAGGGAGTTGCTTTGGGACTGGAGAGGGAGAAAGAACGGCAATTAGATCCAACTTTTCTCAGAGTGCTATTAATTTTCCGGGAATACCGGAAGTCTCGCGGGACGCAGGATTGATGGGAGCCCTGGAGATGAAAAAGTACCGATGGAAGCCCAAGAGTCCGTGCAGACTCGGAGCCGTCAAAACTTGATGCAATTGCGAAAAAGAATGGATTCTTCGATACGTTTGGGCTTGCTCGAGTTGAACCGGTCCTCCGTTTTGTTGCTTCTGGATCCAACTCGATCTTTATCAATTTTATCACCGTTAGTTACCTGCCATCGGTGTTTGACAGTCTCGAACAGTAGCAAGGTCGATGGCACCCTTCATCAAGACTGAGACGTCTAGTCCAAAGTTTAGTGGAAAGACCCAAGGATGACGAAGTCCGCTGGAGCTTTCATCCAAACTCCGAAGAGTCTCTCCCTCGTACACTCTCTTCCAAAATTCTACCTTGCCTATTCGGCTCTAGCCGCCCTCACAGATTCTCCACCCTTCTCTCCGTTGTCATTGCCTCCATTGGAGACATATGCGAGACGTGACGCTTTTCGAAAAGTTATGCACGCGCTGCTATACATGCGCATACCTGGCGAAAGGAAGGCTCGCGGTCGTGTCCCATAGAAAGCAGGTGAACCGCAGTCCAACCGCGAAATTTCGTCTCCTCCTCCTTCGCCGCCCCCTCCCCCTATCTCGGTGAGCGCGAAGGTATGGTTATGCAAATTTGTGAACGACCGACTGGCCGGAAATATCGCACATATACAATCGGGGTTTGACGCATACACGACGCGATATAGGTATGTGTTATGAGGTCGGGCGGAACGTGTACGAGTCGTATTGGCGTGTGATCTGCGGTATGACGAAGGAGGTCCGCCGTCGATTTTACCCTCGTATAAATAATGTATATATCGCATGAAGATCGAACCTTGATTGCACCGTCGTCAATGATAATGAGAACGGGGGATTACGGGGAACTTTGCGTGGTAGACTTGCCTAAATCGTGATGCCTAAAAACTTTCGTTATTAGCGTTACTTGATGGTTATTTATTTTTTGTTCAACAGGAACTGAAAATCATCGAATTGTTGACACATGCACATTGTAAGTACTTGAAAAAAAAAGTATATTCGTAAAGAGCGATTTAGGAATATTGGTCCTTGATCGTACCAGGCTCGTGCTGAATCGTAATTTCAATTTTGAAAAAAGTTGACAGACGGACGACGGTGAAGAATTGTAACGTACGTAATTTCGGCCCTGCATGTTTATCCCGGCACGGAGATCGTGAACCAAAATTACAAGTAAGTCTACTTCAACTAACTATACTATTCTTGAAGCATATCGGTAGGATAACGGAACAATCTTATTGGTGCATAGTTTTCCAGAGCATTCCTTCAAAACTGCTAAATTGCTGAACTAGTTCATTTTCAGTTTGTTTTACGAATCAATATTTTAATATTATTGTACGCCGTTAATGTATTTACGCAAAAATTCGCTTTACCTGAAATAACCGTACCATTATCTTCGAATCGTACCAATGGGATTCAGGACAACCCTACCGGTATCAGTGGTCATCAAAATGTATGCCATACTTCAAGGCGGGACACCACTGTAGCGGGTATAAAAATGATGTTTTGCATTGGCTTAAAGTATACCATTCAAGGAATTTGTAAAAAGAATTTCACGTTGAAATATTGAAAATTAGCCAAGCTACAGACGATTCAGTAAGAGCAGGTAGTGCAACGATTTACGCTATAATTGTCCGATTTTCAATTTAAAAAAAAACCGAGATTACCGTAGTTGTAGTACGGTATCTTTTTACGTGATCTTTTTTAAAATCAACTTTAGCATGTTTAAGGCCCTAAAGTATAAGTAAGAATTTCACCAAAATGATATATATATTATATATATTTAAACGCCCGCCATTTGTTATTTTCTTAAACGGCTACGTACAACAAGAACTACAATAACATGGATTATAAAACTTTTTTTATTTTTATATTTGAGACCAAGGTCAAGTTATCGATCCGGCTGTTGGAACACATCTTTTATACAGAAGTTCTCTTATACATCAACAACATTGTTAATTTTTAATTTCATTTAATAATTAACTACATAAAATAAGTTCAATATATGCTTAATGGCATACCTTCATTCCCTCTACCCAGATAAGTAATCCGATATACAAAAAAAATTCGGCTAAAACGACCCTTTTAGAACCCGTCACAGGGGCATCCACCCTCAAAATGAACGACCACCTTTTTGTACCTATCACTCAAGATTACAACAGCGCAACACCGAGTATAACAGAGCCTCGCCAACCTCACCACATTATCAATAAAATCTGATGAAATATTTTCGTTTTGAATATTTTACAAAGCAATATCAGCGATGTTTGTCACTCTCGATACGCAACACGTAGCCTAATAGCTTAACTTCCATCCGTCAACCCTTCTGTATGTCGTGCCATCGTGATGCGATTCCGAAACTTGTAGCCTAAATGTGCCGAAAAATTGGGCAACGCGAAAAAAAACGCGACTTCGTTGCATCATAACGATACAAACTTCAGTACCATGTATGCAAACTTTAATATCATGTATACGAACCATAATGATAAAACCGGTAAAACTGTTGCATCAGATACAAAGTCGTCATTCACCGTTACCTGTAATATCTCTCTCCCTCCCTCTCTCTGTTTCTCTCTCTCTCTCTCTCTCTCTCTCTCTCTCTCTCTCTCTCTCTCTCTCTCCCTCTCTATTTTATTTTATTTTCGATTTTAAGTGAGAGAAAAAAATTATATGCGATGCAATATGAAATTAATTTTAAGATTTATATTTAATTCTTATTTAAATTGAATTGTATACTTCATAATATTATTCAGTCAACAAAACTGTAGATCCTTGCCTAAAGGTACCAACCAAGGCATAAATAAATAAATCATCATCATCATCATCTCTCTCTTCCTCTCTCTCTTCAGCTTCTCGCACATTCTCTTCGTTGATTCAGATATCTTTTGGTCATCATTCAAATGATCTCAGACCTCATACGGACATATGCGGGTTGAAAACTCTGCTCGAGTGGCTACTGAGAGGGATTGTGTGTGTGTGCAATGTTGTAGAGTTCCCAGAGGGAGATAATAATCGGCGGTTACGTGCTTCTCTGCTTCAACTCTGTGCAGTTTCGTTCCAGTCACACATATACACATACAGACACACTCACACACACGTGTATACATACAAGACAGCACTGGACCCTTTAGTCGTTTAACAGGGAAAGGACAGACGGTAGTTTCTCGGTTGTAGCCTGAAGCGCGTTGAGCACTGTTGGCTCTCTGACGGAAAGACAGGGTGGGTTTTGGTCTCGGTTCGTCGCGGCACGAGAGAGGAAACCCGCGAGCGCGGGAGAGTGCAAAGTAAACGATAAAATATTGCGCGGTTAGTGTCAGTGTGTCGGTGCGTGTTCGGCTGTGTGCGTGTCTCGTAGCCATCCCGGGAGAAAGAAGGGTGGTATAAAGTCCGCAAAGGGGTCGGTCGCTGGTGGCTCATTAACCCTCATTTTACGTAAGGGAGACGTAGGACGAGAGCAAGGTTTGGTATTAGTTATATTTACACATCGCTACTGTTACACCCGCATTGGAGACAGTTTCAAGGACGTCCCGTCCTCGAAAAAAACTATTCGTTTGAACATGTGAAGACCGTCCTTGGAACAGCCAGATGGTCTGACGTAAGGCTTCAGGTATCTTTTAGCTATGTACATGAAAATATGGAGAAATTGTATGTGCCTTTGTACATATATATATTAATATATTTATGTATACATTAGTTTTATGGGGGAATCGTTACAAGCACCATCTTTTCTGCACTCGACTCTCGAGAAGACTTTTAACAATTCCCTCTGTTGCTTACTCGGCGGACGAAAAAAGAATTAAAAAAAAGAGAGGCGAAAAAGAAGCTCCCACTCTGCTATACCTCTTTAGAGCTTCGTGCTTTACGTTTCTCATTATGCCTAAAATTCGACAAGGCGGACCCTCGACTCCGCGCTTTCGGCGCTCTCCTACACGCGAGCAAAACGAGAGGATTTTAAACACAGCCTGAATCAGCCGTAAAAAGGCTTCGGAAGAAGATAAAAGAAAAGAGGAGAGAACAAAAAAAAACACGAGACTTTACCGCGACATCGTAATCGGTTATTGCGCGGGATGCTCTTATCGGAGGTCGAATTATCGGCACGCGCATCTTTTCAGGGCTCTGAAGACACAAAAAGTCCTCGGAATCATAAGGCACGACTCACAAGGAACATCCCTCAGGTGACACCCTTCGATTTTGTTGAAATTTGGATATGTTATAAAGCACCGAAAAGTAAGCGGTACGTATTTTTTTTTATCGGCGGAAAAACGGTTTTAAGGGGTGAAACGCGCCCTCGAAAATAGGGGTGTTTTTGGTTTTTCGTCGATAATGGTATCGTTCTCATCTCCAATGTATAGTACATGAAAAAATAAACATTGTTGCAATTTGAATTTTTTTTATATCTCATACCGTTAAAACATTATCGACGAAAAACGAAAAAACATCCCCATTTTCGAGGGTGCGTTTCACCCCTCAAAACCGTTTTTCCGCCGATAAAAAAAAATACGTGTCTCAAAATTTTTGATGCTCTATCACATATATGAGTTTCAACAAAATCGGAGGCGGACACCTGAGGGATGTTCCTTGTCAGATGTAGTTGTGGGAGCCATGTTTTTAATATGAATCTGTAGTTTGCATAGTTAAGGGCTGAAGTTGCATAGTTACGGGCTGAAGTTGCATAGTTACGGGCTGAAGTTGCATAGTCAAGGGCTAAAGCTGCATAGTTAAGGGCGGAGGTCGCATAGTTAAGGGTTGAAGTTGCATAGTGAAGGGCCGAAGTTGCATAGTTGAGTGCTGAAGTTCCATAGTTAAGGGCTGAAGTTGCATAGTTGAGGGCTGAAGTTGCATAGTTAAGGGCAGAAGTTTGAATAGTTAAGGGGTGACGTTGCATAGTTGAGGGCTGAAGTTGCATAGTCGAGGGCTGAAGTTGTATAGTCAAGAGCTGAAGTTGCATAGTTAAGGGCTGAAGTTGCATAGTTAAGGGCTGGTTTGCATACTCAAGAATTTCACCCGTTTTTTATTCCTCGCTCGCGTGGATTGGGTAACCTCTTGTTCGATCCAAATCGATTGGTACTCACGAATTCTCCAGTCCCATTCTTCCCCAGCCCTTATTTAGCCCGGGAGATCGATACTTCTCTCTAAGCCCAAACAGAAAGTTTGCTGCGATCGAGTTCGAACTAGGAAATTCGTCCCGAGCGGTGTGTTGATAAATCGACTGGACCTAATGTTCAAAACTGGTCTCAATGTACGGAGCGATGTTTCTCAACTTCCACCTCCGCCACCCGCCCCTATGTAAGGGTAGGTTCCGGGGAACGGAAGCCCTAAAACATACTGTACGATCTTTTTTAGCGTACCGACACCTAAATGTCTAAGTAATAATGGAAAATTACAAAATTGACAAAGCTTGCCCAATCCATTTGAGCGGAGAATAAAAAATGATCGAACTTCGGGTCTTTTGAGGTCAATCGATTAGGACAAATTTTAAAAATTAGGTCCAATCAATTTCCGAGCGCCCTTGAAGAGGTTGGAGCGGTCCAGTTGGGTCAAATGACGGTTTATGCATTTTTTTCCAATGAACCTCAAAAAAATGCATGCGAGGTATATATTGATTCTGTAGATGCTGATATTTCATAAAAAATATCATTAAAGAGCAATACTATGCATTTTGATGTTTTTATTACTTAAACAAGAAGAACTTTCGAACCAACTTGAAAATAGTTTTATAGAACTCAGAATGTAATTTTTAGTCATTTATAAACATGCCTATTTATATTTATGTCACGAGATAATTTATTATTACGACTAATTAATATTAAGTGTTGCCGAAATACTGCAACTTCGCGAACACTGCGATTGGCAGCAATACTCTTTATTCGCCAGCCAAGATTTGTAACTTTTCATCAAACTTTGATGGTTCAATATTGAATATATATGGTCTACGATGGGAAAGTTGGGTTTTTTTTCTAAACGTTTACAAAGGTTCATTTTGCATTAATCCGTTGTTAGAAATGGTTCATCGTTCCTGCTAAATAAACAACAACAAAAGTTACGTCACCCGTCGTGTGAACGTCTTGCTTATGTAACCGCACGTAAAATGATATTTTTTACACTATTCTTTATCTCGGGTGCTTGGCAGTGAAAACATTTTTAAAAATTTACGAAGCTTCAGTATAGTCTATTTAAAAAAATATTTAAATATATTTAATACATATATTTTAAAAAATCAATCTTGGATTGTGGCTAACGCGCCAACCTCCTTAACGATGCAAGCTTCGAATCCATTCGCGAACTGCGACATGCATATGGGGACTTAATGATCAGGGCAGATCAACTGTACGAAGAGTTGAAAAAAAAGGAAACCCCGATATGACGAAAAGTTTAAAGGGTGGAAAGCTCGGACGAATGAATTTGACGCAGGTCACGGAACACTTTGGGGGAGGTAGTTTCGCAGAAAATCACCATTGACGTGAGCTTCACCCAAGCAACGGATGGTTATATAGATGTATCCATATTGCTCGCACCCTCCGAACTTTGCTGTACGTATATTGTTACGAGGCACGTGGATAAATGCAATTTCGCAAAGTGCGTCGGTACACAGGGTGGACAATATATTTTCTTCGTCGCAGCGGCTTCATACATATATATTCATATTCATAAACTCAACTCACCCTCCCCGCCCCAACTCTTCACGCGGACCACGCCAACGCGCTTCGTCCACAATTACCGGTAAAATTTTCTCCATCATAAACTGTATACAAACTGTTGTAATAAACTTATCAAAGAAGTTGTGATTTTCGTTGTGAAAGCACGAGAGGCCAAAGGAGGGAGAGGGACAAAAAGAGAGAGAGAGAGAGAGAGAGAGAGAGAGAGAGAGAGAGAAAGGGGTAGACCGGGGTAGTTTAGCATGCTGTGTATCGAGGGTCGGAGCACACATTATCCCTATACGTATCCTTATATATATATACATAGATGCATAGGAGACCCAATGGAGAAGCTTGCAGGTGCACTGCCAATAGTGGTGAGGGGCGAAGGGGTGCAACGAGGCCCCAAATGAAATTATAAGGTCGTAACAGGGCGCCGATGTGACGACGGGTGTGCTGAACTCTCTCTCTCTCCCTCTCTCTCTCTCTCTCTCTCTCTCTCTCTCTCTCTCTCTCTCTCTCTCCCCCTCACTTTCTACAGGATACTGGAAATAGCGAAGAAGAGGGCTGCCGCGAGTAACACTACTGTCACGGTTGATCGGCTACCAAGGCACACAAAGGCGAATTCCCAATCACTCGACACTCCAGTTCGTTTGTCTCCAGCCCTTTCGCTTGCCAGGTATCGATATATGCGCTACCACCCGATTTGTGTGTATATCTATAAGTTTGACTATCCGCAGGTCTGGCTGTTTTGAGGTCCTTCGAATTATTTTCAAACGAGTCAGTCACTGTAGGGACACCATCGTCCTTGCAATGACCTTCATAATCATCCAACGATGACTTTAGGGCCATTGGGGGCTGGCTGAAGTTCGGCATGGGGACGATTGGCTACTATGGGGACGGTCCTCGTAGTGGAACAACATATATATATATATATATACATATATATGAGGACAGAACGAACAGAAGCATAGAAACGACGTTGGAAACCGACTGAGTATCTAGGAGAGTATTTCTCTTGTATATAGTTCGGAGGGAAGAGGGATAGAAAGGGCGAGAGAGCGAGAGGGGGAAAGGTGGTGGTGCGGCGAGCTCTCTGCTACGCTCGGAGGTGGCTTAATTGGCCGGTAATTGCCACTGTCTGCGAACCACCCCCGCTTGCTACTCTTGCTTTGCCTTCTCTCTCTCTCTCTCTCTCTCTCTCTCTCTCTCTCTCTCGGTCGCGAACTACACGCGACAATAGAACACGAAGAGATTGGAACTTTAGCAGCGAATAGTGCGACGACCCTCCCGGAGTACACCCACGCGCCGCGCATGCACACGTGAAATGTGTTCGAAATGGATTTGCTTGTCTCATCTAACTCGACTCTATGGTGGCTCTATATTAAGTTTCCCATACGTTTCTCGGCTAATATGCACATACGCGCGCACACCGCAAACTAATATATGTATTACACTTCGGGTAATGCGTTTACGAAACCCTCTACGGGCGGGAGCGGGGTGGCGGGGAGGGGCTCAATATGTGAGACACAAATGCTGCGGGCCATAAGATTCGATTGGAATTCAATTCGCGTTCGATTAAAATGAACAAATAATAGCGCGGAGTATCGGTGCCGACGATCTTTGCGACGGTGGGATGTTGGACTGCAATCGTATTGCAGATCTGGAGAACTTTGGGCTTCTCGGACTATCCCATCCGCAATGGCAATTGCCATTGATCGATTAATTGAAGTGAAGGGTTGAAACTAAATTCTGACTGATTTTGGTGCGGCCAATGTGGTGGGCAACGTCTTTTTTGTATGATTGTGAAGGTTGTGTCGTTGGAAGGTAATGAACAATCATTTTTTTTTTGGATCTGTGAATATGAAGTTGGGTTATGGAAATAGCCAAACGGCCTTTGGAGGGTTGATTGGAGATGATGAGATGCGGGATTTCATGGCATAGTTTTGTAGTCTGGGATGTTCAATTAGCAACAGAGATTTTTTTGAGGATTCCAAAAATTGATCGAGTTATGACGATTTTTGTGGAGGGTAAGATCGTTCTTTGCACTATGGCGGATCACCTCGCCGCGATTTATCCTTTTTGTCTGATGCGTTTCAATCAAACTCGGGCAGATCGTGGATTATAAAATTTTATATCGTTTGATCGGAAGATTTTTTTCACATGCTCATTCGTTATTATGTTAATAAGTAATTATTGAAGTATTATTTTGTCGAAAATCAAACATTTTTTTCCTATAGCTATGTTCATAATTTTCAAAATTTCAAAAACTATCCGGTCACATGAGAGTTTTATTATTATTATGAAAGTGAATTTTTGGCATTTTGTCAAAATAATAACACCTTCATTGTATATCGACATTTTTCGATTAAAAAAAAAAACAAAATTGGCAAGACCACGTATTGATTGTGTGGAAAAGTTCGATCTCGTCATCTCAATACTCTCACGAGAAAAAAATATTGCAAATCGACCTATTTTTTGGTCCTAATTATTGAAGATCATGGTCAAGATGGTCAAGCTCCTAATTAAAGATCGATGACATGAATCTGCCAAAAAGGATAACAGTGAAAATTGAATAGGAGTAAAACAATGCTAATGTTAAGGAGCGGATAGCATCAGGCGAGGAAAGAAATTTGTTGAATTTCATGATATTTTTAAAAAGGTAAGATTTTTCAGCATTTTTGAGTCGTAGGGTATGTTTTAATACTACTTTTTGCTGTTACATGGCTTTTTTTATTAATTTTCAAAAATGACGGACGTATGACGGACGAAAAAACTAATATCCCCATTCTGATGAAATGTGGTATAAATTTTCCTAACCTTATCGCCTAAACCATGACCCCGAATTTTCATGAAAATCGAAGAAAAAAAGTATTTTTCATTGCAATATGTTGCGTTTTTTCGGAAAATTCAATCTTTTCGTATCAAAGTGTACCATTTAATCGATTTTCAACATTTCTTACTTTTTCTTGGTTCATATTCTGCGCATAAATATTAACAAAAGAAAAATCTTCGCTGGTTTTTTTTCAGATTAATCCCGCCGACGCTACACGTCACGCCGCCTGACAACATCCGCCGTGGCCCGCTAACAAGACCGTACCGTGCCTCCACCACTTTTAAAGATTAATGTTCAAAATGCCTTGTAACAACCAAAAGTGATAACGAAACATACCCTAAGTCTCAAAAATGGGGAAGAAATATTTTCTTTAAAAAAAAATCATAAAAATCAACAATCTTTACCTTACTTTAATGTAATATTTTTGGCCACTCAGACGGGTGATTTCGACTGAACTTTTTTGCCATCGAGATACGCAAGAAATCGAACGTGCGTTTTTGGTACCGTTGAAATCAGTACAAAATTTCCCATCGTTCTGTACAGTAAAACGAATTTTCGATTTTTCTTTATTTCGACGATGACGCCTTCTACCATATGACGGCGGAATAAAAACAAAGATAAAAAAGCACACCCCGGGAAATCGAGATTTCCATTATAACGATCAGTATTCCCCTCGTCTCCGTCTCGTTATACGCAGCTGCAAAACTTCACGAACAATTATTTACGCGAATTATCGCCGTTTCTAATCCAGACCGCGAATTCGGTGTAACGCGTGTCGAACGTAATACGGCTCGCTGAGCCGGTAAAAATAATTAGATTGTGCGCGCGCGTGGTATGGTGGCCGCCGGTTCGGGAGTATAAGGGTAGAGCGCGCGAGCTATAGGGAGTAGAAAAGTTGGAGGGACGAGAGGCGCAGACCCGCTTTAAATTAATTTTATCGCTTTAATGAGCTCGCTTTTCCTGCAATCCCGAGCACAGGCCGAGCCAGCTACTGCCGTTACTACTACCACCACCCAACCCACAGCTACACTTCAAGCTCTCTCTTTTTCTCTCGCTCTCTGCCTCTCTCTCTCTCGTTTCCCTTCGGTCCTTTGCCGCACTCTTGCTGCTATGCAACCGACATCAGTAGCCAGTAGCAGCCGTTGGGCCGAGAGCTTTTTTTCCAATTAATAACGCGGCGGGAGGGGCTGGGAGTTTTGAGAGGTAACCTCGGCCAAGTAACTAGTTTTTTCCATCGGTCGTAATATACTGTATCATAACATTAATTCATATATTTGTATATATACTCGCATATATATATATATATGAATTTTGCTCGGTCACGAAAATCGACAATTTGTTTGAATTTAAAGACCAGCCTCAAAACAGCCGGGTGTCTCCATGTAAATATATATATATTTTTTAAATGTATATACTATACATATAAAGGTATATAAGGATTTTTCTTGTACAAAGTGGCCGGGAAATTGAAGTTCAAAAGAAAAATCTACATCGTATCAATACCTATCCGAGTCACCCTGATGTATGTTCTACGATCTTTTTTACTTTCTGAGAAAAAAGAATTTTATAATTTTTTTTGTCGAATTTTTTCTGTACCATGGGTTTGAATTTTTTCCCTCTTTTATGCATGTACTTTCCTCCTAGAAGTTTGTGAGTGCAACTGAGTTATTTAGACTAGTATCTAGTATGGGTTTTTTTTTTTTTTTTTTGGCGAACTTTAGTGACTGATCCTCTCAAGCTTATTTCTGAAACGTTTGATTAAAATCTAAGACATTCGGGTTAGTGTCCAGCTGGTCGTTTATTTATTTCTCAAGAGGGGAGATCTTTTCGTAACGTAAAGAAGAGCTTGTGGCTGAAAATGAGCTCCACGAGGAAGCTGAGGTACTATTTAATGGCCCCGGAGTCGCAAGCTGATCGGTAGGTCAGTAAATCACAAAATGTTTGAGTTTGGAAACTTTAAACAAGTTTGTTCTGAAAATCACCGCTTTGTGAACCTCGTACAAGATAACGCAAAAGTTATCCGATCGATCATTTGTAAATTTCGCACACTTTTTGATAACATAATCCCCGTCTATGTGAACCTAAAGCTCCTCAAAAATTATTCGTGAAAAGTTCTTTTTCTTTCACATACACTATATAGTACTATATATACAACTCAACATATACTACATAGTACTATATATAATACAACTTCAACATATACTGTACAGTACTATAAACTATATACAACGTATTCTAAGAATTTCAATGAAAAGGAGAACATTTTTCCAAACACGTACTATTTCACAAATCTCCACTTGTCTTTGGATTTTTTTGGTTCACATAGAGCCAGCTCTTGATTCAGATCTGGATACGAAGCATCCAGATTTTCCTTTTGGACGTCACTTTTCAAGCCATCCTGTATATATATATACATCTTTATATATATATATATATATATATATATATATATATATATATATATATATATATATATATATATATATATATATATATATATATAGCATGTATATATATATATAGATAGCGTCTGTATATATATATATATATATATATAGCATGAGAGTAGAGATGTGCTGATATAAAGTGAAGGAAAATCTGGATGCCTCCTTTCCAAATCGCAGAACAAAAATCCCCAAAGTATTGAGTTACGTTGGAAAGTTACAAAAAATACAGACGACAGGAAATCTTAGAAACGATTAATTACAGCACTGTTGTACGTCACTTGTGCTTATATTGTCATCACGATAAGGTAAACGGTAATTATATTCATCCCACTACCGTAGTAAAGGTATAAGGACGTTGAATAAGTTCTCGCTGTTTTCCAACAGATGGCATTACCAGAACTGCGTGCGTGTAGTTAAAGAGTACCGCATCTATAAAAAAAACGTTCTAGAAGCTTGAAACTCAGTATATGTTATTTCGCCGAAGTGTAAACAACTTTTTTTTTTCATAGTGTTAAATATGTCAAATTTCGTGCCAAAAGAAAAATCCGGATAATCGGATAGTAAGGTTCCCTGTTATCCATATTATCGCGATAGGAAAAATTACCGGATAATGAAAACCCTACTCATGTCGGACGCAAGCTGAACTTGCAGAATCATTAGGAGTTGATGACCCAACAGCTTCGAAACGTTCGAAAGAACAAGTGATGATTTTTTTTTAAATAAAGCATAAATTTTCACGAAAAAAACAGCGAGAACTTATTCAACATCCGGATATGTCGAATACGATCGTGGAAGTTTATGACAGAGAGATGTAGCCAGGAGCTATATATAATCCGATTCTGTACGATCGTTCGTTAGACTGGAGAACAGACGGTGGGCGAGTAGAAGAAAGAGAAGGCTGCTGCTCGCGCCCATATCCGGCGAAGAGTTAACTTCCTGCTTGCGGCGTGCGAGGGCCGGGGAAGAGAATCGGAGACGCAAAGCTTGCACTTTGTGCTTTTCAGCCTCCGTTATATACTGTTGAGGCCACTCGAGTGAATTTCCCATTCGTGGGTAGTTTCTGCGTTTCTACCCTCGAACCTCGAGACCTTACGTTCCCGTGCCGCCTCCCCCGCGCCTTGCCACCTTCGGCTTCTGTCTCACTCTTTCTTTCGTCTTTTCATGTTTCCCGCGGCTCTTCGGAAGCGAGCATTGCACGCGAGCGCGAGAATTCCCAAACCTTTGGTATACGGAGAGCTCGGTTGGAAAAGTTTTTGTGCATAAGTAGCTTCGTGTATATCTTTATGTATAGGCCCTTTATCGAGTGGGGAAACTCTTGCTGCACTTTCACTTTGCGCTGTTCTCCATCACAGGGCAGACAGCGCTCCGAGCCGTTGCCGATCCGAATCCACTTGAGAGGCTTGCATAAGCTTTAAATTTCACAAATATGATTTTTTTGCGTGGTTTGATAGCCTAGGGTCGTGACTTCAACGGGTTTCACCTACCTCGTGACCGGAAAAAAAAGGAATTGTCGTGATTTTTTTTGTTTGGAAAACGTGTATGGGTTTTTAATTTTTTTTATATTGAAGAGTAGCGCTCAACTTTAGCATGAAATACATGTCCTTTTTGTACTTATCTTTATGATTTTTTTTGCATGTTGCCATCTGATTTTTGATATTATAATTTTTTGCATATATTAGGCAATATTTGAAGTAGGTTCGTGAATTTTTTCATGGTTATTCGACTGATAGGTTTCGTGTGCCAACGGCTTGAAATTGGGCTGGGTCAATTTGACCCAGTGTGACAAGCATGTTTCTCCGGGTAAGTGTGACAACGAAGGGTAAGAGTTTTACAATTTTTGTATCGTAAAATATTTGAAAGCGTGGTGCGTTTTTAGTTAAAGTGCCAATAATTGGGCCCTTGGAGTGCCAATGGTTGGGTCATTATAGTGCCAATGATTTGGTCATTACAGTGCCAATAACGGGGCCGTCACAGTGCCAATAATTGGGTCCAAAGTGTCAATAACTAGGCACCTTACCCTATGCATCGGGAAAAATGTTCCTTCCTGCAAGCACTGCTTTTTGATATATAAAAGAAGCGTGTAAAATTCGAACTCCATCGATGCAGTGATTTTCGAGATATCCTGGTCATCGATTTCGAAAGAGTCATTTTGAAAAAAAACACGTTCAAAGTTCGCCGTTTCGCGGCACTTGTAAACGCCCATGTCTCCCTCACTTTTGAACGGATCGGCTTGAAATTTTCGGAGAATATTTTTGAAATGTTATATTTTGATAATCCCTTGAAAACAAAAAAAAATTGATACTTCCAAAAATTGCAACTAGACAGAAGCCCTTAATAAGCAGCAAGGATTTTGTAAAAATTCTAAAAATTGACGGGGATCTGATGATTTTTATGAAGTATCGAAACGTCCACTGGGTCTTTTTTCTTTATTTCATATGCAGCCGAAAATGTTGAGGCCTGTGGTGCCGGAAAAAGCGAGAGGAGGAGAGACAAGCTGGAACGCCGATCCGCAACAGCTGCCGAGTTCCAGCACTCTTCGATACTTCTCGCATATTAAAATTTCAAATTAATGCCGCAGCTGGACCAGGAACAAAGAGAAGGTTTGGGGGATTAAAGAGGCGTTAGATGGCAAAAGCGCGCCACGAGAGCGACGCTTTGTTCAATTATTAGGGCTGATTAGATTCCGTAGTGGTAGTTGGAGGGAGAGAAAAATAATGCGCGCAGAAGGGTTACGTTCGTACGGTACCGCTATTTTTGCTAATCAGCCATGGTACATCCAATTAATACGAAACTTTTAATACGATGTTGAGGTGAAATCGACCGACGGATGCAATAACTGGGTGGTTTCTCTCTCCCTCTCTCCCTCTCTCCCTAGTATTCTTTGCTTCTCTATCAATGTTTTCTTTTTTTCCTTCCTCTCCAATGTGTAACGCTACATTGCTCGCCGGGATTCCGTTTGTTTTTCAAGCCTCAATTTGCTAGAAATCTTTCAACGATTTCAGCATTAGTCTTTAATTGCCTTCTCTCTCTCTCCTCTCTCTCTCTCTCTCTCTCTCTCTCCCTCTCTCTCTTAAATTCCACGGCCACGAAATTACAATGGATCAATTCCACCCGCTCATTTAAAATATTCGGTCTTTTAGTTTTACGCCCCTTTTATCGGACAGCCGCGAAAGGTCGTGTTGTAAAATGAGGAATTCCATGGAGTCCGCGACGCCGATCATTGTTCGATAAGTTAACGAGATCGACTGGTGCAGCGCGATGATTCGCGATGGAAAAAATCCAGGTATTCTTCATTAAGGGGTTACGCCTAGTTGTAAAAGTCAAGAATCGACTTTTTTCAAAACCGATATATATTTTGACAGCATATTATCTTATAAATGTCCTCTGAAAATTTCAAGGTGATCGGATCGAAATTGACAAATTTATATCTGTCTAGGTGATTGGCTCAAAATTGACAGACTAATAGGCTGTCACGTTGACCACCGTCATAATGCTCGGAGCATCGCTCGAAACTTTAAACGCTTTTTTTCTCGAAAGTACGTTTTCAAAGTCGGTGAGCAGAATATCTCAAAATCTACTGCATCGATCTTTCTGAAAATATTGGGCCTGTTCTAGATGTGAAATACAGTACTTAATCGAAGGATTTTTTTTCCTCGATCTACACTTTCAATTTGATGAACGAAAAAATCACGCGCCATTATTTTTCAATTAGATATTTTGGAAAATCCTTCGATTAATCATATGATAAACTAATATACTAACGAAATCTGTTTGATTTTTTAATATTAGATAACCTGATTCAGAAGGGCTTCTTCGAATACCATTTTTTTTTTGGACATCAATCATCACGAATAACACAGACGACGTGTTAGTTCAAATTTATAAATAGTTGCTTATTCATTGATATCAATGATTAATAAATTATTCATTAATCCGAATAATTTTTTCGCCAGGAAAGAAAAACTTCCAGACGATTCTTAGTCCGGTCCAACCGGCATGGAAAGTTCCATACGTATAAATATAATATTCCGTCTGCGTTTTCCACCCGCGTCCATTCTCGTTCCCCCTTTATAACCCATTTCCTCATCTCTAAGAGGATCTTCCTTCTCTCCGTCATAACTAATTTCTTATAAAATGAATGTACTATATACCGTCGGGGACCTCGATGACGACGACGACGAGGGCTCGACTGGAACTCCACTAGCATTGCAGCGGCAATTAAGACGCCTTTTGTCTCTTTCATTGCGCGAAAGGAATAAAAGGGTAGGGAGAAGGCGGATGGAAATAAGAGCAAGAGTCGAATCTAGAAAAAGCCAACTCAGCCACTGATGCTCGAGCGAGCTTAAAGCTGTAGCACGTAATACAGACCTTTATTTATATATATATATATTTATATATATATACATATATACATGTGTGTGTGTGTGTGTGTGTGTGTGTGTTAGCTCAATTCGCGGCTTTTGTACGCATCTAATTGAAGGCCACGCCAGGGAACTTCACATTTAAATATTTACGTACCCCATAATAAATGTCCATAAACACAAAAACTAAAAACTGCACGGATATACTTGTCCACACATCTGCGGTTCCTACAATTTTTTACTTCAGGGTTTGCGTGAGCTTGATGTTTCTTAAATATATTTTTTTGCATATTTTTTTCAGCGTGGGACTTAACTTGAATTTCCACCAAAGATTTTGAAAAAGTTCCCAAAGCTGATCGAGTTAGGACGTTACATCTGGTGAGTTTTTTTCTTTTTCGTTTTTCTCGAACTATGTTTGATGAAACGGTGTGAGTCGTGCGTAAAAATGGATTCGTCCGATTCACTTGATTTCGGACAGAGCATGGTTTATAACATTTTCTATCGTATGACCGGATGTTTTTTTTTATATGTTTATGCGTTTGTTAATAACGAATGGTTGAAATTATTTTTTTTATCGAAAATCGAACTTTTATTCTAATGTTCGTCATTTTCTTAATTTTCCAAATGTGAAAAAAGTATCAAGTCGCGCGGAAGTTTAATTATAATACTAGAAGGACATTTACGTATTTTCCAAGTCAGGTCACCCTAGTTTCCGGAACCACCTACACCAATTGGTGATGCAGCAACGGCGGCACTTTTATTGCGTAATAATAACTCCATTGTCATTCGATATTTTCCAATAAAAAAAAAGGTCAACCCCGGCAAGACAAAATTGCGTCTAAAATCCCAAACTCCTCATCCCAATACTGCCATCAGAAAAAATATAAAAAATCGAACTGTATTTCGGGCTTAAAAGAATTATACTGTTTTTTGCATCAAATTTTCTTTTCTCAGTGAAAAAATCATTGCCATTTTATTATGCAATCACAAAAACAAAGTATTACTATTCACTACCACTTGAATTTACGTGCATATAGCTGCAATTGAGCCTTCGTCATCGACATCACTTTAAAAAATATATATTCACCGTGGAAATATTCAAAAATAACTTTCTTTCGTTATCGAATCACCCATTACTTTTTCAACGCGAAAAACTAGTTGATGCAATTTCGTGTTTTGTTGTACCGGTTATGTTTCTCTTCCCCGTGAATTCTTCTTATCAGTATGAAAAAGTTCATATCCGGATGTTGTACTTGCTCGTCAGGAAATGGTGGAATGGCAAGGAGTAAAAGCATTTATTGTTGACGAGTCTTCATTCATCGTCGTTTGCTCGCGACGTTAAGCTAGTTGGGGCGAGCGAGAGCGGCAGGGGCAAGAGGAACTTGAGCCTATTGTAGACGGAGAGTAATGGCTATATATGACAATGCTCGGTATCGCTCGTTCTAACATTGCATGAGTACAAATTTGTATGTATATATATATATATATATATATGTATGTATGTATGTATGTATGTATGTATGTATGTATGTATGTATGTATGTATGTATATATGTATGTATGTATATATATAATGTACACACATAAGTACATTACTATACATAAGGATTGTACACGAGCATTACTCTTCAGAAACAATGAGCTAACAAGATGCAAAGCAGCAAGCCAAAGTGAGAGAACTCTCCCTTTTTCCGCAATTTTCTCCCCCGCACCCGCCCCTCGCCGTATCTATCTTCCTTTCAGTATTTTAGTCGCACTTGAGCCAATTGTGAAATACGTGAGTGCAAGTACATAAAGTGGGACGAAGATGCCGATTTGCGAGGCACATGAAGGCACACGAGTATAGTAGGGATGAATGCTAGCATGGTCGATTTTGATCAATGGAATACGTGACCCAGAGGAGTGACCGACACATTGATGAATGCAGATAACGAATAGCTGTAGTACGTCAACAGTAGTGAAGACGTGGCCAATGTGAAGTTCCGGCTATCTTCCATCCCTGGTGTTCACCTGGCAACGATATTTGAATGGGTGCCTGCTCTGCCGCGTTTTCAGTGGTAAAACCATTGGCAAGTAACAATATAGCTACCTGTTTTGGCATGGATTGCCCGCAGTTTTTTTATGCCCTCGTGCATCAGGAAAGACAACACTTCTGGACAGTGGACAACATCAGGAAAGACAACACATAGGGAGAATGGACAACATCAGGAAGGACTACACATCGGGACAATGGACATCAGGAAAGACGATAATTCAGGACAATGGATAACACGTGTATCAGGAAAGACAACACGTCGGGACAATGGACAGCACTTTGGGGGTCTCTCAGAAACGGGACAGATGGTAGGTAGAAAGTCTCATCTCTGTGCCTCCAGAAAGGAGGCAAAGGGATGGGAAAGCAACATAACACGTGTTTGGAAAGTGGATTACGAGGCAGATCGAATTTTGCAATTATTCGAGTTGGTAAAACACAAGCACTAGTAGGATATGCAACATTCTCAATTCAATATACTCATAATGAATGAGGTCGTATGGAAGATAATTATATTCGTCCTGGACCTGCACTCTCGGGAGTGCGACTCCGAACAAACTCGTCACGCAATGTTTCACACCGCTAGGTCGGATCCTGAGTCCACATTATACGGTATTCTCTAGGAGAGCAACTTTTGCGATATGTCAAAATGAGAAGTAAGGGAGGGGGCTTCAAGAAGAAAGGACCTAGCCAGGATTCGCCCCCAGGGTTTATTTTCCATAACGATGCATCATGAAACTGGAGATCCAATTTTCACAGACGCAACGAAACCCTTCCGGTGTCGGGAAAAGTCCCGAGAATACTTGCACGACCTGCCAGCTAACAACTTTTATGAAATTCCGAAGCAGAATACCGAATTATCTTTCGCTGGACCCACAGTAATCCCTCGTAAAATTTGGAAAACGTGCAGTCGGAAAACAAGTGATCTGGGTCGTAACATGCCATCACCCTCTGACCTGAACCAACGCTCCACACGGACAAGTGGTCTGGCTACAATACCCACCAATGACAGACGTATCAGGGTGTAAAGAGCTCCCCCACAATTGGGAAACTTTTCTGCCCTGACACCGCTAAAATCCACTTCCGATACTTCACCACATCACGGATCAAGACTTCCAAAGCGCCTTCTTGGAAATCCTAATCACTACCATGATCACTCCACTGACTTGCTGACACATCGAATGGAGTTTATTCGTTATTACCATCAAATGGCAAGCGGAGACACATGTTTCTCGCAGTTGATCCATTCCTTTGGTAACCACGTTGGGCCTGTACCACTTCGGAGCTTTTCCTACAACTATAACACAATTTTCTTCGTGTTGAGGTGGAAATAAGTCATTTAGAAAACGTGCAGTCGGAAAACGTGTGATCCTAGCCTCTTATCACCCTCCGCCCGGATCCAACGTTCCATATGTACAAACGATCCGACTACAGTATCCACCAATGCCGTACGAGGGTGCCAAGGGCTTCAGCACAATTAGGAGACCTTTCTACCCTGTCACTGCTGAAATTCATCTCCGATACTTCACCATACCATGGATCAAGACTTCAAAAGCATCTTCTTGACAGTCCTTGTGACTACAGTGATCAGCCCACTGGCTTGCTGACACATCGAATAGAGCTTATTCATCATTACCATCAAATAGCAGGCAGGGGGTTACCAACGCATGTTTCTCGCAGTTGATCCCTTCCTTTCGTAACCGCGTTGTGCCTGTACTTGGAGCCTTTCCTACAACTGTAAGACAAGTTTCTTCGTGCAGTGGTGGAAAAAAAACTTTTCCCATGTGACGTTTGCTGCGCTTGCTGCCTGTGTATTTGACGACTGGCGAGAAGTTCTGTCCGTATGCATACATACACATGTAAAGGAGAAATTCAACTACCTTTCCTCTGGCGGCTGATGTATTTGCGTATGTATACGGCAAAAACAGTTGCTTCACTTCTGCTCGAACTGCACAAGTTCCAGGGCGTCTGTGTGTGTATATGGGCACTATATTACGTAAGACGAAGGGTGCCAGTTCTTCAGCTTTTTCTCTTGACTTATAACGTACTCGGGGATCCCCAGCAGTGTCGAGAACACGCGGTAGGGAAGGAAACGACCATCTGTCGGTGTGTGCCTCTATATATATACATCCCATTTCTTGGAATGTATTTTCAACTTATCGAAATTCTAGTGGTGGAAGCATTTTCTTCAAGCCATCTTGTTCGTGGCGGAGCGAAAAGATGACGCGGCCACAGACGATTTCCGGTGAGCAGTGTGTACCGGAAGGCGGAAACCCATGTGGCGGTTTCTTTCGCTCTGTCTCTCTCCTTCGCGCGCTCTCTCTCTCTCTCTCTCTCTCTCTCTCTCTCTCTCTCTCTCTCTCTCTCTCTCTCTCTCTCTCTCTCTTTAGGCAACGCTCAATGCAGATGTCAAGAAGAGCTTTTACATTCACCATCATAGTTTCCCGTACTTTTCTCTCGCGTGGTGACAAACACCCGGAAATGAAAGAATACACCGATGGGACAGTGCTCCATCCAAAGCGTTCCAGCCACCGACTTCCACTATTTTTTCTCCCTTCTGCTACGTCCTTCAAACACCGATGCAATATCGAACCTTATTGTTTTCTTCGTCAAACGAAACGATCATCAACCATTATTTTTCGCACTGCTTCTGCAAATGAGCTGACCAATTTCTAGCCGAAGTTTGTTTCGCGATTCAATTGATCGCGTGGCCCTGATCTCATTGATACCACAGGTTTTTTTCGCCTAAGGTTGCCAAGCGCAGAGTGCACCTATAGTGTTTCGGGGTTTGCGGCTTAACTGGATTTATACCGTACCATACGGCAGTTTCACTGCGCAACCCTTGAGCGTGCCGTTTCTCAAATACAGCCGGGACTCGAAAACTTTGACGAACTCTCGGGCACGAGAGACCGCTTCGAATGTTGTGCGGTAGACATATATGTGTGTATAGATATATGTATACGGGGAGACGGGATTTCGAAGACATTGAACTTCTTCGGGGACCGCTCTCATAGTGGCCTCTTTCTCAATATTAGGTATTCTTAATATCAGGTCCCTTCACTCAATATTACGTAAATCCCAAGGCCTTAAAAATCAACTTTAGATCAAAATGAGTATATTTATAGTCTATTCAAAGATTACCCTGTCCCCAGGATCAAGACTTCGATGAAAAAAAATGTAGAATCTTCCTCAACATAGCTCGTTCGGGTGATAGCCAACCTTGCATAGACATAGCGAATTCTATATATTCTTTCCCATATATCCAAAAACTTTCAACCAGCGTAACGTTCTTGATTTTTGAGCTAGACAACTTTTTTTCCGTTGGATCGTCTCAAGAACAGGTATTTTTATAAAAAAAGAACCCATGCCTTTCCGTTTAAAGAAGTTGATGTTACCGCGGTACCTCGTAGATGTGCCTACAAAAAAATTATTTTCTATTATCATCGGACGTCCCCTTGACAACCATAAAAATTTGTAGATAACGCTTTTTTGTATGACCTTATCTTTTCGATTTATTTTAAAGCTTTTTTTTAAATAAACAAATACTTATACTAGTCTAAATTGCTTCCAATTACCTTTAAAAAATTCTAGAAGGAAAGTAAATACACAAAAGAGAAAAAACCTACATTACAGGAAAAATCGAAAAAGTTAGTTTCTTTTCTCAAATAGTAAAAAAAGATAGTATAACATACATTGGTGTGATTCGGATGGGTATACGATCTTGATTTCCCTTCTCAACGTCGCTTTTCGGGCCACCCTCTATATATATATATATATATATATATATATATATATATATATATATATATATATATATATATATATATATATATATATATATATATATATATAGATAATAAGTTCATGACGATATATATACATGCGACGGTATATATGTATATATATATGTGTGTGTATGTGTGTTACCAATAATTGAATATAGCAATGAGGACCACGATTGGAAACTTGCGCTTCTAGACGACAAGTTTAAACTCTATCTATGCTGTACAGAACTTTGTGCTCTGACCCAAGTAGGCACTATACGTTTTGATATTGTGGAGCCACCATCGTTGCTTGATGGCAGAAGGGGGGAGGGGCTGCAACAAATTGCATTATTTCGTCAGAAATTAGGTATCCTAATCGAGCATTCAGCCAGGGAGATCTTTCGGTGGAATAGTCTCGTTTGTCGTCCGATTGGCGCAATTGTGGGAAGGAAACATCAGAGTTCCGAAGTTTCGAGTATCCGAATAATTGATAAAAAAAAAGGGACAATTTGCCGATTTGACGGATTAGACGTTCGTAACATACTGTGATGTCAATTGGGAGCACGTGTTTCTGGTAGAAGCGGAAACGCTGATGAACAGGTCGCGTTACGAAATAAATTGCAATCAGCGTAGATCGTTTTTAAAGCCCTGAAAATGGACTCTATAATTTACGATTATCGCCATCCTCGATTGAACGTATGAGCGCATGTTCGCGGATTAAGCGCTCGATTATTCGGGATAAATAATGTCCCAATGAGTTTATCGAAAGGTCACTTCTTTGCGATCGAATATTCGTTTTTTTTTCATCTCTCTTTATGTGCCAAGCGACGAGCGCAGTCGCCAATAAATTGAGCAATATGTTGAAGTTTCATGGACAGTACTGAGTGTGGGTGTGTGAGTAAGTGTTTACATGTCATTAGCGGACGCGGACGCGAGAGGGTGTACGATGAAATTTTCGTTTCATGCATGGACGACAAATTGGTCGAATCGGGAGAGAGACTCGATTTTAAAGCCTCCTCTCCTCGCGTACTAGTTACAACGGCACCCTCCATATCTGAGTTGCACTTCCGATTGTCCTCGTCTCGTTATACGGGTGTTTTTTGTGCTTTTGCGACGGTTGTTATTATCGAGGTAAAAAATATTACTTTCGCGCGACGGCCGTACACGTGATATGGAGTTGGGTGCGTTTGTCATGGTGTTGATATTTGCATCGTTGAAACGCAACGACAGGTCTTTTTTATATTTTTTCTCTCTTATTTTTATTGTCATGGAAGATCGTTTTTTTATAGATTTATATCGTAGATCGCTAGACAATTTTGAAAAATAAATACGAGATTTTTGTTGGAAAAATCTGCTAAAAGAAAGTTAAGGAATTTAGGAATATTAATATCCGTTGCATTCTAAAGATGCAAACTTCGACTGCATCGTTTCTCCAATAATTGGGCTGGGCGGAAAATAATTCCGGGCACCGTTCGAGCTATGGGGCTAGAAATTTCGGTATCGCTTTTGTTAGCTTTATAACCGAGGGTCGTAACTTTAATTTTAAGCAGAAGGGTTGTTTATTGTTGCTTTTCAACTTTTACACCATTTGGAGGGTCCATCAGATGGGATATTTTTCGCGAATGTCAAATAACGTGGAATTTTTTTTCGAATCGTCAAAACTACGCCGGCCAACCGCGAAAAAAGTGTCTCCATACACATTCGAGGATTTTCAATAGAATCTGAGGGTTTTTGGGCGGAATTAATGATACATTTGTATTCAGGGGGTAAAACATTCCGACAGGCGCTTGAAAAAAAAATATCGTAGATTCCATTCTACAGGGTCTTTTCCCTTATTACATTCCCGCCATATCCCATTTCTCATCCCCTTATGAAAAAAATATTACCCATCCGATTTTTTTTTTGCATCTCGGCCAAAAATGATTGGCTCATCAATCCCTCAACCGAAGCTCATTTACTTTCTGTTTCGATCTGAAACTCTGCTCTGCATGCATTCTTTTCCAAATCGTTTGCTTTGACTACTGCCGCTTGATTCATCGAGCTACGACTATTTTTCGATTTTTGGCAGAATTTCAAAGTCGCACCATCGATTTTCGTAAATTTGTTCCTTCGCCTCTTTTTCGGCTACTTTCCAAGTGCACTGATTGTGAAAATGATGTGAGATATCGGGATGAACCCATCGGCATTTTCTAAGTCTATTAAAATCCTTTTCGCAAGTCCCCCAATAAGTCTTCGTAACTCAAATGGGACCGGCGCTACGGCCGTTTGAAATTTCAAGATTTGTACGATTAAAAAAAATTGTTCCTCTGTTGCACCATTTCAAGGGTCTATCCTATGGGAAATTTTCCACAGATTAAAATAATCACAGAGTTTTCGCCGAAGGCTCAACATGACCCTTCGACGAATGAGCTAAGCGCAAAAAACCTGTTTCCATACCCCTACAATGATTTTTAATACGGAGGGTTAAAATTGAGCGTTTGGGAAAAACGAATCTGACTTCAAAATGGACTTATAAAAAAATATCAAAAAACAACTTTTTCCGTGATTCGTATCACGGTCAAAATACAACTGAATTTTATTCCGCGCAATAAGAGAAAAATGCAAATTGCGTGATTGCATAATAATGCATAGTGTAGTGAAATTCGCATCTGCGTGGGGAAAAGAAAAAAAAATCGTATAGCAACAATCGGGTCGAGCAATTAGCTGGCAAGCGCGAACGGTTCAGGAGTGCGTGAAATTTCCGATAAAAAGAGGGCACCGATAATATTTGGTAACCTCTCAAGCTCGCCAGCTGCATGAGATATTAAACGGCCTATAAAGCTTATTGCGTAATAAGGAATGATGTACATTAGTAATGGTGTGTGGTGACCGTGCGCATGACGCGTTCGTGTAATTATGATGCATCGTGGTAGACCTTGATTGAGTCAAGCCCGATTAAAAATCAAACAAAACACAGAATGAAGTACATCAAACATGGAGTAAAACAGGGAGAGAGAGAGAAAGAGAGAGAGAGAGAGAGAGAGAGAGGGAGAGAGAGAGAGAGAGGGCTGGACTTCAATTACAGCAAATGGGTTGTGGGAGGAGGGAAACGAGCAAGAGTGACCGTTACAGTTCATAGCAACATATATTCATATTTGTTCGTACGTATGTATACAGATTCGTGTGCATGCATGCATATATATGTAGCCTGTGTGTACACACATAGAGTGGTAGGAGACAAAGGGGCGTAATCACAACAATTCAATAAGTACGGATACGTGGGCCATGCCTTTTTGGTCGGTAGCATTCGAGCCATGTACGTGCACAATGCGAAATCAGAGCGTAGAAACGCTCGCCGATGATGCCGAGAACAAACTTCCTTCAGCGAGAAAATTCTACGATCGATCAAATTTACTCTCGTACGCTCGCATCGTCGACGCCAGCATTTTCCAGATTTAGAGGAAGCAGAAACAGCGAGAGAACAGGAGGGAGATAAAGAGGGAACAGGAAAGATAGTGTGTGTGTGTGTGTGTGCGTGTGTGTGTGTGCGCGCGCGCGCGCGCGTGTGTGTGTGTGTGTGTGTGTGTGTGTGTGTGGGTGTGGGTGGGTGTGAGCGAGAGAGAGAGAGAGAGAGAGGAGGCAGAGAAAGACCTCGTTCTAGTCGCGAATAATCGGCCGCTGTTCGACAACATTCACATGGCTGAATTGCTATATGAGTCATGAATCGATATTCAAACGCACTTGCATTCGCGCAAACGGAAGGAATCAAGTAGGGAGGTGCAAATGCTCTTGGATGTGCATAAACGCATTCGATTGTGGTTCATTCACGAATCAAACTATTCTCGTTTTCTGGTATGTAGAAATCAGCAGCATAGCTAGTACCTATTGCTGAAATACCGAGAGAGAAATCACCGCGTTTTATGTAATTTGACCCTAATGGCAACCTAGTAGCTGGTGGGTTCTGACCGCAGTCTAACCTGAATTAAGTAGTTGTTATGCTTGAATTATAGCTCTAGTCACGGCCTAGTAGCTGATCAGGTGCGAGGACAACTCTAGCCTTAATCTAGTGACTGATCAGGTGTTAGGACAACTTTAGACTCAGCCTACTGACTGATCAGATGTGAGATCAACTCTAGCCTCAACCTAGTGGCTGACCAAGTGTGAGGACAACCCTAGCCTCCACCAAGTAGCTGTCAAGTTCATCGTGAAATCTTATCCGCAATCTGGTAGCTGTTTAGTTTTTAGTGCGAGTCTAACTTTATCCTAGTACCTGATCAGTTCTAAGTGCAACCCTAACCTCAACCTATTAGGCGTTAAACTTTCAGTCTAGCCCTAACTGCAACCTAGTGGCTGATCGAGTGTAAGAACAATCCTCACCGAGTTCTAGTCGTTGATCAGTTCCCAAGACGACTCTCACCATATCCTAGTTGGCTGTCAAGATTCCACGGGAATCCTAACCTCAGCCTGGTAGCTGTTCAGTCTCAACTGCAGCTATGACCTCAACGAAGAAGCTAATTATTTTCACGTGCACTCTAACGTCAACCTAGCAGCTGACCAATTTGTAGTGGCAACTGGTAACATCAATCTCAATTGCATTGATTCATTTGAATAGATGCGGGACTGGTTCAGCTGCAAAAATATTGTTCAACTTGGAAACTCCTACATCGCATCTTCACCATTTCCCTTGCCAAGTTTCGCCCACAAGGAACTAAAGCAACCCGCAAATTGGCCTTCCGAACACGCACGAAGTTTCGGGCACCCAGATCTGGATGCACTGTTTCAAACAAGTCTTCGACAAATGTTAAACGTCATCGGGATGACATGCCGGTGCGTTGAAACCAGCTGTCCATGGCCGTCTGTTCGTAACCGAATGCCCGGGCCGACATGTTTAAACCCTCGGCTCGTTCACCACGAATCACCGATCCATCTCCGAGGCATAGCGCACATAACACAAGTGATGCGTATCGCTCTGTAATGTACTGGGTAACAGGACGCGTACATATTAATATTTCGAGCATACCCTCGGGGAGAGTTGATGGCTATAGAGTCCCTGCGGCAACATTGCGTCAACTTCTGATCGCAGTTCTCGCGAAAGCGATAACTATTCGCGCGTAATACGTTGTTCCAAATACACGTTCGGTAAGCATAACAGCGGGGCCAGCGAGCCGAATTCCTCCACTCCATTTTACTCAATGATTCGGTCTCTCGTTCTCACTGACGAGAGCGAAAGAGCGGCAGAGAGCTAGAGAGATGCTTTTACATGCCGCGGGTCAATATTGAGTCTCCGCTACTCTGAATTGGCGTAATACGCTGATTATTACCAGCGGCCCAATACCATACGAAGGCTCTCGTGCATATCCCTCTCTCTCTCTCTCTCTCTCTCTCTCTCTCTCTCTCTCTCTCTCTCTCTCTCTCTCTCTCTCTCTCACACACACACACACACACACACACACACTCACTCACACACTTTTTCTCTCCCTCGATGATAAACCCAAACTGGACGGTAACAATGCACACACAGGGTGTTCAACATCCAGTGGCATCACCAGCTCCAGTTTCCCGGCTTGGAAAAGCACAAACACAAAAATCTGGCATCCCGATTCTACCAGGGTTTTCTTTTCTCCAAGTAACAAGCAAAAACGAAGCCAGGGAATCAAAAGAGAATCCACCAAGTTCTTCAGCGAGTTCCACTGCGACACCCGCTACCTAGAGCCCAGGCATTGCCAGGGAAAACCGTATACGTTTGTATCTAGTATCAGTTGTGTATGTGTGTGTAAAGATTTGTATGGGAGCACCGTTAATACAGAAAGTCTAGGGTGGAAGGTACGCGGGGATGGTCCATAGACCCGATGACCATCAAGCCAACATTACCTCCTGCCGCCTGCACCCCGTGCGTAATGTCCATTAAATATTAATCCGCGGGGCGCCTGGCCAGTGGTGGTGGCCGGCTTATCGAATCCGCGGATCGACCGGTCCTGTGCGGCATCGTTCTATGTATTTGTCCGGGCGTGGGGAAAGAGACGGGGATCCGGCTTCACCGCGTTGACGCTTATACATATATACTCAACGATCCTACTGCAAGCCGCGACTATGGCGCAGCTGTGCACGGATAACCTAACCGAATGCGACAAGTCAAATATACCGCGTTGTCCCACATACTAAATATAGCGCGGCTACACCACCTATATACATTGTACAGGGTGCGCCAGAGAAACTTACTTATTTGAAAGGTCAATAAAAACAAAAGTACTTCAATTATTGTTTTAAATTTTTTTTTATTTGAGAATACAATATCCCAATTTTTTTTTTCATGTAGTCTTGAAAATGACATCGGATAAATGGCGACCCCCATTGCGCATACACTGATGAAGTCGATTTTTGAAATTCGTATCCACTCTTTGCAGCATATCAATCGGTATGTTGGCAATGGCGTCGCGAATGTTGTTCTTGAGGTGTGCTATGGTCCGTGGTCGATCGACATAAGGCAGAGATTTCAAATAACCCCATAAAAAGAAATCGCATGGAGTCAAATCTGGAGAGCGTGCCGGCCATTGGAGATCGCCTCTGAGAGAGATGAGGCGGTCGGGGAAATGTTGTCGCAACAAATTGACGAAGATCCACCAACAAATTGACTCCATGCGATTTCTTTTTATGGGGTTATTTGAAATCTCTGGTTTATGTCGATCGACCACGGACCATAGCACACCTCAAGAACAACATTCGCGACGCCATTGCCAACATACCGATTGATATGCTGCAAAGAGTGGATACGAATTTCAAAAATCGACTTCATCAGTGTATGCGCAATGGGGGTCGCCATTTATCCGATGTCATTTTCAAGACTACATGAAAAAAAAATTGGGATATTGTATTCTCAAATAAAAAAAAATTTAAAACAATAATTGAAGTACTTTTGTTTTTATTGACCTTTCAAATAAGTAAGTTTCTCTGGCGCACCCTGTATATTCGTAGCAATACGTATATCTGCATGGAATATAGAATACGCGGTAGTCATTTCTGTCACCAGACGAGAACCCTCCGTACCAATGTCCTCGATCATTCCGATTGTTCAGGACAGGCAAATCAAAAAATAACACCAATCATCCAGAGATTAACGGGATTCGTTGATGTTGAAGTGACAGACGTTATGACGAATTTAATCATCAAATTGATGGCTTCAATTATAAATTGTATAATTATCGATCGAAATCCATTGTTTATTTTACTTTTAAAGCTTTCACGGCATGTTAGTGCAAACGTTTGTGGTTTCCGGATGGAGGCCGTGTTGAGAATCAGCATTATACCGGCGTTTCGCAAGCGTTAGAGTCTGCATCATCAGAGCTGAGAGCTTTGATACGGAAGCTGTCGTCACTCAGGTTTTCCATATCGCAGTCGTCCTAATTCTCTTGGCTTGATAGCCAATAGGGCTACAATGACTGAAGTGCTTAATAGAAGTATATATTTGTATGACACTGCACCGGGTACTGAACCATCCTAGCGCTGTTGGTCTGATAGCCAATAGAACCAGGACGGCTGAAGGGCAAAATAGAAGCATATGTTGTGTCACTGCACCAGCCAATCGGATATTTTTCACTGACCAGCTGATCAATTGAAAACATCTCATTGGTTGCTGCAGTGATCTGGAACGTGACTACAACGGTATGTGGAAAACCTTAGACACGACCGCTTCGCTATCAGAATCAGTTCTGATTCTGATTTCCATGTATAGTTGCAACTATATATGAAAAGCCTAAGACACATGACCTCAATCATATATGGAAAGCCTGACACACATGACTGTAACTATATATGGAAAACCTACGACACATGACTGTAACCATATATGGGAAACCTGAGACACATGACTGCAACCATATATAGGAAACCTGAGACACATGCCTGCAACTATATATGGAAAACCTGAGACACATGACTGCAACCATATATAGGAAACCTGAGACACATGCCTGCAACAATATATGGAAACCCTGAGACACATGACTGCAACTTATGGTAAACCTGAGACACATGACTGCAACTATATATGGAAGGGCTTTTAGCCCTGACAATGCAGACTATAACATTTGCGAAACGTCGGTATAATGCTGATTTTCAACGGGGCTTCCATCCGTTGTTTATCCTTCATCTTTGTTTGGACCAGTAGTTGTAGGACTTTGTAGGACCAGCCGTTTCACTGTTACCTCGCGGCTCTCCTGTTGAGGACTCTCCTGATGCCCCGTCACATTGGCAGGAGAGCACGGGAAAACTGTGGAGCACCGGCTCCGTTATGGCTTGATTTTGACCGAATTTCAGTGGCGATCACCGTCGAAAGTTCGACGAAGCTGCCGTCCCCCGCTCACCCATCCAGGCATTGGTTTGATACCTGAACGGGTCCGAGTATTTCATCCGATTTCCCTTCATACGTGAGAAGACACTCCTATCAACAACTATGTTCTCGAAGGCTGAATCCCAAAATAATTGGGTCAGATCCTGCATAGAAAAGAACTCTAAGAACTCATTGGAAACGAATCGTCGAGACTTCATCGCGAGTGCAGTGCTCGAGCACGTGAATTCCCTTTCAGGCGCGAAAGGGGGAGCAAAGTCCAGCGCGAGCACACGGAGACATTCGATGGGGTTTGCGAAGTCTCGTCTTCTCCACGCCGCTTTTGAGAACTCGCTGGTACCCTCCCCCCCCCTGCCGCCCCCCGCCCTGCCGTGGCTCTTCAGCCTCTCGGGCGGTTTCTCACTCCTTCGTTAAGTGGTAAATCTTGTCCACCCGACTATAGACAGTCCCGGTGACTAAAGTTGATAGCGGTTGCGGCTATACGCGACCCGAGAGGGCCGAGACGAAGGAAATCTCCACTCGCCCCCGCACCACCCTCGCGAATCCTAGACCCTCTCACTCCACTCTGCCGAATTTACCCCGTAAACTCCCTTCTATCTCTTTGCTCTCCGGTGAACGGCGACCGACTAGAGTTTCACGAAGTTTGTAGCTTCTCAAACTACCACTGCGAGCGGGCTCGCGATGGGCTACATATATCTCGATCGAGTTCTCGGCGCCTTGGTAACACACGTATACGTCACGCATACAAAGGAATGCCTGCTCGTCGACATTAAATTGAATACTGCATTTATTTATGGGGAAAGGTGATTTTGAAGACACACGACTTTGAGAACGGTCCCCAAAACTACTAGGGTGAGCTGATAGCCAATATCACATGGATACAACGGGCTTAAAGTAACCCCCCCTCTTCCGCCGCAATGTATATATTTTTTTAAATATCACGAACAAGTGGCGCAGTGAAAAGCCCGTCGCTATACACCGTGCTGTCAATCGATTACTCCGGACAACGTCGAACTTCGATGTAATGAAATACTGCCCAACCTAATTTTCTTGCCTAATATTCGGAAGCGAGTCAGTCGGTTTGCGGTACTTTGCTCACCAACGCCACATCTGAAGAACCGGTAGGTTTTTTTTCAGGAATTAAAAAAGAAATGGAGCATCGAAACGAATTTGTGAAGGTCAGTTTTTAAAAGGAAATGTTCGAAATACAGGAGAATATTTTTGTGAATGATTTTATGCGATAGCTTATTTTAAATATATATATATACGTAGTATTTATACTCGTGTTTGTTGATGCTAATGTAAGTTATGTACAGGAAAGGAATGTCCAGAAAATATAGACTATAACGCCGAGGTGAGTTTTTCGTTATTCACTTATTGAATATATAGGCGGAGCTGGCGAACAAAAACGGACTTGTCCACACTACGTAAAATTTATTTTCTCTTTATTTATCGTGTTTTGCAAGCGCAGCTTGATTAGGCCGCAAAATATTTTGAATAAAATCCGACTCTAAACACCTCGAAATTGGTTAAAAACTGCCTTTTTGAGCTCAATGGCAGTTTTTACTCGCAAAGACAAATAAAATTGAAATAAAAATTTAATTTGACGTAGTGTGGACAGGTCCGGTTTTATTCGCCAGCACCTCATATGTGGATAGACATATTGGGGTGTGTCGAAACAACTCGATTTTTTAGGGTCCTCCACTTTTGTTTGCAATTGGGAGTAGTTTGCTCTTGTTTCGCCACGACGAAATTTGGAGCACCGTTCAAATTTAGTTATCGGAACGCTGATTTTCGAGAAGCATCGGAAAATCGATGCGAATTTTAGTCAACGGTGGATAATAATTATATTTTGATAGCTTTCTTCTAGGGGAAACGATTAATTTTCTATGTTAACGGGTTACACCTAGCTCGTGGCCGAAAAAAAAAGGAATTTTCGTGAATTTTTTCTGGAAAATCGTGTACAGAATTTCGATCTTTTTTCTTTCATTTCAGAGTATGATTTTAAGTATCTTTAACAATTTTTGTATTCAAAAGTATTTATAAACGTGGTAGACCGCTGTTTGAAAAACCTCCGTCGTGGTGACCACCGCTGCTCGAAAACAGCTCATCGGTAATACCAAAACCAAACGCATTTACTTTTTGCATGAAATGATCTAGTGCTTGGACGAAGGATTCAATGAAATATTGATTTTTCTTTTAACGGCAGCACTCCAAAGTGAAAGTATTGATTTCCGGTGAAAATAAACTCTCAATTTTCTTTGATGAAAAAATCCTTTATTCAAGTACTACTTTTTTAATATGTGAAAGAAGCTTGTAAAATTTGAAGTTGATCGGTGCAGTGATTTCCGAGCTATCATGGTCACCAATCTTGAATAAGTCATTTTGAGAAAAAACGCGTTGAAAGTTCGCCGGTTCGCGGAACCTACACATAAACGCCGATATCTCCTTTAAGGCGTCTTCTCACTTCACAATGTACAAGAAATCAATCTTTTTTATAACATTTTCCAAAAGTATACATATCCAAAAGTATCATACTAACGTTTTATGAAGATCCGAGTGTAACTGTATTTTTGTGTGACATTCACTTTACTACCTGACCTACCCCTTCATCTGCTCCGCTCAAACTTTGAACGCGTTTTTCTCGAAACAACGTTTTTCGACGGCTTGTTGATGAAATCTTCGAAACTACTGAACCGATCCTCATGAAATTTTAACCACATATTCTTTACAACTACAGTTGTAGCGCATATCAAGGCTTTTCCTAAATTTTAATATTTCCTTATTTTCTTTTCCTAAAACGGTGAAAAAACACGTTTTTTTTTTGTTTTTTGAAACATGTCCGCTATTTTGTTGTTTTTGCATATATAAAAAATCGTATGATATGCACTATAGCCATTAACATACTGACTCCAAAACCGTTTGATTTTTTTGTTTCGGATGACCATCTCCGACTTTTCATCAACAGCGCAGACTCACAATCTTTTAGGACATTTTTTAACTATCATTTTCGTCTATAAATAGTGACTCAACTAAATGAAATTTTTTTTTCAATGTATTCATTAAGTCTGACGACTTCTATATCAATATCTATAATGTAAAACTATCAAAAAAATTCATGAAAATAGCCTTTTTTTAGCGTCTAAAATGAGAAGATGCCCTAATTTTGAACGACTTTAAATTTTCGGCGAATATTTTTGCAAATGCTGCATTTCGAAGGATTCGCCGAAAACAAAAAATCGATATTTCCAAAAATTTCATCTGCATGTAAGCCCTCAATCAAACGTGAAGAACACTAGAAAGTATCAACTTTTTTAGACACACTCATACATATATCCACAGCCCAGCAGGGAAAAGAGTTGCCGATGCGTTTTGAACTTCTATTCAGGTATAGCTAGCGACCTATTAATCGGTTGAACGTATAGGGGACCCGCATGTGCCACCGACGAGCTTCGAAATTCAGCGACCGGCTGCACACACCCGGACTCGCACTACTACCACTGCGTGATTGTCAGTAGAAAGCGCCAGTAGTAAAAGCTGCACTCAGTCAGACGTCGCTAGAAATGCCCGGTTATCCACCAGCACTGGCATTGTTGCTCCTTCTATCAACTAGGATAATTAGAGTCAATAGACGGTTGGGTCATCGGTGAAAAGTGCTGCCACACTTGATTGCTACGTACGATTGTTTATGGGGTCTGCATAAGCTTGAGATGTCAAATATTTGATTTTTTATTGCATAGTTTTAGAGCCTAGGGTCTTGACTTTATTTTGCGATAAAATTTTTGAAATGGTTTCACTAAGTGACCGAGTCGTGACGATCTTTGCGAAACGACCAGCCCGCTGTGATTTATCCTTTTTTTTGCCTTTTTTGCCTGATCTCAAAATCTAGCCGTCCGATTCATTTCAAGTTCACACAGAGCATAATTCATAATAATTTCTATTGTATAGTCGGACGATTTTGTTTATATGTTTATCCATTTGTTGATAACAAATTATTCAAGTTGTTTTTTCTTGGAAAATCGACCTTTGTTGTATAACTTGCCATTTTTGTAATTTTCAAAATGTCTACAAAGTCTCCGGTTATACGAAAGTTTTATTATTGTAATTGAAACAATCTTTTTTTTATTTTTTTTCAGACGACTCTAGTTACCGGGACCACCTACACCTTAGCCATGCAGCGACGGCGGCATTTTGTTTGAAGAATAATAACTTCATTGTTGATCAATTTTTTCCAATACAAATGAAAAATAAGCTATGCAAAGCTATGTATTAATTGTATTTAAAATCCCGATCTCGTCATCCGAATACTCTCGTCCAACAAAAATATTGAAAATCGACCCGTTTTTTTCGGCTCCAAGCAGACTCGTTAAGGCAGTATTAGTCTATAAATTTTCTTGAAAATATGGCCTCAAAGGGAAATTTCGGAACTCCCCATATTTACATGGGTAAGCGATTTGAAACGAGAACAGAATAGGATCGACCTGCGGAGCTACGAACTTCCGAAGCTTCTAAGGAAGCTAGAACTGCTCGAAGGGAAGAACGAGCTTCAGCAAATCATCATTTCAAAGTTGAGAAAGGTACACCTTACGAGGCAGGAATGGCCGAGCGATGTAACGTAAGTTGTATTAATATAATATGAATTTAATCTAAACATAATATAAATATAATGTAAATTTAAACATAATATAAACATAATTGAAATATAAATATAACATACCATTATACCACTTACTTAGTTGCGGTCGTTTGAAATTTTACTCAAAGCTTCAAACGCGCTTTTCTCAAAACTACTTTTTTCTACCTGGTAATTTTAACTACTTTTTAAAACTACTTTTTTCTACCTGATAAAATCTCGAGTTCTATTCAACGATTTGACTCCAAATTTGGTATGGGCCTTCAGTACATATCCTTCTATCATCCTTATCTCAACGATTGCAGAATTATTAATACTACGATTAAAAAAAAAAAAAGCTTTGAAAAAATAACGAAATATGAATTCACTTTTTTCCAGACAGTCGCCATAAACTTTTCTTGCTCTTTGATACCCGCCATAATGACATACTGATTGATAAAGAAAATTGGTTTTATTTCTGTTTCAGATGACTGGCAGCTTTGGAATCGTGTCACCGTCTCAACCCTTTTTTCACGACCATATTTGGATGCCTATAATCTTTTCAGTTTTAATATTTTTGGCACAAATTTTTTTCCCGAGTTCTTGAAACATCTTTTTATTGATGATTCAAGAACTCGGGAAAAAAAATTGTAACTGTAAATAAACGAGTGGTAAAAATATATTTTTTTTATCAAGCCCGAAAAACGTCGACATTTAGACCTCTAGACTGCAATACTGTCTTAAGTGCGTTCAAACTGTTCTCAAGACGTCTATCTTCTTTTTCCAGTCCTCTCGTTCAATTTTCCTTAAGGGCTAACACCACTGTAGAGTTTTCAAAATATTGATTTCTTTTACATTGGCTTAAGAGATACTTTGAAGCATCTAGATTAAGGGGGGGGGGGAAGTTTGGCACCTGCAAAACAAAGGTCCGCAGGCCTGGGCTGGGTCCGTGGCTAGCCGTGGCTGGCCCGTGTGCGAGGCGTCGACCGTTTTTCTCGGAACCCAATTTTTCAAAACAACGCGCAGCATAACTCCAAGAATTTTCATTCTTTTCACCCCAAATTTTGAGCACATCTTTAAAATAACATTCCGAAGTGAAATACGCACAGGATATTCCATGAGTTCATTACAGCATTAGGTATTAAGGCCTTAGGCCACAGTAACGGGTATAAAATCATGTGCGAATTTAACAATTTTGTTTCGTATGAAAGAGTAATTCACTCATAAAATTAATTACACGTCTATTTAGTATGAATATCAAGCTATTAGAAATTTTTTTTTTTTCGATGTACAAAATGGCCCACCACTCGAAACTTCTCGAGAAACCTTTTTTCCAATTGGCGTGACAAATAACTTCAACGATTTTCACTCGATTTACTTTAAATTTAAAAGTTATGTTCATAATTGCATTTCGCAGAGAAGAAATTAAAGAAGAAAAATTAAAACGAAATTTTTCACTGAAAAATCATTTCTTAAGTTCAAACACTTGCACCTTTTGAATAAAACAATATTTTTTAAATTCCGTACGCACTTCTTTCTCTAGGGGTTCTACTGTAGATCGACGAGAATTTTTTTTTTGTTCTAGGTAAAAAATTGTGGATGCTAAATGTCACGCCGCGGAGCGCCTAAAAAAAGATAACGAAAGAAAATATTAGTAGTCGGCCATTTTGTACATCGAAAAAAAAAAAATTCTAACAGCTTGATATTCATACTAAATAGATGTGTAATTAATTTTATGAGTGAATCACTTTTTCATACGAAAAAAAATGGTTAAATTCGCACATGATTTTATACCCGTCACTGTGGCCTAATGCCTTAACAAACAATGGTCCTTTTTTTCCGTCGAAAATTGAGTTTTTACTTGAAATACTTGCCAAAAACACAAAAATTCATATTTTCAAAATTCCTTACATATTTCACTAGCTATACTCGTGTAAATTAATAGAATTTTTTATTTTTTCCAAACTCAAATTTGCGTCAGTTACACTGCGTGCCACAGAGCGTCTCAAATTGAACGTGCCTCGCGAGAATGTCTGCAGCCTCACCATATTGTATAATTTTATAATATAAATTTTTTTAGTCGCTCAGAGACACAACTAATAATATCCCTGAATATTAATATCCTCTTACTCGTTCTTCAACCAAAAAAAAAATTGCAAAAAATCACATAATTTTAGACGTTTACAGTGGTGTAAGCCCTTGAATTCTGCTTTTCAATAATATTTTGCAAATAAGGATGTTGAGTCCCAAATCGCAAATGATGATAAAATTCTGTAAATTTGGTATGTTTTTGTATGAAGTATTTCAGAGGTCGTGTAAAAATTTCACGACAATTAGGAAGCTCGTTATTGAACAATTAACATTCACCAATTAAATGTTGTCTTATGGAAACTGATGTAACTCTGCGATAAGTTTTTTTTTTACCCCTCAATTTTGTCATATCTACAATATACTGAAAGCAACGGAAACAAAACGAAGTTTATTGATACATTTTTTTTAATTTCTTTTAAAAATTGTTCTTAACAAAATGTTAATTTTTTAATAACGAGCTTCCTGATCGTCGTGAAATTTTAACACGACCTCTTAAATACTTCATACAAAAACATACCAAATTTTCAGAATTTTCTGATCATTTTTTATTTCAACCCTTAAGGAGGTTGAAGTAATGATGATAGAATTCGGAAAATTTGGTATGTTTTTACATGAAGTATTCAGGAGGTCGTGTAAAAATTTCATGACGATTAAGAAGCTATTCATTGAACAATTAACCTTAACATGTTTCATAGGGACTCAACATCCTTAAGGAAAGTGTATGTTGGAGTTTCCGGTAATTATATAGTTTAGTGTCTTTTCCTAAATATGGCGCACGTGGATGTTCGCCTATAACGCAACTGGGTGGACGTTATTGGAAAGAAAATACGTGAAAGATTGCAAACATTTTTTTTCTCTCTCGCTCAAAGAATGAATGTATTTTTAAAGTGACCGGTATTATCGTTCCTGCAACTGCGTCTCGCCCTTACTCTCCTGCAATATACATATATATATATATATATATATATATATATATATATATATATATATATATATATATATATATATATATATATGTGTGTGTGTGTGTGTGTGTATATATATATATGTATATATATATATATATATATATATATATATACACTAAATGTGTACACAGTGAAAGGAACGCGTCCATCAAGCAGAACCGGAAGCGAGGCTTTAGCACATATAAATGCAAGAGGAGAGAGTGGCCCGTGCACTCGGGGCGCACACCGATGCACCGGTGCTATCCCCTCTCGTGGAAACTCGCCGAAGGTAGGTGGGCGGCCGAGAGGGCGTCACTCTCGCGTTTCACCGTATTCAGAGGGTGCATATACACCGGCGGGCTAGAGCCCCGAAGCCAAAACCCTCTCCATCTCGCTTCACTCCGACCAGCGACCAGGATACATAATGCAAACAGTTTGGGCCAAGCCCCGGTCACAAGTTTAACTTAGTTTGCTACATAGGTAGAGAGGTAATTGCATTTACTCTGACGTCTGTAGGTTTCGGTGAGGATAGGGAAGAGAGGGACTAGAGGAAACCTGGCACGAGATTCGTCGTATGCAAGACTATACGTAGAGGGGGGAAAGGATATTTTGTAATCTTCGTATCTACGTAATGTCGAATACTAATAATCTTGGTTGTTTTGAGGACGAAACTTTAATTATTTTAGAAAGCGTCGTTGATTTCAGGCCCAGGGCAGTCGTGGAAGGTATCTCCGTACGAATATGCTTCCATTCAGCTGATGGTGGTTTCGAAGCCTTTGTATAGGGTCGAAGGGTTTTTATAGTGTGGAGATCATATTGAAGTTTGCATCGTTGGAACGTAACGAAAGCTCCTTTTTACATTTTGTTTTCTTAGTTTAATTATTAAAGCAAATCTTTTTTTGTGGATTTATATTGTAGATTGCTTAATAATGTCTGAAAAAATGGTCGACGTGTTTTTGTAGGAAAAATCTGCCAAAAGAAATTGGAGAAATTAAGAAAGATTGATTTTCATTGCATTTAAGGGGTTACCCCCACTTGCGATTTTGAAAAAATCGATTTTTTATTGCATTTTTTCGAAGCATAAGTATCTGAGAATATGTCCTGAAAATTTCAAGTCGATCCGAACAAAATTGACTGAGATATGAGCGTTGAAAGAGAAGAATCCGTGAATTGAAGAACTGAAATTGAAACTTTAAACGCGTTTTTCTCAAAATGGCATTTCTGAAGTCGGTGACCAAGATTACTCGAACACTAATGAACCGATCTTCTTGAAATTTTGCAGGCTTATTTAATACATAAAAATGTAGTCTTTAATCGTTGGATTTTTTTTTCGAAAAAAAATGACCGATTTGTAGCCAAAAAACGGCCGTTTTTTTCGTTAAAATTGAACCATTAACTTTGACTGTCCGCCATTTTGTGAAAAATGAATATTTTTTAAAATCCTTCGATTAAAGACTAGTTTATACTTATATTTGAGTAAATCCATCCGCATTTTTTTTCAGATGATCCACTTCGCCGCAATGTTGGTCACCGCAAACCGTGTATATAAATACATTATTTCATTGACGGCCATTTGCCACTAAACAATGTAATATTTTTCAATAAAAAAATTACTGAAAGTTCTTCAAGATGTGTTCTTTAAGATGGTATATTGATCGATTAAAAAAGTTTTGTAGTTTTCTTTAAAAAAATTCATGAAAAAGGCCTTTTTTTGCGCTACAAGTGGGGGTAACGCTTTAAACGATGCAAACTTCAACATCCTGTGTGGAGCATGGAGACATAGGCGACTGGAGGATGGTCTTTGAAGTCGTGTGGCTTTAAAATCATGAAGGCATTATAGTACAGATGGAATCTCTTTTCAGTGCGCTCTCTCTCTCTCTCTCTCTCTCTTTCTCTCTCTCTCTCTCTTTTTCTCTCTCCTACATTTATTTAGCGATTCCGTGTGCAGCCTGCTTGACGAAAATTTCCAAAACTGTCCGGCAGCAATATTCGATACGTCCGAGTTTACTCTTCGTACGAGGTGCACTACGAGGCTACGAGAGAACTCGAGAGAAATGACGAAACTCCATATACGATGGACTAGCTCGATAAGTTCCATTTCCAATATTATTTACCTTCCTCTTCCATTTCTGTCCCTCTCTCTCTCTCTCTCTCTCTCTCTCTCCCCTCTCTTTGTCCCTCTCTGTGTTTCTCTTCAACTTTTATCCCATTCGAGACCCTGCATCATTTCCTATTTCACTGAGAACATAAATCTGCAATGTCGTCCTCTCTCGATGGACCAATGGAACGCAAGTCCAATATAATCACGCGGGTCCTTCCAGGAGTTTTTTTCTTTCTTTTGTCGTTTCTTTTTTTCCCCTACGATACTCGCACAGTCGACGGAACAGAACAAAGTGAAAAAAAAAGAGCCGAGACTTTTATGAACGTCCTCCGAGGGCACATGCTGATACCGCGAGTACAGGCAGCCTGAATATTGCCTGGTGGAAGAGCGAACATTCCTCTCGTGTCTCGTGCCAAGCAACGCGGGAAAGAAACGAAAAGAATTCGCTACCCCGTTGAACTTGGACGGAACTGGGTTAAAGATAGCTAAAATAAAGAACGAAAGCATATGCAGCGCGGACGAACCGGCGAAAAGGAAAATCACGCGCCTCTACCCGTGACATGCTTTTGATCGAATCAGCACTCGCAAACGCGCTGACGTGCACTTTTTACACGTCAGGAAATAAAATGGGGATTTGAAATTTTTAACGAAAACAAAAAGATAAGCTTTTAAACTGACGTTTTATAGGAGCAGGCAGATATGTCGAGGGTCATCAGAGTTATTTCGGTGTGTCGGAAAAAGAGGGCCAGAGAGAGAAGAGAGAGAGAGAGAGAGAGAGAGAGAGAGAGAGAGAGAGAGAGAGAGAGAGAGAGAGAGAGAGAGAGAGAGAGAGAGAGAGAGACGGAGAGAGAGAGAGAGAGTAACGAGTATGAGAAGGGAACCTATGCGTACTCCCGTGAATATTATCGCTCGCTATTCAGGCGGATTAACAATGCCGATAATGGAAAATCGCCCGAGGCGATATACAACACCCCGGACACGTGCATGAATCGTCCAGCCATTTACTTTTTTCGTGGTTAAAAAAAAATTAAACGGTGGATTTGTCGACAATGTTCTTTTCCTCCCATTTCCCTCTAGCATCGATGGACACAATTTTTTTATGGCCGCATCATCGCCCACGCATGCGACTGACAATTCTGTGACAATCAATTACGTAAAAAAGAGAGGAATATGCCATACAGCTGAAAGGGACGGGAAAAAACGACGAGAGAAATATGAATTTTGATAAAGTATAGGGAGTTGTGGTAAAATCTGATAAAACGGAGCGTAGGTCGATGCGTATGTATGTGTGATGAGGGAAGCAGGTGGATTGCGTATAGAGATGTGTTTGGGCTTCAATACATCGCGGCTTCGAGTGGAAAGTGGAAAAATCTTGAACGGAAAACGATTGTGCAATAATCTCGCGAAAAATATTGAAACTTCGTAGAGAGCAGAAATCTGTGTCAACGGAAGTGGGTGTAGGTGTGTCATAGGATATTCCATTTTTTGGGTCTTCCACTTTCGGTGACAATTAGAAATTGTTTCCCTTAGCACGCGGAAGAAAAATCGTTACATCCGAGCCTTGAACATACTTTTCTATGATCGAAACTTTTCTATGCAAGAAAGACGGTTTTAAGGGAGGAAACCACCCCTCGAAGAAGAGCGGGTCGAGGGGCGATTTTGCAGTTTCACCCACAAGCAGTGTACCCATCTGAATAAAAGAGAAACCGAAATTTTTCTCATGAAAAGCGATGAAAAATCCACTATGGAAGTATTGAAAAAAAATTAAGGGGTGATGTGCCTTTTTGAGAGGCGGTTCCCTCCCTTACACCCGTTTTCCGCCGAAAAAAAGAAAAAAAATATTATACATGTCCGATAGGTCTCAATGCTTCATCACGTATGTGAGTTTCAACGAAGTCGAAGGCGGACACTTAAGTGGTGTTCCTCATGACACAGCTCTGACAATCAATTTTTTTTACTTCTTGTCATTTTCGTAATATTCAGAATGTAAAAAAGTATCGCGCTGTACGAAAGTGTTATTATTATACTAAAAAGATCTTCTTTTATTCTTCATTTCAGACTATTCTAGTTGCCAGAACCACCTACACCGATTGGCCGTGCAGGAATAGTGGCACTTGGTTTAAATAATAATTGCGTTGTATATGGATATTTTTCGATTTGAAAAAAAAATCAAACTAGGCAAGACTATGTATCAATTGTGTATAAAATCTCGACCTCGTCATCCCAGTACTCTCTTCAGAAAAAAATATGCAACATCGATCTTTTTTTCACCGGGGTTACGCAACTCGTTGAATCAACATATTCAGGCAACATGGTTAACCGAGTTGAAGATAAGATGACATCATGATGGAAACTTCATAAGAGGACTGCGTAGATGACTTTGTCCAGTCCCATTCGACTGCTGGAACTGGAGAACCGGGAATCTTATGAAAGTGGAGGTAGTCCCCTTAGTAAAAGCTGGCAGTCCAGAATCCAGACGAAGGTGACTTTCGACAATTTTTCATAGCCACCTAGTTGGTAAAATGAAAATTCTGTGTAGTGGTCTTTAATCCACAGCGAGTCACCTTCGTCTGATACTGTCTTATAACAACATTTCACCTCAAACTACCTAGGAAAGTTTTGACACGTTGAAACCTTTTCCCAAAAAAAATTATTTTCAGCTATTTTTTTTACCGAAATCAATTTTTTCCAAACATGCACCCTTTCCTCAAAACTCGTTGTTTTTCTATCTTTCTGCGTACTTCGAAGGCAAATCTTGTCTAGAACTGAAATTATTTCGAATCTCCGTTGCAAGGTAAAAAATGGGGGAACTCCAATCAGCAGGACACCACCAGACAAAGATGACTAGCTCCGTCCAGCTTCAGCGCCGTCATTCTGTCCCAAAATCTTATGAAACCCTTTTTTTAAACATACTTGAAGATATGCAGAATAAATGCCCCTCAACCTCATTTTCATTCCATCAACTGGGTATCCATAAAAAATTGTCAAACTTCATTGCCCAACTGAACGACCGTGGAACCTACTGCTTCCGCGTATTTCAGCCTCCGCAAGTTTTTTGACTCTCCGGAAGCTGCGATTCATCGAGAACCATATCCATTTGCAATTCAGGGGGTGGTTGGTGCGCGTCGCAGGAGCAGCACTGCGGGAGGTTGCTCCCGTGGTGAGTGCGCGAGTGAACGGAGACACCGTGGGAGAATCATGAAATTAGGGCATAGGGGTGATGTTCGATGAACCGATTGACGAGAGAAGGGAGGACAGCAGGGCTCGTCCGGTACGTATGGCTGAAGCGGAGAGGCAAGCGCATACTGTGCATGTGGCCTCTGTTGCGGTCAATCTTCCCTACTATATGCATACCTTCGCACATTACCCCGCAGGTTAGCCACCACGGGTTGCCTATACGAAATACGTGGATTATACATAGTCATGGCAATTAACCCCCATCCCCCACCCTGTACCGCCATTCTGCCCACACTGAACCTTCATAACCACTCTAGCTGGCTTTCTGCTGCATCCTGAGGTCATCATCGGAGTTACCCTCTATTGTCAATGCCTGTCCATATTGGTTATTACGTGTTGTGCATTGTACACGGATCGCTGGCCTCGTGAAACTCATCTTCCGCAGTGCCGAGTGTATCCCGCCCGCCGAGCGTTTTCCCATACGATCATCGAGTTCCCATCATACGCATACCCGGAATTTCCATTCTCCAAATACCATTTGCCACATTTGGACTATGAAAACCGCCCAGGTGTCTTTTTTCGCAACCCCATTGCAGCAGCCGGAGAACCGAAAGTGGCAAACCCTTCGGCGATGTCCCCAAGCAGCTTTGGCACGGGCGGATACTCGGATGGGTGACCGCTCAGCCCAGGGCTTGCATCCGAGTGCGCGGGAAAAAAATCGACAGGCTCGCATATTCAAAGGGCCTACAAAGTTGCACTTGAACAAGGGAAAAGAGCAAACCGAAGATTGAAACGATGTCTTGCTGAAGGAAGTCTGGCTGGTATCCCCATGCTCAGTATCGAGAAAACGCGCCCGCGGATACGAACTGTGCGACGAGCTTCCTGCCGCACTTCCGGCTGACACAAAAGGCTGCTCTAAGCAAATGCCACGCGCTAATAACGGATAGGCATATGATATCTAACGAACGCGAGACAAAGACCTCCAACGGAACGAATAATAAAAAACTAACAAAAAAAAGCAAAACGCCATACGAAACAAAAAGAACGGAAGTGAAGAGAGAAGAGAAGAGAAGAGTGCTCTCGACTAGTGACATTGCTTCCTCTCTCGCTCTCCCGTGTTGTCCATCAAATGAGCAACAAATAACGTCGCATTGTTGTCTGGTAAATGTAGTCGGGTGTATGTGTGCAGAGTGAAGTTGACAAGGGGTGGCTTCGACGACGAGCCCAGCCAGGCCGAAGGGGTGGCGAGAAGAGGACAGCCATAGGAGAATCCACGAACACACGTGTGTACCTACATTTGTAGAGGCGGAAAAGTGAAAAGAGGCTTTCAGAGGGAGAAAAGAGATATTGTGCGAGGGATGGAAAAGAGGATTGAGTAGGACCAAAGACGGGGAGGGGGAGGAGCAGGGTGGTGATTCGAGGCCTCTGGCTGTAACTATGGTATAGCAAACGAGAGTTTGAGCTTAACAAAGCTCTACGCACACACACACACACAGCCAAGGCTTAGGTCGAACGAGAGGACAGAGGCATGGAAGGGACGTGTGCAAATGCTCACCCCACACACACACACACACACACCCACACACACAAACGAATACGAGCACATTTACAAAACACAACGCACACTAGTCGAGAACAGAACTTTTCAGGCTCGTGGAATGAAACAATGCGCCAAGAGATGGGGCGGCGACAGCCGGTTTAATTAAACGCATCGTCAGCTCTGTATGGCAACACTCTATGGTCTACGCCAACCAGTCTCCCTATAGATTGCATAGTGTACTTTATTTACTCTATACATGCCAACACACACACAAACGCACGCGCGCGCGCACACACATACACAAACAACACACTCATACACACATATATGTACATGTTTATGTGTATGAAATGACCTTCATAGGAATATTCTCCCATGTATCGAAAGATGACGCTGTAATGAAAAAATTGACTTGGGCCAAATAGATCCGTCATTCGGCTTGCCAATGTATTATTTATTGAAAAAAGGGAATATTAGGTTATTTTAAGGATATTTACTTATCGTTAAGGCAAAACCATTTACGTTTTTCCAATCCGCAAATTCCGTCGTGACGAATATCAACAATTACATATTTTAGTGGTTCATTCCAATATTTCGTTGTCTATATCTGTAGATGAGCAATTACGTTGATTCAACGGGTTTTAACTGTGTGAATGTGTGTAATGCTCAGTAAGGAGACAATTGGTTGAAATCAGGACGATGCTCGAAGTCGAACTTGCATAACATTTACAACCGAATTTTCATTTCATTTACAACTAAATGAAATGAAAATGAAATGAAATGAAATGAAATGAAATGAAATAACTACTATGTAAATGAACGACTACGTTGAATCAACAGATTTTAGCTGTATGAATGTGTGTAATGCTCAGTAAGAAGGCAAATGGTTGATATCAGGACGATGCTTGAAGTCGAATTAAGATAAAATTTTCGCATTATATGTGGGTATTTGTGATGGGCTGAAAATGTTCCATCGTGTAGACCCTTCGAATGGTGTAAAAGTGGGAATAAACATGTTTCGATCCTTCTGGCCAGTTTTCCAAAATCGGCAAAGTTCCTACTTGAGTCACGGAGACTTATTGGGGCAGTTTTAGAGAAGGATTTTGGTAGACTCGAAGGTTCATCCCAATGCACTTGGAAAATAGCCGATAAAGAGACGAAAGGAAAAGGTATGGAAAAATTCGCGAAAGTCGATGGTCCAATTTTGAAATTGTGCAAAAAATCGAATAATAATTGTGGCTCTATTAATTATATAAAACTTGGAAAAGGATACGATTACAAAAAGAACGAATGCAAAGGAAAGTTTCAAATAAAAACGAACAAATATGAGCGCTGTTTGAGTGGAAAAACCTTATTTTGCGCCGACGTGCGACAATTTTTTTTGGATGTTAACTATTTTTTTCCAAGTCAGTATCGATGTATTTTCATCCCCTGAATATAAATTCACCATTAACTTCCCCAAAACTATCAATTTGTATAAAAAAATGTTAAAAGTGTGTCAAAATGTTTTTCGCGTTCACCTGGCGTAATTTTGAGCTTAGGTAAAAAACGCAGTGATATTCGTAATCAATGGAAAATTTTCCATTCGATAAACCCTCAAAAGAGTTTAAAGGTGGAAAAAAAGTTCGACCCTTTTGGCCACTTTTTCGGAATTGCTAAAATCGCGAAGTTGGATTCACCCCGATATCTCGATTAATTTCCCCGAAAAGTGCACTTGAAAAAAGGCCGATAAATAGGCAAGGTACCGAAACAAATCGCTGAAATCGATGGTCCAACAATGAAATTCTGCCACAAGTGGAAAAGTAATCGTAGCTCGACGAATTTAGCGGCAGTTTTTAGAGTAAACAATCGCCAAGAGAATGAGCTCAAAGCGGAGCTTCAAGTCGCAACGAAAAACCAATGACCTCCGGTTGAGGAAAGCTTCTCATTTTTGGCCCGGATGCAAAAATAAATTTGGATAATTTTTTTTTCACAAAACCCACTCAATAGACTTCCACCCCTCGAGTACGAACTCACCCCCCTTTTTACCCCGAAAACCCGAAGTTTATATCAAGAATCCTCGAAAGTGTATAAAAACACGTTATATTGATGTGTGTAGTTATATTTTGTGTGTTTGGATTTTTCAATCTGTGTATGCGTATACAGTGTGCAGATTTGAGAATACGAGAACAGGCATACGACGAGGAAACGAGTGTGGATGGGGGAGGAGGTAAGTGATAGGGGGATGACGACAACGCCGACAACGACGACGAGGAAAAGTGAACCCTGGCACTGGCACGCATACACAAACGTATATGTACAAAGATGATTCGCGACAGATTTCATATGTACTCATATGATACGTTGCACCGGATGTACTATAGACGGAGATATGTAGACGCGTATATATATATATATATATATATTGGACGTAGGTATATACGTAGGGGATTGAAAGCGTGCGCGGCCTGTATAACGAAGAGATAAGTGAAGCACGTCACATACATATGAACAGATGCCAGGGAGAGTCTTTCGCGCGATAACATGTGTTGGAACTCCTCCCGTCCGGCATATGCTCGAAAGATCAGAGGGACCATTCTTGATTAAAGTGAGCGCATGCAGCGTAATCGTTTTTCTCCTTCTTCTTTCCTTGGTCGATTATTCGTTTCCTGGAAAATTTCTATATTACCTGTCACGTTTTGTTCGGAAGACGAGAAACGCGATTACTTTGCGTTTGCGGAAAATTGAATTCTGCTTATTTGAAAATCGAATTTGGTTTATTCGGCAGGCGATTGCAAATTTTAGTTATGATATGGTAAGCCAAAGATATATATACAGGGTGGATCATTAACTATTAGCACCTTGGATATCGTCGAAGCTATAACGTTCACGGAAATATTTGCTGAAATGAAATTGCACAGTACGAAAGGGGCCATCCGATAGCGATAATAGTTCTTTTTGCAGGTGGAGGTACTTCGGACATTTGGAGGTCAACTGGATTTTTTTAAATGGATCGGTATGTTTTTTTCTGTATCATGAAAGAGGAGCTTGAAACGAGTTCAACGACCTATAACGTAAGGTCATTGAAGGTCATAGAAAGTGGAGAAAGGCGATAATACTTACAGTTTCGATAGAAAATAGAATTACTACGTTTATAGTAAGTATTCGAAATGACGACCATCAGTATCAATGCAACATTGGATTCTTTTTTCGATTGATTGACTTGGAAGTTTTACAGCGTCAGAACTTGTTGATGCACAGGCTGTGATAATTCTTTGTTGCATGTCGTCAAGTGTAGTTGGTAGTTATTTGTACACTTCATCTTTCAATGTTCCCCATAAAAAGAAGTCTAAAAGTGTTAGGTCTGGGGAACGAGCTGGCCACGATATTGGACCGCCGTGTCCAATCTAACGATTTTGAAATTTTTCGTCGAGTTGCCTTCGTGCAATCAATGAATAATGTGCTGGACATCTGTCATGTTGATACCACATGGTTTGTCGTATAAGTAAAGGTGAATACTTCGTGTAAAAACATACAAAATTTTCAGAATTCTATCATCATTACTTCAACCTCCTTAAGGGTTAAAATAAAAAATGATAAGAAAATTCTGAAAATTTGGTATGTTTTTGTATGAAGTATTTAAGAGGTCGTGTTAAAATTTCACGACGATTAGGAAGCTCGTTATTAAAAAATTAACATTTTGTTAAGAACAATTTTTAAAAGAAATTTAAAAAATTGTACCAATAAACTTCGTTTTGTTTCCATTGCTTTCAGTATATTGTAGATATTACCAAATTGAGAGGTCAAAAAAAAAACTTATTGCAAAGTTACATCAGTTTCCATAAGACAGCATTTAACTTGTGAATGTTAATCGTTCAATAACGAGCTTCCTAATTGTCGTGAAATTTTTACACGACCTCTGAAATACTTCATACAAAAACATACCAAATTTTCAGAATTTTATCATCATTTGCGATTTGGGACTCAACATCCTTAAAACGGCGTGCAACAAAATTGACCGAGATATTCGCGTTCGAAGTTTAACGCTGAATAAACAATAACACAGTAGTTACTCCCGCGCAATGTTTTTTTTGCTTCAAGTTTTGAGTAATAAACAAAAATTATCAAATAGTGTTGTCAATTTGCAAACTTGTTATCAAGCCTCCGCGTTCGTTACTTTTCAGCGAAAAAAGAACTGAAGAAGAAAAAATTCACATGTCGGAAGGCGAATTCAAACCCACGGTCGATCCGGCTTGCACGTTCTGCGCGTAAGTAACTTCTGCTTCTTTTTTTTTCACTTTGGTGGGGCCCAAGCTTTGGGGGCGTCTCCACCTAGCCTCTGGGTATCCGTGTCAGCCAATTTGCGCGTAAGTAACCACTGTGCCATTTTTCAGTACTTGGACTTTGAGCGCGAATATCTCGGCCCATCTTTGTCGCACACAATTGAAAAAAAAGCATCTTACTCGAAATGCCGCACCCTATATACTCACAAAGAGAAATCTAATGGTTTTGAAACACTCTGTTTACACACACACACACACACATACACACACACACGCGCGCGCGCGCGCACGCACATATATAGATTCAAAGATTCAGAAAGAATGCCAAATTATTTTGACATTACTCATTTTTAAGTTATGGAATTTCAAAATATCCGGTCCCTTTTTCTCAATATTTGTGGGTTCAATAAATTCCGTGACTATCTCGCCATGCCGTTTAAGGATGTTGAGTCCCAAATCGCAAATGATGATAAAATTGTAAAAATTTGGTATGTTTTTGTATGAAGTATTGCAGAGGTCGTGTAAAAATTTCACGACAATTAGGAAGCTCGTTATTGAACAATTAACATTCACTAATTAAATGTTGTTTTATGGAAACTGATGTAACTTTGCAATAAGTTTTTTTTGGAACTCTCAATTTTGTAATATCTACAATGAACTGAAAGCAACGGAAACAAAACGAAGTTTATTGTTAAATTCTTTTTAATTTCTTTTAAAAATTGTTCTTAACAAAATGTTAATTTTTTAATAACGAGCTTCCTAATCGTCGTGAAACTTTAACACGACCTCCTAAATACTTCATACAAAAACATACCAAATTTTCAGAATTTTCTTATCATTTTTTATTTCAACCCTTAAAGAGGTTGAAGTAATGATGATAGAATTCGGAAAATTTGGTATGTTTTTACATGAAGTATTCAGAAGGTCGTGTAAAAATTTCATGACGATTTAGAAGCTATTTATTGAACAATTAACATTAACATGTTTCATAGGGACTCAACATCCTTAAACTTTTCTAACGCGATCTCTTTGTCTTTCTCTATACATATATTCACCTCCTCGCGCGTAGCCCGAGGATCTTGCGATCTGGGTGACGGAAAGGGAATCAAAATAAAAAGCGAAGAAGTGGGAGTGGAAAAGGGTGGCGCGCGGGCTGCAGAGGGTCCGGCAAACAAAATAATGTTGAAACGAATGCAGAAAGCTGTGGCGTCCATTCTCCTGCATATATATATATATATATATATATATATTCGGTGCAGGTATGTGCATATAAAGCTTAAGGGATACTGTGGCTCGCGCAGGGCGATATCGATAAACGCGTCAGCTTGGAGAAGCTCTCGCCGCTGTTGCTGTTTCGAGGTATGCTGCACTTTACACACACACGTGCGCGCGTGCGCGCGGACACACACACACACCCACACACACACCCGAACTCTCTTTCTCTCTCTCTCTCTCTCTCTCTCTCTCTCTCTCTCTCTCTCTCTCTCGCTCTCTCTCTCTCTCTCTCTCTCTCTCTAACATACACCTACACACACCCACACACATATGCACGAAGGAAAGCCGTACTCAGGGCCGAGGAGGCACAGAGGGGTAAAAAAGCTGGAGCCAACAAAAATTTTGCGGGCAGGTTCGGAGTATGCCGAGCGGAATATGCCCAGAGAGATGGAATGAGAGAGACAGAGAGAGAGAGGGGGGGGGGAGAGAGAGAAAGAGAAAGTGTGTGCGACCGTATTTTTCGCACAGTGTGCAGAGTCTCAGAGTTTATGGAGCAAGTTAGAGGGAGAGGGAAAGGGAGAGGCAAGGAGAGAGAGAGAGAGAGAGAGAGAGAGAGAGAGAGAGAGAGAGAGAGAGAGAGAGAGGGAGAGAGAGAGAGAGAGGATGTTTTTGGTGGGGTGACGTTGCGGGCAAGAGTTTTAGCCGCGCTCGCGGGACGTTGGAACCAGGACTTGGCGAAATTTATTCGTCTGCACAACCCCTTAAATCACGCCTGTACCTCCCTCTTTTATACTCGCAATCCCCTTCTTTCCCCCCCCCCCCCCTTTCTCTCACTCTCTCTTTCTCTCTTTCTGTACCTCGCGTGGTCCATCGCCGACTCACACGAAGGTGCACAAGTCGTGTCTAGTGTGCTCTGCTCTCCACTTTTTATCTTTCTCTCTCTCTCTCTCCCCCTCTCTCTCTCTCTCGCTCTCTAGCCTTCGAAACCGCGAGAGCAGCTCGCGACCAGAAGCAGCAGCAGGGAATAGCAAAGAGTGCATATTTTATTTTCAAAGCTGGCCGCATTGACAATTTGCAGAGGGAGAAGGAGTGAGAGAGGCAGAAAGAGAGAGAGGGAGAGGGAGAAAGAGAGAGAGAGAGAGAGAGAGAGAGAGAGAGAGAGAGAGAGAGAGAGAGAATACTCCGCGTTATGGAAATGCACCGTCACGTACGAGCTTAGCGGCAAAGAAAGGAAAAAAATCACCGGCTAGAGGGAGTGAGCGTAGGAGGAGATGAGGTGTAGAGAAAAAGGAAAGCACAAAAGTGAGGTCGAGGGAGAAAATAAAGCACAGGAAACTTTTGTCACATGGCGGGGTGAGCGAAAATCAGCGAGAGAAAAAATTTCCATCGTCCTTTTTCACGCCCCCTCTCTTTACTGTTCTCTCTCTCTCTCCCTCTCTCTCTCTCTCTCTCTCTCTCTCTCTCTCTCTCTCTCTCTCTCTCTCTCTCTCTTGGTCTTCTTTTTGAACACATGCGCTCGGTTCATTTGCTTCGCGGACCAACGAACTTTGTCATCCTCGTTACGTATTGTGCGTCGGGAATTGTCTACTGCATTTTGCCCGATTCGCTCGTACAGGAGCTCCAGCCTCCAAGCGCGGAGATGACTCCGCCGGAAGGAGAAAAAAAACCGTATTCGTTAACCCCCCGACTATGTGGTAGCATCATTTGAAGCCCGAAAAAAGTTCGGAAAAAGTTACACTCGCCATTATTTTTCTCGACAGACTGCTAGGAAAAATGGTTATAGGGAGATAAGAATTATCTTTGGGTCGTATAGGAGCGCGTGATTCTAAAGAAGTGTCTACGATAGGAGAAAATAAGTGCGCGGTGACCTTACGCCAGCAAAACGGCAAAAAGTAACTATGGAATCAATTTTCACCTGCAAAAGTACCCATGGAATCAATTTTCTCCAGCAAACCGAAAGAAAGTAACAAAGGAATTACTTTTCTTCAGCAAACTCTCAGAAAGTAACTATGGAATTGATTCTCCCCAGCAAACCCTCAAAAAGTAACTATGGAATTACCTTTCTCCGGTAAACCGAAAGAAAGTAACTATGGAATTACTTTTCTCCAGCAAACTCTCAGAAAGTAACTATGGAATTGAGTCTCTCCAGCAAACCCTGAAAAAGTAACTATGGAATTACTTTTCTCCGGCAAACCGAAAGAATGCGACTATGGAGTTACTTTTCTCCAGCCAACCCTCAAAAAGTAAATATAGAATTACTTTTCTCCAGCAACAACTCAAAAAGTAGCTATGGAATTACGTTTTCCCTGGCAAAACTATGAAGAGAAGTTCCGTAATAAGTATAACTTTATTCCAGCAAATTGACAACAAGTAACTACGGGCTCACCGTTTTTCAGCATAAGACGTTAGAGTGAAATTAATATTTAACAAAACTGTTTATAAAATGAACGGAATTCATTTTCCAGAGTTATTATTAAAAACTGTTATCAAAATGAACTATTATTGATTAATTGTTATCGAAATTATATATAAAAATTAACTGTCATTGATTAATTATTATCAAAAATTGTGCTAAAAATTAACTATTATTGACTTACTATTACAAACAATGACTATAAAAGTTGGCTATTATGAACTAATTATTATTAATTATTATCAATTTTTCTACATAAAAATGAAGTATTATTAATTAACTGTTATCAAAAATCATTATTAAAATTGACAAGGTTCATGTTCCTAGCTTGACTCGACTTTTTTCCACACGCAGCCCTCGATGAGTTTGTCTGGATTTGTTTACTACTCTAGACTTCAATAGTCAAACTCATGACAGTTTAACGCGTTTATGACAGGCGAAAAAAAAGTAGCAACTAAAAAGATTACAATAACGCGTAAATATCTCCGCTGCAGCGTGGCTACGAGTCGGTGATTTATTCATTCTGTTTTTTTTTTATCACGCCAGCATCAAGAATCGCGGGAGGTCTCATTTGATGCAGCAGACTTCAGTAATGGAATACACATTTCTCAGACATGTCCCCACACACACACACTTAAATATATATATATATATATATATATGTGTGTGTGTGTGTATGTGTGTTCTTCAGCATAAGCGAGACGAATGCAGTTTTTCCACCGTTCTCACTTTCCCGTCGTTACTTCTGCTCCGAAGGAAAAGCTTTCGAAACAGGAAGAGAGTCAGGAGCAGCAAAAGAGACAGAGAGGCGAGAGCGAAGCGAGGGACCGCAAGCTCGGCGATAAATCGAGCCGGCTAGCAAAGCGAGGTAGCCTATAAAAGAATCTCGATATCTATACAAGGCATTCTGATCCAACTGATCTCCTCTATGTCTATGGTCATCAGCGCAACCCCAGTTTCCCCAAAAGTTTCCAAATCCTTGGAAACTTTTTGACAAAATGTCCTCATTGTTGCGTTTCTCGCGATGATGACGTGCAAGCTCCCTCCCACGAACGATCTCAAATAATCCAAACCAACCGCACGTCTAAATGAAAAATCAAAATATACCACTTTTCAGTATCCCCAATTCAATCCTACATATTTTTTTTTTTTGAGCTTGGGCGGTCGAAAAGTCGAAAAAATAAAATCCAACGTGAAATCTTGCTCGAAAGTTGAAATTAAAAAATAATTGTTTTTCCGATTGAGGATTTTTCTGAACTTTTCAAATCTGCGAGAACAGCGGGAGTTGTTGGCTCGTGTGGAGGTTTGTTTATTTATTTATTTTATCGTTCCCCGTTGACTGCGGAGAAAATCTGTCGGAGAAACTGCACCGGTACCTTGAACGCTCGTAAGGACGGTGGGAAATAATTTTGAAGTAAATCCCAGAGGTTGAGGTTTGTGGGGCCGGCACTTTTGCTCGGAATACCTCCTATGTACACCTCATACATATATATGTAAACACGCTAAAGGGGAATAAGAACGCGAAAGATTCTCTCTCACGAGTGCAAGAGTAACGTTTTCCTACCTCGTTTTCGACCTCCCGTGCTTTATTTTCTGCGTGTTTTATTTTTCATTCTCCACCATTACCATTCCTTCTTGCCTAATAAAAAAAAATTCTCATATATATTTATATACACATAACAAATCGGGAAATAATATTATGAAAAAAAGATTTTTTAAAAATAATATATATAATATATATGATATTATATCGTCATATATAAAAACCAATAGTGAAAGTAATTATTAATTAATATAACAATTAGTTTTACATGTATATCTTTTTATTTTAGTTTCCATCGGTACGGGGTCCTTCCCCTTATTACATTCCCCACAATATTTCATTCTACATCCCATTATAAAAAAAAATATTAACCATCCAAATGTTTTTCGCATTTTGGCCAAAAATGATGGTCTTCCCTCAACCGAAGCTCATTTACTTTCTGTTTCGATTTGTTTCGAAAATATATATTAAAAAAAGGTAACAAGGTATTAAATATACCTTATATACTAGCGGCCAAAAGTTTGAGTACACCAGTCGAAATTTCTTGCCGCACTAAAAGTTAGATAGCGGACTCAAAAGTTAAGATAATCGAATTTCCCAAACGGCGTTTTAAATAGGACAAACTTACCTTTATTTTTCCTCTTTCGAAAATTTTCTACAATTTTTTTTTGGCCCGCTACGCCTTTTAGAAAACGGCTATTCTTCAGCTTTTTTTGCATATCTAAAACTACCCCCATAAATTGTGGCCAATTTCTTCGCCCGTTTTTTCCATGACAAACTTAAAGAGGGTATCAAAACCTACATTTTCCTTCTTTAGAAAGTTTCGTACGATGTGTGTTCGTCCCAGTATTGCATTTTTAGCTAAAAAGACATGTTTTAGAAAAATAGACGTATCCCAATAACTATGGGGTTTCAAAGAAAATGTCAAGAAGGTAAAAAGTTGCATAGGTTTACATTAAAGTAGCCAGAATTCTTCCAGAATTTTTTTTGTAAAAATTTATTTTCACAATTTTTGGTCGGGACTCTGATGAGTGAAGGGGCTCCATGTGGGAATTATGGGGTCTAGGACAATCTATCAAAAAAGGAAATTTGCTTACTTTTTCATTTTGAGTTAACTACAATTTTTTCAGAATTAAAAAAAATTATTTGAACCATTTTTTCAAAATTAAATAAAATTATTTGAACCATTTTTTCAAAATTAAATAAAATTATTTGCATAATTTTTTCAATATTACTTTAACAATTTTTTCGACTAGACCTCGGAGAATCATCCTCGGTTGAGTTGTTGTGTCTCAAGACCTATCGGATTTTAGACCAAATATTAAAAAGAAAGAACTTTGTGCTTTTGAACTCGTTTTTTTCTAACTTCTAATACGACAAGAAATCTCGACTGGTGTACTCAAACTTTTGGCCGATAGTGTATATATATGTACGCACAGGAGTATATTACGACCAATACAATTATTGGATCTGATGTGCTATCTATGAAAAAAATTATCCTTGACTAAACGAAATATCATCGATGTTGCACACCGAAAGAAAAAAATACGTACATGTTGCCAGACCGTAATAAAAACCGCAATAAAATCATTTTCCACCAAAGCCGCAATAAAATAATTTTCATTCGTACTATCCGATTGATCACTGTGTCGCGAGGCACTTTACTCATTGACGGCCCGGAGTTGCAATAACAATAAGATTGAGAAAAAACAAGAACGAGAGCAAAAGAGAATGCATCAACGGTAATGAAATGAACGGTGATGGATGGAGGCGGGACGTTTCCGCGTGGGATTGCCCATGCATGAACGGATATCGCAGATGTCCCGGTGCTCTTTTTCACGTTTGCCGGGCGCGTCAAAGAGACGGATGAGTCTCGTCAAGAAAACGATCGATCGTTCGGGTTTCGCGAGCGGACTGCACTGAGGGTAGTGAAGAGCGACGAGAAAAAGAAGAAAAAGAAACGTAAAAAAGTGACGGAAAAAAGGCAAGGATCAGACCGCGAGCGCGAGCATGGCAATGAAAACAGAAGAGAGGAAAATAAAGTATGAAAAAACACTCGAACGCAAAAAACAAAATTAAATAAATATCAGAATCGGAAAAGGTGCGGCTGGAAAAGGCGCAGGGTCGAAAAAACAACCGAACGGAAAGCAGTGGAATGTTTTTTTCACAACGGATTCGTCGATACGTACATTTTGCTTTAAAATTTATAACAGTGCCGTGAAATCCACATGAGAGATTTATTTGTATATTTATTTATTTACCTATTCATGTATTGATCAATAGATTTGTTCATTTATTCATTTATTTTTACATTTCTTGTTTATATATCTATATTTGCTGCAAAAATAAAAATGGCCTTCAACAATTTTACTATTTTTGTTAGAAATATAAAACAAAATCGACCAATCTCACTTTCATTCTATACGATTGCGATTTTACAGCATTACAAACACTTCGTTTTCATTACTTCATCAAATATCGTAATCGGAGACAGCAACGATGTGATAACAAAAGAAAAAGAATTATCCATTATTGTCGAGGAATCTTTTCGATGATATTTTTTCCCCAAAACAATCGTACTCGTTCCTTTCGATCCTTCCTATTTGCTCGTTCATTGACATACGCTCACGCATACATATATATATATATATCTGAAACGATGTGTTCCTCCTTTTATCATTGTAAATATTACATACAACGTGTATATACGTGTACCAGTACGTATTATTTCATCTCCCCGTTATCCGGAAAACGTTTAGCTTGACTCTCGGATGTCATTGTCAAGCCGAGGCTCACAGGGGAGGAGCATGTGTAATGATTTCTACAATACGTGGAGCAAGGGGTGTATATACATACACATTAGAGTCAATATATGACGTTCAGACAATGCAAAAAATGCGAATGTAATGCTGGTCGTTCCCCTTAAGCTTAAATAGAAATGAATATATATATATACATATATTCATTTATAGGTACATATATGCACATACGTGTGTGTAAACTTAAGGGGAACGACCATATATATATATATATATATATATTGTGACGTGATTTTTCGTATATATATATATATATAGAGAGATAGAGAGAGAGAGAGAGAGAGAAAGAGAGGAACATTCAGACATATAAAGACCTGTATGGACATATAAAATAGTAAATAGGCGTCTCAAGTGTATCGACAGTACACACGAAAACCAAGGTGAAAAAAATCCCTAGAGTATTTTCGTGTCTCGTGTTCCCTAGATTTTTTCTGTTCCTTTTTATACAGACACGCATATATATATATATATATATGTATGTATGTATATATGTGTGTGTGTGTAATTTTTTTACCATTATTTCATAGTGCAGGTCCTTCACCGTACGGAATGTCCCCCTCCCCCACTGTCGCCACGCTTATCCGCGTATGATTCTTGAGTCGTTTCATCCTCTCATCTCCGCACAAGCGCACCGATGCATATTTTTACGATCATAAAGATTCGAGGGGTTGTTCGGCATAAGAGATTTTTGGTATGCACGCGCGCGTTCCCTTTCGCATTCTCGCAGACACTTTTAGCCACCGCCCCCGCTCGCAGCCCCGCTACATGCAGGTCCTCAGCTTTTTGTCCCGGGGAAATAGAAAGCCGGCCGCGAACGGCGTGAAAAATGTAGAAACGTGTGAGTGTGTGCAGCAGTCGTGGACGGTGCATAAGCCGTCGCGTCACGTTGCAGGGAGCGCGAACCCTCGATTCATAGGGAGATGGAATAAAGAGCGCAGTCGAGGCGAAATATACTTTCTATTTTTACCCCCACCCCCTTAAGGTGTTGACAGCTTTGCGGTGCGACCTTCTGTTCCTTTCGTAGCAAGAAATCAATTTGTTTCGTATTTTCCTGCTTCGAGTTTGATTTTTCTTTCTCCGACTGCTGAACTTCCTTTGTCTGTTTTCCCTTCGTGCCTTCGATTTCTTTTTTATTTATTTTTTAACTTTGCCTTCCAGTCTTTTGTTTTTTGTTTTATTTTTCTTCCTACCGTTCAAATTGTTTATTGTGTTTTCTGTGACTGTATAATTTCTCTACTACTCTATTATTTTCTTTCTGCGTTCCTTAAGGAGCTTTTCTTTATTTTTTCATATCGACCCCTCAAGTCCTTTCCTCGACCTTTCGGTCAATCAAAAAGAAATTCTTCTGTCTTCATTTAGAGACATTTTTTTTTAATCTTCTCTCGAAGTTTTGGATTTCCTTGATTTTTTTATTGAGCGATTTTATGCTATTTTCCTTTTTTACTTTTCAACTTCTTCATTGCATTTTCTGCGAGTGGATAACTTTTCTACTACTCTATCTTTTTTTCCATTTTCCTTTTGCAGCTTCAGTTAATTTTTTCGTGTTGAATATTTATTTTAAGTTATCTTATCGATTTTCCGTTCAATTTTCAATTTTTTTCGCCTGTTTTCCTTTCTCGACAATTTTTTTTGCTAATTATCTCTCGGAGCATCGAATGTCGTTTAACTGTTTTTAGTTTTCCTTTGACTCGTTAATCCCTTTTTCCCCTATGCCTCGGACTCCGTCATCCCTTTTTTAAATCATTTTGCTTCTATCTTTACTTTTCGTTTCTATCTCCCATGACGTACCAAAAAGAGGCGAGTCTCGTCACTTTGTAGCTTGTGTATTTCGCGACGAGGGTGGTTTATCGGAAGGGACAGGCAGGGTGGGTAGCGAAGTAAAATTTATGCATTTTTACCTGTAACAAAAACGTCACGGATATCCCTCCCCCCCAGCCTCTCCGCTCCCTATAAGCGACGTACAAAAAATGGACGGAACAGCGAACAATTAATTGCCGATCACCCTGATCGATGCGACTCGTTGATACGCTTGATTACGCGAACCTACGTTATTTATTTTGGTCGCACGCTCGTGGCACTCGAGGGCTGCCACTGTTTTTCTCGCATAAATAAAGCAACAGCCCGGTTGCTGTATTTTGCAAAGGGAGGCGAGAGAGAGAGAGAGAGAGGGAGAGGGAGAGAGAGAGAGAGAGAGAGAGAGAGAGAGGATGAGAAAGAGAGAGAAAGAATGAGAAACGCGCGAGAAATGAAGTAGCGAGAGGTCGGCCGGAAGTGGAGGGTTGTCCGGACGCCGGACTGTTAGCGATGAATTCTCGGTCCATGAGGAGCTTAAATATACAGGGTGTTAGGAAGGTCGATGCAAAGCCTCAAGGGGGTGATAGGTGACCTCTCAAAGAACGTATCTGACCTAGGTTACCTTAGTCCAAAGTCTATGGATTTTGAGTTATCACGGTAAGTATGGTTTTTTGGAAAATTTCCCAAAATTAAATACTAAATCGTTTACCTCTTATGTTAATGCTATTTTTTCAAAAATAGCATCAACATAAGTTATTTTTAAGGTATTCGTATAAGGTATATCATTAAGGTATTCATATAAGGTATATCATTAAGGTATTTTTATTTATCGACAAGTTTTTAATTATTCAACACGTCCCATTTAGTTAGTTGTGTGGATACAGATGATTATATTGGTGTTTGTCGATTGAATACACATTAACCTAACACGCGAATAAGTTTTCAGTTACCAATTATTGTTCTTTTGAACATTGTGAACGAGTTAGTACATAATTTTGGGAAATTTTCCAAAAATCATACTTACCATAACTCGAAATCCTTAGACTTTGGACTAAGGTAACCTAGGTTAGATATGTTCCTGATGAGGCTAAGTATCACCCCCTTGAGGCTTCGCGTCGACCTTTCGAACACCCTGTATATATGTGTTTGTTTATACATACACACGCGCGTTCACACACGCGCGCATGCTAGATCAGCAAATTACTACATGCGTCTATATGGTGTAGAAGTTCGGATTGTTGGAAGGCAACGATAGTTATTTTTTTATATTTATATTTCCTTCTCATTATTATTATACATTTTCTTTCGCACATTTTTAGTGTAGGGCTCTGAATAAGCACCATGAAAATGGTTGTGGATTTTTCGTAAGCAAAATCTGTCAAGGGGAAATTTAGGGAATTCGGAGAGTTTGATTTTCACTGCATTTCGACGATGCAAACTCATGCGTCTATATAAATACGTATACAATAAGGGTGGTTAAAAAAATCGACAATTTTTTTAATCAGTAATTTAATGTTTAATTAAGTTCAGTAAGGTGAAATGAGACAGCTGTTAAAATATGAGGTCTTAATATTAATATTTGTATTATTAATAGCGGTGCAGATCGCGATTTTCTATTTTCCATGCTAATAGCATAGCAAAAACTGTACTTGCTACTTTGGAACTTGCGAACTCACCAACGGGTAAACGTGCAGCAATGCTCGATACGGGATTTTACAGAAAATAAAATGATCTACAAAAAAGGTCCTATGACATTTCGTGATAAGTCTCATAGTTCAACGGAAAAGAGGAAAAATCTTGAAATTTACTACAAATTCAAGTTTGACCTTGAATAACTTCCACAGGAGTAGATTTATCATATAACGATAACAGATCCTTTTTACAGAGAGATCAATTCCGTACAAAAAAACATGTCGTGGGCATTGATGTACGATTTTCCGGTGGTGAGTTATAAAATTCACAAGTAGCAAAGTTTTCTCCACGGTATTAGCATTGGAAACGGACGGAACCGCTAAATATTAATATCGAAAGCTCATATTTTCACAGGCATCTTATTTCACCTTGCTGCAACTAGTGAATACGGGAATATAAAAGAAAAAAAATCGTCGTTTTTTTTCTAATCACCCTAATATGCATATCCGTACTTTTTCACAAGAGATGCGGAAATCGCTGACAAGGAACGTTACTCAAGGATCCGCCTTCGATTTCATTGAAACTCATCTATGTAATGAAGCATCGAAAACTATTAGACACGTATTTTTTTTCATCGGCGGAATAATGGTTTTAACGTGAGAAACCACCCCTCAAAGAAAGGCGTGTCAACCCTTGATTTTTTGTCTCCAATACTTTTTTAGTGGATTCTTCATCGCTTTACATTAAAAGATTTTTTTATTAATTCAGATCCGTGGACTGGTTGTCGGTGAAACTGCAAAACTGGTTTCATATGAGTTTTGACAGAATCGACGACGGTCACTTAAGTGATATTCCTGGTGAACAACGGAAGAGCAAGACATGATTGCACTTTCTCTCTCTCTCCCTCTCTCTTAGCTGGTCAAAAAACCACGCCGAAAAAAGGCGCTACAATATTTTGTCATTTTTATATGACAAACTTATATATGTAATTTGTATATGACAAATTCATATATGTCATTTATATATGACCCGAATATAGGGATAATAAAGGGTGTCTCCAAATGACCTGACACTTTAAATTGCGCTCCATTTTTTTGTGGCGAACATAGAGTACCAATCTTTGACAACTGGCATCATGAAGTATTAAGGTTTAGTCATAGAGAATTACACGATCGAGCAACGCATAGAAATTGTCATTTGCTGCATTGTTACTGCATAGTTATCGCAGACGAAGTTTCATGGTCGTGTTATTTCGCGCCGCGGCGATGTCAATTGGCCACCAAGATCGTGCGATTTGACGCCATTGGACTTCTTTCTTTAGGCTTTTCTGAAACGAAAAGTGTATGCCAATGATCCACAGACCATCCCGGACCTCAAGGAAGCAATTGGACCCACCATTAATGAAATTAGTCCGCGGTTATGTATTCCACACATAACCTCCATGTTTGTACCTTATATTAAAATTAAAATATTCGTACTTTTCAAATAAATAATACGTGTTATTAATAAATTGAAATGTCAGGTCGTTTTGAGACATCCTATATATTCCTTTCTCTCTCTCTCTCTTCAAACGAGAGGGGCAAGACTGCCCTCTCAATGACCTCATCCCTTCATGTCCTGCACCGTACCCACGAAGGTGCGCTACGTGAGTAAAATATGCACAAACGTATGTTGTACATAAGTCCGAATAATTTCAGCCCTGAAGCGACGAGAGTTTCACCCCGTTGCCCCCTTTAGAGGAGGGTTCAAAATACTCGCCGTTCGCTTCGTCGTCACGCGTTGGTTCACGCGTTTGCATATGCCTACCTGCCTATATAAACGCTGTACCTGCATGTCTATGTATCCGTTGAACGTAGAATCCAAAACGTCACGGTGCGACCTTACGATCTGCACTCGCGTGCACTACATACGTGGATATATGCGCTCGCCTCGGTAACTTTTTATTCCACGGAACATTGAGCCCAGAAATAAGCGCGCGTTCCGCTCATTCTTCCTATCATCCATTCCTATCATATAGGTGTTAAATATACTGCACTTTTCACTGTTCACGGATAACGATTTCGAAGTGCTTACCCCTGCCGCCACGCTCCATTTTTTTAGATATTTTTTTCAACCCTCCCGTCGCTTTTTACGTCCTGATGAAATATATGCACATGTGTACATGTCGTGGAGTGCAATTTCTTACGTCATCGTTGTCATGGTGTTGAAGTTTGCATCGTTGGAACGCAGCGAAAATTCCTCCTGGTTTTCTTTATTTATTATATTTCTTAATTATTATTTAAAATCTTTTTGACAGGTTTTGATTATAAATCTTTAATACGGATCCTCGAAAATGTTTCAGTCACTTTTGCAGTATTAATGCACGAAAAACAACGCGGCAATACGAAGAAAATCTATTTTCGTTGCACTCCAACGATACAAACTTCAGTACCATTCGTTGTCACTGTACTCTACTCCGCTTGTATATGCACAGTGTGGCCGAAAAGTGACGTGCGAAAGGAAAATCTAGATGCCTCGTGTCGGAACATATCCGGTTCACCCTCACTCATCTACGATCTTTTTGTACTTCTCGGAACTAAAAGATTTTTTTATTTTTCTCTTTCGTGTCCTAGGCTCGCGATTTTTTTTTTACTTGCGTTATCGTTATGAAGTGCACTGTTGAGCAATGGATAAATGACCAACTGAGCACTAACCTAAATGCCGTAGATTTTTATCCACAATTAAAAAAAAATAGATTCAAAAGGATCAGTCACTAAAGTTCAGATGATAAACAAGAATACTTGTACTAATCTAAATGACTCCCAACTGCTTTTAAAAACTTCTAACAATAAGAGAGAAGTACATACACCAAAGAGAAAAATATATAAAAACCTATCCTATAGGGAAAATAAAAAGAATTAAAATTCAATGGGCATCTGGATTTTTGTTCTGGTCATCAACTTTCAGGCCACCCTATATATATATATATATCCTCGATCGTTCCACCCTGGTACGCCCTACTACCCCCACACAAACTCTGCACAAATCGGTCGTTCTGCCATCTACATAACCCTCCACCCTTCGCCAATTCCGCCACCTACGTTTTTTTTTTTTACGGTAACGCGAATCCAACAACATTTCACCCTTCCTCTTTTTCTTTTCCTCGATTTAACGGACTGGTGAATCCTGTTACGTTTCATCTGTCGCGTATCACCGTTCCAGTAGTTCTTATACGTCCATATATATATTTACTATATATATGGGGGACTGAGGACACTTGATCCTTATGGGAGACTTGGTACACGACATTTACAAAACTTCTACGAACATTGCATTATTTTAACTGGCAACACTGGGGGTCTATGTTACCCACAAACTTTCTAAAGTACTGCTGTCTGCCAGACTTGACAGCTTCGCAAATGGCGGACGGCTGTGTTTGGTGCGCCAGATAAATATTGTTCGTAAGTTTTAATTTTCACTATAACGTTATTTGGGAAAGTTGTTCTAGGTGCTTAAGTCAATTGATCAAAAATCATACAAGTGATTATAAATGTTCTATAATCTGTTGTTCTAGGTGTTTAAGTCAAGTGATCATAAGTCAAACAAGTGATTACAAATGTAGTTTACAGTTCTGCATAGAAAGACACTTGGATTTAAGGAGCTTTTTTTGAATATAACTTTTCCACCGCAACCAGGTTAGGGGACATTTGGTACACATTCTTATAGGATAGTTAATCAAGGATCAAGTTAGTAATCAAGTAATCAAGGATAGTTAACAGGATCAAGTGTCCCTCAGTTATTGTTTTCTTCTTCTCAGAAAACGTTTCAAGCGGTCTATTCAAGAAGATATTAGTGCCATTGCTACATACGAAGTTGTGAAGGAGCTGTCTGCTCCAAAGCTAAAATCCGCATCAAAGAGAATGACTATCGTTGAGTTTCCGAACTCGTTGACAAAGTTCAAAATTGAAAAGTAGATGAAAAAAAGATATGTAACTCTGAGAAAGATCATTAATTTAAAACGAAAATAATATACTTGATCACTTTCACGATATAACGATACCTAAAAGATTTAACATTATTTAATAGGAACCGAACATTTCCCTAAATTATAAGTATCACTGTGTTAAATTTATTAGATACTTATGTGTTTTTGACTAGGCAGATTTTATTATAGAAGCTACAAACAAATGTTGGTGGTTTTGATATAGGTAAAGTTGTTAAAAATCAGATTAATGAACATTAAATGAGATTATAACTATTTCAACATCTTTTATTGCATATCTACATTCCTGATCCTGAAGGTGTAGGCAATGGTATCAGTTCCTAGAGCCTAATGGGCGCGAACATTTTTTCGATAATAGAAATAAAGTGAAGAAAAAAAATAAAGCAGACCTTTCGTTGCTTTCTAACACTGCAAACTTAAACATCGTCCATATTCAATATTATTAAATTATGCATATCCCAATATATTGGAGATAGCTTTTAGATGAAGGGAAGCATATTTATATGGAGGTCATTTCGAGGACCTTCCCGTGACCAAAATCAACTATTCGTTTCAAAAATGTTGGAGGGGCACGTTCCAAAACCTTGGAATGTGCTGATAGCTAGTATTACATAGATATAACGAGTTCAATATTTCCGTTCCTCGTATGCATGAGGCCATTGCGGTGTATCCAGCCCGTGGGGTTTGCGTTCGGTACATACTGAGGGAGAGAAAAAGGGAGGGAGAGGGGGAGAGAGAGAGAGAGAGAGAGAGAGAGAGAGAGAGAGAGAGAGAGACCGCGAGTGAGAGTGGGAAAGAGAGACTGAGAGAGGGTGGCCGAGCCCCGCGAAAGAGATTGAAGCACGGGGAACGCGTCGCGAATATTATGACGTCATAAATTCGTTACGACGACCGTCAGTGGCGCTCTCTGCTGCACCATCGCCAACCCAGGTGAATTATGAGAGTGAGCTCTCGCGTTACACAACCATCCAACGCTTATGTATGCTCCGCTATATATATATATATATATAGGGTGTCCTGTTACAAATGAATAATCCTGCAACTGTCGATAGGTCAGATCATGTCCTACTATATGCTGAAATTTCACTTTAGTAAAAGTCCCACGGTTTTCGAGATTTTAGACTTTATGTTATTTAAAAAAAAGTCATCTACTTTTGGTTTTTCGCATGCCATCTCTGCAAATGATACGAATCGACAATGACTGGGCAACTTTTTAAAGCAATTGGCACGATATGCGTAGTACATCTTTTTTTACACTGCAGGCTATCAAAGGCAGATGTTCGAATTGGTTTCTATGCAAATCCTGCACGAGATCTATTTTCATAAAATTTCCTTAACATTTACGGTTGAAAAGAAGACTTTTCTAGATAAAACAAATAATCAAGCGTAATTTAAAAATAAAACCGGGTAAAAAAGGTTCTCACTTGCAAAAATGGCATGCGAAAAACCAAAAACAGATTATTTTTATCTCGATAACCGTGGGACTTTTACTAAACTGAAATTCCAGCGTATAGAAGGATATGATCTTAGCTATCGACAGTTGCAGGACATTCATAACAGGATACACTGTAGATATACATATATGTATGTATATATGTACATGTGTGTATGTGTATATATATATCGATCCAGGTTCGCTTCCATACGCTCGGGGAACAAAAGGGCGTAAACCGTACACGTTCCAAGCTCCAAGCACTGCAATGTTCCACCCATTGCATTGGTTCGACTCCTGGCAATTCGGAAATTTGACATGTGCGCTTTCGAAGCACACAAACATCGAGTTCTAAAACAGCTGCGGCAAGGACGTATATGCCACTTCGTGTAACGTGCAATCGAAGACCACGGATACGCCCTTTTAACGTTTAACGGCCCGTTTAAGGGTAGACGTAGTACGCGTGTATTCGTGACTTTTATGGCACGGTGTAGGTCGGCGTTAAGTCACTCGGTACGACATGTGAAACAACCATAGGAAAGAAAGATGTGCGGGTTCTCTACACTGTATATATATATATATATATATATATATATATATATATATATATATATATATATATATATCTACAGGGGTACCCAAAAAGTGACGTCCCAAAAGAAAATCTAGATGCCTCGTATCTAGAAATCTATCCGAATCACCCTCATGTATGCTCTACGATCTTTTTTAGTTTTCAAGGAAAAAGCATTCTTGTATATTTTTCTCGAGTTTTCTTGTAGAATAGGTTTTTTTCTCTTTTGTGTACGTACCTCTTGAAAGTTTTGAAGGGCCTACTTTAAATTTCGAAACTTTTGGAGGGCCTGTTTTAAATATTTGAAAGAAGGCTCTGCACCTACGTGAAATTTTTGAAAATATTCATCTTCGATTTCTGACGGAGCCTCGAACTATAACATTTCAAAAATTGAGAGAGTTGCGTGCGTTTATATAGGTACGGTTCGCGAACCGGTGAACTTCAAACGCCTTCTGCTCAAAATAACTTTTTCAAAATCGGTGACCACGATATCTCGAAAATCACTGCAGCGATCAACTTCAAATTTTACAAACTTCTTTTACCTACCAAATAGCAGTGCTTGAACGAAGCATTTTTTTCTTCGATACATAATTTTTCTTTCATCAACGAAAATAGAGCGTATTTTTACCGAAGATCGATCCTTCTACTTTGGACTGCGCCTATTTTTTTTAAAAAGCAATATTTTAATAAACCCTTCGTCCAAGCACTGGATAATTTAATTCCATGCAAAAACTAAATGCGTTTGATTTTTTTTTATTTCGGATTATGTGTTTCCGACCACCCGTGCACAAACCATTTATCTATCTATCCATAGATTTATAAATCTACCAGATTTATAAATATTTTTCGACAAAAAATTTCAAAAGATGCTTAAAATCATACGCTTTAATAATTTAAAAAAAAATGAAAACCTGCATACGTTATCCCAGAAAAAATTCCCTAAAATTCCTCTGTTTCCGACCACGAGCTAGGTGTAACCCGTTAAAAGCAGTTGGAAGTCATTTACACTAGTACGAGTATTTTTTTTTATCATGTGAACCCTTTTTGCTAGTGCTGATGAATTCACTACATGCATACTCGCGTGAGAAGGACTTTGCTTCGTTAGGATGTGTTATTGTGAATCATCATGTGATGACAATATAACTTGAAGGGGAGCACTCATAAGGGATACATAGCTGTGTGACTTTCTATGCCGCAAATAAGATCTATATATGATGCCAATATGAGCTACATGTGTCTATCTGGGTAATGTTTGATCCTCTCAAACCTATTTGTTAAACGTTTCATCAAATTTCGAGGCATCAGCGTTAGTATCCATCTGGCAATTTTTTTTTTAACGCTAGACACTAAAAAAGGCTATTTTCATGAATTTTTTTGATAAGTTTATATTATAGATATTGACATAAAAGTTATTACACTTAATAAATACACTTTCGAAATACGTATAATTTTTTTATTTATTTATTTAAGTCAGTATTTGTAGATGAAAATAGTAGGTAAAAAAATGTGCTAAAAAAATTCTACGTCTGCGCTGTTGATAAAATCTCGGAGATGGATAATCCGCATAAAAAAAATCAAACGGTTTTACATTCCGTATGTTAATGAATATTAACATACTGATAAATACCATACGATTTTTTATATATGCAAAAATAACCAAATGACGGACATTTTTCAAGAAAAACAACGAAAAACGGCAAATATTCGGAAGTGGAGCTTCTGTTAGAAGCAGGCTAATTTTCTTCAAGGGTTCAAATAAACCCAAACAACCGTAAAAAATCTCAGGCAACTTCAAACAACCTCAAACATCGCCAAACAAACCCAAACAAAAATTAGCCTGATTCGAGCAGGAGCCCCACTTCCGAATATTTACCGAAGTAACGTGTTTTTTCCGTTTATGACAAAAAAAATAGTAAATATCTAAATTTAAACAAATCCTTGATATACGCTATACCGATAGTTGTAAAGAATATGTGGTCAACATTTCACAAGGATCGGTTCAGTAGTTTCGAAGATTTTATCAACAAGGCGTCGAAAAACGTGTTGAAAGTTTGTTTGGGTTACATAAATACATTTAAGGGAGCTTTCCAGTGTGAAATGTTCAAAAAATGGATTTTTTTTTTTTTGCTTTATCGAATAGTATACACTCTTCCGAATATTCCCTGAAATTTTCATGCCGAAATTCAGATTATTTCGGTTACTGTACAGCATTTCTTGGAAGAAGGCAACGGAGCGCTACAGCTACAGCGAAACTTTGAACGCGTTTTTCTCGAAACAGCATTTTTCAAAACGGTGTCCAACTTGGAGGGCAGAGTTTTAAAGCTATCGAGTTGAATTTTTTACACAATATTCTTAACGTCATTGTTTATCGTGCTATGGAAGCTTTTTTTTTTTGACATCTTCCTATTTTTTTGTAAAAAAAACTGCCAAAAAAAATGCTAAAATCGATACTTTTTGTTCAAACCGGCGCCATTTTTGCAAAAAAAAAAAAAAAGCCTCCATAGCACGAAAGCCAATTATATACCGATCAATAATCTTTTTGTGTTTTTTGTTTCAGATCAAAATTGTGACCCCCAACGCGGACACCACATCCAAGTGCATTTTCTGCAACAATTGTTTCATCATTTTTATAGATATTAATTAATAAATAAATCGATCTTTAAAAAATTGTTTTGTATTCTTCTATACCCAATTAATATACAAAAAAAAACAAACCGATTAGATTATTTTTTCTTTAAAAAAAAAAATCGCGAAAAACAGCGATTTTTCGGGCTGTCACACTGGAAAGCTTCCTTAAAAATGTACGCCTTTCGAAAGTGTATGTATTAACTGTAAAACCTTTTATGTCAATATCTATAACATAAATGTTTCAAAAAAGTTCATGGAAATAGCCTTCTACCGTCTAAAGTTAAATTAGGCCATGCCAAAAGATTATTGTAAATTTCGTCAAGAGTGACCGTTTGCAAAAAGGGACGAGACGGTCATCTATCAGATATTGTGTTCCACACATAACCTCCATGTTTGTACCTGACATTAAAATACAAATATTCGTAGTTTTAAACAAATAATTATTTTTTTGATAAATAAAAATGTCACGTCATTTTGAGATGCCCTGTATGTATCGCCACACATGCTCCGGTGCATTTGTAGAATGTTGGAAAAAGTGCTGCTAGTCTTCTGTCAATGCAGACGATTTTCACGTCTCGTGAAAGTCGCTCCCGAGTCCGCTGAATAAACAGTGAGGAACAAGAGAACGCTGATCCTATAGAGTCTCCTCCCCTTCGGTCCCTGTGGGATATTCCAAGTCAGGTCCACGGTGAGGTCATCGCGAATTGTCGTTCAATTTGATTCGGAGCTTCGCAGCTTGGCGAATGAACCTCTGGACTACACACCGCTGATTTTCCGAAAATCCATTTCTCGTTTTTCGACCCAATCGACGACGTTCATTATGATACGCTGCTTTGGTTTCTTTTATTTTTTAAATGGATTATGGCATATTATATTATTATTTCTTTCTAATTTTCCATATTTCACGCCCCTCCAGATCAAGCCCACAGTTCTTTGCTGCCTTTCGTATTGCTCCGATCGGTTTGAGTATTCAAGAACTATTCGTACACGATGGCGGAAGCCAAGGAGGAAACGGTGTGGAGATTAAGGGGAATGCACTTTGGAATGCTTCGAAGTTTGCAGCCTCGAGACACTGCGCTTTGTTGCCGAAAAAAGCTTAGCACCGTTCTAAACTGTTACGAGACTATTTGTAGTGCGATTAAACTATTTACGTTTGAATACTGTAACGCAGTCCGGCCCTAATACTGCACTGGTTGCAAATAGCTCGCGAGAATGTCGAGTACGCAAACGAAAAATCTACATTTCATTGCGGAGCATAGTTTATAACCTTTTCTATCGTACGGCTGCATGACTTTTTCACGTGCCTTTCCGCTTGTTAATAACGAATAATTAGAGTTATTTTTTTGTCGAAAATTGAATTTTTATTCTACAGCTTGCCATTCGCGTAATTTTCAACATTTCAAAATAGTATCCGGTCATACGAAAGTCTCATTATTACACTAAAAGTACAATTTTTTATTTCAAAAGAATCTACACCGATGGGCACTGCAGCAACGGCGGCACTCTGTTTAAATAATAATAACTCCATTGTTTATCAATATTTTTGGATGAAAAAAAAAATGAAACACGGCAAGGCCTTGTATGAACTGTGTGTAAAATGGCGACCTCGTGATCTCAAAACTCTCACCGGAAAAAAAAGATTGAACAACGACCTGTTTTTTGGACCCCGGGCGTACGCAGACCCGTTGATGCTGTCCAGCTGGTTCCTTTCACCTTATCACCTGATCTCCAATACCCTACTCTCGAAGTAAAGTTTTTATCACTCGGTGTTTCATGTATATGTTTGTAAATAACGATAGTAGCGTAATAGTGAATGTAGTGCACAAAATGGAACTCCAATCGCTCTTCTGTGCTGTTTATTGTTTATACCGCAGTTTCTGCACGATATACAGTCGCGTGAACAAACCTATTTACCATTTCACGTGCAGATTCAAGCGTTATATACATTGACGCGAATATACGTAGTTGTACTTTCTCTATATACGTATATATGTCTGTTCCGGCAGTGATTTATCTGATTCTCGCGATCGGAAACTTTGTCTATTGCAATTGTGTAACGGCGCGGAGTACGGTGAATCGCACGGATGGCGGAAAGTCTAGTTGGTCTCTTCTCCCTCCCCTTTTGTGTTCGTCGCGTCTGCTGCCTGGATCGGAGCTTTAATGTAACGTGTAATGCAACGTATTCGCGTAGCTGGGGGATCAAAAATTCTTTTGGTCGAATTTCGAAGCGAGGGAGAGGGAGAGGGAGAGAGAGGGAGGGGGAGGGAGGGAGAGAGAGAGAGCCAAAGAGGATTAATGATTTTTTAAATCTATTTATATACCATGGAAATAATCCTCGTGAAGAAAATCCAAATACAAACTTTTGTACAAAGATACCGAAACTGAAAAATCCCAATGATGCATGACCTGTAACCCAATAACAATGAGCAAAACTGATATGAAATAATTGTTATCATTGGTATTGACTAATACTACAAAAGAAATAGAGGAGAGGGAGAGAAAGAGAGAGATTGATTGATTGATTGATTGTTTATTATGAGCCTTGGAATAATCTTTAAGCAACTAGGTACAAGTAAAGTAAAAATAAATGAACAAAGTATATAAAACTATTAAAACACCACTTAGAGTGGATAAAATAACAAAAATGACAAATAAAATATACAAAGATGACTCGCATTTTAAAAAAACGGTAACATCGCAAGTATAAATGGAATGGCTTACCATTTACGTAATAATATAACAAAAATAAAAATAGAAATAAAATATATAAGCGGAGAAGCGATACAATCCAAATGAATGTATACAAAAGTAGAAATAACGTAATAAAAATAGGAAGAGAGAAAGAGAGAGAGAGAGAGAGAGAGAGCCTGATTAATTTATTAATCACTATATTATCTTCTAATATACGATGGAATAAAAAATTAAGGTCGCTTGCCTTTGTGTGTTTCGGAGAAAGACAGAGAGAAAGAGAAAGAAAGAGCCGGATTAATTTATCAATTAGTATAACATGTTCGAGTACACGTTGGAATCAAAATTCAAGTTTGCTCAGGTTTGTCTATTCTGGAGAGAGGGAGAGAGAAAGAGAGAGAGAGAGAGAGAGAGAGAGAGAGAGAGAGAGACTCATTACTTTATTGATTAATATATCATTGTCTACTACACTATGGAATAAAAAATTTCGTTTCTTTAAGTTTGCTTGTTCCGAAGATTGATTGATTGATTGATATATATATATATGTTTATGCCTTATGTTAGTTTGGAACCTTGAGGCAATATGATACATGGTATGTACAGTTCGTTGAAAATCGTTTAATTAAATGTAAGAATAAACATAACGTAAATGGTTATAAAACTGAAAATAATAATAATAATAACAATAATAATAGTAACAATGGTGGATATAATCATGATAATAGTGGTAGTAGTAACAAGAAGTAACAAAAATAAAAATAAAATAAAAATAATCTATGTGGTGAACAATATATTAGAGGGAAAAGTCTATAAAGTAAAATAAAAAATATAAAATAAAATATCGGATTTATAGAGTAATGTAAGTAATTTAGAAAGACAAAAAAGCATAAAGTGGAGGTGCGAATGGAGATACGCAAGGATACTCATGAGTGAGTGAGAGTGGCGGTTTGCTTAGTAGCTATCAACATCACGATCGAAAGATGAGAGAATAATCTCGATTTAAAGATTTCTAGGGTCGCTGACGTTTTAATTGCTAAAGGAAGAGAATGCCAGAAATACGTGGCAGCTAAGCCGAAAGAATTTCGAAGAATAGCAGTACGATGAAACGGTATGAGAAAAGCATTAGTAATGGTACGACGAGCCGAGTAAAGGGATGGTTGCGCAGATGGGAACATTTTAATCAGATATTGGGAGCGTTTTGTTCGAAATGTTACAAACCATAACACCCACGAAGTAGAGTCTTCTGGTCCTGACTGTTAACCAACCCAATTTCCGTCGGTATGGTGAGATGTGTTCATCTTCTCGGAGATTCAATATAAATCTGATCGTTCAGTTGATCAGTTTTTGCAACTTGTGATTCTGTTCGATTGACAAATCGTTGTAGACCAAACTGCAATGATCGAGAATTGGGAAAATGAGAATGATGATGAGCGAAACCCTGACTTGACGTGATAGTGCATTTTTGTGATATTTCAGTTTATATAAGGAATAATTGACTCTGCGGAAACGGCAGACACATGTTTGTGCTAGGAAAGGTCGTATGACATAAATACTCCTCGATTCCTTGCTTCGCCGACATATGGTAGGGTGGTGCCATTTGCAACGATAGAAGCTAGTTTGGATAGGTTTAATTGATTCATGTATGCTCTGGACCCCAGTGCCAAAAGAGAGAGTGAGAAAGAGAGAAATACGAAATACACGAATAATTGAATTTCTCTTACACAGAGAGAAATGTATAGTAACTTCAACCATATTTCAACCATATTTTATATTACCCTGAGGCGACAATAATATTTTATAGTCATGGTTACTGCCGAAAATATAGTACTGCTCATTATATTTTAGCAGGTGTGCTAACTATGCTCACATGTTAACCGCAACCAATAATCTTTCAAGCATACGTTCATGGTCAATGTTATATAATATAGTACGATTTCATAAAATGGATATTTCCTTACACCATCAAAAAATAGTGGTCTTTACCATATTGAATGGTATGTCTACTAAATGTATATAATATTTCATAAATTCAAAAATTTTCATTTGAGAGTACCTACCTGTATGATTGTTTATCATGATTTGTTATTCCCTGACCTCCTGAAATGATTCTTATGGAAGAAAATATGTCACCTACATGGAGATTCGAACCTACGACCTACCTATCTATATTTAGGCACGCTGCCACTATGCTACCGGGTACTTATGTTATTTCGATCGTAGATTTGGCGTAACGGATGAAAGTAATTCCAGCTGCAATTCCGAATAGCTGTTACCTCTGATATAGGTGGAACTTTGCACAAATCGCCTTTTTGACAATATATGTCACTGCTTATATGAATTTTTGGCGTAGCCCGATAGTTTTCGAGATATCGAATTCTAAAAACTGATAAATGAATGTGCTCATATATCTATATCGATCATAGCGTGCCACCGCTGTCTCTACTTTATTGACACGTTCCACAAATGCTTTACGGCTTCACTATAAGATTACCATAATGTTGTTCGTATAGTCACTTTTCGTAAGATCTTGTAAAAGTTTATACTCAACAAGTGTTAATGTTAACCATATCAATAGGACAAACTTGCACTGAGAAAAATGTCCATAGTATTTATTAAGGGGTTACCCCCACTTGCGATTTTGAAAAAATCAATTTTTCTATTGCATTTTTTGAAGTTTAAGTATCTGAGAATATGTCCTGAAAATGTCAAGTCGATCCGAACAAAATTGACTGAGATATGAGCGTTGAAAGAGAAGAATCCGTGAATTGAAGAACTGAAATTGAAACTTTAAACGCGTTTTTCTCAAAATGGCATTTCTGAAGTCGGTGACCAAGATTACTCGAACACTAATGAACCGATCTTCTTGAAATTTTGCAGGCTTATTTAATACATAAAAATGTAGTCTTTAATCGTTCGATTTTTTTTTTCGAAAAAAAATGGCCGTTTTATAGCCAAAAAACGGCCGTTTTTTTCGTTAAAATCGAACCATTAACTTTGACTGTACGCCATTTTGTGAAAAATGAATATTTTTTAAAATCCTTCGATTAAAGACTAGTTTATACTTATATTTGACTAAATCCATCCGCATTTTTTTTTCAGATGATCCACTTCGCCGCAATGTTGGTCACCGCAAACCGTGTATATAAAAACATTATTTCATTGACGGCCATTTGCCACTAAACAATGTAATATTTTTCAATAAAAAAATTACTGAAAGTTCTACAAAATGTGTTCTTTAAGATGGTGTATTGCGCGATTAAAAAAGTTTTGTAGTTTGCTTTAAAAAAATTAATGAAAAAGGCCTTTTTTTTGCGCTACAAGTGGGGGTAACGCGTTAAAAAACACCCATAGTAAAAGTGGGCATAGTAAAATTCATATAGCTTATTGCTACCGCAATCATAATACGGTTAACACAACTATAAGCGTCTATCTAATCATGCCGTTTTTGTAGTGCGTTTTTTTATCTAGTATCCCTGAAATAACTATTAACTACTGTCAAAGACTTTACAATATCGATATAGTTAATTCAGTTAATATTTTCACAATAGTTAGTAGTTTTTTCGGGATAATAGATAGTCGAGCACGCCACCAAAGTAGCATGTCTAGATATATTTTTCGATTATAGTTGTGTTAACGATATTATGATTACGGTGCCAATAAACTATGGACGATTTAAGGGAGCTTTCCAGTGTGAAATTTTCAAAAAATCGATTTTTTTTTTTTTGCTTTATCGAATAGTATACACTTTTCCGAATATTCCCTGAAATTTTCATGCCGAAATTCAGATTATTTCGGTTACTGTACAGCATTTCTTGGAAGAAGGCAACGGAGCGCTACAGCTACAGCGAAACTTTGAACGCGTTTTTCTCGAAACATTTTTCAAGTTGGACACCGTTTTGAAACATTTTTCAAAACGGTGTCCAACTTGGAGGGCAGAGTTTTAAAGCTATCGAGTTGAATTTTTTACACAATATTCTTAACGTCATTGTTTATCGTGCTATGGAAGCTTTTTTTTTTTTGACATCTTCCTATTTTTTTGTAAAAAAAACTGCCAAATAAAATGCTAAAATCGATACTTTTTGTTCAAACCGGCGCCATTTTTGCAAAAAAAAAAAAAAAAAAGCCTCCATAGCACGAAAGCCAATTATATACCGATCAATAATCTTTTTGTGTTTTTTGTTTCAGATCAAAATTGTGACCCCCAACGTGGACACCACATCCAAGTGCATTTTCTGCAACAATTGTTTCATCATTTTTATAGATATTAATTAATAAATAAATCGATCTTTAAAAAATTGTTTTGTATTCTTCAATACCCAATTAATATACAAAAAAAAACCAGACCGATTAGATTATTTTTTCTTTAAAAAAAAAAATCGCGAAAAACAGCGATTTTTCGGGCTGTCACACTGGAAAGCTTCCTTAACCCAAACACGCCACCAAAGTCGCATGTTTACGTATACTTTTCGCTTATAGTTGTGTTAACCATATTACGATTGCGGTGACAATAAACTATAGGAAATTCGACTATACTCTCTTTTATTATGGGCGTTTCTTTTTAATACTATACACTTTTCGCCCAGTCTACGTTCTCGGCGTTTGCACTGACCATGCAAGCTTTGATCAATAAAAAAACAAATTGCGTTCCAACGATTAAAATTTCAACATAATTATTTACAATCAACGCGTGAGTGCAGAAAAGTCGCAACGCGGTGCAGTGCGTAAGTGCACCAGTCTGCGCGTGTCTGCATGTGTGTTCAACGGGGGTGCGTGATTTATCGCTCTCTCGGTAATGGACCATTTAAAGGGAAAAGCGCAAGGAGGATCCGTCGCTATACATCGCCATGTATACCTCTCGCGGAAACTTTGGAGTTTGAATTATCATCCTGGCATAACGATTCGAGAAGAGGCAACCCCCCCCCCCCCCCCATCTCTCTCTCTCTCTCTTCCTCTCTCTCGTTCTCCAGCCTCCGTACCCAACCCGGACTCTCGTACGGACGCGCGGCTATAGAGAAAAGCTCGTGGCATCCTCGTCGCCCGCCAGGCGGCGGTCACCCTCCACCCTCCGTACAACGGAAACGCTTCGCGTTCCCTCGAATTCCCCGACATGTCGATAACAACCCATACATTTATACCTACGCGGAAGTACACCCCTTCGACTGCTTCGACACAGAAGGGCGTAACGTCCACGAACGTATCCAACGAGTGCACGTTGCGCCCCCTCGGCTCGCCCGTAGCCGCAACGAGCCTCACTTGACCCTCAAAAGGGCGCCGATGGCATAGCCGCAACCCACGCGATCCGTACCTTTCGAACTTTTCGATCCGCCACGCGGGAACACATATTTCAGACGGCGCTATAAATGTCGTCGATATAGGACGAAAACGGTCGTGCGATTTTCCTCCGGGCCATTTTCATATTCGATCGATTCATTTTTGCATACATCGCCCCTCGGGCCTTAGCATTCGCAACAATCGAATGAACGATCCAATTCGAAATAGCCACTTTCATTGAATCATTCTCAACCGTTTGGTTTTATCGAATAATCGAATAGTTTAACTCTTTATTGAATAATTTTTTGTTAATTCAATGAACAACTTTATTGAATAATTGTTCACGCGGATATTACTGTTGTTTATTCGCGTGACGTAGAATGAATAAACAAATCAGCAGTGGGCCTGGAACAATACTCGGATGGGTGACCGCTCAGCTGCGCACTGCCGCACTGACGCTAAATTTAATGACATTGCTATCGTAATCCAATGGGAAAACCGTGAAGTTCGATGGAATTCAGCGAAAATATCGCAGTTTCCCTGTGCCCTCGTGTACACGCGATACAGCACCGGGCAGAGGGAAATAGTCGAGTGTCAACTGTGGGGTACGTGCGGAAGAGATGGGATCGTAAAAAGGCCGCGAGGACGCGTGTGGCAACATTCAAAATGAAAAAAAAGAAACTACCCATGTACATCCACATTTTAAGAAAAATTATTTTTTCCAAAATGAAACCCAAACAAACCCAAACAAATACCGAGTTCATTAAAATTCAAGAACCCGGTGTTCCGTTTTTCCACCCTCCTCCGTCCTCCAAAAATTCTAACGAATCCGGCAAAACGATTCGCTCACGTCCTCCATAAAAAAAGAATTTACCTATTACTACATTATTCGGTCCATCCCTACCGCGCGATGCATTCGGCGTATTTTATCGGAATGGTGGAAAATTATTGGACCAAACTCCAACAAAAGTCTACACATTATTTTTCCTATATTTTTTTTCTCAAAAGGTCTCCCAAAAAAATGGTCAACCAAGAAGGAACGAGAGGCCCCATGTATATGTTAATACTGCCGTGCACATGGAAATTCCACGTGTCGTATATACGGCCGCATATACGGTACACTCTGTCCGCTCTGCCATCACCGCAGCATCGATAAAAGATTCCTTGCCTCAATAGTCGCTATTTTCCTCCATATACATACATATATATATATATATATATATATATATATATATACAGGCATACCCATACACATACATATTCTAACGTACGTACGAACATATATATCATCATGTTACAGTCGCCCTTACTGGCCGCCCTCCTCAATCGGGGTACAGAATGTACATGCATATACGTCGAAACGCGAATTTCCATATCTACTTGGTAGAGAATATTTTAAGGGATATTGGCACGGATGCCGTTACCGTGTGAAAATATTGAGACAGACGGTTGAATTATGGTTATGTGTGTGTATATATATATATATATACATAATTATTATAATACTTCAACGGCCGGGCTGAATATTATACATATATTTACGCCGCACACACACAGACACACACAGTGCTATGCAGGGTGCCCGAAAATTCGACCTATTCGTTGAAGGGGTTTAAACTAAACGTCATTTGCAACAAATGAACTCCTGTCAACTCGGGGTCGAAAATAAGTGGTCTCCAAGTGATGGAAATGTAAAGATGTTTCAAAAGTTTTCAGACTTGTTACCAAAAACAAAGAATCGTAAAAAAAACCACTCCACTCTGGGCACTGCATTAAAACTTTCCTAAAAGCTGCTAAATTACTAACCGCTTAACAAAAACGCATGCCCGAAATTCCCATAATCATAGAAATAAAAGATCTCAAGTGGCTAGAAATACTATTTTTTTGTAAATATTTCAAAAATTGGTGAGAATCGCTCGAACAAAATTGATGGCACTTGGCATACAAATTACGGAAATAAGTTCCTTGTTTCATGAGCGTACTAAAAAGGTACACCTGTTATCGACTTTTGCAGGGGTTGGAAAAGAAATGATTTGAAAAAACGCAGGGGCGCGATGTACGTAACTACGTAAATAAAGTAATCAGATAATTTATTTATCAGCTTTCAGAAAAGTATCAATTGAGTGCCTAGAGTGGAGTATTTTTTTCGCAATTATTTGTTTTTGGTAACGAGTCTGGAAATTTGGGAAAAAATCTTGAAACTACCATAACTCGGATACCACTATTTTTCAACCCCTAGTTGCCAGGAGTGAATTTGTTGCAAACGGCCTCTAGTATAACCCCTTCCAAGGAATAGGTGGAATTTCCAGTCACCCTGTATACGTATGCCAACATACGTGTTATAGTGCGATAAAAAAAAGCAAGGATTTTTCTCTCGGCCTTTTTCGACACTTGGTCCATCCCATATATATAGTACGATGTAAAATAGTATCGGTCATGAAGAAAAATATCGCTACACGTCCAACCAATATTTTTATCGACTACTAAAGAAGAAAAATCTCCCTCGCCCCCCGCCCCCTTCTTTGCTCTTTTTCATGTCATACTGTACTTGAAAAAATTTAGGGTTGGTGCACCCTGAAATCGGAAAGAATAATAGACGTTACGTGAATTTCCGATTCAACAACATTTTCATAGATCCCACCGAATAATCCTTAAAATCTGGTGGTGCCTTCGTCATCATCTGTTGTACCGGCTCGATGTAGGTACGTTATAAGAGTTTATCGCACAGTGAAATTCCATTTTTTTTCTCCTGCACGACAGAGTGCTGATCAGCTGATTTTGAGTGTCATTTTCAATTATAAATTTCGTTGCCTAATGGCTTGTAATCGGCTTTGAGATTTTGTCAAAGCGTCAAAGGAATATCAAATGTCGGCGAGGTATTGAAAGTTGGAGAACAGGGGAGGGTCGAGGCGGAGTCGGCAGGTCCACTCCACTATTCTACAACGTTCTGTAATAAATAGGCCCAAGAGTCTTCAGAGTTTCTGTGGAATATAAAAAATTGAGAAAAGTTTTTTAAACTATCTAAATAACGAATTGGAGAATTAGAAAAATGTATAGTAATTTTTATAGTTCAGCAGGGCATCAGACGCAACGAAATCGTAAGATTCTGTGGTAAGCTGCCGTGTCTCGGTTGACGTTCGCTGAAATCCTCTTTGCGATGATGCTCTTTGAGGAAGACTACCAAGCTGGAGCCCGGAAAAAGGTGAATATCGACAATTTTTTATGTATACCCAGTTGATAGAATGAAAATTCCGCTCAGTGAACATTATTCTACATATCGTCAAGTATTTTTACAAATTTTGTCGAAAAAAAATTTGTAAAAAAATGGCAGCGCTGACGCTGGCGCAGCGAGCCATTTTTATCTTATAGTGTCCTACGGCCGGTAACATTACGACGCTAATTCTTTACCGATTAACTTAACATTTTCTTTCACCTTGCAACAATGTTCTACATGGAAGTACCTACGGAATTTTTTAAGTGTTGGAAACTTTCTCCGAAAGCAAATATTTTCGGCAATTGTTCTCAAACTTGCACCACCCCGAGCAGAAATTTGTTGGGAAGTCCCCGGATCTTACCGCCTCCCTATACGGACTTCACAGGGACGCCACACGTAGGGATTCCACATTGGACTCCAAGCGTATTCCGCGCTATTTTCTGATTGACGTCGTTTGAGAATTTTTTTCCAAACGCAAATGAAATTAGTTGAATCTCCCAAAAGAACATGCTCCCGTGATGCTGAATACTAATTTGCTGGAGAACCCTAAGATGTACCCACAAGTCTATGGTGATTTATTAGGAACACCGCACATAGGGACTTCTCATTAGAATCTATTTGGATTCTGCACTGCTCCCCGATGAACGCCATTTGAGAATTCTTACCACGTTAGAATCGAAAATAAGTGAAACTGTGATTTTCAGTGATGCGATTGAAGTCGATTTTCAAGATATACTTTCTGACGTGATTTATACCTTTTAAAGATAAGATTTGCACTACTTTAAGATCCACTCATTTTGTATAACTATATATATTGTTTAGAAAATTAAACGTACAAAATGCGATAGGATTCATCAAGAATCGTATCGGGTTCTGTTGAATAATGTGGGAATCCTTAAGGATTCAAATTGGATTCGTACATTGGATTCCAATGGGGAATCCCAATTAGAATCCAATGAACAATGGTGACGTTTTAGTGAAAAGATCCAATGCGATAAAATCCTATATTAAAACCATTGGATCCCTATCAGAAAGTGGAGACACCAATGGGAGTTCAATTGGATCCTTACGACAATTCCTGCACAGGATTTTGTCAAAAATCGGTATTTCCCGATTTCTCTACGTACTTCAGAGGCGAATCTTATCTAGAACTCAGAGTATTTCGAGTTATCGTTCCATGTGAACAAAAATTGGAGGTGAACTCGTGCCATCCACAAGACACTATTAGACAACGGTAACTCGCTTCATCCAGCTCCAGCGCGGCTCATTTAGTTAAAATTTGTAAAGACACTCAAACGTATGTAGAACAAAAGCCACTAAACAGAATTTTCTTTTTAATTAAGCACTTTTCGGATCTCCAGATTCAGAATGGGCGGTCCAGTCTGCGAGCACAAAGTTGATCGTTGGCCCAACCACTATCCATATCCACGTCTCCCGTCCTCCACAACTCTTTCTATCACTTCGGAAAACAATGCTAGACGAAAAGGCAGCAATGTTGCACGAAAGTGTGGAGCTTTACTTGTGCCTGATTGATTTCTCTTCATTGTCGGGCTATCACTCCCAAACCACCTGCTCCGCGCCGTCTTTTCATTCTCGTTAGAACAGTGCTTAAAGCTGCTAACCCAAACCCTCCCTCGTTCATATACATTCATTCATAAACGTGCATTATGTATCTATGAAGAAAGGTGGTTTTGGAGACAATCTTCTCAGAGGACTGTCCCCAAAACAGCCAGATGTGCCGATAGCCAACATCACACGGATATAACGGCTTTAATATTTATGTATGTGTATGTACGTATGAATACACGTATATACATATTGCGGTAGCAGATAGATCGGGAGAAAATTAGAGCGAGCTTCACGACGCCACCGCGAGGGGTCGCGGACAAGTGCGACAGAGGGCGCGCCTGCTAGTCCGCGAAGCAATCAAACAGGGGAAGGAACGGATTATGTGGCATTTATTCGGCCCATTCGCTGATTCGGCTCGAGTCAACGCTCTCCCTTTCTCCACCACCCCCCCTCCTCCTACTTCTCTGCTGTCGCCCTCATTGGCGACGCGGTTTGGAAGACTGGGAAGAGTATCGTACTCTACTGAATGAAGTAGAGTGAGAGAAAATGAAGAGGTTTCAGAACTCAGGCAGAGTATCAACTCTCTCTCTCTCTCTCTCTCTCTCTCTCTCTCTCTTTCGCTCCTTCTCTATGATAGCTATGTATGAATCTTGGGGTATTCCCGGAGGAACGAGATGAGCCGGGAATGAAGGGACGCAAAAAATATGATCGTAATTTTGCCCTTTTGTAAAACGAACGCGCCAGCAAAAGTTCACAGAGAAAGACAGACAGAGAAAGGGGGAGGGGGAAAGGAAGGGAGGGAAATAAGAGAAGCGAATGAATGAGGAGTGAAGGAGTGAGTGAGTGAAAGGATACCAACCTGCCTTAATTCTGCGCTTTCTGTTTTGATGCAAAAATATGTAGAGCAAAGGGCTTCCTGCTTATCGTGAATGCAAAGTGCGTGTGCGTGTGAATGGGAGATAGAAAGAGAAAGAGAGAACGAGAGAGAGAGAAAGAGAGAGAGAGAGCATCCCTTTGTACAAAGCGCCAAAACTGTGTGACATCAGTATTCCAGAAAAATCAATCATCCTGCTGATTAGACGAATAAAAATTCAATCAAATTCATCGCAAACTCGATCGAAATAAAATGAGGGGACCAATTCTGAACCGCCTTCTTCCTCAAAACATTTTTTTCTCTCTATCAGGTGGTTGCATTAGAACGCGCTGTTTTTTTACGTTTGTTAGGCATCTTTGTTGTTGAAATTTGTTGGATTACATTAAGGGATTAGGCCAGAGTAACGGGTATAAAATCATGTGCGAAATTGAAAATTTTTTTGCGTATGAAAAAGTGATTCACTCATAAAATTAATTACACATCTATTTAGTATGAATATCAAGCTGTTAGATTGTTTTTTTGGATGCACAGAATGGCCGACCACTAATATTTTCTTTTGATATTGTTTTTTAGGCGCTCCGCGGCGTGACATTTAGCATCCACAATTTTTACCTACAACAAAAAACAAAAATTCTCGACAATCTACATTAGAATACCTAGAGAAGTACATATGGAATTTAGAAAATATTGTTTTGTTCAAAAGTTGTATCTACCACATTCCTATAGGGATTTAGTAGAGACGCTGCACGTAGAGAGTCGACATTGGGACTTGTCCCAAAAAATATTCGTTCCCGATCCCGTGCACGAATTTGTTGGAGATTCCCAAAAACGTACCCACATCTCCATAGAGATTTGTTAGGGACACCGCACATAGGGAGCTTTTGGAGGACCTCTTTGGGGTTCAACTGAATTCTACACCTTTCCCCCATGAACGCTGTTTGAGAATTATAACCACGTTCGAATCGAAAACATGTGAAAAGTTACGAAAAAAATCTCGGTGTGTTGAAACATAACCTGCACGTTTCGTGAGTCTGTACGTATGTGGTAATATTATATCAAAATGTAGTAAAATAAATTAAAAAACGATAAACACAATCAACATGCAGAATGCGATGGGATCCACCGACAATCTCATCAGATTCTGTTCGATGATGTGGGAATTCAGTTATTTAGGATTCAGAATTTAGGATTCAGAGTGGATGGTTACATTGGTTTTCAATGGGGAATCCGGATTAGAACCCAATGTACAATTTTGAGGTTTCAGAATAGGGATCCAATGCGGTACCGGAAAACCATTCCGGTACCGTCAGTGTTTCTTTTCACCGCCAATGTAACATCGTGCCGAGCATTGTCGTCCAGCACAATTTCGGCCATTTGACGGTACTAACGGCCTTTTCTCACCAAATTATCGGCGATAGCAATAAAGTGCAATTGAACACGTCGGATAGAGGCTTATAAGAAAGGCTTCAACTGGAAAGGCCTAAAAACCCGCAAGGCTAACCACTATACAAGGGCTAAACACTAAACTAAGGCTAAACTAGGGCTAAACTAGGGCTAAACACTAAACTAGGGCTCAACACTAAACTAGGGCTAAAAACTAGGGCTAGACACTAAACTAGGGCTCAACACTAAACTAGGGCTAAATAGTAGGGCTAAACACTAAACTAAGGCTAAGCTAGGGCTGAACACTAAACTAAGGCTAAGCTACGGCTAAACACTAAACTAAGACTAAACTAGGGCTCAACACTAAACTAGGGCTAAAAAGTAGGGCTAAACACTAAACTAAGGCTAATCTAGGGCTAAACACTAAACTAAGGCTAAGCTGGGGTTAACCACTAAACTAAGACTAAACTAGGGCTAAACACTAAACTAAGGCCAAACACTAAACAACCAAGGCAGTACACTAAAACGCAGAAAAAAAATATCCACCTCGATCTACCACTACTGTCCTGTATACCGAGCTTCGCAAGTTCGGCACCCGTGATTAAAGTCCTTTTTCGCTAAACACCTCGACTTGATCGCGCATCGGAATGGTTCTATCCGCATACTGAAACTTCCAGAACGAGCGCGGAGTGACGCGAGATTGGTTGATCGTATATGGAGCTTGCGATATTTCTTCTTTTTTATCGGCCTCGAATATACCAGGCGCACCGTTGTAGACTGTGTTATTGCCGGCGTGATGATGAGGGGTGCATCGGCCTTCAGACTTCCATGTGGGTTATATGAGGGTGTGTATATGGATCCTCTAGGCAAATAAGCTTCGTAAAATCCGCAGCCCGCGTAGGGTTTTACGTACAAAGCCAAAAAAGGCACGGAACCGTGCAAGTGAAAATAAGAAGTTATAGACCCCATAAAGAAAAAGCAACGTTGAGATAGGGAGCTTGAAATCGTTCATACTCGTCAGTTTCTTTATATATATATAAATATGTGTGTGTATATATATATATATATATATATATATTATATATATATTTATATATACGTGTACGTATGAAACTCGTCATACGTTGACAGCCGATTCGTCGACGCGTCGTATAAAAGCGCGGCAGGCGGGTACATACGTAACGTGACCTGCATATATGTAACACAGTATCCATGTACGTAATGTCATATGGAATGCACTATATTAGCTAGCTGGAAAGGGCGTAACTTACGTAACTCCTCCTACTGAACCAGAAAAGTTACGACTTTTTTTTATTAGCGGTATATAAATATATATATATGGGATATTCCAGCTCAACTCAGACAACTATTTCCCTCACGATCGTTGTTTATAGATATTATATTCATAGTGGAAAACCTCACTCCTAGTGTCAAAAAAACACTTATTTTTCAATTTTTCCTTTTCCTAATCCTTGCCCTCATGCAACTGCAAAAAATGCAAGTTCGCACTGAAGCCGTTTTTAAAACTTTGAATTAATTTAAATACGTTTAAGGGGGGAGATTTAGGCGAGAAAATATTTGCTGATTTTCATGATTTTTTTTAAACCAAAGATTTTCTCACCATTTTTTAGACTTAGGGTATGTTTTATTAATACTTTTGCTGTTACGTGGTATTATTTTCTTATTAACGCATGTGACGCATAGTTGATGAAATAATTGACCGATTTTGATGAAATTTGGTATCAATATATTTGGCTTATAGGTGGTGAAGAAATATATCCTTTTGAAAAAAAGTCATGAAAATCAGCAATTTTTTCTTCGGCTAAAGGGATCTCCCCCCTTAAGCCCCGGTTTCCGCGTTATTCATCAAAGCTCAAGTTGGGCTTCCGATACTTGCTATTTCTTGCTGATAAATTTCGATTTTTGGGACGCTTATTCGACAGTTTGGAAGTCAGAAGTTCAGGGTTGGCATTGTTTAAAACAATTGATTATAAAGACTGTTTAAAATAGTGTCTAAAACACACACAAAAATAGAGTCCTGAATAAAACAATGTTCAAAACACATTGTTTCCAACATTCTTAGAACACGATACTAAAAACATCACTGTTTTTCGTATTTATTATATCAAACAAAACAAATTCAAGTTTATTTTAAATCGATCAATTCGAATTACATATATTATACGAAAATTCTTCACAAAAGCGCGGTCGCAGAGCACGAAGAATTTCGTGTATTGACACACCATTACTTGTCTTTGGTGCTCACGTACAAAAATATGGCCATCACGCTCGCACAGATACGGTGACCGCCGTCTTCACAGATTGCAACCCGTTTCTCTCTAATATGGCATGTTGGTGTGCATGTCGTGTTCTCAATTTTGGTTCGTTATTTTACTTAAACGTTTAACTGTTCAAGGTCTATGATTGTTATTTGGTTATTCAAAAATGGTCAAAAAAATTCATTGTGGGTATCAAATAATTTAAGTATCCACCCGAAATAAGCGGTTCTTGAATTTTTCGGATTTTATTTAACGTTAATCGCTCAGAAAGCACAGAAAACATCATACTTCCACTGCGCGGGTGATAGCTTGAAAACTTTTATATATTATCACAAATTTTTGGGAACTTTTTCAGATTTCTGAATCGCGGCCTTTTTTTTCGGAAAAAACATTGTTTTTTGACTAAGGGTTGTTTCGAAAAATGTAAAAATAATCAGGGTGTCTTTTAGAGTCAATGGAATCAAATTCAAAAAAATAAATCGAATTGGCGGGGCTCAGGGAAAAGGTCCACCGGATTCAGGTGGAATACCTCATATACATTCCACCTGAATTAAATTTCGTCTTAAACCATATTTTTGAAGTTTCCTTTGCTCGTAGAGGTAACCCGTTACAACTCGTCAACTAACAAACAAACCCAGAACAAACCTAAACAAACTATGAAAAACTAGTTTTAACGAAATCGAGCAGCTAAAACGGATTCCGAATGAGGTCGAAGTTTGGGTTTGTTCGCGTTTCTACAGATAATTTTTAGTTTTCACGAGGCAAAACTAGTTTTCACTAGTCAGAACTAGTTTTTACTAGTTTTCACTAGTCAGAACTAGTTTTTACTAGATTTCACTAGTCAGAACTAGTTTCTACTCGTTTTCTCTAGTCAGAACGAGTTTTTGCTAGTTTTCACTAGTCAGAACTAGTTTTCACTACTTTTCACTAGTAACAACTAGTTTTTACTAGTTTTTGCTAGCCAGAACTAGTTTTCACTAGACAGAACTAATTTTTACTAGTTTTCACTAGTAAGAACTAGTTTTTACTACTTTTCACTAGTCAGAACTAGTTTTTACTTGTTTTCACTAGTCAGAACTAGTTTTTACTACTTCTCACTAGTCAGAACTAGTTTTTACTAGTTCTCACTAGTCAGAACTAGTTTTTACTAATTTTCACTAGTCAGAACTAGTTTTTACTAGGTAAAGTTTACTAGATGAAACACGTTCAAGCCGAAAACGGATTTTAATTGTCAAATGTACTTTTTTTTGGCTTTTATAACCGTTCGGTCTGATACACTCTCCCCTCTTTTGCTTTCTCTCTCTCTCTCTCACACACCCTCTCTCTCTCTCTTTCTCTCGCTTTCATTCCCTTTCAATCTATTCCTCAGGACCGTAAAATCTCTATAGGTGTAAAAACGTATTTTACGAGAAATCCATTTGAATTTATATGCCGTGGCAACGTTTACGAGGGTGTGTTGTCTGCGGCGGGCGCGTAACTCAGCAGCGAACACGTATCAAGAGTACGATGATGGTCGCGGTGTGAATTAAAATGCTCCAAATATTTGCGCGTCCTCGTGGGCCGTGCGAACATTCGACAATCTCGACGAAAGTCCGAAACTCTCGTGTCTCGTGTGGGACATTAATTTTCGTTGGGAATATTGTCGTCGTTATTATTAGCGGTGGAGCCTTCTGTCGTTTTATCGCTCACTGGATAAAATTATTGACAGTTTATCAAAATCAGTGTGCGATCGATAATTATTTTCGTAACAACGGAGCAAAATAGTGCGTCGAATTTTGCGTACTTCATTTATTTTCAATTTCTGTACGGCAATGCAGTAGGGATTGGAGACTTTCTTAAATCGGGGTTCCCCAAAACTCGGAATATTTTTTCACATTTATTCTCGCCTGACTCCGCGAGTAAAATCTCGACGGCCTCGGTGCGATACGAAAATGGAGATGGATGACGTAGAAAATTGCCAGTTAATTGAACCCCGAATAGGACGAGCCGCGGGCGCTGGGCTGTCAAAAAAAAAACAAGTCTCGCCCCCGGGAATAAACATCGCCCGACGAAGACCGATTAAAAAATAATCGCGCCAAAAAAATTCTCCATCACAGTACGAATCAAAGTTGACGTGAGTAGACGATGTTGAAGCGACGAGCAATGTCGAAGGCAACGAAAATGAAGCAACACGTTTACATTTACTCATTTTTATTTTTATACCAAATATTTTTCGGCAATTTTTTATTCCAGATCTTCAATGGTAAAAAAATCTTCAATGTTAAAAAAATGTAAAAATCCATACAAAAATTTAATTTACGAAAAAAAACAGTATATTTATCATCAAATTTAGTTTACTAAAAAATGTAATTTATTTAAAAAATGATCGAAACATGTTCATCGCTAAAATCGATTAAAAAAATACAGAAATTAGAAAAAAATGTCCATTAAAAAGGAAACCCAAGCGAACTCAACCAAACTCCAATTTCACGTGATTAGTGACCCAACAAAATGCACAGATATAACGTAATTCAATTACGACTCGAGCGAGCCCAACCAATCGTCCCCTATAATTATTAACTGCAAGCGGGACATCGTTTGTGCAGTTTTTTTTAAATCCACGACGTATGGCTTTACGAATCCGGTATGGGGTGATCGCGTTGATCCGCGCCCACGGATAGCGCAGATGAATTTGACGGGTTAACGTAGCGCGTATGTAAACGCGAGCGTAATATACGCTACACGTAGAGATACGCCCGCGCTATCGCGGCACGTATTGCCGAACAAACAATGAGCTTGGGAAACCCGAACAAATCGTTTAAAACACTGATTGCGAGTCAATTAACATGCAACGGTGAAATTGCGAGCGTGCAGAAATGAGGTCGATACTTCGCTGTGAGGGTGCGAAAGAGCGAGATGGAGAGAGGAAGAGAGAGAGGGAGGTCGCATAGAGATGGGTACAGAGATAGGCGGATGAAGAGAGGAACGTCAATACCTCTATGTGGCACTAAGGGCAGGTAGGAATGAGACAGAACGCACGGGCCACACGTAGGCACAAGAGCTTGCATTTCCCGCGTTCTCACTCGAATCGTGGCAGGGAATATCAATTTCCTGAAAGCAGAGAGTAACGTCATCTCTATTCTGTACTACTCCCTGAGTCCCTCTCCGTCTCTTTCTCCCCCCCCCCCTCTCTCTCTCTCTCTCTCTCTCTCTCTCTCTCTCTCTCTCTCTCTCTCTCTCTCTCTCTCTCTCTCTCTCTCTCTCCCCCCCCCCTCTTCCTCCTCCCTCTCGCTCGGCACATGTACTACAATCTCGCTGGTACTCGTTCTGAAGTCAAGTGTAAATGACACGTGAATTAGACCTGCTGCTCAGTGGCGCGAACGCACGCGGCTCGCTTTCAGAATCAAGCGCAAGATTTTCAAAATGTCGAGGCCAACTTGCTGGTGCCGTGAAGAGATACACGGAATTACCAGCTTTCACCGTGGTTAATAATCATCTATTAGATACAAAAGCTTCCGTCTGCTACTCATTGTTTGATGTCATTATCATCGTTATGATTCATTATCATAATGAGAATGGTAATGAATAACGATAACGATGACAAGGACGTTGAAGTTTGCATCCTTGGAACGCAACGATATTCTTCGTTTTTTAAATTTTTTTCCTTTTTAGATGATTATCCAAAGCTTTTTATGCAAATCGAAGTCGTAGATTTCTGATAAGACTACGGGGAAATGTTCGGACGATTTTTACGGCCGAAAATGGCAAAAAATGTTAATAATTATAAAGAATTAGTTTTCGTTGCGTTCTAACGATGCAAACGTCAACGTTATTGATGATAATGACATCAGACAATGACCTTTCGTACATAAAACATAATAATGATTATTATTAGGAGTAATTACTCATGATTCATAATAATGATGATGGTGATTATAATTATCGGTTTTATTTACGAATGCTCATAATGAAAATCATTATAATTACTAGTTATTACACTAACAGAAAAGTCTGTGCTATTCGATAGTCAAATTCATTATGGTTCATTGAAATGGCAAACATAATAGGGTTAACACGACTATGAGCGAAAAGTATACCTAAACATGCGATTTCGGTGGCGTGTTTGACTATCTATTATATAGCATTGAAGAATAAACGTATGCTTGTAAGATTGGTGGTTGGGGTCAACATATGTGCATAATTCGTGCAACTGCTAAAATATCAATAAGCAGTACTATACTTTTGACAGTAACTGTGGCTATAAAATATTATTGACCCCTCAGGCCAATATGAAACATTATTAAAATATGGTTGAGAACACCATACATTTCTCTCAGTGTACTATTTATTATTATTATTACCATCATTTTTTAAATAATTCATAAATATTGCCATTGATTATTGTTGTTTTTATTATGATCATTGTATTATTATTATTATATCATTATATATCATTATATCATTATTGTTATCATTATAAATATTAACTCAACGACACTGAATATTATTAGCTACTACTCTTACGATTGTCGTAATTATTATTACCTTTATGATGGTTGCTATTATTACAAGTCTCAAAAACTTTTATATTTCAAAGGGTAGTTTGAAGTTTTGCGGATTGTGCGTCGAGTGTGTCTCGTAAAGTAGAAACGATCTCCGAAACTACTGCTCGAGAAAAGTGCTCGCCCATTTCATCAGTGAAGAAAGTAGAAAAACCTGCTTCCCGGTGATACGCTCCATTTAATAGCACCGTGTCCTTCCCCAGTACAAATGAAAAAAAAATGAAAAAAAAAACAAAAGAAAACCTCAACTTCTCTACTTGGATGTACTACGTTTTCTCTAACAGTGCGCTATAAAGGTTGGAGGTCGGAGTCCCAAGTAAAAACCTTCGTTGGCCGACAAATCTTTCGCTTTTCCTTCTCCTCCGCTGGCTCTCTCTCTCTCTCTCTCTCTCTCTCTCTCTCTCTCTCTCTCTCTCTCTCTCTCTCCCTCCGCCAGCGAAGAGAATCCGAGCTGGGTTCGCACCGTTAGCCACAGCATCGGAATAGCGCAAATGCTGTGTGCCTTCATTCGAATTTCAAAATTTACTACCGCCCATAGCGAATCGACAATCGCGAAAGAAACGCGCAGGCAACGTCACCGTAGTTTTTGTCGCAGCCCGGCAAATACCCCAGGCCATCGGGCGTAAACAACGACTTCGTAATCCGCAAATTCAATTCGACAAAGTTTTTGCTAACTGGAATAAATGAGGCGAGATCAATTTCTTGCTTTTGCAAATAACGTATGGGCAAAGTCGTTGCTGGTACGTATTGAGAGCAATAAACGTGTTTCTTATAGTTCCGGCTTCTTAGTCGACCGGAGCTTCATTCTTTTTTCGCCCACCCTAGCGCTCGGTCCTAACAAAAAGACGAAGGCGAAAAAACCGCCGGTTTCGTCGACTGGTGCCAATACTCGGATGGGTGACCCGACTTGGTGCAAGGGATTGCACGCCGAGTAGCAAGCGGGACGCCTGTTTTGCCTTGGGACTTTTCAATGGTGAAGGCAACAGGAAGTCAGCGAAAAACTTGTTGGGGAACATCAGCAAAATTAAATATATTGTCTGTACAGGTATGACTCCACGCATTTTCCGTAGATGGAGTATCTTGTACCAGTGGCATTATGATGAGGTTGGTAACCCTTGTATTCGAAAGGTCTGTACGCAGCTGTCAAAGTGCAAACAGATATTATATTCAGCGTATTAATGATGTCTACTTTTGTACGGAATATCCTCCATTTGCAGAAAGTGTTACTGCATCACGTTGTTTTAAAGAAAACTGCTGCTAAAAGCCATCGTTTGCTTGCGGATGATGACAAAGGACATGCTCCATCGGTAAGCATGTGTGATATGTGCCTTTAGCGATTCGAAAAGCATGGTTTTAGGTTGGACGTCCGCATAGAAAGCTGCCGATGAAATTGGAAGACCCACGATTGGAAGCATTTCTGGTGGAAGCCAAGATGCCAGGTGAGAAATAGAAAAAACAATGGGCAGCAGCATTGAAGACGACAATGCATTTCATTACGCATAAATACCATAGTCTCAAAGCAAGGGTGCCACACGAATTGAAAATATTTTACAGCATGACAACGCCAGACCACATATTGATGGATCGGTCAAGAATTATGTGGCATTGAACTGGCACCTCACTCGCTATATTCGCCGAACATTGCTGCCTCGGATGACTACTTTTTACGATCTATAGTCAGCCCTTTTTTAAGGACGGTTCTCAGCCCTTTTTCGGTTCTCACGAAGAAATGAAAAATTGGCTTCCATTATCTGACTCGCTTCAAAACGACCAGACTTCTACCAGCATGGAATCCGTTTATTGGCTCAAAGATGAGCAAAGGTTGTTTGGGTTTGCTTCTTTGGTTTAGTTTCAGTTTGTTTGCGTTTGTTTGGGTTATAAAGCCTGCTTTGAATTAAGTAAGAATGATTCGGTATCTTTCGAATCGATGTGTTATTTTATTAACCCGTAAAGTCATGCTTGGACACCTAATGATTTCCACTTTCAAATAGATCGAAAGCCGCAACGAGGTGGGAATTTTTTTTGATCTCAGGACTGGAGGCAGACAGAGGAACAGGGGATTTCTCTCTCTCTCTCACTCTCTAGCTCTGACTCTCTCTGGTCCATTTCTTTTCCGCAAGACGAAGATCCGGCAGACACCGTGACGTCAGCCTCGCGTTCAGGCCGAAGTTTAATCAAACTTTTAAAGAGGCGTCGGTGAGGAAGAGCGGCAAGGGGCGGTACGCGGAGAAGGGGAGATTAAACGAGGAGTTACACGGCGAAAAGTCTTAGTCGCACGGTAAAAAGATCGAAGGCGCCTGGAGAAGGAAAGTGATGAGGCAAGAGAATCGCGGCATAGAGAGGTATACCAAGAAAGTCTCTTGGGTACGGACTCTAAAACTCGGTAAATTCGTATTGTGATTTGTGCGAATGAATCGCAATAGTTGGAAGACAGAAGAGGCGAGAATACAAAGTTTCGTTGGTCACGATTCTTCGTGCATTGGAATCGCGAAATGTGCGCTCAAGGAATACCTTATTCGCCCAAGATAACGAAAGCTCTCCCTTTTCCCTGTCTACTGTCGTCTCCTATTCATTCTCGCGAGCAAGACAAAAATACTGATACGACTATGAAAAAAAAGCTCCAAGTTGCAGCTTACGAATTCCTTTCTCCCATTTTTCAAAACTTCGCAAAGCTTCCGCGCCGAATGTTTGTCTGAATCTTAACTTCCCATTTGTCACGGATATAGTGACAGAACACCAGCTCGCTTCTTGTTTTCAAAACATCACTTAGTCAAATTGCACGAGCACCCGCATGGTCTATTTTCCAAATTCGCTGGTGTAGAGTAAATATTTATGAAATACACAAATTTACGAGGGTACGCGAAAATGACAGGAGCAATTTCACGAAATTCGTCCCCAAAAGTGACAGAGATTTTTTTTAATCCTCTGCAAAATCCGACAGAGATGTTACGTTCCTCGGCAAAAACTGACATGGACTTTTCATTCATCTGCAAAAGTAACGTAGATTTTCATTCCTAGGCAAAAAACTGACAGATTTTTCATTTCCCTGCAAAAGAGCCGGAGATATTTGATTCCTCTGCAAAAGTTGACAAGGACTTTTCATTCCTCTGCAAAAGTGGCAGAGATTTTTCATTTCTCTGTAAAACGTCCCATGTGCGGGTCTACGACGTTCCGAGTACGGCCGACGTTTGGCTGTATCGTGGCAACACGTCCGCTGCCAACGGTCGACGGCCTATGATGAGCCAGCGTTGGCGAAACGTACTAGCCATGGTTGGCTATCAGGCGGCGATGGCTCGGCAGTAGACGATCGAAAGGCGACTATGGCGCAGAGTTGCCGAAACCGTTATTCGATCGTCGCTCCGACGGTACGCTTGATAGTTGGCGCAACGCTGGCCACCACGGTTCATCCGACGCTGGCTAGTCGTCGCCCGGGTGTAGTTGGCCATGTGTGCAGACCCAGAATACAGCCAACCCTTGGCAGTAAGACGGCGTCGAATAAACAGCCGACGATCGGGACGCGACTATGGCTTAGAGTTGGCGAAAGTGTTATTCGAACGTCGCGCCGACGTTATGATCAGTACTTCGCGCAACGTTGGCTACCACGTTTAATCCGACACTGGGTAATCGTCGCACGGGTGTAGGTGACCATTTTTTGTAGACCTAGAGCTCGACCGATGCTTGACCGTAAACAAAGTCCAGTAGACCGTTGGTACCCGACCTCCACCGTTCGAATTTTCTTTTGAGCTTGCCTGAACAGTATTGTGTAGCGCGCAACCTAAACGGTGTGGATATTCTACAGTGGAATTAATTTAACCAATGGCGGATAAAAATAGGTCTTCGTATAATCGCGTAAAAAAGTATCGTCGTCTCCATAAAGAGGAAAACGAAGTTAACGCTTCTGCCCACCAATCAACTTCTAACAGCTACACGGAGAGAATTTTTAAGTAATTTTTACGGTGAAATCACAGTAACTCGGTGACAAATGTGCAATTCTTCAGGTTTTTAGGAAATAAATTATAAATTTTCATGGAAATGAATCAAAATTTACTTTTGCGTAACAGAAATTTAAAATATTTTCCAGAATTTTTACTGAAATTAATAGTAAAATTTCATGAAACGTAAAGATTACGACAATAAGTTAAAAAAGTGCTAATATAAATGAAATTTTTCAGTGGAACATTGAGAAATTTGCGTGTTTTCCATAAAAATTTAAAAAAGGAAGCCGAAATTTTCCGTGCGTCCACCGGAATTTTACGTTCTTTATAGTAAAATCAGTTAGGGCTAGGTCGCCTGACCGTACGCGTGAGCTCTGTGTGCGAGCGTGCGTATACGTGAACGCAAGCTGTGAGTGGGCTTACGTATGACGCAGTATGACGAGCACGAACGACGCCGACCCGCGTTGCTTAGCAACAGCGGTACCGCGCATGCGCATTATAGTACGAAACATGGGCCAAGAAAGCCTCGTGGTCTCGTGCAGTCTAACGTGTTCTACGCAGTTGTACGCAAGAAAACAAAGAAACGTGAAAAGAAACTTCGATAAAGGACGTCTACAATGGTACGGAAAGATGATATGCTAAAATAAGTAGCAATCAAGAACACAAATGTTCAGAAATACAGTATATAGAGTATTTATTTAATCATAGGGAATTCATTTTTCGCTAGGGATTTTAGAAATTTCAAGTTTGTCCAGGTTATTTTTACTGTAGAAACTTGGAATTTGTGAGGCAGCCCATTGTTAAAATTCTACACGAGAATGTGTCAGAATTTTTACTGAAAGGAATGTAAAAAATTATGCTACTTGCTGAAATTTTTACATGAATGAAAGCAAAATATTAAAAGCTAGTGTGAATTTTTGACTATGTGCACATTTGTCACCGGTTTCAAATTTTTAATGTAATTTTTACGGAGATTTCACCGTAAAAAATACTTAAAAGTTCTCTCCGTGTATGTTTCGGGAGCAGACACGATTGATAGTTCCTTTGGGCCTTCTTCACATTTTTGTTACCATTCTAGCGTTTATAACGTTGTAGGACCGAATATATTAATAACGTTGTAAGACTGAATATATTTATGAAGTTGTAAGACTGAATATATTTATGAAGTTGTAAGACTGAATATATTTATGAAGTTATAAGACTGAATATATTTATAACCTAAGCTAGACATCAATACGTCAATCACTGACAATAAATTTCTATTAATGCTATGTCTTTTTTCTTTTAAATAGTCAATCTGCTATTCCTTTAAACACCCTCTCGTAAATGTAGTGCCATCGTCGCAAACGACGTAGGGTCGATTGCGCAAACGACGTAGGTTCGATGCCGCAATGGATGTAGGGTCGACGCGGTGATCGACGTAGGATCGATACCGCAGTCAGCGCAGGGCCGACGCAACAATCGGCGTAGGGCCGACGTTGCAATCGACGAAGGGCCAACATCGATTAAATATTGTGGCGCAACGTTTGGGAGGATCGTCGGGCCGACGTTATCATTTGGACGTTTATTGGACCCCAAAACGACGTTGGCGAACAGAGTCGGGCCGACGTCCTAACGCCGGCAAGCGTCGTTGCGCCAACGTAGGCGCGACTTTAAAATCCTACCTGGGGTGACGCAGATTTTTCATTATTCTGCAAAATCTGTCAGACGTTTTTCATTCCTCTGCAAACATTGACAGAGATTTTCGTTCCTCCGCAAAGGTGACATAGATTTTCCATTCCTCCACAAATTGAGAGATTTTTATTCCGCTGCAACAACTGAAAGAGGTTTTTTATTCCTCTGCAAAAACTGAAAGAGGTTTTCGATTCTTCTGCAAAAGTGAAAGAGACTTTTTCATTTGTCTTCAAAAACTGCCATAGATGTTTTATTCTTCTGCAAAGGGAAAGCGATTTTTCATTTCTCTGCAAAAATTGACGAAGCCTTTTCGTTTCTCTGCAAAAACTGACCGATTTTTCATTCCTCTGTGAAAACTAACAAAGATTGTTCATTCCTCTGCAAAGGTAACAGGAACATTATATTCCACTGCAATAACTGACAGAGATTTTTTTTTCCTCTGCAATAATTGACAGATTTTTCATTTCTCTGCAATAACTGACGAATTTTTCATTCCTCTGTGAAACTTGACAGACTTTTTATTCGTCCGCAAGAATATTGGGAGATTTTTCAACAACTGCATATTTTATTATCACCGAAGGCCATGCATTGAGATTATGTTTGAAAAACCGTTCAATCCTTATTTCAATTTGTAAGTTTGGGCGATTCGAAAACTTCCTCCTCGCAAAATTTATACATTCGATAAAAGTTTCGCCGAAACAATAAAGATCTTAAGACACGATATATCCCGTAATGTTCGAGGTTCGTAAAATGTTCGTTTCGTTTCAGTTCTTGGATCACAAAATAGAACCGTAAATCCCAGAGATTGGGAAGTTTCGCGAGTGCCAGGTTTTCGAAACTTCGAGGTAGTAAACCAGAGTGGATGAAGTGAGCGAAGAATGGCGCGGGGAGCAAAAAGGTGTGATTGAATAAAGGGTCAAAAGGCGATAAAGTCTCATCATCTGGTTCGAACTCCGCGTCAACCACGACGACAACGTTCAGGACGACGAAGAGAACAATCGAGGCGGCTAGAAATCGTCAAGCGAGTTGGGCGAAAGTTTTCTGGCAGTAAAGAGGACGGAACGAGACTATGGGGGCGTCCCGCACATCCATTGACAAGCTCGGAGTCAAACGATCGTTTGCAAGGTCCTTTGATGCAGGTGAAGGGAGAGCACGTCGAGCTTTTCGTCGTCAAGTATTTCGATGGCCTCCATGACGAACATATATTCCGCACACTTTACCCCAATTGTAAAAAGTAATTAGCAACGTTTCGTTCTTTTTATTTTCATCAAGCATAAGTAAAATAACCAAGGATGCACCGATCATTTTGCCGAAAATTCTTGCTACTCTACGACGGAACCTTTAAAATAAAATAAATTAAATCCCTGTGTCTCTCGTTTCCACCAAGTGTTCAATTATTTCAAATATTGCATATTAAAATTTAGCTGAAAACGTAAAAATTGAATTTTATTTATTTACGCTCATTCTTTTTCGTTTCGATTTTTTCAATTTCGAAACAGAACGCACCCTCATCGAATTACCGGTTAAATTTTTCAACGAAATTAAAAGCCAGGGCGGTATAAATTAGTCGATTAATTATCAGGATTCCAGTGAAGAGTACATCTTATTTTCAAACAAAAGATGTTCATGTCCTTTTGTATCGTTTCAAATTAAGGAACTTTATCAAAGAGTTTGCCAATGGCGCGTTTTTTACTTGTTGAATCCAGAGAGCAACAATGCAGAATCGTTATGGAGCTCGAAACACAGAAGAGAGGGAGAGAGAGAGAGATTGATTGATTGATTATTAGAGAGAGAGAGAGATATTATTATAGAGAGAGAGAGAGAGAGAGAGAGAGAGAGAACAGGAAAAAGAAAGAGGGAGCTAAAAAGTCAAAACATCGATTCACGTCAATACCTGACACAGTTAAAAATATGTCACATGCACTGTACCGTTAATTATGTGAATCCACTCTCGTGTCATGAGGTCGCCGATACATTCACCCTATTCAGCGTACGTCAGAGGGCTAATTCGATCGACAGAGAAAACACGTGTTATACGGTACCGTGTGTTTCCCGGAGGCTTTTCGCACCCTTCCCATCTCGCTCTGTCCCCCCTCCTCGCTCTCTCTCTTTACCTATCTCTCTCAATCACTCTCTATCTGGTTCGTTCGAAGCTTTTTCTTAGCAATCAAGGCGTCTCTCTCTCTCTCTCTCTCCCCCCTCTCTCTCTCACCACCCCCCCCCCCTCTCTCCCTCTCTCTCTCTACCTGTCCCCCATTCCTCTCGCCATAGAATCCTACCACCAATACGTGAATCAACCTTTCACAAAACTCTTGGAACGCGTCGTTAGGGCGAAGAGGATTCGTACAATTTTCCACAAAAGACTAATGATGTCAGGCGGGGGTGAGAAACGAAAGAGAGAGAAAGAGAGAGAGAGAGAGAGAGAGAGAGAGAGGGGGAGAGAGAGAGAGAGAAAACGAGAAAAAAGGAAATTTGCCACAAACTGAAAGGAAATCAACGACACGGGCTTTTCAATTTGTTTTTCTTTTTTCTTCTGTTGAACTTTAGCTGAAAAACGTGGCGAACAATAGAACAATTGATTTTTCATTCTCGTTTACCATGCAAAATTGAAAATCGCCTGAAAATACGTGACGAACGAGAGAAACAAACCCAACGAAGTTTGCGTGCGTGTTTTTCACTTTGTCAAGACCCAAAATGGACAGGGGATCGATGTTGTGACGGTCAGTGATTTTTGGAAAATAAAATTCGCCAGAAGATATTGCTTCTAAACGTTATTGGAATTCTCGACAAACGCCGAAACTCGAGCTTCACACAATAAAGCTCTCGAACTCGATGGCACATACCTTCACGTATATATGTGTGTGTGTGTGCGTGTGTGTATTCATACCGACATGATTCTGCCACACTCGGCATAAATGAAATTATTTTGCGCCTCAGAGAAAAAGCAATTTGGCTTTTGGATTGATCAAACGAACGGCGCAGTTCGCGCTGAATACGGAACCACATTTCAATTTTGTGTAGCAACAAATCCGAAAAGCAACCAAAATGTAATTGAAATCGCACAAATTCTCCGGAACAAAAGAGAAACAAGAAATACATTGTGGACAAAAGAAACGCGATTCAGATGCGAAAACATGAAAAAAATATCGAAAGCAGCTGTGGGAGAAATCATTTATCAATTCAATTTTGAAACTAAAAAAGGGAAGTGGAATAAAAAAATTACAATAAATATTAGGTGTAGTAAAAAGAAATCCATTATTTTTGCCTTCAATTTCATGCAAAAATAATGGATTTCTTTTTACTACACCTAATATTTATTGTAATTTTTTTATTCGACTTCCCTTTTTTAGTTTCAAAATTGAATTGATAAATGATTTCTCCCACAGCTGCTTTCGATATGTTTTTCATATCGAAAACAGCTGTGAACGAGTAGTAAAAAGAAATCCATTGTTTTTGCATGAAATTGAAGGCAAAAATAATGAATTTCTTTTTACTGTGCCTAATACTTTTGATAAATAATCTTTGGATTAAATTGAATTTTAATTTAACTTCTGATTGTTCTGAAGATTCTAAAGGTCCCAAAGGTAAATTTTACTTTTAATAAATCTTTTTTATTTTACTCATATAGGAAAATACTTTTAATAATTCATTTACAAAATACCTTTATCACTTTGAACTTTGAAAAAAGACGCACGAGATTTCGGAGAGCAAACTGAATAAGAACAAAATGCAAAAAACAAGCAAATCGTCCCTAAACTTGATAATTGTCATTTTTATAATGAGCTCCAAAGTCTTAAAAGAGCGTAGCCAATACATTTATAAGATTTCCCGGAAAACGCAATTTGTACAATAATTTCCCAAATTCGAATCCTCCTGAACGGATTTCAAAGTCACGTCGTCAAAGTGAGAAAAAAAATCATATTTTTTTGGTTTCTCAAAATGACATTCTGTTACAAATTAATAATAGACAATTCTGCTACTTTCTTCTGCAATTTTCTTCTAGTAAAATAAACAACAATACAAATAACCAAGGGAAATCAAGATTTGTCAAATATTGTATAGGAAGATCAATAAAATATTGTACAATTGTAAAATAAATGAAATATTGTAAAATATTGTATAGGAAGATTTGTCAAATATTTTCCCAAACTCGAATCCGCGCGAACGAATTTCGAAGTCACGCCATCGGAGCGAAAAACTTTTTCGTATTTTTTTGGCGTCACAAAATGACATTCTTCTAAATACAAATAAATAATAAGCAATTCTGTCGACATCAAACATAATTAATAATATTCAAAGCGAATTTTCAAAACCGTGGTAAGAGAAACAACAATACAAATAGCCAAGGGAAATCAAAGTGAAATATTCGGAAAAAATTGAATTACCATTCACAATTGTAAATTATCACGAACCTTCGATCCTCAACCACCCAATCGAATACGTTATTACCTTTTTTCGCTCAGTTACAACACTTGTTAACCCGTTGTCGTATATCCAGTGAAAAAAGTGACACAAAACGGCAAAATGGAAAAAGAAAAACAGAAATAAAAATGACAATATTCCGTAGGGTATTCCGCGGTGCAACCGCTCGCGCGCATGTGGCGCACCTCACGGTATACGGGACATACGGGACAAGTGTACATACGTACAGTCGCAAATCAGCGAGCTTGCTCTCGCACGTGACATCGACACGATACTTTCACGCCGATTGATGCTACGCATACGATTTTATGAGCTCGTTCGTCACGCTGACACGTTTCTCATCCACAACCATTAAAAAAAAATAATTAAAAAAAAACAGTCCAAACCTAAAAAATCGGGCCTGCGTTTGAAAGCGTTGCCGGATCCGCAAAATGCAGTATTTCAGAAATTGCCCAAATAAAAAGCACCTCTAAAGTCTTGCACGTTGGAATGCAACGAAAATTAATCTCTTCGTGAACATCACTATTCTTGTCATACCCAAAATCTCCAATTACAAATTGAGGTCGTTGTTCTACGATGATACCAAAAAAAACTTAAATCCTATATAAAAATCAAAATTTCTTCAGCAAAAATTTGAATTGGTTCGATAAAGAGTAAATTAAAAAATTGCGTGATAAAAAAAAACGCATTGGACGACGAAAAATTCAGAGACCAACAAACGTTAATTATTTTCCATAAAAAATTGCAAGACAATGGGCTTACGAGGATGACTCACCTCTGAAGAGTAAAACGATGATAAATTGGAGGCGTCGATCGTTCGATGGCATTTTTGATCCTGGTCTACATTAATCAAAGGTCATCGACGATTGGGAGTCCTCCGGGTCGTTTTTTTACGTTTCGATTTTATCGGCACATGTACAAGAGTCCAAAATACTTTTCAACTCATTACCGACATTGTTTCGATTTTTACCGATTTACAACATTTATCTCCGCGTCCCGACCCCTGCCGATTACCGATTATTTTTATATGTAATTATTTTTCAAACCTTATTGTTATTATTATTGCAGGCGTTTTAATTTTAAGCTATTTCGTTTTGATTTTTCGTCGATATCGTAAAACTCGAATCGACCACTCGAGAAATAAACAATCCGTGTGTTGTAATTGAGATCGGGGTGCAGAGTTGCGTGGGCGAAGTCTCGCCTTCAACTGGCGCGCGGTTCGCGCTTCCACCCCTACGTATGATCAGGAGCAAGAGCGCGGAGCCGGCTGCTGTTGCTCCCTCTCGTTTCGAGGCTTCTCTCCTCTCTTCTGTCTCTGTCTTTCTCGTCGCGTAATGACGAAAAACTCCCCCACTTCGGGGAAAAATTTTGGGGGTTGTACGCAACCCCCTTGCCTTCAACCCCATCGCTGTACTAATTTCAAATTTAGTCCGATTCGTTCCCGTTGGCAAAAGCGACGAGGTACCTTTTTCCTCGTCTTCCACGACCCCCTGCCGTCCCCCTGCGCTCCCTTCGTCGCGCGAACAAAGAAACAATATGTTTATTGTTCAAAATTGTCGTCCCAGTAGGTCCGCGCTTCGCTGCCGCAAAAAAAGAGACCTCGAAAAGCCGGAACAAAAATACGTAGGGACAAGCAAGGGGGGGTGGGAGAGAATGAGAAAAAAAGAAGCGAATAAAAGGGAGTACACGCTCACGCAACACCGAACCCAAAGAAATGTTTTACCCTGGCGTAAAAACAACTTGGATTAATAGCATCGCGAATCAACCAAGCGACAAAACCACTTCTGAACGAAACAAAAAACGAAAAACAAGTCTTCCTCTATCCGCGATGCACAACGCAATTCGTCGACTTTTTGCCGCTGTAAACAACTTGTTTTACGGACACGGTAGTTTCGTCGATAGGGAGCTGGGGGTGCAGGATATTTTTAACCCGACGTAGCGCTTTCGCGATGTTTTTCATTGGGGTAGGACACCACCCTGACGGGCCGAAAGAAGGTCGTTCTGACGATTTTTTTCTCCTAGTAGATTATTTATTTGGGATTTCGCAAAAATAATATGTTATTAAGAATACGTTGACCTTATTTGGTGTAAATTTTTATTTAAAAAAAATCAAAATTAACAACGTTATTGGGGTATAATAGAGCCTCTGTATAAAAAATGTGGTCCAACGACCGAATCGACAATTTGACGATGGCTGGTCTGAAAAATTAAAATAAAAAAATTCCAATCTGTATAAATGTAGTTCGCGTTGTACATAGCCGATTTTTCGAGAGAAAAAATGACAGAATGGTGGGTATTAGGAGAAGTGGAACTTTGACGAAATTGTTACTCATATTCGGGGGCTTGAAAAATACTGAATTAAAAAAGAAAGGTCACGTACAGTGATAGCTACTGCAATTTTGAAGATTTTGAATTTGTTAAATTGAAAATCGGATCATTATAGCTAGTTATCGGACACTTATAGCTACTCCCTAAATCGCCTGCAACTTGATCAGTTTTCAATGTTGTAACTTGACATTTTTTTCACATATTCTTGAATGTGTATACTTTGAGAAAATAAAGAAAATCGTTTTTTTTTACCCCCAACAGAGGTGTCCCGCCTTAAGGGGAGGGATCCCTTTATAACGTTAAGAGGTGTTACGGCCGAAAATAAAATCCACGAGGAAGCTGGGCGCGTACTTTATGGCCCCGGAATTAGAGATCAATCGCAGGTCATTTAGTCGCAACATTTTCGAGTTTTCAAACTTTAAACGCGTTTTCGTGAACACCACTTTTCCGTGGACCTCGTACAAGATAACTTAAGACCTATCTGATCAATCATTTTCCAATTTTTTGCACTTTCATATAACATAAGTACCGTCTATGTGAACCTAAAGTTTATTAAAAATTATCTATAAAAAAAGACTTTTTCGTTAACAAGTACCGTAGTAAAAATTTCTACAAAACTGGAACTTTTTTTCAAACACGTACTGTTTTTTGATTTTTCACATTTCTCTGGATTCTTTAAGGGGGGATTGTCTTTTTTTTCGCAAAATTTACCGCTTTTTGGGAATTTTTTTGTGAAGAAAGTATACAACGGAAAACTTGTGAAACTTGGCATATAGTTTTATTGATCTGTTTACTACATACAAAAAAATTTTTAAACAATTTCATCAAAAAATCCGCCTCCCACCCCCCTCTCCGCGCGATGGTCCTTTTTTGATGGTGTGCACGATTTCTCAAAAACTATTCAACCGATTGCCTTCAAATTTGGACAGAATGCTCAGCTGACATCCTTTTATCGTTTGATGAAGCAAAAAAGCAATACGTTTAATAGTTTTTTATTTATAACAAAAAATCGATCAATTTTTTTCGAAAAATCGATACTGCAAGTTCAAAACGTCACCAAATCGTCAATTTTTTTTTTGTTCCCTTCATCGAACGATAGCTATATGTGTCTAAAGTAAAATGCTTTTTGGGTTTTTGTTGCAAGATGAACGTGAAGGCTGTAATCGTGCACACCATCAAAAAAGGACCATCGCGCGTCGAAGGGGGTGGGAGGCGGATTTTTTGATGAAATTGTTTAAAAAATTTTTTGTACGTAGTAAACAGATCAATAAAACTATATGCCAAGTTTCACAAGTTTTCCGTTGTATACTTTCTTCACAAAAAAATTCCCAAAAAGCGGTAAATTTTGCGAAAAAAAAAGACAATCCCCCCTTAAGTTCGCATAGAGCGTGTGGGTCTTATAAATTCAAAGCTTCTTGGCTCTAATGTTTTAGATCTTTTAGATTAAAGAATTTTTAATCTACACTTTTAGATCTTTTAGATCTTCTAGATCTTTTAGATCTTTTAGATCTTTTAGATCGAAATTTTAGATGTTTTAGATTTTTAACCAGACGCTAGGTTGTACGCTGTGGACGCTCTGGCGGCAACCGTCTTTGAAGTGTCGTACAGGTGTGATGTTTAAATGTCAAAAAAATGTAAAAATTGAAGGATGTAATAATACGTATGTAACATTTTAATTGTGTAAAAGAGATAATTTCGACGGGGCTTGAAAATTCGCATTTTTTCGGCTGCCTAAAGGGATGACAGTTTCATATATAACAGTTAAGTGGCACACGGGCCTGCGGACTTTTCTTCGAAACGTTTTCCCCCTTATTCTAGATGATTCGAAGCATATTCTAAGTCCATTTTTAAAAAATTGAAAATTCTGCAGTCGACCCTTATTTGCCACACATTTTGTGCGCATACCTACTCGGTTTCTATGCGTTATTGTACTAAGGTTGTTACCATAGGATGTTTTCCTTTACCATACGGGCTTTAGTTACTTTACTACGTCATAAACAACGTCTATATTGCAGTATGAAGACTCGTGAAAGGCGTACTGAAAGAGGCACCACTTCGAAAGAGGTATATGAGCTGGCTGCAAAAGAAGTTTTGAAAAAAAAACCGTAAATACAGATCAGTCATTCGTGAATACATTTGCCACGTCACTCTTTTCAAATTCGTGAAGAAACTGAAAAAAGGTGTTCCAGCGGAGACCATAGAAGTTGAAAATGTAATTGATGTGCCTAAGTAATGAATACTTAACTTGAAAAAAGAATTAACAAAAATATTTGTTAGTTCAATTCAATTAAAAACTATATTTAATCAATGACGTTAAAACATGCCCCTCCTGTTACAACCTGCCCCAGCCATGTTACAACTAGTCCCGAAACCGGAGTTAAAAGTAACGGTAAGTATTCGGAAGTGGGGTTCCTGGTAGAATCAGGCTAATTTTTGTTTGGGTTTGTTTGGGGTTAATTGAGGTTGTTTAGGGTTGTTTGGGATTGTTTAGGGTTGTTTGGGGTTGTTTGAGGTTGTTCAGGTTTGTTTCGGGTTGTTTAGGGTTGTTTAGGGTTGTTTGGATTTGTTTGAACCCTTGAAGAAAAATAGCCTGATTCTAGCAGGAGCCCCACTTCCGAATATTACGTTAGGTCCACGTTTTTTTTAAATTGTAGCCAGATAAATTTCCTTCGACATAGGCTAATAACCATTTGTATACAATCATCCGTCTCAAAGATACGAGCTCTTTACCAAAATTTGTTACTTTGGGCCCCTGCCTCCCCTACTCTCATGACAGCAAAATACGCAATATCTGCCCGCCAATTATGGTGTTGAAGTTTGCGTCGTTGGAGCCCAATGCCAATCCTCTATTTTGCCATTTATTACCTTTATTGTTATCTCAAGGCGTTACCCCCACTTGTAGCGCAAAAAAAGGCCTTTTTCATGAATTTTTTTAAAGAAAACTACAAAACTTTTTTAATCGATCAATATACCATCTTAAAGAACACATCTTGAAGAACCTTCAGTAATTTTTTTATTGAAAAATATTACACTGTTTAGTGGCAAATGGCCGTCAATGAAATAATGTTTTTATATACACGGTTTGCGGTGACCAACATTGCGGCGAAGTGGATCATCTGAAGAAAAAAATGCGGATGGATTTAGTCAAATATAAGTATAAACTAGTCTTTAATCGAAGGATTTTAAAAAATATTCATTTTTCACAAAATGGCGGACAGTCAAAGTTAATGGTTCGATTTTAACGAAAAAAACGGCCATTTTTTGGCTATAAAACGGCCATTTTTTTTTCGAAAAAAAAAATCGAACGATTAAAGACTACATTTTTATGTATTAAATAAGCCTGCAAAATTTCAAGGAGATCGGTTCATTAGTATTCGAGTAATCTTGGTCACCGACTTCAGAAATGCCATTTTGAGAAAAACGCGTTTGAAGTTTCAATTTCAGTTCTTCAATTCACGGATTCTTCTCTTTCAACGCTCATATCTCAGTCAATTTTGTTCGGATCGACTTGAAATTTTCAGGACATATTCTCAGATACTTATACTTCAAAAAAATGTAGTAAAAAAAAAGACTTTTTCAAAATCGCAAGTAGGGGTAACCCCTTAATTCTTCATTTGCAGTTTTAGGTTATGGACCCCCGAGAAGGATTTCCAAAAAAATTTCACTAATAACTTTACCCTGGAGGTGCGAAAAAAAATTGGGCAATACGAAAAATAAAAATTTCGCTGCACCCCATCGCTGCAGTTTTTGATACCATCGTTAATCACAGATTCGCCAAAGGCAACCAACATTTCTCGGGATCAAATGCGTTTTTTCCAGTGCCTCGCAGTGTCCAGGTCCGCCATGTTTTTTCCCATGTCAAAATGTCGAATCAGTAATGTAATGGTATCGCTACAATTAAATTGCCACGAGTAACTCTCGCAGTCCTGTTCATGGCGAGCGCCGGGACCGAACCAGCGGGTGGTTTCGCACGCTCCATACATTTGTTAAGCACAGTGCGTATAATAAACTCGCTGTATAATAAACGCACAACGTGCCCTCAAGTGGACGCACACTTATCGAGCACCTGGAGTACGCTACAATCCATCGACGTAATTGAATTGCGCCAATGTAATTCGAGTATTCATGCAATGCAATTAGGGACTTGAAAGAATTATACCGGGCTCGTCCAATGTTCGATTGGTCCGCTGCAAATTTCGTGTTATTTTGACGCATTCGCCGGTCCGCGGAGAGAAAGAGAAATTTCACTAGTCAATTATCGATATACATATAAATATTCGAGGAATGATGTGGAATTTTGCAGCGTTGAAGTCCAGCGAAAGTCGAGAAATCCTTTTTGGTTGCTAACATTTTTTTCGCTGACCAAGGGGATGAAAATAACTCAAACAATCTTTCACATCTTTATTAGAGACCTACGGCCTCAGCCAACAAAAAAATGGAATTGCAATAAAAATATAGAAAGGTAAAAACATAAAAAAGACGATGCAAACTGCAACCCCATTTCGAGGATCGAACAGAGTTATTTATATCAATGTTATTGGAACTTCATTGCTCTCGAAATGTTTGCGATACTTCCGTTTATATTGAACAGCGATTCAAGCATACCTGTAATGAACGATATTCCGCGTGTAAAATTCCTCGAATAACGTTGAAAATTGGAGAGCCTTTTTATTCGTGTTTTTTCAAAAGAGTTTACTTTCCAGCAACGATAACAAAAAAATTATTTTGTTAGACTAAATCCGCCGTTGGGGGATACCGACGAATTATTTATTGGAAAGAATGGGGTATTAGATTATTTAAAGAATTACTCGTTCTTATAAATTTACTCTTGAGATTTGCATTCTAAAATCGCAAAATATAATATTGAATAATAATGAAAATAAGTAATTGAAAAGAATTGTCAATTGAAGATTCGATTCAAGAAAAGTTCTTTCTCACTGTCTGATCTTACATGTAAGTGTTGATATTTTCCGAAATTGTCATTCGAGACAATTGCTACGAAGCAATTTTTCTGTAGATATATGGTGCAGAAGTTTGCATCCTTAGAATACAAGGTTCTTTTTAATTTCTATATTTTCATTCTAATGCGGAATGTTTTTTTTGCAGATTTAGGGCGCAGATCTCGAATAACGATCGTCGAATCGATTAAGTGCTTGTCCTAGCCTGAATTTTCCAAAAGAAGTTCATTTTTATTGTATTCCAATTATGTATTTGCTTACATAATTGTAACTAGTTTATGTTGTATTCCAATAACCATCAAGTTTGCATGGTGGAAATGCAACGAAATATTTTTTCTTCGTTTCCCAATTTTTCTTTCGCGGATTTGAGCTGTGAGAATCACGCGAACATTTTTGAGGATTGTTATCTAGCGATCTACAATGTAAAAATATTCAACAAAAAAAAAAAATTTCGATAATAAGAAAAATAAGAATTTGCGAAGAATCTTCTCACTTACCAACGATACAAAATTTATGATGTCGATGTTTGCATCGTTGGAGTGCCGCGGAAATGAATTTCTTTTCATTCCTCAATTTTTTCGTCGATTTAGCTTACGAAAATCTGTGCAATAATAACGATACAAAACAAATACAATCGTTTCGTATAATTATTAGGGATCGGAGACCTCGATGGAGGAAAACAAATTAGGAAATCAAAAAGAAATAAAAATGAATTTTTGTTGCATTCCAATTATACAAAACTGAACGCCGTGAAACATAAATATTACATTAATTTGCTGTTCAATTGATTGCCGATCCCACACTATTTTTTGTAAAAATGTTTTATTTTTAATATATTCTCCCAACTATAATATACAGATCCGAATCTGTACTCTCCCCCCCCCCACTCCCTCCTCCACGTGTTCCAACGACCCCAAAGAAAGTAACCAATTTGTAGGTCACTGCCGGAGTTTCCAGTTTAATTTAATGCGGAAAAATGCCGGTAATATCGACGTTTATGCGCGCCGCAAGTTGAGGTAAAAAAAGACGAAAAATCTCGAAGAAAGTTTCCTGGCACTTAAGACGGAAGATTCCGGTGGGACATAACTGCTATCACGCTATAAGAACGAAAATATTTATTCCACGATCTCTATCATTTTGATTTATGATTCTGAATCTGTACGCCAACGGAATTCCTAATATATCGAAACACGAAATAATAAAATCATGAATGAACGATGTCGATCCGTTTGTAGTCCCGTGGCTACTCTCTAATTCAAGATCGTCGCATAAACCTAAACCTAACTGTCGGAACGTTTTACCAGTTTTGTCCCAATAGGTTGCAGTTGTCTGCTCTCGTCGAATAAAACGTAAAGTAAAACCGAATAGCATTGCCGAATGCAGAACCACCGTATTACAAGCACTCCACATTGACGGTATTTAAATTATTTGAGTCTAAACATTCGAAGACTGATCTGCCATAATGGAGGGTGGAAATATACCCTAACATCCCAACTTCCAGCGATACTGATGATTATGATAAGGCCTTTTATGGAACGGTAACACAACCCCAAAAAATAAGCAACGTGAGAACTGATGGTGGATAATCTGTTCCCGGACTGACCACGTGAATCAGTTTTCGATTTTGCGATTTTGAAAAAATCGAATTTTTTTATTGCATTTTTTCGAAGTATAAGTATCTGAGAATATGTCCTGAAAATTTCAAGTCGATCCGAACAAAATTGACTGAGTTATGAGCGTTGAAAGAGAAGAATCCGTGAATTGAAGAACTGAAATTGAAACTTTAAACGCGTTTTTCTCAAAATGGCATTTCTGAAGTCGGTGACCAAGATTACTCGAACACTAATGAACCGATCTTCTTGAAATTTTGCAGGCTTATTTAATACATAAAAATGTAGTCTTTAATCGTTCGATTTTTTTTTTTCGAAAAAAAAATGGCCGTTTTATAGCCAAAAAACGGCCGTTTTTTTCGTTAAAATCGAACCATTAACTTTGACTGTCCGCCATATTGTGAAAAATGAATATTTTTTAAAATCCTTCGATTAAAGACTAGTTTATACTTATATTTGACTAAATGCATCCGCATTTTTTTTTCAGATGATCCACTTCGCCGCAATGTTGGTCACCGCAAACCGTGTATATAAAAACATTACTTCATTGACGGCCATTTGCCACTAAACAATCTAATATTTTTCAATAAAAAAATTACTGAAAGTTCTTCGAGATGTGTTCTTTAAGATGGTATATTGATCGATTAAAAAAGTTTTGTAGTTTTCTTTAAAAAAAATTCATGAAAAAGGCCTTTTTTTGCGCTACAAGTGGGGGTAACGCCTTAAACACTCGGATGCACAAACGCTCCGAAAGCCCGGATCAGCGTCATTACCATGAAACGCACGTTCGAAAATAGGGGTGTTTTTTGTTTTTTGTTGATAACATTATCGTTCTCATCTCCAATGTACATTACACGAAAAAAATAAACACTGTTGAAATTTAAAATTTTGAAAAAACGAAAAACTCCCAATTTTCCAAGGTGCGTTTCAACCCTTCAAAAAGGGTTCCGCAGATATAAAAAAAAAACGTGTCGTCTATTTTTACCCATTCTCCAAGCACGCCAAAATTTCATCGAAATCGGAGAGATCGACCTCGCAACCTTTCCTTGTCAGTGTAATTGACCACGTTGAAACCTTCATTCACTCAAACTTAGTGAATTTTATCTTTTTTTCTCAACTAGTTTTCTGAGCAGATTGTCATAAGCTCATTTATTTCAAAAATATATATATATATATATATTTGCTCGCTCAATCAGAGAGTGTCTCGGGCAGCGATTTTTATGGTGTTAAAGTTTGCAACGTTGGAACGCAACAAAAGTTTTTTTATCATTTATTTTCCATATTCCTATCATTGCGGTAGATCTTTTTTTTATAGATTTATATTGTTGATTGCTAAACAAATATTTTGAAAAATGGTTGAAGGATTTTCGTAGGTGAAATTCACTGAAAGATAGTAAAGAAATTCAGAAATATTAACTTTCGCTGCGTTCCAACGATGCAAACTTCAATCTCAATGATCTCAATGATCTTTGCAACGATCCAACGATGCAAACTTCAATCTCAATGATCTCATTGATCTTTGCAATTGGTATTCCACCGTCCCGTTCGTGTACTAGCAATAAGTTAAAAAAAACACAATGATGTCTATTTTCGTTTATATTATAAATGAGATTACGTTCATTACCAAAATTTAAGAAAAACTATTTCGAAGGATTTGCTAATATTCCGGTTATGAGGCGACAATGAAAAATTGGGTGAAATATGCATAGAGGTAAGAGCGATTACCAGTAGTTTTTGCGATACCTCATTTCGAATAAACGCCCGGGCTACGTAACAATCTACCAATCAACTGCTCATTGTTGGAAACCGGACTAGCGATGAAGAAGCGAATAATTATTCGCACAGGGGTGGAAATTCATATGCAATGCATCGGGACGCATATACATGTGCCTATATAAGTCTGAACAGAGTTTCAACTTCCCACATTATCGTCTTTTGCCGTCTCGTAACATCGACGTTCGTAGCCTCCAAGCAGAGCAAGTTCATCTCAAGCACGATTCTTCTCAAATGAAAATTTGACAATATCATTTCTCGGATTATTGTTTTAACTGGTTACACCTAGTTCGCGGCCGAAAAAGGGTTTTCGTGCATTTTTTTTTTGCGAAAGGGGTGCAGGTTTTTAACTTATTTTCATAGCAAAGGGTGTCATTTCAAGTATCTTTGACAATTTTTGCATTGGGAAATATTTATAAACGACGGAGATACAGTAAATTGCACAGTCCGTTGTGCAAAAAAGGTCCTTCGCGGTGACCACTCCTGCTCGGAAAGAAATCTTCCAAAATAAAAAAACCAAATGAATTTAGTTTTCGTACCGTATTATCTAGTCTTTAATCGAAGGATTCAACAAAATAATGATTTTTGAAAAAATGACCGCCGATCGAAAGTGATCGTGGAAATTTCGGTGAAACAAAACACTCTATTTTCCTTGATATAAAAAAAAGTATGCGTTGAAAAAAAACCCTCCGATTAAGGACTGCCTTTTGATATACAAAAAATATCTGTGAAATTTGAAGCAGATCGGTTTAGTTGTTTTTGAGATATTTTGGTCGCCGGTTCTGAAAAAGTCATTCCGAGAAAAATACGTTTAAAGTTTTACGTAAAGTAAACGCTCATAACTCTCCCAATTTTCGACGGACCGACTCGAAATTTTCAGAGAATATTCTTTAAAGGTTACATTATACGAATCCGTCGTAAACGAAAAATTGATTTTTTCAAAAACTCCAACTAGGTGTGGCCCCTTAACCTTGAAGTAACCTTGAAGTAATTAGCATTGAAAGACACAAAGTTATATATAAGTATCTTATACTATTATTTACAGCACAGTTTACAGAACAGTTCGCTGGCCGGACAATCTGAATATACCTATGTCAGCGATACTTTAAGGGTGTTGAGTCCCTATGAAACATGTTAATGTTAATTAGTCAATAAATAGCTTCTTAATCGTCATGAAATTTTTACACGACCTCCTGAATACTTCATGTAAAAACATACCAAATTTTCAGAACTCTATCATCATTACTTCAACCTCCTTAAGGGTTGAAATAAAAAATGATAAGAAAATTCTGAAAATTTGATATGTTTTTGTATGAAGTATTTAAGAGGTCGTGGTAAAATTTCACGACGATTAGGAAGCTCGTTATTAAAAAATTAACATTTTGTTAAGAACAATTTTTAAAAGAAATAAAAAAAAAATTATCAATAAACTTCGTTTTGTTTCCGTTGCTTTCAGTATATTGTAGATATTATAAAATTGAGAGGTCAAAAAAAAAACTTATTGCAAAGTTACATCAGTTTCCATAAAACAACATTTAATTTGTGAATGTTAATTGTTCAATAACGAGCTTCATAATTGTCGTGAAATTTTTACACGACCTCTGAAATACTTCATACAAGAACATACCAAATTTTCAGATTTTTATCATCATTTGTGATTTCGGACTCAACATCCTTAATTGTCTAGCCAGCGAGCAATTTATCTTTATAGTTATCTTTTCCACTGATGCTTGTTGTGAACGCCATAGAGTTTTCCGACAGTGCACATGACCAATTTCAATGACCAATCGATTGCTCAGTGAATTTGATGTTTTGTTCAATAAAGTTTCCATGCGGATTGTGATAAACCCATCGAACCGAGCAGTTATTAAGTACTTAAAGCACGTTTCGTCCTTTTTTTCTTTCGATTTTTATTCGCTCTGGTACGTGAATTTGACAATATAATTGCTTGGCAAGATACTTTTAGGTATACGTTTACGATGGCACTGCATTTTAGAAAAACTGGGCGTCATGAAGATTATCTTGTTCGTGTGCCTCGCAATCGGGGTGGTAAGTACATTGAAAATGAGTCCCATGAGGTTAAAGTGAGAAAATTCTTGAACAAGTATTTTCTGCATGAAAATACTTGTTTTTCTTTCAATTTTCTGCTTTCTGCACGAATGGCCATTCGTGAAGTCCATACAGGAGCTCCAAGACCTGAACTACATTGCCAAATTAATTAATAGGTTACATGGGTTTTTAAGGGCAAAAACATATTTTCTCTCGTTATAAAAAATATAATAAAATAGTTATTTTTATCAACCTTGAACCATATAAAATTAAAGCATTTGAACAATATTTTATAAAACTTTCATTCAAAAATTTTGAAAATTCATTTGTTGAGATCTGGTTATCGGGGACCCCTTAAAAAAAGTATCCTTGCGGTGGTCAAGACAACCCACGATAGCTTTATCTAAAATCAATAAGCCGAATATTTTCTGTTGGTAGATGAGTGTAGCCCATGGATAACAAAGATTTTTTTTTAATTGACTTTTTGGTAGAGTTGTATGCAAAACAGTATGATTTTCGGCAAAATCTAGACGATGCCTTGTAAAATTGCCTTGTAAAATATAAAAAGTTGTGATCAAAGGGAAAAAATCATTCGTTCAATCACTAGCCAATACTATCTAGAAAAAGTGTGCAGTATTCCAACAAGATCGGTGTATTAGTTTTTCTGAAATCGTGTCCACCTACTTCAAAAATACAGTTTAAAAAAAACGCGATTAAAGTTTTAACCTGAAATAAAACGGAGGATTTTTTTTCAACTTCCCTTTGATCGTCGTTTCTAGTCCTTTGGGAAAGTACCCTTGACATGTTTTATTAGATACAAATTTAACCCGCAATCCGTGAACCTGGATCGTTTTCGTGATGCCCAAAATCATTTTCTTCGCAGATCTCTTAATATTTAATGAAAAAAAAAAAACATCATAAAAATAAGAAAGAAAAAAGAACCCTTTTTCCCCTTAAAAATTAAAAAATAAACTTTCACCCTTAAAAAGTACGGCCTAAAGATTGACCATGAATTTTTTCAGTTTTTTTTATTGACAATTGTTGGTTTGGTAGTGGAAAACAAGAACGACCCACATTCACGGGATTAAGGTGCCTCAAATACCTTCACGGGTTGAGGGTTAAAATAAAAACAGATAATTTGAAATTTCAAAATCCACGTAACCCCTTAATGATGAAATAATAGAGGCTCGCAATTATTAAATGAATATTTCACGCAATCGATACTTGCAACACAAAAGAACCTTTCATAATTAATTATTTCTTAGAAAAAAAAACGCTATTATTGACGACAAAGCACCCGTTACGTAACGCAATAGTGGGGGGGGGGGGTGGTTCAGGCCAGGCGTTACGGTTCCGTTACGGAGCCACCGCATTACAAGCACGTTGACGGGATTTCACGTAAGGGGGACTAAACATGCAAGCCCTGGTCTGCAACAAGTGAGCCGGAACATACCCCGTTTCGACCCTTTCAACGATACACACGATTATGATCAAGTCTATTATGGAACAATAACACACCCCGGAGCAACAAGCAATGCGAATAGGGGAACTCGGGGCAAGACAAATACGCGGGGTAGGATGAATCTTAAGCCTAGCCACTAAACAGTGTGTGCGAGCACAATGCTCCCGTTGGAGTTTGGAGGGGGAGGGGCGCTGAGGTAAATGAGTGTGAAGGTATCAACTGTGGCGGAAGGACGCGTCAAAGGGCAACGTTCACGCGATATATGAATTTCACGGCATTTGTGCGGTAAAGTGTTGCCAACGAAAAAAAAAGACAGCGTGACAGCTGAGAGTTCAGGGCTATTAAAAATGGAGCGCTGCACGAAAGAACAACGCGTTTTCATTGTTGAGCAATATTTTCAAAATAATGAACGTTTGGCAGCTACAGTTCGCAAATTTCGTACAAAATATGGTCGGTGATTTAACTTCACGTACTGTGAAGCGATTAATTAAAAAATTCAATGACATGGAATCCATCAGTGATCTTGTACACTCTGGCCGTCCTTGAACAAGTCGTTCAACACAACACATCGAAGCAGCCCGTGAGAGTGTCAAGCACCGTGTGGTCAAGAATTGGACATTTCGAGTTCTCTACAGCGTAATGTCACGAAAGATTTGTATCTCCATGCAAATCATGGCCGCGGAGGCCATTTACCCGATATGCTATTCCGTACATAACCCTATACTGTATACTTTATGGACCAATAAAAAATGTACAATTTTCAATTAAAAACCTATGGTTTCTATCTAAATTACTTCTTGCGTGAATTTTGGATCATCCTGTATAACGAAGGCCTGTAAACAGAATTTTCGTTTCATCAACTGAGTATCCAAAAAAAATCGTTGAACTTCAGCTTTTTCCAGGCTCTAGACTGGCAGTCGCCTTCAAAAATCGTTTTTTCTTCTGAAATGATTTACATTACACTAACCTCAATCATTTTTCTCGAAAGCGCTTATCGGGTATTTTTCTTACGAATTATTTTAGACTCGAATCGAAACTTGCAAGAGTAGAGAAATTATATGATTTCCTGGTAGGTATAACTAATAAAATGCGCCCGAAATCGAGACCGGACGAAATGAACGAACCCTCCGCGATGACCCACAATCGAGTAGCTATTAATTAATTAACTCCGTGCCAGCGTGAATTCGCCGAACGAATTTGTAACGCGTTGTTTGCTTCACCGATTGCCCTCGTTGTGTGTTCGTAAACTCCCCGAGGCAATTTCCCGATGCTACTACACACATATGCGCCCGTACGCGCTTCGAATCTCCAGGCCAATACTTCCGCCAACTTTTCGATTCTATAACCTCCTAACACGCGGCGCATGCTTTCTCTTCTATCATTTGTGCAAACTCAAGCCAAATTCGACCTTTGCCGATATTTCGACGAAAAATGAACAGTTTTCTGCAACTTACTTCGATGGGAACTCGGCGTTTGTCCCGGCACCGCGTCCGTAACCTACAAATCGTGTTGCGCAGAATTTCACTCGCGATGGTTCATTTTTATCGGATTTCCAATTATTTGTAGGTAACTTTTTGATCGGAAAAGCCTCTGTGTGCGTGCGTGCGTGCGTGCGCGCGCGGATGTAAATAGCAAAAAAAAATTCATGAACGTCTTGCCGATCTAACCGCACGTAACACAACATACATTTGACGATTTTTTGTCTCTGGTGTTTTATAGTGAAAAAATGTTCAAGAATCCGTAAAGTCTCAGTATAGTCCAGACAATAGCATGTTTTTATTTTAATTGCACCTTGGATTGTGGCTAACCCTCCAATCTCCGTAAAAAGATACATATACCAATATGTACCAAGAAATGTAATTATATAGAATAAATAGCTTTGGGACCAAAAAATCTCGACAAAAAAAACTTATTTTCGGCTGCCTAAAGAGATCCCCCCCCCCGCCCCCTGTAAGTGTTCAGTCAGCAAACTTGTGAAATTTCACGAGGCTACTCAAAGCGAGCCAGCTGAGTCTTACAAGAAAATCCTTCTAAAAATAAAAAATTTCCGCAGCTGATTATTCAGTACAAACCACTGATGTCCTTCGCCAAGCAAGAGCAAAGGAAGCCGTGCGAAGAAGCTCGAAACTTTACAACTACGCGAACCATTCGAACCGAAATATGTTGCAGCGCTAGCGCTTCTAGCAGAGAGGTCGCGAACCCGCCGCGGATGTCGATTCCCGTGCCTCGGTCGGTAAAGATTCACATGACTGCGACGCTTGCGCACAATGCATCGACGATCCCATTCGTTTTGTTCTCGTAGTCGCCGCGGACGCAGAAAAGCCTCGTGTTAGCGCCTCGCAGACTCCGCATCGCTGTCGAATCTCAAAGAGCAGGTTAAGCGAATCAACAAACCTTCCAAAAAAAAGAATTAAAGAAAACTCGTTCGCTTCGCAAAACAGGCAAACATCGTTATTGTACCCGTGATCCATATGTAATTAAATTTTATACGTGAAAAAATGGCAGTGCGCGTGCAATTCGAGAACAACAACGAGATTGGCGTTTTTTCGAAGCTCACAAATTCTTATTGCTTGGTAGCGATAGGTGGTTCGGAGAATTTTTACAGGTAAGCGACGAGTCTGACGAATCCGCGACGATATTATCTCGTTTCATCGACTTGACAAAGTTCCACGATCGTTTCAGCGTTTTTGAGGCTGAACTCGGCGAAGCGATTCCCGTCGTTCACGCGTCCGTAGCCGGATGCAGAATCATCGGGAGACTCTGCGTCGGTGAGGCTATACGTTTGCGCAATATTGTGAAAATTTTATTTTATTTTTTTTCACCATCCCGAGTTTAGGTGTTGTTACTTGCGAGTGTTTGATCGCAGGAAACAAAAATGGTCTGCTCGTCCCGAACACCACCACCGACATTGAACTACAACACATCAGAAATTCTTTGCCGGATACCGTACGGGTGCAACGCGTCGAGGAGAGGCTCTCCGCGTTGGGCAACGTTATCGCCTGCAACGACTACGTCGCTCTCGTCCATCCCGATCTCGACAGGGTAACGAAAACTTATCTATAACAAAAAATATTGTAATAACAAACGAGCGAGAGTCGTGTGCTCTTCCAATTGTAAATTCAATCTTGAAAGTGGGCCAATGGACTTTGTTGAAGTGGGATAAATCAGATTTGTTTCTAGGAATTATTAATCTAATAACCAAATTTGCCGACAATTCGGCTTGCACTATCTATTTAGCTCATTTGGCACTGGCATCACTCTTTTGTGGAAGAAAACAAAGCAAAATATGAAATTTATGCTTATAAAAATTAGCGAGGTTAACATAGATTAATATATTGAATTTGGGAGAAAATAAAGTTTACATTTTAAGAGTTTCAAAACTTGTGTGCAGCCGCGCCTGATACAAAATTTTATATTCCAGAGGTAGCCTAGAGGTATTCAACAGAATGCTAGTGACTTCGACAGATATTCCACATATTCCGGATATTCTAAAAAAATATAGATAATTTGGGAGATATTCTAGATACTCTCGATGATTCTAGAAATGTTCTATATATGCTGGAGAGTTGTAGACATATTAAACAATTCTACAGAATTCGGGAGACATTTTAGACAATTCTAGAGATATTGTAGATGATTCTAGAAATATTGTAGATATATCTAGAAATAGTCTAAATAGTTCTAAACAATTTTTAGATATTTCTAGAATATCTCTGGAATTGTTACTATTAGATATCTAGATATATCTAGAATTGTTATCATCGTATGCATTACCGGCTAGAGATCTTTTCAAGAATTCTAGATAATTTTAGATATATTGTAGATAATTATAAAGAATTCTAGAGATAATATATACAACTCCAGAGAGGTTCTGGATAACTCTCAAGAGATTTTAGATAACTCCACGACATTCTACATATTCTACAGGATTCCGGAGATATTCTATACAACTATAGAGAATTATAGAAACATTCGAAACAATTTTAGAGAATTCGAGAGATATTCTATGGAACTCTAGAGAATTCGAGAGATATTCTATGGAACTCTAGAGAACTCGAGACATTTCAGTCAATTCTGGAGATATCGCAGATAATTCTAGAACTAGCGTAAAGAATCCTAGATCATTTTAAATGTATTGCAAATAATGATAAAGACTTCTATAAATATTCTTCAGAACTCCGGAAATATTCTAATTAATATCTAGAGATATTGTGAAGAAATTTTAGAACCTTCCAGCTGCCAAGATACTTCCAGCACTTATTTGTTGTTGACTTTAAAAAAAGCAGTTCTTTGTTTCACTCTCCAAAAACTCGTCATTCATTTGAAAATTCTGGACCATTGCACATCATTTGTGGAAGTAGGAGCTCGCGAACGCAAACATCTGTAACCATCAGCTGTAACAAGTGTTTCGCTGTATTCGTAGGAAACCGAAGAAATCCTTGCGGACACCCTCAATGTTGAGGTATTCAGGCAGACAGTGGCGAGCAACGTTCTCGTCGGTTCGTATTCCGTACTCTCCAATCAAGGCGGCCTGGTGCATCCGAAAACTTCAATACAGGATCAGGACGAGCTGTCATCCTTGTTACAAGTTCCACTGGCGGTAAGAATTATTCGCAGACTCGTGTAACGTTAGATTCAACGATTGTGATGGGAACAAATTAGAACATGAGATTGAAGTTTGCATCGTTGGAGTGCAACGAAAATTATTTTGTTCTCCACTTTCTTGAATTTATGTAAGCAAATTTTAGCTACCAAAATCGCTTAACCATTTTTGAAGATGTTCATTGGGAGTTCTGCAGTAGGAATTTGCAAAAAAGATTTTTATCATACTTAAAATAAGGATATAAAAATATTAATATGAATTTTCCTTGCATTCCAACGATGCAAACTTCAGTACCATCTTGTGTTGTCCAAGCGTCCTTAATATAGGGCTGAATGATCGCGTTGTGTTTTGATGTCCAGGCCGGTACCGTGAACAGAGGAAGCGACGTTATAGCCGCTGGTATGGTGGTGAACGATTGGGCAAGTTTTTGTGGTATGGACACGACGGGTACGGAGCTCTCGGTGATCGAGAGCGTATTCAAGCTGAACGAAGCAACACCGTCGGCAATCACATCATCTATGCGAGCGTCCCTCATAGAGAGGTAAGTTATAGAAACCCGGAGCAAAAATGCTCATTATTGAATTATTGCATGAAGGAATCAATTGTCACAATTTTAATTCGTTCTCTCTCTCTCTCTCTCTCTCTCTCTCTCTCTCTCTCTCTCTTAAATGTAAAATCAAGAGATGCTTTTATAATTCTTCAAAATGCGTTTTTCTTTCAGTATGTCCTAGGACCGTGGTGCATCGACATACGTGCTGATTTGTGTCCCGGACAATTAGACTCGTTATTACCGTGTATGTGTACATAAACGAACTTATTGTATTCCATACGTTTGCACAATGTGAACGGAAACGAATATCACACCCAGAGCTTTTCGAAGTCTTGTCCCTGTACCTCAAAGTGAGCGAACGAAAAACCCAATGGGATAAAGAACGAAAATGGATTATAAACTCACTTTCATTATTGCAACCACGTACGTATACACAATTTCAGAAATAAAAAAAACATGCTCGTAACATTAAGGGGTACGCTGATACATTTTATTGGATTGCAAGGCGTGCCTTTTCGTCGGAACAAACAAACAAACGAAATTCTCGAATGCTAGTCAACGACTTTGCGTCGTTTTTGGCAAACGCTGCAGTCACGTGCAAGAACAAAAACGGCCCGAGAGTCAGCATTTAAGCGCAAGAGTTGGTAAAGAGAATACAGCTCCAACGCGGGACGATATAAGGTGTGAAAAAAATCATGGCAGAATTGAGCTCTGACTCAAGACTAAGTGGAGCGATGGATACTTTTTTCCCTGTTTTGTTTACACGTAAAATTTGTGGTTCACTGCAAAGAGCGAATTTTCTTCGCGAATCAAGGGGAGAAAAAATGATCGAGTGCTGTCACCGTACACTTGAATCACAGCTGGACCTTGGCATGATTTTTCATATACCGGACATACTGCTTGGAATAGGGCGAATTTTTCCGCGGTCGGCTGCGGTGTCCGCGTCTAAAAAAGACGATCTTCGAAAATGATGTGATGCTCATAGCGACGTTCCCGTCAGCCTGTACAATTTACCAAATGATCCCCACTTGGCTACCGCCAAGCTTTTGCCAAACTTGATGCAATATCGGTGTCTGCGTCATTTTGCAACAATTGTCAATACTGTCACTGCACTTAATAAGGCGGGGGCCCTAAACGATCAATTATATCGCACAATGTTACGAATTGTTACGATTACGCAATTATTGGACAAAGTTATTGCGTGGTAATAATTGGTCGCTTGAGTTCAAGGTGTTATTCAATATTATGGCACATTGAAAGTATTGTATGATGTTATTGTAGGTCTGGGGCCCGCCTAATGTTGGCGAGTCGGGACCAGCCGATGAGGTGGGATTGGTGGTGGCAGTGGTTAAGCCAAATGTGGATTAGGGACCCTTCGGGGTTCCGACGGGTGAGCTGCGCGATGCGAGCTCGGGTAGCACCCGGCTGAGCTGTTAGAGTGGGGGAAAGTCACTTGAATTTATCAGTGGCTACCGGCGTGTGTAGACTGAGAGATAACGCGTATGCGGTACCGCGCTGATTGGGCATGATTTCGATCCCGGGCCCAATGGCGGTCGTGTAGTTGAGGGTCTTCGACAACGCCATCTACGTTAAGGCGCAACATCTACCTAAAGGCCGGAAAAACGCCAAATTCCGAATCTTTTTTCTGGACAACGGTTGGTGAAAAAAGAAACGTATTTTTTTTATCACAAAAGTACATCTAGAGCATGGACGGAGCTTTTTTTATTACCGGTATCATTTCGATATCAACATTTTATATCGAAATACCGGTGGGAATAATGGAAAACGTCGACTGGACACGTTAGAAGCTTGAAAGTGAAGATGGAAGTTGTAGAAATAATAGTGTATACGTGAAATCACAGTAGGTAGTAAAAAAAAACACCGTCCTTTATTGAGATCTTCATTTATTATACATTTTGAAACATACTCTGCTATGGTCTTGAATATATCCAACCCAACATAACATAAATAAACGGAAAACGAAAAATAAGAAGTTTTATGCAGGTAAAAAAGTAGTAAACAAGCAAAAGAAAATAGAAAGTTTTATGAAAGTCAGCGTAGTAGTAAGTACCAGAATGCAAGCAAATGGCATTGTGCCTGGTAGGCAGGCAACAGCGTGGTCACTTTAATTAACGAGATTGAGATTGTTGAAACAATGAGCGCAAAAAACAGAGGACATCTGAAGTTTCGTCTTTCAGAGATGAGACAGCAGGTGTGAGCCGCAGAAGAAAAAACTCTTTCTGTAAATATTTAATGTAGGTAGTAATATTTTAAGGCTGCTAAATGTAAGTAAAAAACAAGTAAACGTAACTTAGATAGAAATAACAATTATGATATTTTCATGTTTTAAACTCTGATATCGAAATATCGGTATTGTTCCAGTCTCTAGTACATGTATTTGGAGCCTTTAAGAATTTAACAAAAAATACAGAAAAACAACAATAACATGGCCGCCGGCCGATGATGACATGTTTTTCGCGACGTTTGGCGGTGGATAATAAATACGAATCATTGACGATTGTCGACTTTTGAATCATTTTTTTTAACAACGTGGCGACGAAGTGGAACTCAAGCATGCAAATTCTATGGAAAAAGTAGTGATTTTTACGTAGCTATGAAAAAATGAAGATCGTCAACAATATTTAAATGTTTATTATCGTATCTCCTGTAAATTTGGAAACAATCAATCAATCCGTTCTCAAGATATCATGTCCACCGACTTTGAATATAGTGTTTCGAGAAAAACGGGTTTAAAGTTCGAAGTATAGCGCTGCTATACGGGCCGATTGTTAGAAGCTGTAGTTCATTCTACCACGTGAAGAAGTACGAAACCGGAATTTTTTTGTAAAAATTACACGTCTGTTTGAAAATGATAAAAACTAATGGAGACGGCTTTCTGCGCCACATTCAATTGATCCGCGAGGTCTTGTTGACTTTGAGTATCATCTTCATCCAATAAGGCTTGCAATTCGTTGTCTGCGAACTTTTTCGATTGTTTCCCACGCTCTTCGTTTCTCACGTCAAAATCACCACTTTTGAATTGTTTGAACGACTCGAAACACTGTGTTTTACCAAGAGCATGTTCACCGTAAGCTTCGACAAGCATTCGATGCGATGCTGCAGAATTTTTCTTCAAATGATAACAGAAAACCAATGCTGCCCGCAAATCGTGGTTCGTAGGCACACGACTCGACATGTTCAAGGTTATAGAAAAATATACCGGTGTAAGAAACTTGGGTTGTTGTGTGTTGAAAATCTTCGTCAGCTGTTAGAGGGAGATGACGGCGCTGCAGAAGCGGTCTTACGGTCCCTAAACTGATGGCTAGCACCATCTATAGGGAAATTCCGGTTTCATACTTCTACACCTGATATTTTAGGAATATTTCAATGGAGTTTTCAAGGAACATAACTAGAAGGGGAAACTATCGAGTAGAATTTTTTTTTGGATGCCATTTTTTGACCCACCTAGGTAGCCCGTTGCCGTATGCTGATTGAAGATCCTACGAGGTCTCGACGGGTGAGCTGTGTGATATTAGCTCGGGTAGGAGGCTGCTGAACTGTCCGAGTGGTGGAAAACCGCCTGATTCGACTGGGCACTGCACGTCAAAGACCAAGACATTATCTGCACTTACTAACCGGCTGATTGTCCCTTTTGGGGACCTTTCCGCGAACGGGAAAACATTCGCGCGTGCTCTTCGACGTGCCCCAAACATCTCTATCGAAGCATACCTCCCGCGCTTCATTCCCAAACGCAGGAAAAATAACTGCCTGTTTTTCGTTCAATCCACCTTGTGCATGTATATATTCGTATGTATTTATTATACTGCGGCACTTAGAAATCAGGCGTTACATTTGCGAGTACGCGAACAAAAGTAATCTCGATAGTGAGCGCTTGACATATCGAAAAAGAAAATGAAACAAAAAATTATGAACACTCGACGTTGGGGTTAACGCGTCGTAACTTCGTTGAAGAGACCTGAGTTGAGTATCAATTAATATTGACCACTATCATCGCATATTCAGTTATACAAAACTGAAAAACTATATACTCTGCATGAAATATCAGAATCTGCAGTTACTCTCGAGAAAAACTGCGTGGGTGGAAAGGGCCACACACAAGGAAGGGGGATAAATTTCCGTTTTGTCGTTTGATCGAAACGAGCGTGAGTTCTCTTCGTCCGGCAATATTTCGCTTGACAACGATTCCGTGGATCATTTCTTTTCCGGGGGAGGGGACTACGTTGTGCGAGCCAGCCTGTCAAATTACAGCTATTAATTACAACTTTATTGGCCAGCCGACGACGGAGGAGCGAGCCCCTTGCTCTCACTCTAGCGATCTTTTGCCTTTTCTTTTCTCGCTTTTCGCTTTCGAACAAAGTCAGTGGCGTTGACCCTCCCGACGGACTAGAGTAAGGGTAATTGCTCGGTGTGCAATAATTCTTCGGCAGCAGCTGCATCGGTACGCATAACGAGCGTTATTCCGGCTTGGTAGCACGCCGGTATGCGAATGTGACTTGGTCCGATGGTAGAATTGGTCGGTTGCTTTCTCTCGCCCATGGTTTCGCGTATCATATTCACAACTTGGCCTGACGAAGACAAACGATTGGTCGAAGTTGAGAGAGAGAGAGAGAGAGAGAGAGAGAGAGAGAGAGAGAGAGAGAGAGAGAGAAAAGACGCAAAGTGCGAGGTACAAGAAATCGATTGAAAAAAATTCTGCATGAATGGCAAAAAATATGTGCGTGTTATATGGACCGGGCAAAGCAGTATAATGGTGAGTGATAATTTCCTTTGCGTAAATCGTACTTGAACTTTTAAACGCATTTCTCTCAAACCTGTAATTTTCAAATTGGCTTCTATGACATCTCAAAAACTTGAGATGTCGCTCAAATCTTTATGGTAAATCAGCACTCTTATAGTTCTCACCCGAACTAGAATATTTCTGAGATCTGCCATACTTTTTTTTCAGCCGAAAAAGTCGGAATAAATGACATAAATCGGAACTCAACCACTGAAACCGTGTAAAAAAAATCGATTTTCGATATTTTTACTTTACTCTAGTTCCGGCAATAGCCTCAGGTCTACAAATCAAAATGCCGTTTGATTTATTTATTTCCGCCGTCGACCAACGTTTTTTTACACGACTCGTTATTTTTGTTTAATAACATTCTGAGGGACTGTGAAAATGGTAATAAATGTGTGGTAAAAATTCAAAGATAGTTTCTGTTAACGGTTCATAAAAAAAATCCCAAAAGAAGCGAAAAAATAGCTGCCACATGGGATGACGCCGTTAAGATCGATGAGAAAAATTGTGCTCACCGAGGACATTTAACTTTCGCCAATGTTGGTCGAACCTCGTGAGAGGCGTTAGATCGGTAGACGGATTCCAGTGGGCCAAAACGTCCGCTCGCTTGATCAAAAGGATACTCGGACTGACGAGCTGATGACAGACGAGCTGCTCGGGTAGGCACTCCAACGGATTCGTCATGTAGACACCCGACTGGCTCACACCGAATATCATTTGATGATGCCAGGCGTCCGGTATGCTCGAACCGCTGCCGCAATTTTGCAGATTCAACGTCGCGATTGGAGCAGCGCCTGAATATGCGAAAGAGATCGTAAGGATTGGCAGTGAAGCGTTTGTCGCACAGTAGAGAAATGATGAACGCCACTGAAACTCGGTAAAAATGTCACCGAATGTATCGTCACGATTTTGCGACAAGCAGAGAGCGGCAGGATCTCTAAGGATTTGATCTTTGGAGGTGCAGCCACTCTCTGGAAGATCTATCAGGAACTGGACGCACCCATAAGTGCGAGGTAAAAGCACGGTCTTACATACAGGTCTTGCAACAACGGTGGTGGGGTACGTTCGCCTAAGAAAGCACGATCATTACTACGAATTCAACTTTCGAATTTGACATTTTTATATGATTTTGACGAATACTTTATGCGTCTATTGCCGAAATTTCAGCTGTTTTGACCGTTTAGTTTTTTCGCGATAAAACTGCAAAGTCGAGCACTTTGAGTTACCGAAGCACGTCGTCTTATGGAGACGGTCAACCGGAAGTGCGGTGATCGTGGTTTTTCTGCTCACGTATCCAACTAAACCCGTTGGAAAACTGAAATTCGAGAGATTAGATATAATAGATATTCTAAAAAAGTAAGAAAATCAATCTTCACTGTGTAGTTAAAGCACTACGTTACAAGAAAGTTTCAATTTCCGGTTGAAAATGGTCAGAACGACGAAACAGCATCCACAGACTTAGCAACGTCGCGAGTATCAGCTGATGCGTTTGTCGAACATAACCCAGGGTACAGGCTAGGGTACAGAACAATAGTACCGAAAAAAAATACATGTTACCGATCTAATTAATGAAAGTGTATGAAAAATATGCGACTAGTTTACGAAAAAGTGACGCTTGTTGAGGCGTATGTATTAAAATGTGGCAACGTCGGAACTATGGGAATAGCAGAATGAATCGTAATCTTAGGGCGCCAATTTCAAACACGTTAAAGTCAGATGCGACTAAGGGGAACTTATTCATTTATTTATTATGATGCATTCCTTTTTTTCTGACTTCGGGGAGCATAGTACGATGTTTGTGGGCACGAAAACTGACAAATCGTCTTTTCCATCGTAAACTTTGCGGCGCACTAATCTTTCTGAATCATTTGTTGCCTCCGTTTGGTCCGACATAACCTCTGAAAACGCCGACCGGTACGAAACGCGCGTAACACAGTTGCGACTGTGACGGTAACTGCAGTGAACCTAACAGCCTCGAATTACGACAGAACCGTGCGATGTTGCCAAAGCTCGTGTCTATTTTAATAGAATTTTCAAACATCAACATTTAATTTTCTGATAATCCCAACTCCTTCAAAATACCATATATGTAAATATTAATTACGATTATCCACCGTCCATGTTAAAATTTTTGCGATATTCAGTCGTACACGTCATTAATATTTTGCTACAATAAGTTCGCACTAGTGACGTCACACAATGTATTAGCATAGCAACTTCGTTTCTCCCCGCTTCAAAAATGATTTAACAACAACCCCAATCTCTGTCACAAAGGTAATTTGACCAAGTGGATTCGTTCCTCGTTCACACTCAGAGTATTTTGGGTTCATTTCCCTAATCGGCGTTTTTGCTGCTGAATTATTTTCCGATGTACGCAAATGGCTTTGAGCGGGAATGGGCGTAATTGACATTTTTTCAAACTTGATTTCCAATGCAATTGAGCATTACGGATCTTTGAAATAATTATTGCAAAAAAATTGGGCATTTATTGTGAAAGAACTGTACTTTATGTTTTGTTGAAATTTAAATTGCTTGTTGAGTCACTCCTAATGTAAGTGAAAGTTCTTCTTGCGTTTGGCACGAATCTCCCTCCAATAATGCTTCCAATTCCGCGTCTTCGTACACTTTCGGCCTTCCGCTACGTTCTTTGTCTTCGACGTCAAACTCACCGTTCTTAAACTTGTGAAACCACTCGCGACAACTTCTCTCACTTAAAGCAGCCTCATCATATGCTTCTACAAGCAATCGATGCGCCTCACCTGCAGATTTCTTCAAATCGAAGAAGTAAATCAAAAGTTTCCACAAATGACGCTTATTCGGCTCAAAACTCGACACTTTCGCACGAAAAAAATACGTGATGCTGATACAAAATCGCTAATATTTCAAGGTTATGGTCTTGCCAGATGTCTAACCTTACGATGACGTTTTACATCTGGCAATTTCAACCATAACCTGCTGGTGGGGCCATATTACCCTGAAACGCATGGAAAAAGGCTTATTAAAAGTGTAGGAGAAAACTACGAGTAAACATGTAAATATTGTTTCCCTGCAGCGCTGAGGTTATGTCACGCACCAGGCCTCACCGTACCGATCTACAGCAGCGACGCACAGTAGCGTTAAGGCGAACGAAAAGCTTGGTCAATATGGTTACTAATCCTTATCACAGAAATTCACCTTCGTTTCAAGGCCTGTATATAAGACCGTAGGTAAACATTTTTGGACTGCTGAGAGCTCGCGAGGGCACGGTACCCTTGAAAATGGCAAAAATGAATCGCAGCTTCGATTGAATCCGTAAGAATTACCTCGTGAAATCCAATAGTGAAGCCAGTGCGACAGGGACACGTCGCGTTCCGGATAAAAGGGGAAAAATTTTGTGATAACGGCGCCGGTGGTCGCCAATGATATGCCACGAATAAGATCCTTGTGTGTCGCACCCGCTCTCGACCTGCTCACGAGATACCTGGGTAGCGGGGTGCCGGGTTCTCGCAATCTCGTCGCTATACCCTTCACCAATACTTCAAGGGAGAATGGCACGTCCAGAGCGAGCTGGAAAATGATCCCATTAGCTCATCGATCCTCGCTCACCTTCAAACTGGCCATCGTTGGGATGAATCCAAAGCATAGAAATTATTCGACAGAGCGGCCAACTCACCAGCGCATTTATAGCCGAAGTAGCCCCGCAAGCCGAAGTACCGATCTGCGTAACTTGCTTGACCGTCGCTTCCTGTTCGCTCCAGAGCATAACTTTTTCAACAGGCGGCGTTCCGTCCAGTCGAACGCTGCACAACTCGCTTTCCTGAAGTCAAAGGAATATTTAATAACGAACGACGAATGTGCCGTTTTTGCAATCTCCCGGGTCAAGCAGTGTTGCACGTGACCAATACTCCGTGGGGTCTCTGAGGAACTGGCGATAGTTAGGCTACATCTACCTAGGTTTGTCAAAAACCTGCATTTTCCCAACATTTTTGTTCGATGGTATCACCTTTTAGTTATATCCTCTGAAAATGATTTAGAAAATCGACGATCGTCAGCGACTGGTATCTATAGTTAACGTGAACAACCCGTTTGGTCTTTAGATTTCAGATGGGCCGTTTAAGCTGGAGTGTCCAGCCAACCATGCGTGAACAAAATGTCATCACCTGCCGGCGGCCATGTTGTTTTTCTGTATTTTTGGTGATGTTTTCTCAAAGACTCTCAACTTTGTGTTGATAAAAATCGGTTTCTTTTTCACCAACCGTTATAGATGTGGCCCCCCAAAGGTGCGGAATGAAAGCAAGAGCAACAGGATCGTAAGAATAATGAAGTGGACGCTGTCCCGAGAAAGTATCTCACCAAATTGGAATCACCGCTCTGGCTGAAAGTCGTCTGTTTGTTGAGCATCAATTTTTTAGCCATCATGCGATGATAGAGTGTAGAGCTGAGGTTGTTCTTTCGTGTGTTGAAACTGGCATTCTCCGGTATCGAGACGGACGAGTTTTCCGCCCATAATTCCGCCTCGGCGTCCCGATTCTCACCGGGCGATATCAAATCACCGCTGGTGTTGTGATAACTGTAAGATTCGCGCAACGGGCATTCGTTGCTTCGATTCAGGCTCGTAGCTTCCCATTTACCTGTCGAACAATATCTGCATAGTATAAAGTGAAGTACCGGCCGGCTATGTGCTTGTTTTCGGTGGCCAATGTCCGAAACGTGCGTCAAGTCGTGGCGAAAACTTCCGGACAACGTATGCTTCGACAGGAGACAGCAGAGATAAAAACAAAAGCGTTGCTAACTTACGCAGGCCGGCACTGGTGCTCGGCATGCATTGGGAGGCAGGACTGTTGCAAGTAGGCCGATTCGAGCTGTTGGATTCCCCGCTGTGATTGGCAGCCTCGTTGCCAACGTTGTGCTCGGCCAGCTGCTTGGTGAGGGTGACTTCCGGTGTGAGGGCGCGTTGTTGCCTTGACACGAGTTTGCCACCGCTTAGGTCGTTCAGCAGACAAGGATCGGAATCGACATTGTCGAGGATGAGATTTTGTATGTCCTCGTTGATCGACGCCAAGTCGCTGTCGCCGGTGTCCTGCTCGCAGGAAGGTCCCGGATCAAAGTCCATCTCGAGAAAATCCATTTCCGGGCTCGATCTGCCGCTGTTCGGCTGCCCAGCCGCGGCCGCGTCCTCGTCGTCATCGTCGTTGCGGGGATTCGTCGGTTGTCGCGCATTCGACGTACCCGAAGCCTCGTCGTTGCCCTTGTACGTGTATATGCAGTAATCCTCGACGTCCGAGGAGTCGCCCTCGTTGCCCGAGCTCGAGTCTCGCCGTTCGCACTCCTCGCGTCTCTCCGCAACGCTCGGGCCATCCTCGCCCTCGTCATTTCGCGTCGCGCCGTTTATGTTCGGCCTCAGATAACAACACGTGCCGTGACTCGTCGAGCCGATCCTACCTCCTATGTTGTTCATCGAAGTCTCGTTACTCGGATACGCCCCCGCATTCCATGCCACTCCCACACTCCCGTCCCCGGTGCAGGATACCTTCGCCGGACACTTCTCGATCCCCAGCGTGTAGTCCACGTTGTTCCTTATGTCGGAATCCACGCGAGATATTTTTTCGATCTCAGGCCCGAATACGTTGGGGGACTTGGTATCCCCGTGCGGTCCGACGCACGATTGCGACGAGTTGGAACAACCGTTGGCAACGTGGGAACCCGCGATCATCGTATCGGGATTCAGCTTGTTCTGAACCAACGAGCTTGCTCCGTTCGAAAGATCCGAGCCAACCTCGACTGAACGTACTCTCGAGGCGTCCATGGTCTGCTCCGATCGCTGCTCCGAACGATCAGCTCTCGAAGACTGCGATCCCTTCGATGAGACCGAACTCGCTTTTGAGGCTAACAGACACTTCGCCTCGCTCTCGTGTATGTTGTTGTTCAGTTTGAGCCCACCAACCATCGCCGTGCCGTTTTGGATCTTCACCAGCTTTCTCGCGTTCTTGCTTTGCTCCGGGGATCTGAAAAAATATTGCAGAGTACTTGCGCGTTTCTTTGCTTTATGGCTTTAGCGGTTTTAACCTCGTTTTCTACTTTGGCACGCTATTTTTATTTTCTTGAAGCCGGTCCGGCGTCAAATTGCAATACGGTTTTTTTCCGATGTTTCGGGAATTGTGCGTGCTATATTTTCGTGAGAAATAAACGCAGACTACGGCACTGGACGGTATTCGGAGATGAGTCTGGGAAATGTTTTATCTCTGGCATATTATTGATAAAATAAAGTGCGATAAGTCAAATAAAATTGTTTCTAACATTTCTTCCACAGCGAGTGGGCCGAGAGTATTCTTTGGATGATTGGAGACATTTTGCATTTTCCAGTGAGGAATGAAAACATTTTTCGTGGACTTTCATCTGACTTGAGTGTATTGAGGTATAAAATTCTTCTTTTTCGACTCTACCCGCTGTTGAAGATATAGAGGACCTACAGGCCAGAGTAAACTAACATTGATTTGCAGTTTTCGAATGTATCTCTCTGATTAGCTCTTGTACCCAGTGTGATACCCGCTATCTTTGATATCTTACTTTGACCGTGCTTGGTTTTTTTTTTGTTATTGTGAAGGTACGTCATGAGCATTTAGAACGCACGTTTTGGTTTGTGATTATCTGTCGAATTGCCTTTTGCAGATGCAATTTTGTAAAGCATGGATGTGTGAAGAATTCGTGTTATTTTCGAATACGAATTTCACCGTGGAACTAACGCAGTGTGGACAACTCGAAGTGTCAATGGACTGTTTGACAGGAATGTGGTTGATGAACGCACAGTACATCAATAGTTCGAGAAGTTCCAACGTAGCGATTTTGATCTTCAACCACGTGGGTGACCTGACAGGGGGATAATAACGAGTTGAAAGTTGAAGTGGAAGCGCGGACACCTCAAACGACGCTTGAATTAGCAGCCAGGTTTAACGTTACTGTTCCTAGAATATTTAGGGGTAAGGACCCTGGGAACATTTTCAAAAAACCGCTAGTCGCTTGAGACAAAACGAATGGAAGAAGAAGGTCCAACATATGTTGCAGAAATCTAGTGAAAAGATTAAGGTAGTTGTACAAGCAAAAATAACATTGTACTAAAACATCTTGTTAAAAAAGATGTGCAAATAAAACGCCATTTGCTTATGTTACAATCTGTTAAAGGATTGATAGATTCGGCCCAAATTTTGCACCCAGACTTAGAACGATGTACCAATGGGTCCAATTTTTATCACGACACTTTTCCAAAAAGCAACAAAACATTGATTTTGCTGCATCCAAAAGAGCTTTGTATAAGCGGAAGGTGTATTCTATGGTTCTGACGTAGAAGATTAAATGTGAGTGTGAAAGTTTTCATTTTATTCGCACACAAACTTCGGTTTAACTATAAACGCGTTTTTCCCGAAATGGCGTTTTTCAAGTTTGCGGAAGTGCTCCTACACGCCCTAATGCGCAATTCTTATGAAATTTGACGTGTACAACGAACCTCGTCATTAGTTGAGCTAGAATTATCCAAAAATATTCAAACACTTTCATTTTATGAACAAAAAAACTGCAAAAATGTTTGGTAAAAAACTAAACTTCTCCTTCGATCTCTCACTAATTTCTTATTGTTCTTGATTCTAGTTTGACTCATACACAATATTGTACTCAGTGATGATATATTTGATTTTTTTGGTTCGGATATTCCGCTCAGGACTGAGGATCTTCCGCAAGCAAAGAATATCATCACTCACGTTCGTGGTTCCTCCCCTCCCGGTACCATGCTGAGTGAAACTTCGAAAAATATCATTTTCGATAGAGACCGCCGAGTAAACATACCAAATTTCAACATTCTATCTTCAATATTTTATGCATAAAACATTGGTGAAAAATCGTTTTTTAGTCCGACAAAGTAGAAGCCTCCCTTAATTTCAGTTTTAAGCCACCGTACATTAGGATGGAAGGTACGTGTTGGCAGGTGGCAATCGTAGCGCTAAGAGGTCCAACAACAATGACAAAACTTGGTTAATTCAATTTGCGAATGAAAAAGACAATTATATCGCGATGTCGAGATTTCTTTGACGAATCTCGTACGGACGTTAGCTGGGCGAATTTTATCGTTGAAATACCGTGTCGTGTGTCGGTCGAGTCGGGAACATTCATTGACAAACCTATTATCGTTAGTCTCGTCAGGCTGCTTCTCCACGTCCATGTTCGCCTGGCTTCTCCTCCGAGATTCCTTCGGATCCATAATCGTCTCTTCGATCTTTCGATCCGAGTAGTTTGATATTTCAACTGTAACAAGGATCAACGAGGTACATCACGCCGCGTATTTGTATTTCGTCAGAGCGGAAAAGCAAAACAATTTCATCGACGGTGCGTTGTCAGTCGTATTACGAGACGAACCTTTTTTTTTCACGCACTCATCGGACTTGCGAATTCTCGCGCCTCGATTCGCATCGTACACGTCGACTCGGCGCGTGCCCCTCCCCAATCGTCCGTGAATATTTGGCAAACGTAGGGACTAGTTTATCGTCGAGAGATTCGTTAATGGCCCAATTTTTTTCATTATCGGTGTAAAAACAACAGCAAAAAAAAACAGTGTTGCACTTCTGTCACTCGGGACGGCTAATAAACGAGACTACTGACCGTTCGAGAAACATTCGAACCGGAAGTCAGCTGATTTTACCCTTGGGACGAATGCGAACACGGGATGCGAAAGTTGCCTTTCGATTCGACGATTATAGGATTAGTCATTTTTCGATCGGGCGTATTGCTTCTCGTAAATACGGCCGTTGATCGAGAGAAAACGAAAATATTGCGGGATTAGGGACTTTGAGGTTTTATTCGTTGCTCGCGATGAATTAACGTACAAACTAGTCGATCGTCGGGTTGCGCGCGCTCCTCGCTACGATGTAGACACCGCACACTCGCACAGGCCTCCAGCTTCCGTGTGTAAACATACGAGTATGCAGCGTAGTTTATATCCAGTCCGAAGTGTTAGACTTTCTTTCACTTTTCACGATTGCCGTTGAACAAACAACCGTAATATTGCGATCGGTATGAATATCGTTCGGATAAATTTGCGAAATGTAGGATTCGTCGTAATTGCGCTTCTCTCGAGCACAATCAAGGAGGCGCACATGGGTTATGGTATAATTTTCTCTCCTGTCTCTCTCTTGCTCGAAACCAATTGTTTAAGGGCATGTACAAGGTCAACATAACCTCACAAATTTTCTAATCGACTTTTCTCATGGATGGTTAAGTTTTTTGAGGAAAACCAAAGCATCAGGCTTTGGGGAATTTCTCGAAGCAGAGCTTGACGATTTCCTTCTGCCATATTATTCATCTCTGAAAAATATCTGTTGGAAAATGACAGCTATCTCTCTTGAATTCTACTTCGCCTTAAAATTAATAAATTAATTTGAAATTTATTACGAGATAAAAGAAAGCACTTTTGCGAAGAACTTTTTTTCATTCAGTCTCGGAATGTTCATTGCTGTTTCATAGCTTCATTTTGATTGTTTTGTAATTTTCATTAGTTCGTGATTTTTATTATTTCGTGATTTTCATTATTTCGTAATTTTCATGAATTCGTTTTTTTCATTTCGGAATTTCCAATATTTCTAAATATAATTAATCTCTGAAAAATCTCCATTCGAAAATTTTAGCTATCTCTCTCTCCTATGTCACGTGGTACATTTTCGTCTCCACCTTAAATTAAAGGAATGAATTTAAGATTAATCGCGAGATTAAAAGAAAAAAAAAAGCAATTTTTTCGTTTTTTTTTTTTAATTCAGAGCTTCATAATATTTATTACTGTTCCATAGTTTCCCAATTTTCATTATTTTCTTATTTTCCGTATTTCTAAATTTTCATGACCCCAATTTTCATAAATTCTACACTCAAAGTTATTTTTCTCTGCAGAGAGTTTGGCGAGTTACAGCCTGAGAGAAATCAACACCAACTCGACGCCGGCTTATGGCAGCAAGAAGGTAATTAAAAAAGAGTCTCAGTCGACCGGTATCCTAAATATGGTTGTTCATTGAAATTGACTCTTGCAGGAGGAGCTTTACGGTACATGCCCGTCGGGGATACCATGCTCGAAGGTAGGGGCGGATTGTCTCAAATGCGAGCTCACCGCCAAATGCGTGTACGGCAAGAGTTACGACGTAAATTGCACCGTAACGGAACAATTCGACTGTGTGGTGAGTCGACTATCCAATACGTGCACGAGCTTTGAGCAACGGAGAAGCTCCGTTTATGAAAGAAAGTTTATTCGTTTTTCAGGGGGATAGAACGTTTGAAAAGAAGGTCATTTGTAGATATTGCTATCAGACAGCGCATTGGGAGCATCAATGTCTCCAGAAGAATTCGTGTAGCTCCGTTGCCTCGCCCCAGCAACACTACAGGTAAATTCTCGACTTTAACAATCTGCAGGAGGCTAGATGATAATTAATTTATGGATCTCTAATTTTGTGCCTGGCAAATTGGAAAGACTTTTTTAAATGAGCAAGTTACCTAAAAAAATGAGATTGCTAGATGTTAAAAAAGAAAAAAAAACAAGAAAGAATTTTGGGCATTGTGTGATTGAAAAAAATTCGCGAACCCTCTTCTACCTGTGGTTGTTTGGATATGTTTAAATTTTTTTTCAAGGGAAGTTTTTTCGTGCATTGTTTATTAACGAATTAATAATTGAAATAATAATATCATTAATAATCATAATATCAATAAGATTACTAATAATCGTAATGTCGATAAGATTATTAATCATCACATTCTTGATAAGATAATAATAATAATATTGGTGATATGATTATTAATAATCATTTTGTTAATAAGATTATCAATAAAATGGTTAAACAATTAAAACCAATCAATTTAATTGGTTATTACGGTTATTGTTGATTGATCAATGATTAACCTTAAACCGTTAATAAATACGCGATCTTACATTTTTGATTCACTAATAATCAATATAAGATTGTCGATACATTAAAAGTCGATCTTAGATAATTAAGTAAGTAGTAGCCAATATTGGATTGTTAATTACTCAACGAGTAAATAATGGCGTTGAACTTTGCATCGTTGGAATGCAACGAAAATTAATTATTTCCAGTGTCTACGTATTCTTATTCCAAATTTACGGCCTCTGGATTTGCAAAAAAAGGCTTTGGATAATGCTAAAAATTATGATATAAAGAAAAGAAATATCGTTGCGTTCCAACGACGCAAATTTTACTGTCATCTAGAATATATTCACGAAGCAGTGCACTTGCCGCTAATCTAACATTTTTTATATTCGTTATAAACATTTTTTTAATGCCAAAAACCCAAGCAATCCCACAGATTTTTTTATTTATTTTTGTTGTAGCTTCACTGTACGGAATCTTTCCCCTTATTACAATCCCCACCATATTCCACTTCACATACCTACCTTGCGGCCGCAGCCGACTTCCCTCTCTGTATCGCATTCACCATGACATTTCTGCCACGGGTAGAACTGGAGCTACGTCACGTCCGTATTTATTTTTCTCTGAGGATACGAAACTGGGATTTGAACGCGTGACCTCCCGATGTTCTGGTTCAGTGGCAAGCGCGCAAACCACTGGACCAGCAATCCCAGATATTTTAACAAAAAATCAACAATTGGTTTATTTACACCAAAAAAACTTGCCCTCAGTGCTCGAGAAACAGTTAAAAAAAAAAAAATAGAATCATAAAAATGAGATTTATAAAGTATCAAAGATCGGGACAGAATATTTTCTTGTACACCGTGACGAAAGCTGGACTTTATAAGCTTGTCCTCTTATTGCTTGAGTTATTTTTCGCATTGCATAAAAACATTGGTGAGAACTTTCAAGTTTTATACTTCGATTTCAACATCTTAAAGAGGTACGATCACTTCCACGGCGTCAAAAAAGAGTCTAAATTTATTTTACCCACAGCTGCTCTGATTGATGTTTAGTTATGTTGATTATTCGCATTATCGATTATAGTGCGCCAAACGTTGTGGTAAACGATGAATTTATTGCACGTGAAAACATAAAAACTGAAGAATTAGATTGTCAACGACTTGGCAGTAACCTTCGTAATAATACTATTAATCAGCCGGAAACTTATTGAAATAGGCTCGAATTACCTAAGCGGAATTAACACGATAGGCAGAATATAATTATACATATCACTGATACGTGATAAATGATAAAACTCCACAAATTATTTGCGTATTTTGTGGCGGCTTCTATTCAAATTCAAACAGAAGGATTGCAATTTCAATGGTAAATCGTGGTAAATTGTGATTCCAGAACAAATTGCACGGTGAACGATGATATCGTGTGTCTCGGAAGGCGGAGATTTATGAAAAATTTACCGTGCAACTGGACCGGTGGTTACAGATGGTCAACGGCTCTGATTCTCAGCATAACGTTGGGCGGCTTCGGTGCCGATAGATTTTATCTCGGCCACTGGCAGGAAGGTATCGGGAAATTGTTTAGTTTCGGAGGACTCGGTGTGTGGACGTTGATCGACGTGATGCTCATATCGATACGATATCTCGGACCCGCGGATGGTTCATTGTACATTTAGCGATAGCCAATTGTATATCGTCTGTTGAACAGCTTTTTTTTCTTGTTTTTTTTATCGTAAAAGAAAAATGACCAATAATCCGACCGACAAATTGCATATTGCTACTCTACGTTTATTTATATCTCATGTTTTTGTATAGAATCGCCCTATATTACCTGTTATGTAGCGAGATCCAACGAAGTAAATTTATTTTACCATTTTGTCTCCAATTCTTTTTCGATTAGTAGGTCGAATGTGACTCTTTTTTTATTTAGTCGACTCCTTGATGCACTTTAGAATGGCCGAGCATACGAATTCAACGTCGCTCGAGTGCTGCTCGGGAATCTGCAAAGAGTCCGCGTTGCCATCTTACTGCGAGATGGTCGATTTGCGAGGAATCTTGAAGGACCATCCATCGTGATTGGCCAAAAACTGACATGGACACTTGGAAAGATTTTTAAAGAAACAGCTAACTTTTAAATTATTTTTCAAGTTAATTCGTTTTTTTCTAAATACAAAACGAGAGCATCCTATGGCGTTGAAGTTTGCATCGTTGAAACGCAGGGAAAATTCTTTTTCATTAGTTCATTTCTTTATTTTTATTATCATCCAAACTTTTGCAGTTTCAGGTTACATATTCCTACGAAGAAGATTGAAAAATATTTTCGTGACACTTATAGCCTAAATGTGAAAAAAGTCTGACGATACGAAAAATTAAAATTTTGTTGCTTTCCAACGATGCAAACTTCAATACCATGACACTGCAGAATCCGAAGCCACATCTTCGCCTTGCAGTGGAATTTTACGAATTTTTAGAAATAAACCTGAAGCAAATTACAGTCGCGTTGTTTTTTACTGTAGATATGAAAGACTAGAGAAGTATCGAGGCATCAACTCTTCCTTGACATACTTATATTTGGCCACGACTTCGACACACTGGGTCAATTTGACCCGGATAGTACTTCCGCCACCTGCCCTCAACATCGGTCAGTTTTTGTTGAATAAAATCCGGGATACACTTTAAATATTTCTTAATGTGTGTGCATAATTAAAATTCGGAAAGTATAAAATTGGATTGTTAAGTATTATGGAAAACTTTGAATTTTGGGATAGTGAGCATTTTATTTAAAGTTCGACCGAGTCAAAATGACTCAGTGTGTCAAGGAAGGGTTAAAAAAATAAAGAATTAAAAAATACCATTTTTTTTCGAGAAAAATGTGTTCAAAAGGGACTATTGGATAAGGATCTTTCAATATTGGTGCAAAATGTTAGCTTTTTCTCTAGTGTTTTATATCAGACTTGAGAAACGCTTCTGTATTTTGCTCCAGGTTCAATCCTGAAAATTGGAAACATTCCACGGCGCAGAGCTCCGCACCATGGCTTGGCATAGACTCCCAGTGTACTCAACTCGACGGGTACTCAAAATATAAAGTTTCAATAATATTCTCTGAAACTTTCAAGTCAATCCGTTAAAAGTATAGCGTTTTCCTAAAAATCGGTGGCCACGATATCTCAAAAATCACTGCACCAATCAACTTCAAATTCTACAAGCTTTTTTTTCCATATCAAAAAAGCTTGACCGAGGGAATTGTTCTTTTGCGATGCAGTTGTTTTTATCAACGAAAATAGAGCATTATTTTCACCGAGAATCAACACTCACTTTTGACCGCGGCCGTTTTACCAATAATCAATATTTTACCAAATCCTCCGTCCAAGCACTGGATAATATCATGCAAAAACTAAATGCGTTAAATGTTGTCTTATTTCCGACGATTTGTTCCAGCCACGAGCTCGGTGTAACCCGTTGAAGCTCAAAAAAACAATTTTCCGCTTGTCTTTCCGTAAATTGCGAGAACCCAATAGAAGATCATCAATAAATTTCATCAACGCATTGTAAATCACGTTCAAAATGCCCACATCAGTTTCCGTCCCACCACGGTAGAACCCTACGACTTACCGCAACTGGATAATATCCAATTTTATCCAATAATCTAAGTTTCAAGTTCATGAGACCGTGAGGAACATTCGTTCCTCGGAAGCAAGTCCTTCCGTCGAGCAAATCAACGTGAATCAATTTTTCCTCGTTCCTCAGACTGACTCCAGCTATGTAAATTCCATCCACCGGACAATCGACCCCCGCTTCTCCGATGCCCAATTTCTCCCTGAATCCGTCGATAATCCTGTAGAGCGTTTTTACCGATTTAGGAACTTTCATGCCCACCTTGTCAGTGCGGAAAAGTTCGCGAGGTAATATCGTCTCTGGGGATTCGATTTTAACGCAGCTGAGAAGCAGATGCAACCTGGCAGCGGGTTTCCACATTTCGTCCTGCTTTCGGACGCGAAGAAAGAGCCCATTGGCCACGCAAGCGTCTATGACCCTGTACAATCTACAATCGAGGATCCAGAGCGCCAAGAGGCTGTTGATCAGAAGGAAAGGCTTGGTCTCGAATTCCGCGTATCTCCTGTGAACGAATAGCGATAGTTCTTCTTTGTCCGCTCGACGGAGTCTGTAGTTGAGCATACCGGAGGCCCACACCAGCCTGTCCACGTCCTTGATCCTGACAACATTCGAGCGTGGTTCGCGTCTTTCCATGGCAATTTGAGCAACGGCGTCATGGAAGAGTCGTCCGGTCAAGGCGGAGTTTTCGCTATTGGCCTCCACGTACATGCCGAGAAGATGAGCCGCTTGCAGCAGCGTCCAGCTCTCGTCTCTCTCCACGACCGCTCGGCTCAAGTTATCCAGGCAGAAATTGTCACTGGTACCGGCGCAGCTTACGGCTTTGCAAATGGTCACCAAGATGCCCGGATCCTTCACGATCTCGGCGGCGTCCTTCTCCAACGTTTCTTCCAGCGATCTCACGTCCTCCGCCTTCAGCTTGACGCTGCATTTGAAGGCGGAGTGCGCCACTACCGCCTTCTCCATCAGGTGCAGGTCCCTCAGAGGCGGCAAATGATTCAACAAGCGCAGAACATTGCGTTTCGCCGCTTTTTTGCCCAAACCCTCGAAAAAGAGAAGCTGAAGCTTCTCACCTACGCAGAGGCGACCTTTCTCCAGATCTTTGCTCAGCGCCAGTAGCGAACTTCTGTATAATTTCAAGGTCGCGATGTTCCGACCGCTTTCCATGAGGCGATGCAGCACGTTCAGTATCTCGGACTTTGACAATTTTGGCAAGAGCGCGCAGCATTCGTCGTCGATGCGGCGGATGGCTTTCGTTCGGTCGGAGGATCGCTCGGTGACCAGCAAAGCTTCTATGGCCGCTAAAAGCTCGTTGTACCGCAACGATTCTTTTTCGCGTAAGTTCGAATCTGCGCCGGAGATCGTTCGAGATTCGAATTTCGGACTTTCAAGAGTCTCCGTATGTTTGCCCTGTGTGTCAATGTGCTCCAAAAAATGACGGATTCGTGTTTGCAGAAGATTCTCGATGTGAGCATCTCGCTTTTTGCGAAGCGACGATGAGGTCGTTGGCGCAGAATAGTCGGCGAGGGTTCGATACAATTTTTCAATTACGCCGGTTCGTATTAAGAAACGCATATTTCCAGCTTTTAGCCTGTACTTTTCGTACAAGCAGATGAAAGCTGAGATTTTTTAGGTTAGGAGTTTCGTCAAAAACACGAATACGATACGCGGTCGGTTAGAGCGATTTCTACAACACCGAGTGAGCAGACCACGACGCACTTCGCAAGTTTGCCGCTCGGAGCGCTTTTTCCCTCTCTCTCTCTGGTCGCCGTTGCTCAACGGACGCTCAAGAATTTCCGAAGGATCACAACTTTTGGCGCCAAAGAGCCTACTACACGTTGCCCGTTTTATTTGTGCCGTTTATCGTCTCGTTCGAACGACGAATGTTATAAGTAAGTACACGTAAAAAGCGTCGGTGATCGAATTTCTCGTGCGTATTCGTTTCGTGCGTACTTTCGCATTTCCATTCGGAGCAAAGTATTGTTATGTGTCCATGTGCGATTTGCGCGTGTTTTCAGTGCCGGCGAGAAAAGGATCGAAACGAACCGCTGTGGCCCCAGCTAAAGGCGCCAAGCCCGCAAAAGTGATAAAGAAGAAGGAGGGTAAGTTTGAGCCCGAAAATTTCATCTCACGGTTGAAAAAGTTACGCGCTACGTTTCAGTCAGTTACGCGGAGTTTGCTCGAAAATTCTCGACCACTTCGCGCAATTGAGGTTAGCTACGTTTATCCTTGACCCGATTCCGCAACGATCAATCGCGCGCATCAACATTTTTTTCTCCTTTCTATGTTAGTTTTAAGAATGGCCGAAATCTATTGGAAAAACTGTATTTTTTTTGGTTTTTTTTTTCATCGTCAGATGTATTTGCAGAGTTTGCGCTGAGGCCCGATCTAAGACGGTACAAGGATGGAGGACTGGTACTGGCCGTTGGCCAGGGCGACGTCGGACAGTTGGGTCTGGGCCCGCAATTCATGGAGAAAATGAGACCGGCCCTTGTGCCGGAATGTCAAGATATCGCTTGTATAGCGGCGGGTGGAATGCACAGTGTGTGCTTGACGACAGACGGCGATGTATTGACCTTCGGATGCAACGACGAGGGCGCCCTCGGTCGAGATACGTCCGTCGAAGACTCCGAGACCACACCCGGGCAGGTGAAATTGGACGGAAAAGCTGTTCAAGTTACCGCCGGAGATTCTCACAGCGCCGCTCTCTTGGAGGATGGACGAGTGTTCGCTTGGGGCTCCTTCCGGGTCGGTATTAACTCTCGGTCTGCTTTGGTTCAATCGTCTCGATGCAGTTTATCGCGCGATCATTTTTCCTCCACGTTTATCGGGTTATTTGTTTTTCAAACCTTTTGCGATAAACGAAAGCTGGCCGTATACGATTTTCATCACACATAGATTGTACCTCGGCATCAAGAGGGCCTGCAAGTTCTTCTCTGGTCTTTTGTGGAAAGGAGGAAGCATTTCTCATTGCTAGCATTTGCAAACTTTCATATGCATAGATTTTGCGCATTGATGCAAAATTTTAAAACGAATGGAGGGCTAATGAATAAAATAAATTATTAATGCATTTGGACAGCTGAAAAGTTCACTATTTTAATCTAGAAGCAAGCTGTCCTGGCAATTTCTAAAGTTCGCTAGAATATCTCTTGTCGATTGCCGTGTAGTGTGTGGAAGACTGCACAATGCTCTGAAAAGAAGGACAAACATTTTCATTATGCTATGTCACTTTCAGAGATCGTGAGACCGAGTCTAAATGACCATGATTAACAAGCCAAGACAAACCGGAGACAGATTGAATTGATTTATAACTAGATTCTCGTTAGCTTTTGAAAATTAGGTTCTAGATAGTTCTTAGAAATACTTTTAAGACTCTAGAATCTAGATATATATATAGTTGTCAAAGATGGAGAAACATTTTTTGAAAATCTAAATATTTCTAAGAATTATCTACATTCTTAGATTCTAGATATTTCTAAGAAGTATCCACATTCTTAGATACTAGATATTTCTAAGAACTATCTAAATTCTTAGATTCTAGATATTCCTAAAAAAACTATCTAGATCCTCGGATTCTAGATATTTCTTAAAACGATCGACATTCTCAGATTCTAGATATTCCTAAAAACTATTGACATTCTTAGATTCTCGATATTTCTAAAAACTATCTAGATTCTCAGGTTCTAGATATTCCTAAAAGCTATCGACATTCTTAGATTCTAGATATTTCTGAAAAGTATCTAGATTCTCAGATTCTCGATGCTTCTAACAACTATCCAGATTCTTAGAGTCGAGATATTTGATGGAAATGAATTCGGTTATTCAAGCCCTCGAAAGAACTTTTCCAAATTATAGCTCCGGTCGAAACTCCTCCCCACCCCTCCACACGGTTGACTTACGTCATTTCACGGAAATCCTTCGGCCGGTTTCCCAAAGCAAATATACTAGTAGACAAACATACGACTCTTGCTCAGCAGTACATAATTTGCGATTCGTTTGCAGGATTCACACGGAAATATGGGACTGACGTTGAAGGGAAACGAGCGTACCCCGGTGCAGATGTTGCCGGGCCAAAAGGTCGCGAAGATCTCCTCGGGCGCGGACCACCTGATATTCCTCACGGATCACGGCTACGTGTACACGTGCGGTTGCGCCGAGCAGGGACAACTGGGCAGAATATGCACGCGCAGTGCTGATCGTCACAGTCGCAGAGGAGTCGCCCAACTTTTGACCCCGAGTCCGGTGCAGTTCAATCGTTCGAAGAACGCCAAAGCCGAGGATGTCTGGGCCGGGTCTTACTGTACCTTCGTCAAGACCTACGAGAAGGGAGAGATTCACGTGTTCGGACTCAACAATTATCATCAATTGGGTATGCACTGTAAATTCTGTAGGTTTTCGCGAGCTTGTGCTCCGGGAAATGAAGATAATCGCTGGTTCGATAAAAGCGATGTTTAAGAGGCTACCATCTACGTATAGGCCCAAAAAATAGCCAAATTCCGAATTTTATTTCTCGCAAACGGTTGGTGAAAAAAAAAACACATTTTTAACGCAAAGGTTAAGAGAGTCTTGAAGAAAATCACCAAAATGGTGATGGCCCGTCGTCTTTAATTTGTCTCGCCTCAAGCGACGAGCGCGCCTCCGTCATTTTCACAGTAGCTTAACCCCTTGAGTATAAGACTTCGACTTAGCGAATCGCCCGGAATTTTCCCCACGCGAAAAATTCCCAAACATCCGAAAGTCATCAACTATCGATCGAACACGGCGGATTGCCACACGACTTGTCTATTTTCGACTTCGCAGGAATGTCCAGAGCGGGAACGTACTCGTTTCCGTGCAAGTCGAAGACGTTCGACGGTCGAAAGTGGAAGCACATCAGTAGCGGGCAGCATCACACCCTGGCGCTCGACGAGTCGGGCCAGGTGTTCGTCCTCGGTCGCAAGGAGTACGGTCGATTGGGTCTCGGTGAGACGTGCGAAGACGCCAAAGAGCTGACGATCGTGCCCGATATCGCGAACCTCAAGTGCATCGACGTTGCGGCGGGCAGCGCTCAGTCGTTCGCGATCACGGACAAGGGTGATTTGTACGCTTGGGGTATGGGCAGCAACGGACAATTGGGCACCGGCGAGGAGGAGGATCTCTCCGTGCCTACCGTCATAAGGGGCAAACAGTGGATGAAGGAAAACAAAGTAGCCGTCCGCGTTGTCGGCGGTGGACAGCATACTTTAATTTTAGCAGCCTCGCCACCCATCAAAGATTAACCCTTCCTCCCCTCGCTTACCCTGCGACGCTAACAACCGGAATAATCGTCCGATTGCCGAGCACGGTGGAAACTTTCGTCACGGACCATCGGAAGTGCGCTTCCGCCACGTTCGCCAATCGCGCTATCGATCACCGCGGATTTTTCCGTCGCTACCCCTTCCCCCCCGCCCTTGTAGCCGATTTTTTCGTACTGTGCGATGCGTCTGCTCGCTCCTCAGGAACGCAGCGCAATCGCACCGGACGCGTTACTCCGCATCTCGAATCTGACGAACTCATGAGAGAATTTCCCAACTTTCTCAACGTGAAAAGAAAGAAAGCAACGCTCGTCGTGGCTTCGTTCGTGAGACGGAGATTGTACTCGATGAAATCAACGGGAGTGCGATATCCGGAGGGAAATGCATGCTTGAATAACGGCATCGTTGCATGAGTGATTTACAGCGTGCGTGTGTGTGTGTAAATAAGTATAATTCGTAATTAAAGGAGAATGGAGAGAAAGGGACCGAAATTGTCCATCGGAGCGCGCAGAAAGGAATCATTGATTAAAAGAAAAAAAGGCAAAAACGTTGGTTAATAATTATTTAGGCGAGTTTTAAAACGTTAATTGTTTGTAGTTACAGTTTGTAACTACGATCGGGATAGGTTTGTTGTTAACGTTCGTTAATTGCATTTATTGATATTAGCTGAGTTACGCTACGTGACCAACGGAGTTTATTCGGTACAGGAGGATTTCGCCAATTTAATCCGCCGGTATCTTAGCACGAGAAACGAAAGGGTCGATCCGTAGCACGGGGATCAGTCTCCGTATCGTCGCTCTTAATTCTACGCCCGGCTCGACGCTCCGGGCGGGCCTCAGGAACACCGACGACGAAACAAATGTAGAAACTCTTTGTTTGATTGCCGCGTTCGTAAATGTTTTTTGTTTTTCTTCTGTATCCGAACGCTTTGGAATTGTCTTCGAATAAATTTTAAATACACAAATGCGTTCAATCGGAATACGAATTATGGAGATGCGAAGGGTGGCTGTCGAGGTATTCCTTTCGCGGAGGGTGTGTTAACTAAATTAATTAAGAACATTATGCCCATGGTTGTTACGCATTATTGACTCGGAAATTCCCTGACTTTTCCAGGTTGTCCAAACAGGCTTTGCAAATATTCCAGAGAGATTGGGGTCCACTAAAATACATTTTTTTTTAAACCAAATATATGAAAATGTTCAATATTAAAATGAAAATGAAAAAAAAAACGGAAATTCCTAAAACAATTTGAACGCTGTAAGGAGCAAAAAAAATATTGAAAAGTAAATGCGGAACTTGTTCTTTATTATAAACAGAAATTTTTATGTCGATGCCAATAAAGGTAAAGTAAATATAAACACTTAAATACAATTATTGTGTGGTTGTGTATCGACAAATCGAATGCAAATGTATAAAACTTTAGAGTAAATTAGTTTTTGAATTTTTCAACGTTTGGCACTGACATAACTTTTTTTTGTATATAATGAAGAATAATATATTGAAAATATACAAAAATCATTTTTTTTTTAAATTCGGATGCATTTTTCGTAATTCTTGCAGAGTAAATTCTGGAAGAATTTCAGAAAATGTTCATAATTCCAAAGAATTTTCAAAAATCTAAAGAATTTTCATAATTCTAAAGTAGTTACCAATATTCGGTAGTTTTCAAAATTCTCGAGAATTTTCATTCTCTGATTTTTTCCGACTATTCCAGGAGAAAAGAAATTCCCTCAGTTTTCCCTGTGTTGCATATAGTCGTTGATATTGCAAAACGTTCTGTCTCTTGTGACCATTATGTTTGAAATTTTTATTCTGATCGCAATCCTTAAAACGCTCTATGTCAATAACCATCCAGAACGCTTCATTCAGCTAATTCAATAGACCACGTGACCCCAAGCAGCAACTTTGCGATATTGCAATAAGTTTTCTCGGCTCTCTTGTAAAGTCGTCCAAAAACCACATACAACGAATTGCAATATCAATGATGATACGCGTAAAAGCCATGATGCCTCTTGGGCTTCATTCAGAGAACTCAAATTAGACACGAATTTGTTTCGTACCCAGACCCATTGTTTGAGGGAGTAAGAGTATGACATTTTATTTCCCCTTCACCCTACTAAAGGGGAACTAGACAATTGGCATCAGTACCAAAAGATGTCTTCAACAGAACCATCCCATTTGCACAGTTTTATTCACACGCTGTCTAATTACAGAGCACGACTATCCCCATTTCGCATGGCATATATTAGAACTCTTAAATGTAATTACACGAATATTAGATAAATGCGAGTCCAGTAACATCAAGGAAAGAGTCGGTGATCAACTCAGCGTTGCTTGGTTTTGCTTAGCTAGCCTGTTTCTCCACGACTTGGCCCTTAGCTATTGGATCTCCCTGCATCGAAAGTTCGGTGAGCCTTTTGCCGATGCGTTCGTGAATGTCGAGATACTTGGCGATGCAGCGATCCAGACAAACGGATTCGCCCTTGCCGAGATCCGGCTCCGCGTACTTAGGTAAAATGCACTTTTTGTGACAAGCTGACGACATGCGGTTGAACATGTCGGACATCATCTCTATCTCTAGATCTTGCATGAGCTTCAGCTTCGATTCGTCCAAATCCGGTAGGCCCGCCATCTTTCTTCTTTTGTACTTTTCGTTTCTCTGCCTCCTATTGCTCGATCGCCGGGAATCTCTCGCTGACCTCGTAATCCACCGCGTTGGATTCTCTCATGCGCTTTCGTGATAGCATCGCCTCATAACGATGGTTGTCTATCGAACGTTTGGAGAGTGCAAAGGAGCCCAAACCGACGACAGTGATGATCAGCCTGAAAATAATCATTTTACACTTCATTTTTACGGAAATTCTCAAAAATTAAGGAAATTTGCTGATAGTTAGAATTTCGTTGCGATCACTGAAGAATATCCGATTAGTTCTCAATCGAAAATATGAAATATGAAAATATTTCGCTTCTGTTTGATATATAAACTTGCATTATCGCCGCATTTGATTTTGACGATACTCGATCGCGAACTTAGTTGCAACGGGATAGAAACAGAAAATAACGAATTGCAACGTAAACTCGATTATGGAAGATTCGTTTTTTTTCCGCGCCATAATGGATTTTTGCGTTCGAGCACAATTGAACTGGACGTTGAGCGATGAAGAGCGATAATTGTGCAGGAATTATAATCGCAGACTGCGGAATTGATAAGGAAAACGGCTAATGAACGAGGTGAATAATTTCCCGGCCCTTGTGAGGCTTTGAGGTTATGGTGGAAAAACTGATGAAACGTTGAAATAAAAACAAGTTATCGAGAAACTATAGGTACCTTTTTTGGAATTAATCGCTCCCCCACTTACCAGCCAGCTATTACTTTTTTCACGTGCAGTAAACCAACCATCCTTTAATTCACGGAACGATAGAGCTTATCGTATATGCAGTCTGTAACGTGCGGGACACAGCGAGTGCGCATGCGTAGGTCCGAAAAATCTAGCCCATGCGCAACGAATCCGATATAACCTGAGACCACGTGACGCAAGCTGCATGGACGAAGTCATCTTCGAGCGTGTACCTATGTGTGTAGTCGATATCCGACAATCGTTTAACTGAAAATCTATCGGGACAACGATTTTTCATTAATTTTTTTCGTACCCGTTGGGTTCACCTACTACGTGCTCCGTTTTCTTGAAAATACCGAAAGAGACGACTCGAGTAGTCATGTATACGCGAACATAAGATGAATTTGGCCCTTTCCCAGTCGAATTTCAACCGGCGTTTGTAAAAAATTTCACAAATTCCGGTCGAAATTGACTCAAAAGAAACTTTCCTCATCCCTCATAAAGATTTACGAAAGCGGGCAGCGATAAATTAATTGCAGCTTAAAAATAGAAGATTATTTGATAGTTTCGAAAATAAGAATAGACTTTTAGGATTACGCTTTGATCCCTACAGATAAATCGGGCATGTTCCTTCGTATTCGTACGAAGGCTGCAAACAATGGGCGAACGTTCGGACGATAAATCAAATGATTTCGGCTCATGAAGGGAGCTGGATCCTTTGTTATATACAGGGTGATCCACAACCCTCCCTTTGGGAGCATATAAGGTGCTTCAGTGCTCGCAAAATATTTTTTTGTTCTTAAATGTCGTGCGACGAAAATTGGCCGAAATATTCGCGTTCGACGTCCGAGTAGTAAACAATGGGACAGTACTCGCTCACGCGCGGCACGTGAAAGCCGGTTAGAGCGTGGATTCGATTCTAACTTCAGACAAGTGCATTTTTTGTACTTTTTTTCTAAAAATAATGCATGCGCAGACTCGCTTTGTAAGTCGATCATATGATTCAATAGTTATTCTTTATTATTAATCAATGAAAATAGGTAAAAATACGCGTCTGAGTACCTACTGACAATGAGCTAGCGTTTACTTTGGGCTTCGACCGCGAACATCTCGGCCATTTTCGTCGCACATTTAAGGAGGTCAGAGCGTTAGCCACAATACAAGATAATTTTTTTTGAAAAATATGTTTTCATCTAGACGATACTGAGACTAGGAATTGTTTGAAACTTTTTTACGACAAAACACAGGCGATAAAAAATAATTTAATGGTTGTAATTTTACGTGTGGTTGAATGGGCAAGACTTCACAATACGGGTGCTGTATTTTTTTTCGCTATTGTGCACCAATATAAACCATTTCGAACAACGGATTAACGAAAACTAATTGTGAAAATTTAGAAAAGAAATCGATCTTGCTCATCATAATCCATATAGATTCAATATTGAACCAACAAGGTTTGATAGATGACGAATTTTGGCTGACGAGAGAAGCTCATTGCTGCCAACCTCCATATCCGCGAAGTTGCCGTAATCCAGCAATAATTAATATTAATTGATGGTAATAATAAATAATCTCGTGACATAAATATACACAGGCATTATTATAAATGACTCGAAATTCCATTCTGAGTTGTATAAAACATTCACTGACGCACTTTTTTTCAGAATAATCATCGATAATGTTATACTTTTTCGAGTTGGTAGGAACACTCTTATTCATGTAATAAAAATATAAAAATTCACAATTTTGTCCTTTAATGATATATTTTATGAAAAATTCGGATGTATAGAATAAATCTATAGCAAGTTTGGATTTTTTGAGGTATATTGAAACAAACATTCATAAAGTCGTTTGACTCAACTGGACCGCTCTAACCTCCTTTAAAAAATCGCGTTTTCAACGACACACCCTGTACGTCGTCCAAGGGAACCCTTATAGCCGTTAACCACCCTGTACATATACAGGGTGATTCAATTAAAGTTAGTTACTCGAAAACACCTATAAATATTAATTTCAGACGAAAAAGTCAGAGACAAAATTCGAATGGTTCGTCAACAATAATATCAACCTGACTTCAAGGACACCCCTACTTTTTCAAAGATAAACCCCTTTATTCATTAGCCACAAACCTAGATCACCGCAAAACAAAACCAATGACCTACGATAGCATGACCTTGCGATGACCTTGAAATATCGAAAAATTGCAAAACCGCAATTAAAACAAGCAAGCAAAAACGTCGGTTGTTTCGGACGCAAATGACGTTTCTATTCCATGACATGTTCGAAAATAGTCCATTAACCGCGATACTTTTTACGATCCGATTTTTATGATTCTCTACCGTTCCTATGTTTTTATGTCCATTTTTATTTTCCATTATTTTCACGTGTGGCCTGTTCATTAATATTCCTCTAGTTTCACGATCGACCCGTCGTAATCTCATATCACCCTTTTTTTCGGTATTTCAAGGTCAACCCAAGGTCACGATATTGTAGGTAATTCATTTTGTTTTTAGAGCTCTGCGCTGACGGCCAATACCAAAGGACCTGACTTTGAAAAATTGAAGGTACACATTTACAAACCATGCAAATCTTGCCTTTGTATGGTTTGTAAGTTGGACTTTTCCCTCTTTCTTTGACCTTTGACTTTTCAGTCTAGAATCATCGTTTATATAGGCTGTCTCAAAATGACCTGACATTTTTATTTATTAATAAAACGTTCCATTCATTTGAAAAGTACGAATATCTTTATTTTAATATAAGGTACAAACATGGAGATAACACGACCGTGAAACTTCGTCTGCAACAACTATGCAGTAACAATGCAGCAAATAACAATTTCCATGCATTGCTCGATCGTGCAATTCTCCATGACTCAACCTCAATACTTCCTCATGCCAGGTGCCAAAGATTAGTACTCTATGTTCGCCACGAAAAAAATGGCGCGCAATTTAAAATGTCAGGTCATATTGACCATTCAGGTGTCCTCGAGTGACTGACTTTTTGTGAATCAGCCTGTACATGAGGCTCGCCAAAAGATACCTATTCCCCTTGCGATACTACGAGCGTGGTTGAGGCGCGGGCTAGTCCAGGGTGCAACAAAAACGAGCTTAGACAAGTGGCGGCGGTGGTGGGGGAAACGGCGAGCAGCGCCAGCGGCGCGGCGCGGCAAGGGGGGTGGAGAAGAGGATGCCGGTTGACGGATAACCGCGTGTGGGGAATTCCAGGCAAGGGTGGCTCTCTCTCTCTCGCCAGGGCCGCTCGCGCTGGCGAGGGTCCGGAACGCGCTTATATCTACGTTCGCATACACGAATGTACGTGCGCACACGTACAAAACAAACGTGTACATACATTATCCGCGCACCCGCGTCTACGCAGATCTCTCGGTCTCGTTTGTGCGCCGTGCACGAAGTTCAACGACCACCGCCCTGCTCTCGACCAACCCCGTGTCGTTTCGCGCACATCGCCGGCACACGGCGGATCTTCAACCTTCCCACTCCCGAAGTACAACCCGCGCGCAGCGATCGCGACCCCCGGATGCATACATCCCCCGCTTCGCCCCTTGTTATATATATATATATATATATATATATATATATATATATATATATATATATATATGACTCTGCAATCTCTACGCTCCAAGGGCAATGGGGGTCCTAGCAATTATTTGCAGCAAGGATCAATCATGAAAAATATGGCGGTTCCAAAAATTCCCGTCCCGTTTTCCATGCCCCCCTATTCAAGGGGGGGATATCTTCAAGCGAGAAAAAAAAACGGTTGGTTTTCATGATTTATTTTTCAAAAGGCAAGATTCCTTAGTAACTTTTGAGACTTAGGGTATGTTTCATTACTACTTTTGGCTGTTACATGGTATTTTTTATTTTTTATTTTTCTTATTAAAAATTGATAGAAAAAATTCCATGCAAGAGCCAAAAGAAGTAATAAAACATAACCTAAGTCTAAAAAATGGTGAAAAACTCTTTCTTCTGAAAAAAAAATCATGAAAATAAACGAATTTCCGAGATTTTTTGTATCAAAACTAATTATTCTACATAATTGATGGTTTATGTACATTTTGTAATGTTCGAATTTTTTAAAAAGTATTTGAAGACGGCGACTGTACGACACTCGTTTTAGAGACGGAAATTTCGCGAACCTCGTACAAGATAACTCGAAAACTATTTCCTCGATCATTTTTTAATTCTGCACACTTTTAGATAACATAATCACCGTCTATGTGAACCCAAAGTTTCATGAAAGTTTTTTCAAAAAACGACTTTTTCATTTATAAATACTATAGTAAAAATTTTACGAAAAATAGATCATTTTGTCGAACGCACAATTTTTCGAGTTTTCGCTTTTTTCTCGATTTTTTGGGTTCACACAGAGCGTGTGAGCCTTAGAAATCTAGAGTCTTTTGGCTCAAATGTTTCAGACCAATGCAAGGGACGCTAGATTGTACGCCGTGAAACAACTCAGTTGGCACCCGTCTTTCAAGCAAGCATCGTAAAGCCGCCATTTTTTAATATTTTGAATATTAAAAAGAATTTTTTGTCGAATATTAAGATGCAATAATATGTACATAAAATGTTTATTATGTAGAATAAATAGTTTCGACAAAAAAACTTTGAATATTCGTTTATGTTTGGCTGCCAAAAGGGATTTCCCCCTTGATAAACGCTCTATGAGAAACGGGAATGCGTAATTGGTGGATATCGGTTTTTCAATATTTTACCTCATTGTAAAGGAAAAAAAATACAACCAATGGTATTATATGTATACGAAATAAATTCTTTTCTTTCATAAGCAGTCTTCCCTCAAACTTCCCAACTCGTCACTTACGCAATTTTTACCAAGACCCATTGCGAAACGTAAGAACTGTAACGACAAACTTCCCATCCAAATCTCTGAACTACCCGCCGAAAAAAAAACGCGCCATCGAAAACTTCCCGAACCGTCATCCTGCCTACCGGTGTCAAAAAAAGAAACCCTAAACCCGATCCGCAACTCTCAATGTTCCCAAAACTCCTCATTTTACGTCTCCTGCAAATGCGTCGCTGCATCCAGCCCGACAGGGCCAAATAATCGACTTGTCTGACTCTCGTAACCTCCGCGGAGGGCTCGCTGCAAGGCGCGGGTACGCGAGCCAGCGAAACGCGAATATATGTATACGCGCCGCGTCGTGTCCCGGGAAGACACAGATGGCGCCAGGCTCGTTCTCGTGTCCCCCCCGCTCCGCGTCGCCCCCACGCGCGTCACACGGATCATAGAGTTGCGCTATCTGTTAAACGCGGGCGACAACAACGTCACGGGAGTTACGTGCGAAGGGAAAACCGGCCAGTTCCGTCGAGTCCAGGGGTAGAAGCTACTGGCCGCTTGTCTGCTCCCTTCTTTCGCTAGTTTCATTTCTTTCGTTTTAGTTACGTTTTTGATTCCATTGGTATTCGTTAACATTCCGTACGTATATCAACGTACAATCGCGTGCTCGTTACAAGAAAAATATCAAAATTCATCAGACAATTTGTACACACGCACACACATACATACACTTATATAAATATATATATATATATATACGTATGTACATATGTCTGTACGTGCATATATATAACTAAATATATATACATACTATATATATATATATATATATATATATATATATATATATACGTACGTACGATAATATAGCATTAACAGTATAGGAAGCAAAGAATTTACAAAGGACACGTATAAAAAGAAGAGACCAAGGCCCGGAAAGTAAAAAAAAATTCGAGTGCGTCTCGCACTGATAAAAAAAACATTGTTTTTAAACGAAAATATTGAACTTTCTGTATTTACGTTGTAGTAAGAAATAAAAACGAAAAAAATTAAAAAGGAAGGAGTGTAACATCACTGAAGTGCAAAGAATTTGCGCATTTCGATAATTGTGTCGCGGTTCGAGATCCCGCAAGAGGGCAAGCTCGTATCAGGTGAGTGAGATACATTTTTTGTTGCTGTTGTGATATTCTTCGTAGGTGATTTTCGTTTCGCTGGTAGGTGGATTGTTTTATTTTTTTCGTTGATGCGTTTTTCGTAACCCGTCGATGTCAAAGTATCATGGCGGTGGGCATGCACCCCCGAGCGGCGGGGGGGTGCGTTTACGCCCTTACTCCCTCCATCTTGATGCTCGTTGCGTCGTTGATTCCGAAGTCGTCGATACATTCGACTCTCGATGTGCGAGGATGTTTATGTGTATTTTTGTATGCTGGATCGTGTAGCGGATGGGCTCGAATGAGAATGGGCCCAAGGTCAGCGACGTGACCTCGCTCGGGTCTCACGTACGATTCGCCGTTTTTGACGTTTTCGGCGAAGCGAAATTCAGCGGAAGAGTTGCGGAGCGGAAGTGCGGAAATTTTGAAATGGGAGCGGTGGGGAGAATGGAGAGTAAATAATGTTTCGCGTGTTGACGCGGGGAATTATGGCAATGAATTGTTTGGGGTGAAATTCAGTTGAGGAAGGACACTGTGACCGGCCAAAAAATTCGATTTTTTCGAAATTTTTTTTTGTCGACTAGATTATTTATTTGGGATCTGAAAAAATTGGATGTTATTAAGCATACGTTGAACTTATTTGCTGTGTTTATTTATGAAAATAAAACATTGACAACGTTAGTGAGGTATGATAGAGCCTGTGTATGAAAAATGTGGCCCAACGGCCCGATCGATAACTTGGCAATGGTTGGTTTGAAAAATAAACGTGTCTCATTTTATAAATTTAGTTGTCGTTGTACGTAGCCGTTATTAGGGGGAAAAAAATTCACTACGTTGCGGGTGTTTTAAAAAAATGTAGTTTTCGCGACATTTTTACTTATAAGTAAAATGTAATTTTGCTGCTTTTTTTACTTATAAGTAAAAACGTCGTCAAAATTGCACTTTTTTTTGAACACCCGCAACTTCGTGAATTTTTTTTTGCCAAGTGCCGGGTACACAACTAAATTTATATAGATTATAAAACCTTTTTATTTTTATTTTTCTGACCAACGATTGCCAGCCATGTAATTTTGGCGACATTTTTACTCCTAAGTGAAAAATTACACTTTTTTTAAACACCCGCAACTTCGTGAATTTTTTGTTCGAAAAACTGCTCCGTACACCGACAACTAAATTCATATAGATTATAAAGCCTTTTTATTTTTATTTTTCTGACCAACGATTGCCAGCCACGTAATTTTGGCGACATTTTTACTCCTGAGTAAAAAATGTCGTCAACGTTAGACTTTTTTTTAACACCCGTAAATATGTGATTTCTTTCTCGAAAAACGTACAATGTGAACTAAATTTATATGGATTATAAAATTTTGTTATTTTCATTTTTCAGACCAACCATTTTCATTCCGGGGCTTTGAAAATACTAAATAGAAAAAAAACAGCTACGTACGAAAGCTATTGGAAATATAGAAATTTTGGTTTTTTAAAATCGAAAATCGGACAATTATGGCTGTAGTTATGATTCCGGCTAGGTCGAGAAAAGTCGTTTCTAGAAACAACGCGATTGAAAATTTTTGTATGCGTAAATCGTTGCGCTATCTGCTTTCGCTAAATCGTCTGTAGCTTGGTCGATTTTCAATATTTTAACTTGAACGTTTTTTCACATATTATCCAATATGTATACTTTGAGAAAATGAAAAAAGTCGATTTTTTTACCCGTCACAGTGGTGTCTCGCCTCAAGGTAGAATGAAAGGAAAAAAAAACATTGCCATTATGTCACTTGGAAAATTGCAACGACTCAATTACACACGATTCGGCAGAAAATTGCTACATTTTTTCAATATTTTTTTCACTCAATATTGTATTTCTTTACGCCGTATTTTCCCAATTAGAGGAAAACGTTTCTCTTCGGTATTGCATGATTTTTATTGCCCGTATGGCGTATAAGTATTCACCAGTAGAGGGTAAAAATTATCCCGAGGGGATTGAAAAAAATTAACAAGGTAAGGAGAAATATGTAAAAGCGGCGCAGGGTCCACCGCTGTAAATGAAAGAAAAAAAATGAGACGAAGAAAGAAGATTTGAATGAATAGGATAAAATTAAAATACCAAAACATAGTAGTTGACAAATCTCGTGAGTAGAAAAAAATTCTGCATATCTGTTTACGGATCTGTATAAGCTTGGGGGGCCCAAAGGAAGTCGATTTTCGATATTTTCTTCCGACGAGACTATCGGGCCAACGCGGTGGGGATTTTACACACAATCGATACGCAGTCTCGGCAAGTTCAAGTTAATTTTTTATTGAAAAATATCGATGATCAATGGAGTTATTATTATTTAACTTAGTTTTATTGTTTTTGTTTTTTAGTGTTATTTTATTGTAGGTGGTTCTTCGAACGAGTTATCTGAAATAAAAAATAAAAAATGTATTTCCACCATAATAATAAAACTTTGAACGACCGAATGCTTTTTTGACATTTTGACAACCGCGAAAATGACAAGCTGTAGAAGAAACTTCGATTTTCGACCAAAAAACAACTTCAATAATTTGTTATTAACAAATGGATAAACGCGTGAAAAAACCATCGGCTCATATGATGGTAAATGTTGTAAACCATGCTCCGTCCGAATGTGAATCGAATCGGACGAATAGATTTTGAGAAACAACTTGCAGCCTTTCGTAAAAGAGTTTCGAGAAAACAGCAAAAAAGGATTAAACCTCAGCGGGGCGGTTTCAAACAAAATCATCCCAACGGGGTCAATTTTTGGAATTTTCGCAAAATCTTTTCAAATTAAAGTTAATCCCCTAGGTTCCAAAACTACGAGAGAAAAAAATACCATTTATAAAATGGCAACCTTCTGCAGACCCCTTAAGACGAAATCCCTGTTAAGACCCCTTAAGCCACAAAACTACGATAATCTTTAAAAATGTCAACTTTATTTGGGCCCCTTAAGACGAAACCCCCCTTAAGGCCCCTTAAGCCACAAATAAATAAAATCTTTATTGGGCCCCCTTAAGACGGAACCCCCTCAAGACCCCTTAAGCCACAAAGCTACAGTAAAATCTTCAAAAATGTCAAACTTATGCGTACCCCCCTTAAGACGCAATCTTTCTTGAGGCCCCGTAAGCCACAAAACTACGATGAAATCTTAAGGATGTTGAGTCCCAAATTGCAAATGATGATAAAATTCTGAAAATTTGGTATGTTTTTGTATGAAGTATTTCAGAGGTCGTGTAAAAATTTCACGACAATTAGGAAGCTCGTTATTGAACAATTAACATTCACAAATTAAATGTTGTTTTATGGAAACTGATGTAACTTTGCAATAAGTTTTTTTTTTGACCTCTCAATTTTATATCTACAATATACTGAAAGCAACGGAAACAAAACGAAGTTTATTGATAAATTTTTTTTTATTTCTTTTAAAAATTGTTCTTAACAAAATGTTAATTTTTTAATAACGAGCTTCCTAATAGTCGTGAAATTTTAACACGACCTCTTAAACACTTCATACAAAAACATACCAAATTTTCCGAATTTTCTTATCATTTTTTATTTCAACCCTTAAGGAGGTTGAAGTAATGATGATAGAATTCTGAAAATTTGGTACGTTTTTACATGAAGTATTCAGGAGGTCGTGTACAAATTTCATGACGATTAAGAAGCTATTTATTGAACAATTAACATTAACATGTTTCATAGGGACTCAACATCCTTAACAAATGTCAAACTTATGCGGAGCATTTGAGATCAAGCTCTTGATGTCGCCCAACTCCAATATTCAGCGAATACCAACAGTTTATTTCCTTTTTTTTTACAAAGTGTACATTGCTCTCGAAAAAGTGAAACGTTGATGTTCGTCGATGTCCAAACTTCGCCTCACTGAGATAATTTGTTCACGGGGCTCCGACGATCAAACCCCCAATATGGTGTCCAATGTGCAAGGAGAATCAAGTGAAGATTCTCGCACATTGTACGAGAATCATCGACGTGCCTGATTGTGGAATTGTCGTTGCGGCGACCGATGTCGTTCAATTTTTGCCCGATTCTTTCCCGTGGCCATGTCCAAGCCTCCCCTCGTCAGCTGATTAAAATCGATAATGGCGAGTTTGGGCTCGACTGGGACGCCAACGGCTACGTTGCCTCGCGAGACGGCGGATACTTTCCGATCCGCGGCCGGTGCCCCGGGGCTCGGGTACCTGTGGCACGTCAGGCTCTTCCCACCGGCGCAACTGAGCCCGAAGCTTCCGGTTCCCGTTGTTGCACCGCCGTCCATTCTCGTGCCGCTCATCGATCGGTAACGACACCCCGACGGAGCTGCCTCGGGCGCGTCCTCGCGAAAATATCTGTCCGTTCGAATTCGTATCAGCCTCGTTGTCAGCACCGATCAATCTTTCGTTTTCGACCTCGCGAGTCTCGGGCTGACGTTTCGTGAAAAAGCAGTGGCATTCCGGTAACGCGCTAGTCGGTACTAGCCTACGGACCAATGTGGCCAATGCGAAGCTGGTAAGTTTGGAAAGTGCTGCTGGGTTTTTTGGTGCTCGTGAAATACTGGCTTTGGGGTGACGTTCTACGGGCCATTGTTGGGGTGTCGATGTCTCCAACTTGGCTCCAAGTTGGAATGCAACGAATATTTCTTTTTACATTTTTTCTGGGTTTTATTGTAAAAAATGTATTTTTTTTTTTCAATGAGTGGAGTTTGTAGCGTTGGAACGTAACGATAATCAATTTTGTTGGTTCCAATGTTTTTGTGCGTCGACTGTGAAGAAGCTAGAAGTTTTTACGTGTTCTTATTAGACATTGGCTCTCCTCCCGCGAATTTGTCCGCGTGGTTATCAAAATAAATAGAAATGAATAAAAAATGCAAATGTAAGTAAGCTGGTCATCTTGGCTTAAGCTTATATACCGAGTTTCATACTTCTAGCTTCGTAACTGACAGAGTTGCATGCAAATTTTCTTTCCACATTTTAACCCCTTAAGAGATGAATTGTGAAGAACGCTGAAGCAGGGAATTTCAGTCGCTTATCCAATACCAACTTTCGTACTTCTAGCATCAATACTAAGGGACTTGCGTAAAACATTCTTGTCCTATTTTACCCCCATGGGGGATGAATTTCGAAAAAAGCTGTAGCAAATCTGTTTTCGATACACTTTTTCTACTACCAAGTTTTATATTTCTAGCTTCAAAACAGACGAACGTCCAGACAAACTTTCATCCCTTATTTAACCCGTTTAGGAGATGATTTTCGAAAAATCCTGAAACACGTCTTTGGAAATTCTCATTCATTTTTGCATTTCTTTACTTCTGTCGTTAGCTAAAATATTTTTTCGCAGTTCTACGTGGTAGGTCTGAAAGATTACTTTTAGGATCCTTATTAAGGGCTGTCACATAAATGGGCAGAAAAATATTTTTTAATATCTTATCATCTATTTTAACCTAAAAAGGATTCTGAAACTACATTTTTAGGATCCTCATTAATGTTATCCTTATAAAAATAAATAAAACGCAAAAGTCAAAAAACAAAACGCACATTTGTAGGATTCTATAAATTATTTTTTAGGATCCTTTTTAAGGGCTACCACGTAAATGTGCAGAAAAATATTTTCCAATCCCTCAATTTCTTTTTTAGAACATTAACGATCCTAAGAATGCAGTTTCAGGAAGGTTGTTACTTTTACAATATAAAATATTGACCTACAAAAACTAACAAAAGGCACAAGTAAAAAATAAAACAGCAATCTTAAGGATTCTAAAAGTCCATTTTCAGGATCCTTTCTAAGGGCTACCAGGTAAATCTATTGAAAAATATTTTTCACATCTTAATTTCGTTTCTAATATAATAAGGACCCAAGAAACTTATTTTTAGGATCCTTATTAACGTTATCCTTAGAAAAATAAGTCAAACGCAGAAGTAAGAAACTAAAACCCAAATTCGTAGTATTCCAAAACTAAACTTTTAGGATTCTCATTAAAAGTTACTATGTAAATCTGCAAAAAAAATTATTTTGCGTCTTCCGAATAAAAATAAATGACTGGATCAATTTAAAAATATAGATTTTTAGGATTCCATTTTTTCCTAGACGAAATTCGGCGCCAAAAAGTGGGGGAATTCTGAAAAAAGATTTTCATTGCACTCCAACGATGCAAGCTTCAATGCCGTGCTCGTGCAATTTGGATGATCAACGAAATCGATCAGAGCAGGTCGATCGTCGCCGATACGTTAATGATGTTGAGTCCCGAATCGCAAATGATGATAAAATTCTGAAAATTTGGTATGTTTTTGTATGTAGTATTTCAGAGGTCGTGTAAAAATTTCACGACAATTAGGAAGTTCGTTATTGAACAATTAGCATTCACAAATTAAATGTTGTTTTATGGAAACTGATGTAACTTTGCACTAAGTTTTTTTTTGACCTCTCAATTTTATAATATCTACAATATACTGAAAGCAACGGAAACAAAACGAAGTTTATTGATAAATTTTTTTTTATTTCTTTTTAAAATTGTTCTCAACAAAATGTTAATTTTTTAATAACGAGCTTCCTAATCGTCGTGAAATTTTAACACGCCCTCTTAAGTACTTCATGCAAAAACATACCAAATTTTCAGAATTTTCTTATCATTTTTTATTTCAACCCTTAAGGAGGTTGAAGTAATGATGATAGAATTCTGAAAATTCGGTATGTTTTTACATGAAGTATTCAGGAGGTCGTGTAAAAATTTCATGACGATTAAGAAGCTATTTATTGAACAATTAACATTAACATGTTTCATAGGGACTCAGCATCCTTAAGGCCTTAGGCCACAGTAACGGGTATAAAATCATGGGCGAATTTTTTTTCGATGTACAAAATGGCCGACTACTCGAAACATCTTTTTTCCAATTTGCGTGACAAATAACTTCCCCAATTTTCCCTCGCTTTACTTCAAATTTACAAGTTATGTTCCTAATTGCATTTCGCAGAGAAGTACGTACGGAATTTCTGATTAATCGAAAACTTTTCATTTTACGAGCAATTTATGAGCAGTTATAACGAAATTTTTCACTGAAAATTCATTTCTTAAGTTCAAATACCTACAACTTTTGAATAAAACAATATTTTTTTAATTCCTCACGTACTTCTCTAGGTATTCTAATGTAGATTGACGAGAATTTTTGTTTTTTGTTCTAGGCAAAAAATTGTGGATGCTAAATGTCACGCCACGGAGCGCCTAAAAAAAAAGATAACAAAAGAAAATATTAGTAGTCTGCATGTTGTACATCGAAAGAAAAAAAATTCTAACAGCTTGTTATTCATACTAAATATATGTGTAATTAATTTTATGAGTGAATCATTATTTCATACGAAAAAAAATGTTAAATTCGCACATGATTTTATACCCGTTAGTGTGGCCTAAGGCCTTAATTGTTATCGGAACTTTCGAGGCCCCCTAATGAATTGTGTCGAGACGGATACTGTCGATATCGGCATGGAATATTGCGAAACAATGGGCCTACGGTGTAAATACGAGGTGAGGCGGGTTACTCGTGAATGCTGGCGAGATGAAGAGGCGCAGGCGTCCTCGCCGTTCGGGGTCGTGGCTCTCGTGGAGCACGGTGTCGTTGTCGCGACTGGCGGTCTCGCTTGTTGGACGGTTGGTCCGGAAGTCCCGAGGGTATCAGACCGGTCAGCTTGTAGTATTCCAGCAGTACACGAGCCAAATTTCTGCCCACCCTGTAGTCTGCCAAGTTTAACGATCGTACGGTCGTTCAACCCGATTCCAGTTAAGGATACTTTCGGGACCCCAAGTTGTACTCACAAGGAACATCCCTCAGGTGACACCCTTCGATTTTGTTGAAATTTGGATATGTTATAAAGCACCGAAAAGTAAGCGATACGTATTTTTTTTTAACGTCGGAAAAACGGTTTTAAGGGGTGAAACCACCCCTCGAAAAAAGGCATCCCTAGGGTGGTTGAACCCTTAATTTTTTTTGCAATGTCACATAGTGGATTTTTCATTGCTTCGGATTAGAAGAATTTGCGTTTTTGTTTTATTAAAATCGGTGGACTCGTTGTGTGTGAAACTGCTATATTACCCCTAGAGATGCCTTTTTCGAGGGGTGGTTTCACCCCTTAAAACCGTTTTTCCGCCGATAAAAAAAAATACGTATCGCTTACTTTTCGGTGCTTTATAACATATCCAAGTTTCAAAAAAATCGAAGGGTGTCACCTGAGGGATGTTCCTGTTTTCTAATTACGGCCCGATTTTTTTTTGCTCCCGGAGAACTTTCATTCAAAAATATTAAATTTCTTTAGAAAATATTTTGTTAGCAGGTTTTTGACTGTATACACTTTCGAAAAATACGTGTGGTAATTTTGAAATGTTGGAAAATCGAAATATTTTTTTATCGTTGATATATAGGTTGTTAATACATTGAAAAAAAAAAATCATTATAAATATGTATTCATGATTGAGGTTTCAATTATGTGGTCTCAAAAATAGCCAATTATTTTTCAGAAAAATTTCAAGCCAATATTACTAAAATCTGCATTCAAAAGTGTCCTATAAAAATTCATGCTTTATTTCTGCATAGACATGGATTTTTGAAGGAATCTCTATTTTTAATTATTTTGGCACAGACTCGAGACTTGCGAAAAATACATCTGGCAATTATCAAGCGTGGGAAAGTAAAGAATTGCATATTTTATAGTTGATTTGTACATATATACAATAATAATAAAGTAATAATACATTCGTTGATCAATATATACAAAATAATGAGGTTTTAATTTTCTTAAAAGCCTTAAAAATGGCCAAATATTTCTCAGAACAATCAGAAAAGTTTTTATTTTTTACGATTTTCTAAATTAACATGAACATACCACACAATTAGTCTTAATTAACAATTATAATCAACAATTCATTACAACTAACAATTATGAGATAATTATAGAAAACTAATTATAGGAGAATTATCATATAATTGTAAGTGATAAGTAATACAAAATGAGAATTATCTCATAATTATTGATGATAACATTGTTCATTATAATGAATTGTTAATAATACTTTTAACTTTTCAATTGTTAATAATAATTGAAACAAATTATTTGTTATCTTATCGTTAATTTTAAACAAATCGTAAAAAATAATCATCAATTATTTACAAGCGTGTACAAATAAAAAGTCCCATAGCTCATCTTCGATGTATATACATCAAAATAAATTATTCATACGCTTGTTGATAAACGTATACATTTACAATGATTACGGTTCAAATTCTCTAGCTTTAAAAATTGCCAAATATTTTCCCAAAAACTTTCAAGCCCTCAGTATTAAAATCCACAATAATAAATGTCCTTTAAAAAAACAAGCTTTATTTCTATATGTACATCGATTTTTCAAGCCTGAATTTTCATAGGAATCTCTTTTTCAAATTATTTCACTATACAGACTTCAGACTTTTAAAAATGTATGTGGCGATTATTAAGCGTGGGGAGATGAAAAATTATTCATATGTTCGTCGATTACATTTAAATATACATAAATTACTGAGGTTTACATTTTGTAGCCTTCAAAATTGCAAAATATTTTTCAGAAAACACTCAAATTCATAGTAAGAATCTACGATAAAAAAAATCCTACGAAGATTAAAGCTTCATATGTACATATATGTAGTATACAAACATTAGTTACAAATTGTGAATATATCTATTAATAATAAAGTAATTCTTAGATGTCGTTATACGAATATATATATATATATATATATATATATATATATATATATATATATATATATATATATATATATATATGTATATATGTATATATGTATGTATGTATGTATGTATGTATATATATGGAAATGGATACAAAACGTTTTTAGAGAAGTCTGAAGCCCTCCATCCTAAAAATTCACAATAAAAAGTGTCCTACCAAAATTAAAGCTTCGAATATATGTATATGCGAGAAAGGATACAACTCTCCTCGGTGTAAGGCAACATTGCACTGTTTCCCTTCCTGTAATAACCGTACATCGAAACTTGTATCGTGTAACAATTGACGTGCTCGCCGAGTATCGAGCACAGGTAACGTCTAGCTGTGCCAGCTTTGTGAGGGTCCTGGTTGTACATTGTGTTCCCGGGTTCGTAGTCGTCGGCGTGTTGTGCCAGTAGCTTTGGCAGTACGATGTGTCTCTCGTACCTGATAGGCTAACAGCCGCGAGTTAATTGTGATGTTCGAACGGATTTTCCAGAATTGAATATTAAAAAAATGAGACGTCGAATTCGAAAAATCAAATAGTTGTTTTTTGGAATGATTTCTTCTGTCAACATCTAGGTAGCTCATAGATGTTTTTTTTCGTGGCGAGAAACAGGCTTTTGAATATCCCAAAAATCAAGTTTTCATGTTTCTGGTTGAAAAAACGTCGAATTTATTTTAATTTTCACACATTTTACGATTTTGTCGTTTTTTACGTTTGTCGAGCTTTTACGTAAAAGATATTTTTTACGCTTTTGAAATGTTTACTGTAAAAAAATGTTCTTACGGTTTTTAAAATTAATAGAATTATTTAATATAACAAATAAATCGTTGTAATTGACACTTATAAGACATTTATAAGAATTATCTTATATTTCCAGGAATTTTACTAAATGGAAGAATTTTATTGTAATACATTTTTTGTCGTTTTAGGAACTATTCAAATTTTCCGCTTTTTTCGGAATTTCTTAATCAACATTAACATTACAAATCATCAGTTTAAATTAACGATTGTAATTAATAATTTATTATAATCTACAATTATATGAATTATCTTATAATTGTAAGAGATAAGTAATACAAGATAAGTTATCTTGTAGTTGATATTTATAGTACATTGTCCATTATAATTGTTAATAAAAAAAATCGTAAAAAACGAAAACGTAATTTACTTAAAATTCCCCAGGAAAGGTTAAAGTAAGATGTCGCAGACAATTCGAAAAGCGAACTTCACATGGAAAGGATAGAGCAAGGTGTTTGGACGTCGAATGAGAAAAATCGGATAGTCTTTTGGAAAGATTTCTTTCCGTTCAACACGTAGATATTTCATAAATGTTTTTTTAGGTGGCTAGTTTTTTTTTAAGTCGTTTTTTTCGCTCGAATTAAAAAAAACAGCCAAAGATGGCAGGTGACGACGACTGGGGATGGGAAATGAGATCGAAGGGTCTAAAATTACCTGTATACGTCGTCATAGGTATTGCCATATACGAAGAGTCCACCGGCGTTGGTGTGGGCGTGAAGATCGAGCACACAGTCGAGTGGTTCTTTCGTATTTTTGTCAAGTGTCTCGAGTAGTGTTTTGGTGGCTGCCAGAGTAGGATGAATCCAGTCGGATATTCGATTCCAGGCACGGTTCAGGTCCATGCCCATGAGGGTCGACCTGCTTGGAGATTGGACCAGTGACGAATATGTCAGGGCTAACAAGGAACATCACTTACGTGTCTGCCTTCGATGTTGTTGAAACTCATATATGTGATAAAACATTGAAAACTATTAGACACGTATATTTTTTTATCGGCGAAAAAACGCTCTTAAGGGGAGAAACCACCCCTCAAAGAAAGCCATGTTCGAGGGGTGATTTTGTAGTTGCACCGACAGTCCACAAACTAAAATTCTCCTAATGTAAAGCGACGAAAAATCCACTACAGAAGTATCGAAAAAAAATCTAAGGAGGGTGGTGCGGTCCAGTGGAGTCAAGTGACGGCTTCTGATTTGTTTTTTTTTTCAATGAACCTCAACAAATACACACGAAGTATAGATTTATTATGTAGAGGCTTATTTTTCATAAAATATATAATTAAAGGGCAAAATTATGCATTTATATATTTTTATTACGTAAAAAATAAGAAAAACTTTTGTGCTACTACCAACTTGAAAAAGTATAACATTATCGACGATTATTTTGAAAAAACTGCGTCAGGGAATGTTCTATGCAACTCGGAATGAAATTTTGAGTACTTTACAATTATGCCTATTTATGTGTCACGCCAGTGAAGATTCGTAATCATTCATCAAACCTTGATGGTTCAATATTGAATATATATGGTTTACGATGGGCAAGATGGGTTTGTTTTTCTAAATGTTTACAAAGGTTTAGTTTGTGTTAATCCGTTGTGAGAAATGGTTTATCTTGGTGCTAAATAGCCAAAAAAAAATACATCATCTATAGCGTGAACGTCTTGCCCATCTACCCGCACGTAAAATTACATTCATTAAACTATTTTTTATCTCTGATGTTTTCTGGTGGAATTTTATTTTTTTATCGTACTGACTCCGCATAATCTAGACAATAACATACATTAAAAAAATATAATCGTGGATCGTGACTAACGCTTCATCCTCCTCAACCGATATCACGCCTTTCTTCAAAGGGTAGTTTCCTCCCTTAAAACCGCTTTTTCCGCCGATAAAAAATACGTGTCCATTATAAGGTGTCTCAAAATGAACTGACATTTAAATTTGTTAATAAAACGTGTTATTTATTTGAAAATAACGAATATTTTTATTTCACCATAAGGTACAAACATGGAGGTTATGTGTGGACGACAATATCCGGTGCCGCCTCGTCCCTGTTTGCAAACGTTCACTCTTTTGACGAAATTTTCAATAACATTTTGGCATAATTGCGGACTAATTTCATCAATGTTGCGTCCAATTGCTTGCTTGAGCTCCGGAATGGTCTGTGGATCATTGGCATACCTCAGACCAAACCTCGATACTCCCTGATTCCAGTCGTCAAAGATTAGTACTCTGTGTTCGCCACGAAAAAAAATGGCGCGTAATTTAAAAGGTCAGGTCATTTCGAGACACCATTTAATTTTCGATGCTGTACCACATAAATGAGTTTCGACAAAACGGAAGGTGAACACTCAAGTGATGTTCCTTGTAAGGGGGCCCAAGTTCTTACCTGTAGTTTCCGAGAAAGACGCCATCGGGATTGAGCATTGGGATGATTTTGAAGACCACGTAGTCCCTCAAGACGCGGGCTATCGGATGAGCGCTGACGAGAAAATCCATGAGTCCCTGGCAGACGTACGAGGAGGGCGACTCGCCTGGATGTACTCTCGTCAAAACGGCCACGACTCTTCTGCCCCGTTCCTCGTTGCAATTCTCACTTCCGGTTATAGTTACCAGTTCGACATTTCTCTTCTGTATCGAGGAGGCTAGGGTCTCGCGTTTCACCGAATTACAACGGGAGCAAAGATTCTCGAGATGGCCGAGGTAGCGCGTGTACGAGTACGGATACGTCAGGGCGAATTGATAAACGTCCTCGTCTCGATCGAAGTTGAAAGCGAAACTTAGCACGTGATGGTTCTGATGATGGGCGGACTTGTAGTAGAAGACTTGCCGGTGGGGAATTCGCTGCCATCTTGGCTTGCTCGTGCTCTGAGTGTAAAGGAAAGAGAAAAGTGTAGGCCGTCTGCGGCGATCTCGCGTGACCAACGGCCGTGGCCGATACTCGGATGGGTGACCGGTCAGTTGCGGAATCGTCCGCACAGCGACTACCGAGCGGGACGGCACTTTTTACCGAGTTTCCGGTTACCGTCATCCGCCTACGCTCGGTTGATATGGCCGCCATATCGGCACGGGTTTTTCACAGTTTCCCTGTGCCCTCGTGCAAATACGATACGGTGGTGCAATGGGAAACGAGTGGGCAACACTCTCGAGGAACCGGAAATAGAGTGGGCGACACTTTCGAGAAACCGGAAATAATGAAGTGACTAGTGTAAGGTCAAATCGAAAGGATGGCATCGTAAAAATCCGCAAGGGCGGGGAACGTTGGAAATTAGAGAAAAAAATGTACATTTCCCGAAAATACAGTCCTTTTCGTTTTTCCCAGGAGACTTTTGAATATTTCAAAAATCGGGTTTTTCGAATTTATTTCCCAAATTTATTTCTCGAATTTCGAATTTATTTCTCAAATTTTTCACGAATTTCAAATTTCTAACGGTTTTTAAATTTTTTATTGTAAATTAACGTCGACATAATTGATAGTTTTAATGAACAATTATAATAATTATCTTGCAATTGTAGGAATGTTACGGAAGGTAAGAGAATTTCTTTTATGTAGCTTTGTTTTTCAACTTGTCAAATTTTTCCCGATTTTCTAAATTAACATTAACATAACTGGTACATAGTCTTAATGCACAACTATAATAATTACCTTGCAGTTATAGGAATTTTAATACAAAAGGTAAGAATCTTATGTTAATTGAAAAATTAGGCTTTCTAAACTATTCAATTTTCTCCTGAATTTTTTAATTAACATTAACATAACAAAGAATTAGTTTTAGTTAAGAATTTATTATAACCAACGGTTAGAGGAATAATCTTATGTTTGTTAATTATTGTAAATGGTTAACTATAATTGTTCATCCGAAAAATCGTAACAAATAACAAAACTTGACGTAGTTGCAGAAATAAAATGCCCTAGAAAAGTAAGATATCGTAGACAATTCAAAAAGCGAACTTTAAATGGAAATTACTTAGGCAAAGAAGAATAACTGAAAGGAATGTTTCGAAAATTGTAAATAATTGCATTTTGCTGAAATTTAATGCTGCATTTTCATCCAATTAAGGCCTTAGGCCACAGTATCGGGTATAAAGTCATGTGCGAGTTTAACAATTTTTTTTCGTATGAAAAAGTGATTCACTCATAAAATTAATTACACATCTATTTAGGATGAATAGCAAGCTGTTAGCAAATATTTTTTTTTTCGATTCACAAAATGGCCGACTACTCAAAACGTGACAAAACAACTTTTTTCCAATTGGCGTGAAAAGAAACTTCGACAATTTTCACTCGATTTACATCAAATTTAAAAGTTAAGTTCCTAATTGTATTTCGCAGAGAAGTACCTACGGCATTTCTGATTAATCGAAAACTTTTCATTTTATGAGCAGTTTATGAGCAGATATAACGAAATTTTACACTGAAAATTCATTTCTTCAGTTCAAATACCTACAACTTTTGAACAGAACAATATTTTTTAAATTCCGTACGTTCTTCTCTAGGCATTCTAATGTAGATTGACGAGAATTTTTGTTTTTTGTTTTAGGTAAAACATTGTGGATGCTAAATGTCACGCCACGGAGCGCCTAACAAGGAACATCCCTCAGGTGATACCGTTCGATTTTTTTTAAATTTGGATATGTTATAAAGCACCGAAAAGTAAGCGATACGTATTTTTTTTTATCGGCGGAATAACGGTTTTAAGGGGTGAAACCACCCCTCGAAAATAGGGGTGTTTTTCGTTTTTCCTCGATAACGTTATCGTTCTCAGATCCAATGTATAGTACACGAAAAAATAAACATTGTTGCAATTTGAAATTTTTTTCTATCTCGTACCGTTAAGAGGTTATCGACGAAATACGAAAAACATCCCCATTTTTTGAGGGTGCGTTGCACCCCTTAAAACCGTTTTCAAAAAAAATTTCAACAAAATTGAAGGGATTTTCCTTATAAGAAGGAAAAAAAATATATTTATTAAAAAAAAAATATTTATTAAAAAAAAAAATATATATATATTTTCAAACAGCTTGATTTTCATACTAAATAGATGTGTAATTAATTTTATGAGTGAATCGCGTTTTCATACGAAAAAAAATTGTTAAATTCGCACATGATTTTATACCCGTTACTTTGGCCTATGGACTTAATTTGAGGTTTTTGTTCGTGCTTACTTTGACCAACGGCGTCATTCCGTCGCGAAACAAATTTCTGCTTCGCGATATATTGACGATGTTGAATATGACGCGTTGCTCGGCGCGCACATTGTCGACGGTGAAGTTGAACCAAAATCTCAAGCGTGGACTGCACGTGTCCGGTCGTATGAAGAGATCGTACTCGAATTCGGATATGAGGTCGACCCTCCCGAGATTGCCGGTCTCGAACGCTGCGTCGAAGCAGAGATGGCCCTTTTTCGCTTTGCCACTGTGTCCCGGAGGACGAATTATCAGTCTGCTGACGTTGCCGAGACCTCCCTCGGCGTCGCTGTCTTCGCTGTCTGCTCGTAATAATAAACAAACGAATGTCCATGTCTTTGCAAATGTAAATACCTCAAAAAAGGTTTTTTAGTCCTATTCTCATAGCCCTTTGTTTAAAAAATCTCAAGTAATTCATGAAACTAGCATTCAGCCAGCATTTTGTAGCAAAATTATAAAATTATTGCGAATGCCGTGAAATAATTAGTTTTAATAAGAAAAAAGAAGAGAAAATGCTTTGAAGAATTTGACGAGATTTTTTCGGACACTGTTTGAAAAATCCTGCTCGTCAAATATCGCTCATTGTCAATATTTGTAATATAAAATAAACGAAATATCGATTCCCATAGCTAATCAGTCGATTCGATTAACATATTAATCTGAAAGTATTATTTTATATAATATTAAAGTATAAATATTAATTAAAAAATCTCACTTTGCACGATGAAAAAGGCTATTTTCATGAATCTTTTTGATAGGTTCACATTATAGATGTTGATATAAAAGTTGGTAGACTTAATAAATACACTTTCGAAATACAAAGCAAAAAAATTTTATTCATTTGTCACTATTTATAGACGAAAATGGTAGTTGAAAAATGATATTTGATTTAATGGTAGTTGTGGTAGTAGATTTAAAATTTTTAAAAATCCTCGATCTGCGCTATAGCTGTGGTTGTAACGAATAGATAAAAGATTTGTTTTATGCATTTCGAAAGTGTATTTATTGAGTGTAACAACTTTTATATGAATATCTATAACATAAACCTACCAAAAAATGCATGAAAATAGCCTTTTTTAGCCTCTAAAGTGAGAAGACCCCGTAAGGAAGGACACCACTGTGACGGCCCAAAAAAGTCGTTTCTTCTCGATTTTTCTTTGTCCACTAGATTACTCATTTGGGACATGGAAAAAAGGTGGGTTGTCAAGCATGCGTTGAACTAATTTCGTGTAATTTTTTAGTGAAAAAAATTAACAACGTCAGTAAGGTATGATAGAGCTTCTGTACAAAAAAATGTGGTCCAACGGCCGTATCGATAATTTGACAATGGTTGGTGTAAAAAATAAAAATAAAACGGTTTTAAACTCTATAGAAATGTAGTTTCCGTTGTACGTAGCCGTTTTTCGAAAAATAACACTTTCGCGGGTGAACAAAAAGAACTGTCATTTTGGCGAAAAGTTTACTGATTTTCGGGGACTTTAAAAATACTAAATAAAAAAAACGGCTACGTACGATGGCTACTGCAATTACAGAAATCTTGGTTTTTTTAAAATGAAAAATCCGACAATTATAGCTAGCTGCTCTCCTTAAATCGTCTGTAACTGGGTAAATTTTCGATATTTCAACTTGAAATTTATTTCGCACATTCTTGAACATGTATAGTTCGAGAAAAAGCAAAAAAACCGACTTTTTTACCCGTCACAGCGGTGTCCCGCCTTAATTTAACACATTAACATTAGTTTAACATACTAATATTAATTCAACATATTAACAATAATTCAACACATTGATATAAATTCAACACATCAAATAGTTTGTTCAATAGACATATCAATATCGAAACTTAAGGATGTTGAGTCCCAAATCGCAAATGATGATAAAATTCTGAAAATTTGGTATGTTTTTGTATGAAGTATTTCAGAGGTCGTGTAAAAATTTCACGACAATTAGGAAGCTCGTTATTGAACAATTAACATTCACAAATTAAATGTTGTTTTATGGAAACTGATGTAACTTTGCAATAAGTTTTTTTTCGACCTCTCAATTTTATAATATCTACAATATACTCAAAGCAACGGAAACAAAACGAAGTTTATTGATAAATTTTTTTAAATTTCTTTTAAAAATTGTTCTTAACAAAATGTTAATTTTTTAATAACGAGCTTCCTAATCGTCGTGAAATTTTAACACGACCTCTTAAATACTTCATACAAAAACATACCAAATTTTCAGAATTATCTTATCATTTTTTATTTCAGCCCTTAAGGAGGTTGAAGTAATGATGATAGAATTCTGAAAATTTGGTATGTTTTTACAAGAAGTATTCAGGAGGTCGTGTAAAAATTTCATGACGATTAAGAAGCTATTTATTGAACAATTAACATTAACATGTTTCATAGGGACTCAACATCCTTAAGTAATTCGATTTTCATTCAATAATAGAATAACGTGCACATTTGACAAGACCAACTTCACTGCGTGGCACAACGCGCGATCTCACGCGTTAAAAAAACCAAAATATCCACTAAACAAAAGAACTTCTCCGAATTTTTTTAACCGATTTTTTTTCACGTTCGATAATTCCACAAGCTCGAAAAAAATTACCGAGCCACTTAGCGACTCGTGGATCCCACAAAAAAAAACGAGAATTAATTAAAATAAATAAAAGTGTCTGACCAGCCCTCTGATAGAGGCTCGTGTGCTCGAGAGGATCCCGGCCCTCGCCCGGACGCGACATTTGGCAAAAGTGTGACCCCCTCCCCAGAGATCGAAGTTACCGAACGATTGAGTATCGTGTGTTCGTCAAACGAAGAGAGAGAGAGAGAGAGAGAGAGAGAGAGAGAGAGAGGGAGAGAGAGAGAGTTTCGATGATTTCGGTGGTGGTCCACCTCGTGAGGGATACCGAGCGGGACTGAGGGCGCATTCGAGGCGTTCGCGAGTTATCGCTCCTGAGCAAACTGCTTTTCGCTTGCGAGGCCCTCAACACGTTAGGCTCACACACGATCGTGTGAAAACGTTCGTGAGCTGCTTCGAACAAATTCACACGAGCATCCACACACAGAGACACGTGTACGTTTCCTCCCCCGCACACGAAGGTGTATCGAAGGGCGTAAAAGGGCGAGAGATCCCGCGTGAACTTTAGTCGTCGTGGCATCGTATAATTGGCAATGAGATAAGGAGCCATAGGTAGGAGAACTATTCAGGGCAAGATGAGAACGCTAAGGTCATGTTCAAACACAACAATACATATGAATCAGTCAATTTCAATATTGGAAAAAAATCCATCTTTCTGATTGTTAGCATACACTGAGAGAAGAGTCCATGGTATTTACGACAAACGCCCATGGTAGAAGAGGGAATTGTAAAATTCGTTATACTTTATTGGCACCCCAATCATAATATGGTTAACACGACTACAAGCGAAAAGTATACCTAAGCATGCGATTTGGATGGCGTGTTTGACTATCTATTATCCCCGAAATGATTATTCGCTATTGTAAAGGCTTGACGATATAGATATGGTTAAGGAGGTACGATCACTTCCACGGGGTCAAAAAAGAGTCTACATTTATTTTACCCACAGCTGCTCTGATTGATGTTTACTTATGTTGATTATTCGTATTATCGATTATAGTGTGCCAAATGCTGTGGTACATGATGAATTTATTGCACGTGAACAAATAAAAACTGAAAAATTAGATTGTCAACGACTCGGTAGTAATATTCGTAATAATAATATTAACATATCCACCGTAAAAACGTACTAAAAAGACACCAAAAAATCAGCTGGAAACCTATGAAAATAGGCTTGAATTACCCCAGCGGAATTAACACGATAGGCAGACCAAAATTATACATATTAATGGTACGTGATAAATGATAAAACTCCGTAAATTGTTGTTTGCATATTTTGTGGCGGCTTCTATTCAAATTAGTATCAAAACAAAGCTGGGTTATCTTCGCCAAACGCATCAGCTGTTTAGTCGCGACGTTGCTAAGTTTGTGGGTGCTATTTCGTCGTTCTGACCATTTTCAATCGGAAATTGAAACTTTCTTGTAATGTAGTGCTTTAACTGCACGGTGAAGATTGATTTTCGTATTTTTTACAATATCTATCATATCTAATCTATCGAATTTCAGTTTTCCAACGGGTTTAGTTGGATACGTGAGTAGAAAAACCACGATCACCGCACTTCCGGTTGACCGTCTCCATAAGACGATGTGCTTCGGTAACTCAAAGTGCTCCACTTTGCGAAAAAACGACACGGTCAAAATAGCTAAAATTTTGGCAATAGGCGCATAACGTATTCGTCAAAATGATATAAAAATGTGAAATCCGAAAGTTGGATTCGTAGTAATGATCGTACCTCCTTAATGAACCCTTTGATTTCCAATCTTACCCCATATGCGAGGCAAGATAAAACAGCGCTGGGAGCATGATGGGACACGAATTATTGGCATCTTTCGCATATAAAAATGGTTTCATTCTCAATACCAGCAAGTTGATAAGCCTAAGTTCTGTAGTATTTAGTCTGAATAATCTTCCTTCTATATCTTTTAAATGATTTGTTAGTTCTTCTTCTTCCTCTGGGAGAAACGTCAGTCGAAAAGGAACCAAATGCCCTACTAGTTTCATTTATCCTTTCTAACGTAAATAGAGGTACGTTGTAAAATGTTGCGACTTTGCGGTAGCTTGTACGTATCTTGCTGCATTATATGGTTAACGAAGCAACTAAAAATCACGCAACAACATTTAAAATCTCTGAAAAACCCGTGTTGAACTGACAACAAAGTAGGAGCAGTTAAATGCTCCTTAATGAAATGTGCTCCTGAAATGTTTCATTAAGGATGTTGAGTCCCAAATCGCAAATGATGATAAAATTCTGAAAATTTGGTATGTTTTTGTATGAAGTATTTCAGAGATCGTGTAAAAATTTCACGACAATTAGGAAGCTCGTTATTGAACAATTAACATTCACAAATTAAATGTTGTTTTATGGAAACTGATGTAACTTTGCAATAAGTTTTTTTTGACCTCTCTATTTTATAATATCTACAATATACTGAGAGCAACGGAAACAAAACGAAGTTTATTGATACATTTTTTTTTGTTTCTTTTAAAAATTGTTCTTAACAGAATGTTAATTTTTTAATAACGAGCTTCCTAATCGTCGTGAAATTTTAACACGATCTCTTCAATACTTCGTACAAAAACTACCAAATTTTCAGAATTTTCTTATCATTTTTTATTTCAACCCTTAAGAAAGTTGAATAGAATTCTGAAAATTTGGTATGTTTTTACATGAAGTATTCAGGAGGTCGTGTAAAAATTTCATGACGATTAAGAAGCTATTTATTGAACAATTAACATTAACATGTTTTATAGGGACTGAACATCCTTAAGAAGCTATTTATTGAACAATTAACATTAACATGTTTCATAGGGACTCAACATCCTTAAGGCACACGTAGCATTGTGTTGAAGAGCATAAATACTCTTCAAGTAAATCTGACCAGATATTTCTTTTGCCATAGAAACTTTGCTATCCCCTTTTCCCTTAAGGACTGAATTTCCAAAAAAGCCGAAATTTCATTAAATGTGTCGAGGAGCAGTTTTAAAATGTTTCAAGTAAATTTGACCCGATTTTTTTTTCATTTGCCGAAGAAACTTTGCCACCCCTTTTCGTTTAGCGGTTGAATTTCGAAAAACGCTAAAATACGTATTTTAGTCATTGTGTTGAATAGTATTAATACTAAGTTTCAAGTAAATCTTCTGACCAGATTTTTTCATTTTTCCATACCACCTTTGCCACCCCTTTTCTCATTTTAGGAATTGAATTTCTAAAAACGCTGGTATACGTGTTTCATTAATTGTGTGAAGGAGCACAAATAAACAATTGCGAGTAAATCCGACGGGATTTAAAAAAATTTCTGTACAATCTTTGCCACCCCGTTTCTCCCCTTAAGGGTTGAATTTTAAAAAATCCCTTCTTAAATTGTATCTATGTAATAACATCTGAGGTCTTGGATTTTATGTTATTAAAAAAAAAATCGTCTGCTTTTGGTTTTTCGCACGCCATTTCTATCGGGCTATTAAAGTCAGATATTCGAATTGGTTTGTATGAAAATTCTGCAAAAGATCTTTTTCCATAAAGTTTCTTTAACATTTAAGGTTAAAAAGAAGACTTTTCTAGATAAAACAAGTAACCAAGAGAATTTTTTTTTTAAACCGGGTCAATAAAAGTTATCATTTGTAAAAATGGCATGCGAAAAACCAAAAGCAGATTATTTTTATCTCGAAAACCGTGGACATTTTACTGAACTGAAATTCCAGCATATAGTAGGACAAGATCCGACCAATCACCAGTTGCATTGTGCTTACTTACCTATCCCTAATCAACATCAGCAAACCAAATGAACCGAAACGATGGTAAACTTTACCAAAAACTAGATCGTTTTGTCCAAAAATCGGCATTGTTTTCTCACTCGATTTCAGGGTCGGTTATCGACCTTATTACAGAGAAAAATAAATAAAAATTGCGTACTTTTGTGAAGGAATCCAGAGACGACATAAAAAAACCCAATTTCCGGTCGCTATAAAAGTGTATACAATAGTGAGAATTCGTCAGATTCTTAAAAATAATCAGATTTACATACTCAATACTTGTAGTAATCCAATGCTCTCAGAAAAACATACCCTTATTGACCTAATTTTCCTGTAACATCAAGTTTAATTTGAACTTCCGGTATTGGATTTATTACCACTTGCTACGATAAAGAGACGCGACAGCAAGGCAACAGCCGACTGTAGATTAAATGTGACCATTCATTAAACAGTTTACAAATGGAAAATTTTCGTTATCACGAATTATTTTTTTGCATATATTAAAAATATAACTTGTACAGGTCTCAAGTAGGATCAGTGGTATGAGTAGTGTGAAGCGATAGGACTACTTTAAGGATGTTGCGTTCAGAATTGAAAATGGTAATAAAATTTAAAAAAATTGATAGGTCATTATGTAAAACATTTGAAAGGTTGTGTAAAAATTTCACGACGATTGGGAAGCTGGCTACTGAGAAATTAGAATGCACAAATTACACGCAGCCTTATGGAAACCTAAGTAACTTTGAAATTCTATTAGCAAGTAGCAAACTTTGCTATTTACTTTCAAGAAATAGAAGAAAATATTTATGAATGATCGTTTTTTTATTTTAAATATATCAAAAACAAAAGTGGCTTTACGGTGCAAGAAACGACGTCGTCCGTGAACGAAAATGAGTATTTAAATTTGCCGCTTCTTTCTGTCTATGTAACGTTGCCGCTATATTCTTATGTGTTTTTCCTCAAGTGTGATTTTTTTGTATTTTTGGCATTATTTTTTATAACAAAAAAAAATAATAATTTCAACCTTTCAAATGTTTTACATAATGAGCTATCAAATTTAAAAAATGGTATTACCATTTTCAATTTTGGCCACACATCCTTAAGGGGGGCTTGTCTTTTTTTTCGCAAAATTTACCGCTTTTTGGGAATTTTTTTGTGAAGAAAGTATACAACGGAAAACTTGTGAAACTTGGCATATAGTTTTATTGATCTGTTTACTACATACAAAAAATTTTTTAAACAATTTCATCAAAAAATCCGCCTTCCACCCCCCTCGACGCGCGATGGTCCTTTTTTGATGGTGTGCACGATTACAGCCTTCACGTTCATCCTGCAACAAAAACCCAAAAAGCATTTTACTTTAGACACATATAGCTATCGTTCGATGAAGGGAAAAAAAAAATTGACGATTTGGTGACGTTTTGAACTTGAAGTATCGATTTTTCGAAAAAAATTGATCGATTTTTTGTTATAAATAAAAAACTATTAAACGTATTGCTTTTTTGCTTCATCAAACGATAGCTATATGTGTCTAAAGTCAAATGCTTTTTGGGTTTTTGTTGCAGGATGAACGTGAAGGCTGTAATCGTGCACACCATCAAAAAAGGACCATCGCGCGTCGAGGGGGGTGGGAGGCGGATTTTTTGATGAAATTGTTTAAAATTTTTTTTGTATGTCGTAAACAGATCAATAAAACTATATGCCAAGTTTCACAAGTTTTCCGTTGTATACTTTCTTCACAAAAAAATTCCCAAAAAGCGGTAAATTTTGCGAAAAAAAAGACAATCCCCCCTTAATACCTGCACACTCATTCACTTCTCCGTCGTCCCTTCACAGCCCAAAGTGAACACGGTCAACTTGCACGCACTGTTTAGTGGCTAGGCTTATGTTTCATCTCACCCCGCACCTTCGTTTTGCCCCGAGTCCTACATTTCCATCGACAGATAGCGTACACGCGATTTCGGCGGCATAACGATCGTCGATTCGTCGATCGAATCAATTCGTCACCGTCCTCCGAAGGGACGACACTTTGCCCAAACGTGCACGCGATCCCGGCGACGTTTACGTGTCGAACGAAAGTGGTTCTGCGCCATCTCTTCCGCCCACTGTACACTTTAGCCAGCGGTAAAAATCGCACTTGGGGCACTCACAGGGTACACGTGTACGTGCGATATTAGGATTCCGGTGATGAAAGAGGGAAAAAAATAGTTGAGTGGAACAAGTCGTGACGAGAGGGTGCTCGATCAAAAACGAGGTCACATCATCAGTGAGACCAGAAGGAAGAGGAAAAAAGAAACGAGCCGACACTTTGCTTAGTCGATTTTGGTGTACGAGAGGTATTCCTTCAACGAAAGCAAACACTTCCACACAAAGTGCTGCACGCAGAGGTCTGCAGGACGCAATGTAATTTTGTGATTGCTGAATAAAAATAACTGCAAGGAGAGAGACGTGAGAAACGAATTGTTCCTTCTGAAATGAAAATTTAGTTTTCGCTGTGAGTAATGGCCACACATATTGTCGACATTTTTCGTCATTTTGTTATTGAGTTTATCGATTTTACTTTCTTTTTTGTTACATTATTATTGAATTTTTAAATTTTAGTTTTTGTTTATTTTTTAAGTTCATTTATTGAGTTTACGATATGACACAAACTCGATGTCATATCAAAGACAATGACATAAAAAAAACATAACATTAAGTTTGTTTATTTATGGCGAACCCACAATACACATTACTTTTATATTGTTCATTTTCATTTTACTTTTTTGTTCGTTTTCTAAGTTTATTCATTACACTGGCATTAATTTATTGATTTTATGATATGCCATAAACTCAATGTATGTCAAAGTCAATGACAAAAAAAAGACATTAAGTTCATTCATTTATGGCGACGTCATAAAACATATTACCTATTTATTTCTGATTTTACTTTTTAATTTATTACTTTACTTCCTTATTTTTTTATTTTACTTCGTTATTTTTTGTTTTTCATTTTACTTCTGTTTATTTTGCTATTGAGTTTATTTCTTCGTGAAGACCCCACAATTATCGCGAATTGTTTGGGAATTTGTTTATCGATTATTCGCACAAAGGAAGAATACTTATAACTTAATTATTTCGATTTTTGAATGAGCTTTTTCTTTCGTTCTCTTGGATTTTTTTTCTTTTCTCACGACGATTCGTTGGTCTACTTTTCTTGACGATTTCTTTTCGCACTTCCGTGCATTGGGGGGCTGAAGTAAGGATCGAGGCGAATTATTCGTCGCGGGCACGAGAGACAGCGAAACGAAGCAGCCTCTCTCTCTCTCTCTCTCTCTCTCTCTCTCTCTCCCACGTGTCGAGAATTAAGTTGAAAGGATTGCGGCAATGTAACATGCATTATTCGAACTCTTGGGATTCAGTTACGCGAACTTTTCAAACACGAAGAACACGGGTTAATTCCGACGGAAGCAAACCTATCGTTTCCGGCTCCAAAGAACTTGCTTCGCGAGGTTGCTTTTTTGCTCCACGTTGAAATTACCTCAACCGAGCGAGAGGCGAAAGATCCTCGCAACGATAGATCCGATCTTTTTTTACGTGTGCGCGCGTATATAACTTCCTCTCGTCCTTTCCGTGTTACCTCAACTTCCGAAAGAGCTCAACGACCCACGGTGGGCGAACGTAAACTTTTATCTTTGTTTTGAGGGCTAGCGATTTGAACAACAATTATCACAATAAGCCTCGCTCGTTCGGGCGAGCCTTTTTCGCACGGGGCAGACTGCTGAGCAGTAGATACGGCCGTTTATAGTCGTCCATAGAGGTAACGGGGACAACTGAGCTTAAGGGGCGTACATAAAGTACGTAACGCAAAACTTCCCAATTTTTGAACCCCCTCCCCTCGCCCGTGTAACAGAAACGTAACGCCTGGCCAGAAACCCCCCCCCCCCCCCCACTAGTCTGTTACGTAACGGGTGCTTTGTCGTCAATGATTGTGTTTTTTTTTCAAAGAAATAACTAATTATTAAAGGATTGAGTTTATACTCATTTTATGAAGTATATATTCATATAGTTTTGTACCAATTTTTATGATGTTTTAATTTAAAATGATCCCTGATTTGGCATTGACCTTTATGAAAGGTTATCAGTAAATAAAAAGTCGACAATTTATCGATATCTATACAAATTTAGCTATCGTTATGCGTAGCCGTTTTTCTATTTTGTTTTTTTTTTTTACAAAATGCCGACAGTTTGGACATTTTTTTCTATCTTCAAGGCCCTTTTTGTACTCAAGCAATCTTTAAAAATAGTAATGATGAAAATTTAAAAAATCGGCTACGTGAAACCTTAGTCACTGCGACTACGAAAATGTTTTTGAAAAATTGAAAATCGGTTGAAAAGTTTTTGAGTATTCGCTGAGACAAGGTCGAAAAAAGAAGTTTCGAGAAAATCGCGATCAAAGTTTTCGTTTCGTTTTTCTTGATATAAAGTTATGTTTTTTTTCTAGAATATTGACACTTACATTAAAGTATCAAGTCGCGGGTGATATGAAGGTTTTTCATCTTCAATATATTTCTCAAAATAATAAAAGCTTGCACTTCATCTATTCTGAACGATGACTTTTAAGTAAAAAACTTCAACGTGCAGAAATGTTGCTATTTCTGGCAGTTTTAAAATCATGACGTAACGCAAACCTCGACCTCCCCCCCCCACGTACGTAGACCGTTACGCCAGGTCGACCCCCCCCCCCCAAATTGCGTTACGTAATTTGCGTACGGCCCCTTACCGGAAGCCTCGCGTGATTGCTGGCATTCCGGGACATGTGTTTCGTTCATTGCACAAATGAGGAGCTGGCGAACAAAACTTGACTTGCCCAAATTACGTCAATTTTTTTTCGTCTTCTTCAAGCACACTTTTTTAGCTCTCAAAATATTTCGCACCAAATCCGACTCTGGACACCTTAAAATTTGTTAAAAACTGCCTGAGCAGAAACGGACTTGTGCATGGTTGGCTAGATGAAAAAAAAGTAACAGATGACCACGGTGACGACGATGATGACATTGAATGCGATTGTTGTGAGCCTGACGTGGAAGACTTTGTGCAGGATTTATCAATTGGTAATAATAAACGAAACCAGGTCCAGGCTTACATTTTAATAGAGCTTTTATATTGTAAAAGGTGAAAATTTTTAACCCATCTCCATTTGGTTATTTTGGGTTTTGACCTCTTCTGTAAAAGAGTAATTCATGGATGAGTCTGGTTCTGTTCGCCAGATCCTCAATTATAACCGTAGGGTGTACATATATTTGAACTTTTTCACAATGATTTTTTCAATATCATTATCAATCTTATCAACATTTTAAATCGTCGAAAAAATGATATTGTTTTATATCCAAAATATATTATTATTTATCTATGTTATAAACATAACCGTCATAACAAGACACCGGGTGTCTCAGTTTAATTTTACATGCACCTGATTTATCTCGAAAAATACTGCTCCGATCGAGTATTGAGTATAAGACTTGTAGGGTTCAAAGGGGTGAAAAAAAATATTTTTCGGTCTAAAATTCAAAATGGCGACGTTAAGATGACCGAAATATTTTTTTTTAAGGAATCATGCATTTTTTCACCAAAACATTCATCAGGTCAAAACTCACAATTTTTGTAGGAAAAGTTTTTCGATAACGTTCATAATTTTTTGGTTAGAATATCTTTTTTTTTACTATTTTACCGTTATCCAGAATTTACCACGAGGAGGTAAAGTCCTCAACATCCCTAGCGTAAGTGTGCTTGTGTATGCGTGTGTGTGCGGGTTTGAGTTTTTTTGGGTTTGTTTGGGTTTGTTCGATGACCCAAACAAACGTAAACAAGAATTAGGGCGCTGCGGTTCGTCACTTCAGCTGAAAAATGGTATTTAAACTCAAAATTATGAAAGACATAAAAAAAAGTTTCTACAAAAATAAGTTTATACGTGATTAATGTTTTGGTGAAAAAAATCGTGATCCCATTTTTTAGAAACATGTCGGTTATCTTGACGTCGCCATTTTGAATTTTGGACTGAAAAGGATTTTTTTTTATCGCCCCCTTTTAACATTAAGTGCTTTATTTAGCTCAATACGATTTGATTTTTTTAATCTGATTTCATTGACTCCAAAAGACACCCTGATCTTTTTTACATTTTTCGAAACAACTCTTAGTAAAAAAAAATCCGAAAAAACGCCCCGATTTAAAAATCTGAAAAAATTCCGAAAAATACGTGAATATGTGTAAACGTTTTCAACCTATCACCCGCAGTGGAAGTATGATTTTTTCTGTGCTGAAGACGACTTCAATTGAAATTAATACTAGAACATTTTGACTGCTAACGAAAAAGCCATACTTCCACTGCGGGTGATAGCTTGACATTTTTTACATATAATCACGCATTTCTGGAAATTTTTTCAGATTTTTAAATCGGGGCGTTTTTATTTCGGAAAAAAAACAATTTTTTCTACTAAGGGTTGTTTCGAAAAATGTAAAAAAAATTCAGGGTATCTTTTAGAGTCAATGGAACCGGATAAAAATAAATAAATCGGAGTGGCGGGGGTCAGGGAAAGAGTCCGGTGGACCGGTGGAATACCTCATATATATACAATAAATAACTAAACTACACTGTTGTTACACTATTATATACATATAATAAATATCTTTTTTATAGTTATTATATATTGTTGTAAAATATTTATACCATACACCTCTATTCGCTATAATTCATGTAAAAAAGACAGATACTTATCCCTATCTAACTCCAACAAACATATACATTTCACCACAATAAACTCCGTCTTTCCAATACTTCAAGCGTCCAACCGAAAGCAGTGCCTATTTACAAAAATTCCTGGCCAATGCCACTTCGAAAAACCATTCGTGAGCATGTTCACCTTCGGTTTTGTAGAGACACAGATAAAAATCGTGAACGTCGCAGGTCCATCGATTCAGTCTCGAACTTCCTATACTTTCGTAAGCGCTCCCCATCGCAAGATTTTGCCGTATATATGCACACGTACGTTCAGGAAGCTCGCAACTCCCACACTTCACATAGCGTTAGGGCCTTCGTGACTCTTCGAATAAAATTTAGACCACCCGTGTATGCATGCACGTGCATGCGTGTGTGTGTGTGTATCTATATCCATATACGACCCCCACCCATTTAAACATACATAAAATTTGACACATAAGGTGAAAAGCATTTCTCGCTGGGTAGGAAATTCGTGTGAGAGGACTCTTAGCTCCTGCGTGATGTGTATCCCGGACGGGCAGGATCTCCTGTCGTGTTTGGACAGCACACGTCACACACGAAACAGTAGCGCGAAAATTCGAGCGAAATGTTGATGTGCACGCGGACGAAAGTGAAGAAGGGCACCAGGGGGCCGTGGGGTGTCGCGGGGGCACCGGGGCCAAATATTCGTCGGTATATATATATATATATATATATATATATATATATATATACTCAATATATATATATATATATACTCAATTGAGTATATATATATATATATACTCAAATATATATATATATATATATATATATATATATATATATATATATTTGAACGAATCGTTTCCTCGTTCATGATACCTCGAACGTGTCAGGCTGCCACTGTTCCATCTCGTTTTACTTCTCCTATCGCACACCCCGAAACAATTTGCCAATGTAAATTTTGCACTTATTGCAGCATACCCTAATATGTGTGTGTGTGTGTGTGTGTGTGTGTGTGTGTGTGTGTGTGTGTGTGTGTGTGTGGGTGATGTGTGCACATATTTTCTCCAAACTCACCGGAATCGGCGTCCGACATAGTATCGAGACCGAGTTTGGCAGGACGAGGCCAACACACTGACTTTATACATCATCGCACGAATCCCACGAAACGCCACGCTTGGCGACATTTGCCCAGTTCGCAGCCGTTTCCTTGGTTTGTTGAATCAATATAGTACGTCGAGTATTGCTTTTCGTAAGTGTATATATATATATATATATATATACATATATATGAGGTATTCCACATGAATCGGGTGGACTTTTTCCCTGAACCCCGCCAATTCGATTTATTTTTTTTTATCCGATTCCATTGACTCTAAAAGACACCCTGAATTTTTTGAACAATTATCGAAACAACCCTTAGTCAAAACATTTTTTTTCCGAAAAAACACCCCGATTTGTCAATCTGAAAAAATGCCCGAAAATGCGTGATTATATGTAAAAATTTTCAAGCTATCACCCGCAGTGAAGGTATGATTTTTTCGTTAAAAGTCAAAAAGTTCTAGTTTTAATTTCAATTAAATTTTTTTTTTTCAAATCATTTGCTTTTGTTTTTTCGCGTGCCATTTCTACTAATGATATGAATTGACAATAACTAGGCAACTTTTTCAAGCAATTGGCACGATATGCGTAGTACATGTTTTTTACACCCCGGGCTATCAAAGTCAGCTGTTCGGATTGGTTTGTATGAAAGTTCTGGATAAGATCTTTTTTCATAAAGTTTCGTTAAGGGGTCACTTTAGACGCTAATAAAGGTTATTTTCATGAGCGTTGTTGATAGGTCTGTATTATAGATATTGATGTAAAAGTTGTTACACTTAATAAATACACTTTTGAAATGCATTTTAAAAAAATAGTTATTTACATAACTACTTATAGACGAAAATGGTAGTTAAAAAAAAGTCCAAAAAAATTGTATATCTGCGCTGTTGATGAAATTTCGGGGACGGATAGCTCAAAACAAAAAAATCGAACGGTTTTAGATTCAGCATGTTAATGACTATAGCGGACATCATACGATTTTTTATGCATACAAAAATAACGAATTAGCGGACATTTTTCGAAAAAAACGTGTTTTTTCACCGTTTTAGACAAAAAAAATAGTAAAAATGAAAATTAAATAAATCCTCGATATACGCTATAGCTGTAAAGAGTATGTGGTTGGAATTTCATAAGGATCGGTCCAGTAGTTTCGAAGATTTTATCAACAAGTCGTCGAAAAACGTTGTTGCGAGGAAAAACGCGTTTAAAGCTCGTTCGGGTTATATAAATACATAGAAAAGAAATTTTCTGTATTTCGAAAGTGCATTTATTAAGTGTAACAACTTTTATATCCATATAAAAGTATTTTTCCATTAAATAATACGTTTTATTAATAATATCAAATGTCAGGTAATTTCGAGACAGCCGTTAGCTAGAGTAACGATTCTGCCCAGTATTCACGTATACCGAAACTTACGTCGCTCTACCTACTTGCACCGTGTCGTCTGTAACTTGGTCGATTTTCAATATTTTAACTTCAACATTTTTCCACACATTCTTGAACGTGTATAAGTTTTTTTCTACCCGTCGCGGTAGTCTACCGATCTGCAGAAAATTCCTAACAAAGAAATTCATTCAGCTCGCGAGGGTTGGATCGAAGAAAACCATTGGGCGAGGGTACTTTCAATAACGTTCCATAGAGACGGGGTTCACAATTCCGTGCACCCTGGTTGGATAGCCCTGGTTGCGTTCTTGATGTAAGCCACGTGTGGAGGAGACACATGTACAGCGATAGATCGTAATCTCGCGGAGCTTGTACACGAATGCTGTATGCAGATATGCATATATATGTATAGATGTAGGTGCGGGGGCGGATTTGGCAGACAAATTTTGCTGCGGCTGGCCACCCTTCAGGTTTCAGTACACCGGAAACTCCGAGCACCAGACTCCTCTCTCTCTCTCTCTCTCTCTCTCTCTCTCCCCCCCCTCTCTTTCTCTCTCGAGCTTGACATTTCGAAATGCGCTTGCGCACCCTGGGCGAGGCACTCCGCGAGCTTGCTCGAACGATCGTTTCATCTCCCGAATCCTCTTCACTATATTTGTACAACTCCTCTCTCAGGGAAAATACTCCGCCCCCGATTCTACTCGTCACGAATATCGCACGAACCCATTCATGAATGAAAGGACACTCGAACGAAGCGAAATTCTTTAGGAATTACGTTCGACATTTATTTGCTGGGTATCTGAAGTGGAGTTTTTTTTTAGACTTTTTCGTGCTTTGTATTTATTTGCAACGTCCCTTCGAAGGCCCTTGCGTACGATTACGTTCCTTCTCTTTTATCGCACGATTGTAACTTTTTGTGAGGTCCCTGGAGAGTTGACAACTGGTGCTGTTTGTCGATGAACTGCAGCTTTGCATACGTAAAAAAACAGTCTTAATCATATGTCAATAAATCTGGAAACATATAATACTTGAACATACTAATGTCATGTGGTAAATATTTTGTTTATTTTTTGTTGAATTCTCTCAAGTAGGGAAAAATGCCTCTTTTCTGCACTGACTGATTCTAGTGCACGAGTGCGTATCAATATTCAACAGTAGAGGGTGAAATTTATCTCCAGGCGGTAAAAAAAATTGACGAAGGAGTAACGCTTAAAAGAGGTGCAGGTTTCCCGGCTGAAAATAAAAGAAACGAAGGGGGAAAGAAGGGGTAGGATTTAATAAATAAGATAAAATTTAAATACCAATAGTAGTTACCATATATCAATGACAATCGTAGTTGACAGATCCTGTGAGCGGGAAAAAATTCGACACATTTGTTTGCGGGTCGTCGTAGGCTTGGCATTTCATAGCAATTTATATTTTTATATTTGTACCATAACAACTTATATTTATATTCATTTCATAACTGTTTCGATTTATATTAATTTCATAACAATTTGTATTTTTAAACTTGTTGCATAACAATTTATATTTATATTCATTTCATAACGATTTATATTTATATTCATTTCATAACAATTTACATTTATATTGATTCGGAAGAAGTCGATTTTCGAGATTTTTTGTGATGAGAATATTGGGATGACGAGGTCGGGATTTTACACATCATTTATACATTGTCTTGGCAGGCTTAAGTTAATTTTTCATCGAAAAATGTTGATAAACAATGAAGTTATTTTTATTTGAACAAAGCACCGCCGTTGCTCGATGGCCAATAAGTGTAGGTGGATCTCGCAACTAGGGTCATTCGAAATGAAAAAATGAAAAATGCACTTCTCGTATCACAATAAAACTTTCGTATAGCTGGATATTTTTTCGAAAATTCGAAAATTACGAAAATGGCAAGGTGTAAAAAAGTTGGATTTTCGACGAAAAAAAAAAGTTTGATTATTTGTTATTGAGAAATGGAAAAACGTGTGACGAAATCATCCGGTCATACGATAGAAAATGTTACAAACTATGCTCTGTCCGAATTTGAAGTGGATCGTACGAATAGATTTTGAAATACGACTTACGCCGTTTCATAAAACATAGTTTTGAGAAAATGCAAAAAGGGTAAATCCGTCATAATTCGGTGAATTTTTCGAACGTTTAGAAAATGCTGACACAAATGAAAGTTAATAAATGAAAATAAATAAATGAAAGCAATTGATCGAATTCAATTAAATTTCTGCTCCTAACTCCAAACGTTTTTTATTTCTACCTCAAGAATATCCAGAAAATCGACATAACCTCACAAATTTTCGGATCGAACTTTCTCACAGATAACCAAGTTTTTCAGAAAAAAACAAAACGTCACCCCCTGCAGAATTCCCTTCGGCAGAACTATACGATTTTTTTGCCCTAAATATTCCCCAAACCTGAGTAAATTTCGCCGAAAAATTTCAGCCATTCTCTTTACTTCGCCTTAAGGGAGTAGCCTTAAGGGAGTGACATCACATTGGATTTCGGTTAGAATCATGTCAAATGTTCCTCGGAGGGTATCTCGAACTTTTTTCTACATCGGGAATTCCTCCGATCGAAACGAATGGGAACTGCAGCCTTCAGCTGTTGGCGTTGAAGAGAGGCAAAAACGCCTGCATTACGTACGGGCGATAGTTTTATCGTCGCAGCCTCTTTTACCGACGGTTTTCCTCGTCGCTCCCTCGAGGGCACGTTCCTCCCTTCTCGTTGAAATATTATCATCCCTTTGAGGATGCACAAATGAGGTTCGTTCCACCCCTTCGATAGTCTCACGCTCGATTCCTCTGCCCAATTTGTCCCGTTCTCATCTCGCCCATTTGGCTTTTTCTCCTCGAACAATATTAACCCTACTTATTCTTACGTATTTACGTACTTTTTTTTTGCTTATTTTTCATAGGGACAAATTTTCCATAGCGGATTGTATTATTTATAATTATTTCATAAGAACGTATCATTTATTTTTATTTCGTAGCAATTTACACTTACATTTATATTCATTTCATAACAATGTATATTTATATTTATTTCCTAACAATTTACATTTATATCCATTTCATAACGATTTATATTTATATTCATTTCATAACGATTTATGTTTATATTAATTTCACAACGATTTGCATTTATATTAATTTCATAACCGCATATACATTTATATTTATTTAATAACGAACTACTCGATATACAAACCCAAACTAATTAAAACATATTTTATCGAAGGTATCATATTACTTATGTATTCTTGTGAAACGAAATCAGCTTACGACGAATCGAACTAGATATCTTGGTACTTCAACCGGCCTGCTAAGCTTGAGGCCCAAAAGTCAGGTCGATTAAATTTTTTTTCTGACGAGAGTATTGGGATGACGAGGTTGGGATTTTACACACACTCAATACATAGTCTTGTGAAGTTTGAGCTTTTTTTAAATAAAAAAATATTGATAAACAAGGAAGTTATTAATATTTAAACAAAGTGCCGGCGTTGCTGCACGGGCAATTGGTGTAGGTGGTTATGAGAACTAGGGCCATGTGAAATGAAAAATAACAAAATGTACTTTAAGTATAACATCAAAACTTTCGCGTCACCGGATACTTTTTCGAAATTTTGAAAATTACGAAATTGGGAAGCTATAGAAGGAAGGTTCGATTTTCGACCAACATTTTTTTGAAAATAATTTGTTACCGACACATGGCCAAACATATAAAAAAAACTATCCGGCCATGCAATAGAAAATGTCACAAACTATGCTCCGTCCGAACTTGCAGTGAATCAAACGAATAGATTTTGAGATACGACCTTCACCGTTTCATAAAACATAGTTTTGAGAAAAACGGAATAGACAAAAATCCCCATAATTCAATCAATTCGTGTTATTTTTCCAAAATTGTTGTTGCAAATTAAAGACCCTATGCTATTAATCCGTGCAACGAAAGAACCGTGTTTTCGTGTTTCCCATCGTGGCGACCGGAAACTAAAAATATGGCCGCTCGTATCGGCACAGGTTTTCCACAGTTTCCCCGTGCCCTCGTGGACGTGCAATGGAGATGACACTCATAAATGTGATAAAGCATTGAAAACTATTAGACACCGATTTTCGTCTGCAAAAAAAAGGTTTCAGAAAGGAAACCACCCCTCAAAGGAAGATGTGTTAGGGGGGTAGTTTTGCAGTTTTATCCACAAGCAGTCACCGATCTTAATGAAACAAAAACGAAAATCCTTCTAATACCAAGTGATAAAAAATCCACTACGAAATAATTGAACGAAAATTAAATTAAGGGGTCGCCGGCCTTCTTTGAAGGTTCGTTCCTCTCGCAAAAACGTTACTCCTCAGATCAAAGAAATACGTGTCTGGTAGTTTTCAATGCTTTATCACATATGTGTCTCATAAAAAAAACGCAGACCCTAAAGTGATGTTTCTCGTCGGTGGTGCATCGGGAAACGAGTCTCCGTGTGCACCCCTCAAAGCCTCTCTAGAAAACCGAAAATAGGGCAGCACCAAGTCCTCAAGCGAAAGAAAAATCTGGTCCCAAAATCTCGAAAAGACAAAAGAAAAAAAATGGTAAAAATGACCAAAAAAAAATCAAATTTGCAGCGAAGAAAAATAGCCGTGGAAAAGTTGGTTGGGTGCAGATAAATCGTCGAAATGAATGCGAGTAACGTTGTTGTATCATCTGTTCCAAATTTGCACCGAGCTCTCGACGCATATATATACGTGCTTTTATATGTTTTCGTTGCTCTTTGACCTCTCTGGGGGTTTATCCACTTCTCCCTGTACAGAGGGCTGACGCTTTGAGTTGGCGAAAGCAGCGCAACGAGCGTCCAGATAGCTGCACCAACTGCGCATAGGCACCCCCGCACCCTCTTGGCTCCGTCAACTCCACATCGGGGTTCTGGCAAAACTACCCCCTCGGCTCTCTCTCTCTCTCTCTCTCTCCCTCGCCCCATCTCCCTCGCTCTCTGATTTGGTGCGGGAGTCTGATGTGGAAAGGCGAATTGTTGCGAGAGCAACGAGCGATTCGCCAGCTCTACGTATCACGCTGAGGGTTGCCGTGGATTCGGTGGTCGACCCTAGTCTGCGCTCTACTCGTCTCGAGCCTGTTCTCGCAGCTCGACGGAATGGCACAAACGGACCAGAGGCATTTTCGTACCCTTGCTTGATTCCTTTCCCCCACCCCCCATCCCCCCTCTCAGCCTCCGCGCCCAGCAATCCTCCGCCTATTTCCCTGCAGGGGAAAAAACGCTCCAAGGCGTATAGATCGGGAAGGAACTGAGAAATTCATGAATGAAAACAAACAAGCAATATTTCGACCGAACGAAGGATGAATTGTTTATACGTAAAACGAACGAATTTTTCGCGGGAGGCATAGAACGAATTATTTTTTTCTCCGCAAAGGGAATTTGTTTGCAAAAGTAAATAAGTATTCATTATTCATTAATTAGATGGATAAATTATTACTATAAATTATGGAAACATACGGTTTTGTCGGTAAATTAAAAAATTACGATTCTTCGTAATAGTTTGCAAAATAAATAAAGAGAGACATTAAGGGTGATGAGTTACTCGTTAACTGCTTGGGTTTGTTTGGTTACGATTTCTGTGATAATTTGTCGATTGAATATTCGATGAAAATTTGGAAAATTACCATTATGAGTTCGAGGACGGAATGAGGAATAGATTGATGGAAATGAACGAGTAAAATTCTGATCGAACAAAGGATGGATTTGAAGATGGTTTATACGTAAAATGACCAAATTTGTCCTGAAGGGCAGGCAATTTTGTTTAAAAAACGAATTTATTTTGTAATAATGTATAGGTATAAAAATATTTATTAATTTTATGGATAAACTATCGTTACAATAAGTTATCAAATATACAATTTCATGGATAAATTAGAAATTACGATTTTTTCTAATAGTTGAGAAATGATTAAAACGAAACATTAAGGGTGATGATGTTCTCCATAATTTGTTTGGGTCTGATTGATAACCATTTCCGTGACAATTTGCAGATCGAATATTCAATGAAAACTTTGAAACAGACCATTTAGCGATCGCGGACAAACATCCATGAATGGAAACTAACACGTCAAATCCTGACCGATCAAAAGAAAGATTGATTATACGTAAAACGAAAAAATTTGTCCCAAAAGGCACGCAGATTTTTTTCCGAAAAGGAAATTTATTTCGTAAACATAAATCGGCATCTTATTATTCATTAATTTTATGGATAAATTATTATTGCAATAAATTACGAAAATATATGGTTCTAAAGATAAATAAAAATAAGTAAGATTTTTTGTAATACCCGTGCGTAAAATTGACAGGGCATCCCTAATAAACGTAAGGGACTTTGAGGGCTTATTTGAGGCTCTCCTTATCAGGGAAGCCTCAAGTAAGCCCTTGAAGGCCCTTATATGGCAATCCCGACAGGGGCCCATGCGGAAATTGAACTAGGGCTTTGGTCGGGCCCATATAGAATTTCCCTAACTTTATTCGGGCCCTAATCGGGTAGCCTCACATGGGCCCTCAATGGCCGGTCACACTTTACTACTGAGGGCCCATGTGAGGCTACCCGATTAGGGCCCGAATAAAGTTAGGGAAATTCTATATGGGCCCGACCAAAGCCCTAGTTCAATTTCCGCACGGGTAGTTAAAATAAATTAATTTACAACAGAACATTGAGGATGATGATTTTCTGGATACTTTGTTTGGGGTTGATTGCTTAGCATGTCCGTGACAATTTGTAGAATGAATATTCGACGAAAATGTTGAAAATGACCATTTCGCGATGCGAGTTTGAAATTTGAGGGGTCGATCGTGTGTATGAAGAGATGGAGGAGAATAAACGGGGGATGCTGTAACGTTGAAAATTTCGGTCGCAACGATTGGAGCCCGCGCAGTGTCGAATAATCGTGCAAGTCTCACTTGCCGGTTCTGGACAGTACGAAACCCCGTTTTGACGTGGAAATAACGGGGAAGCTCTCCCTCGAGCGTAACACACCCCGAGAGAAAATGAACGACGAGAGAGCGAGAGAGCGAGAGAGCGAGAGAGGGAGAGAGAGAGAGGGTTAGAAGAATAGAGGGTGAGGGGTTTTATACAGGGGAACGATCGATAATCGAAGCCCTCTCCACCAACCCTCAGCCCGGCGCGGCTCCCGTCAACTTCCCGTCGTGGGACGAACCCAGTGGCGTAGACAAACGGGGATCAACCCTTGACGCACATTTTTACGTCGACTTCGCTTTGACAATGTATTTTTCTTTTTTGATTTTCATCTTATCTTCGTACAATGTTTTTACACATAGAGCTATTGGATTTCCACTCCATTTTGGCCATTTTTGCCAGACTGAGTCCCATTTCTTTAGGTCAAATTTGGGTTTTTCGAAATGGTGCCGAAAACCTCGAGATTGAGCTTTTTCCCTTATTCTATCCGTTCCCATTGTTTGAACTTGGATTTATTATGTATGAGAGAGTAGATGCTAAAAGGCAACTCGATGTTGGCCATTTCTGTCCTACTGAGTCCCATTTCCAAATATCAAGTTTGGTTTTTTTTCGAAAAGATGCCAAAACTCGAGTTTGGGCTTTTTTCCGTATTTTATCCGTTGCCATTGTTTGAACTTGGATTTATTGTGAATGAAAGACTACATGCTAAACGGTAACTCGATTTTGACCAATTTTGCCATACTGAGGCCCATTTCTATAGGTCAAATTTAGTTTTTCATACGGGCGGACAAAAGCCTCGAGTTTGGGCTTTTTTTCATTGTTTTATTTGTGCCCAGTGTTTAAAACTGTATTTATTACAAATAAATAACTTTTTTAAAACAGCGGCCGACACGAACCTCTCTTTTGGAAATTCTTTCCCTCGCCACTGGACCGCGCGCCTTTCTTGAAAATGCAAAGAGAAATCGGTTGTGGACACGCCACCGCGACAAATCCTGCGCCGTTGCATCAACAAAATTATCATACGAGCATGTATACGAGCATATCGATCTTTTTCCTCCGGCTTTCTAAAATATACACACGGTATACGAACATTATCACGGGCGACTCGTAAAAAATTGTTCGGGCAAGAGAGAAGCCACGAGACAGTTGACAACGTAATACCTGCGCGCATGAAAAAAAAAAAATTACAATTTTAACATCACCTTTAGAATTTGATTTTCTCAATACGAATCCATTTTTATTTATATTATACTTATATCATTCTTTTCTTTTATCAGCATCAATTATTCCCTTAAAGCAAATATAATTACATCAAAATTATTCTGATATAATATCACCGCAAGAAAGCACTAACAATACCACTAGGCAACTGGAGTGATCTAAAATGAAAAATGAAAAAATGTACCCTCATTATAAGAATGAAACTTTCGCATGAATGGATACTGTTTTCAAATTTTGTGCATGACGATAATGGCAAGCTGTAGACAAAAAAGTTCGATTTCCAACAAACAAAAAAACAACTGTAACAATTTGTTATTAATAAATAGACGAACGCATAAAAAAATTATTCGGTCAGACGGTAGAAAACGTTATAAATTATGCTCTGTCCGAATTTGAAGTGAAGCGGACGAATACATTTTGATATACGACTTACACCTTTTTATAAAACAGTTTCGAGAAAAACGCGAAGGAACGAGTCTTCCCAAAAATCCCCATAACTCAGTCAATTTTTGCAATTTCTACAAAATCTTCGGTTCAAATCAAAGTTAAGACTATGCTACAAAACGATTAATTTTTTATCGTGTATATTTCGGGTTTACTATATCTGGAGAGGCCCTACGAAACGTCAAAAAAGTTGGTAAGCCAATATCCACCCTTATTGAGGGGTTGAAAATGGGAAAAAAATTAAGATCCCCGGAGGTACAAATACACTTTTTTTTAACTTACATATTCGTACTGCCTGCGAAAATCCACGTAAAAAAAAACGATTAGAAACTTCTGGAACCCACCCTTATCGGGGGGTGAAATTTTGAAAAAATCGTATCTCCAACACTAAAGCCATTCTCATCTTCTTTGTTTGCGTCATATATTCCCAGTGCCTGAGGAAAGTGTCAAAGGAGAGTACCATTTGGCACTTTTTTGAAAAAAAATCGTATTTTCGAAATTTCAGGCCTATGCGAATCCCACGAAAGAATCCGCCTTCAAGTATTTAGGATTTTTTTTTTGGAAATAGCTGGGCTTGTCATCCACAGCGACATGACATACGCATATATGGATACTTTGATACAGAATACATATCGGAAGGTCGGTGCCACCCCCGACTCGTTTTTTCAGTTGTTCAATGCCTTCCTCTTCTCTCTCGGGGCTTTTTTTAACGGGGGGTATTGGCGCTTGCGCGATAACACTCCGACTATAGCCACGCATCAAAATATATATTCATAAATGGAGAAAGGTAATGTTCAAGAAATTCAAATCCGAGGATCATCCCCATAGTAGCCTAATATTATCCCCATACCCGATCTTACACCCTCCCCCTTGCCCAATATTTTTAGTCAGCTTCAGATAGGTGCAAGAATATTTATATAGAATATTTATAAAGGTTGTAGCAAGGTCCTACCCGTCCTCGAAGTTGAGGATTTGTTTGAAAGAATAAACATCGTCAATTTTTATGGGTACCATAAAATAAATAATATTTTTAGAATCATCCTCAAGCCAAATGTGCTGACAGTCAACATACATAGCTGGTTCAATATCCTTTCCCAATATATATATATATATATATCTATATATATCTATATGCAGGGTGGCCCAAGAAGTGACAACCAAAAGGAAAACCTAGAAGCCTTGTATCGATACCTATCCAAATCAATCCCATGTATGTCTTACGATCGTTTTTTTTAATTTCCGAGAAAAAATAATTTTTTAATTTTTCTCTTTTGTGTATGTGCTACACTCGCGACGTTTTTTACTCGTCTTATCGTTATAAAATGCACTGCTAAGGGAGAACACCACTGATACAGGTAAAAAAGGTCGTTTCTTCCAATATTCTTTGTATACTGGATGATTTATTTGGGATTCGGAAAATAGGTATGTTATTAAGGCCTTAGGTCACAGTAACGGGTATAAAATCATGTGCGAAATTAACTATTTCTTTTCGTATGAAAAAGTGATTCACTCATGAAATTAATTACACATCTATTCAGTATGAATATCGAGCTGTTAGATTTTTTTTTTTTCGATGTACAAAATGTCCGACTACTAATATTTTCTTTTGTTATCTTTTTTTAGGCGCTCCGCGGCGTGACATTTAGCATCCACAATTTATTACCTAGAACGAACAACAAAAATTCTCGTCAATCTACATTAAAATACTTATTCAAAAGTTGTAGGTATTTAAACTTGAGAAATGAATTATCAGTGAAAAATTTCGTTATGAGTACTCATAAACTGCTCGTAAAATAAAAAGGTTTCGATTAATCGGAAATTCCGTACGTACTTCTCTGCGAAATGCAATTAGGAAAATAAATTTTACATTTGAAGTAAATCGAGTGAAAATTGTTGAAGTTAATTGTCACGCCAATTGAAAAAAGCTGTTTCGAGAAGTTTCGAGTAGTCGGCCATTTTGTACATCGAAAAAAAAAATGTCTAACAGCTTGATATTCATACTAAATAGATGTGTAATTAATTTTACGAGTGAATCACTTTTTCATACGAAAAATTTGTTAAATTCGGACATGATTTTACACCCGTTACAGTGGCCTAAGGCCTTAAGCATACATTGAACTTATGTCGTGTAAATTTTTAATTCAAAAAATTGAAAATTAACAACGCTATTGAGGTATAATAGACCCTCTGTTCAAAAAATGTGGTTCAACAGCCGAATCGATAACTTGACGACGGTTGGTCTGAAAAAGAAAAATATAAAAGTTTTATAATATATATAAGTGTAGTTTTCGCTCTACGTAGCCGTTTTTTGAGAAAAAAATGACACAAAACCGCGGATGTTACAAAAAGTGCCACTTTGGGAAAATTTTTACTCATATTCGGGCCTTAACAAATTATGAATGAAAAAAAGGCTACGTAAAAAACATTAATACTCAAAAAATACTGAATACGAAAAAACGGCTGTTGCGATTACACAAATTTTTGTTTTTTTTTTCTATTGAAAATCGGACGATTTAGTTAGAGTTATCATTCTAACCACGTTAAGTAAAGGTGATTCGAGAAAAACGCGATCGAAAGTTTTAGTATACGTAAATCGTTTGTAACTTGGTCAATTTTCAATTTTTGAACTTGACATTTTTTTCACATTTTCTTGAATGCGTATACTGTGAGAAAATGTCAAAAGATCGATTTTTTTACCCATCACAATGGTGTCCCCCCTCAAGCAATAAATGCATGACCAGCTGGACAGTAGCATCGATGCCTTAGAATTTGATCAAAAGTTTGAAAAGTAGGTTCGAGAGGATCATTGAAGTTCAGATGATAAAAAAAGATACTTTGACTGGTCTAAAAGACTGCCAATTGCTTTTAAAAACTTCGATAAGAGAAGTACATACCCAAAAGAGCAAAGAAAAACCTCTGCTACAGAAAAACTCAACGAAAAATTAAAAATGCTTTTTTTCTCGAAAAGTTAAAAAGACAGTAAAAATACATGGATGTGATTCGGCTGGGGATTGATACGAGGCATGTAGATTTATTTTTGGGGGTGACTTTTCGAGTCACCCTGTATATAGTACCATCCGAGAAATCCACCCCGACGAGGTTTCGTTCACCCCTACTCGTTTTTCACCCTATATCGAGGGCCCTTCCATGGCAAATTCCAAGGAGAAAACGAGTCTTTCCAAGGTGAAAAACCTTTTATTCCACATTTTTTAATCTCCCTGAACGTTTGCAAAAAAGAAGAAGGCAAACATCTCTCGTTGGGTGTATGACACCCCTTTCGCGACGATCACCCGCGAACCCTCGTCGCAGCATCGCTCGCGCGTCCGTGCATCCATTTCCTTATCTCTGAACACACGCGCATGCGCTCTCTCTCTGCCTAAAATAACCCCTAGACTGCTATTTTTCAACCCTTCGTCCCTCTTCCGCTTCTCAAAGTACAATTTATTCGATTTATTTAAAATACTACGATTAATGATTATTGTGAAGGGTTGCTCGAAGCCCTTTCCTTTCAGGGGGTTATTTTTCACTGCCCATACCCCCAAGCCCATCGTTTCGTTTTTCTTCTTCTCTGCCATGGAACGTTCCAACCCTCCGTTGGTGTACGTTGATTCGTTTATTTCGATTTTTTGTTCCTATTGCTCCGCAATGTTTTTTCCGCACCGAAAAAAGAGGGCACCAACGAGGTCAATCACCCCAAGTGACTCTCGCGGTCTACTTTCACGAATAAGGGACCATTCCAGTGTGACTGGCTTGAAAATGGCTGATTTTCACGATTTAAAAAATAATGAAATTCGATAAGTACGATTTTTTTTACGTTTATTCAAATGACTTATGACGTACATAAAAATATTTTTTAACGTATTAGTTTTATTTTTTGTATGATATTTTTGACCGCAGAAAAATGATGCCTAAAAAATAACGCCTGACGGTGGAAAGTTCTAGTTCTCCGAAAATTGTCTGGAAGAAAAATAACAAAAACAAAAAGATTCATCAGTATGAACAACTGTAGTGGCGTACGGAGGATTTTTCTTTCGATAAAAATTAGCAAAGTGGTGGCCATTTTTAAATCATGCGTCAAATCGAACCTTTTTTCGACGACTTTTGGTTTAAAAAAAAGTGATATATAAACATTTTTCAAAACGGTTTCGTACGACGTTAAGGAATGGCATGAAGAATAATGAGGCAAAATTTGAGACGGATAGCTTAAAAACTTGCCGTTCAAAATCGTCCACCGTTTCGAAAAAAACGCGTTTTTCCTCAGCTGGTCAAATTGCTTTTTCAAAGAAAGGCTTCATCAACTGGAATAATTCGAATTTCGCGACCAAAATTACAAGCATGTTTTTGAAAGTCCATATTTTTAAAAAATGCAAGAAAAAAATCTTCAAAAAATTCAAATCATCAAAAACACTAGAATAGTCCCATAAATATCTCCATGGACGAAAAAACCGAGTCGAGAACGAAACATCGTCGAGTTCTGACTCCAACCTCATTTTCCGCCATTTTTCGCATCCCGAGCCATCCCTCGAGAAGAAGAAAAAAGAAATCCGCGAATCTCGTCCTGTCTCCCTTATCGCGAAAATACATTTGCGCACCCTCCCTGGGCGGCCATTGCCTCGCGCATGCTCCGCGCATCCCCATCGGGGGTAGCTTCAACCCCGGAGTTCTCGGCTCCAATTTTCGTCCCATCAGCTCATTTTTCTCGACTAAAAATTCACACGCGAAAAAGTAGGCCCGACTTTTTTTTCAATAAAAAACAAAAGATCCAAAAATGGATTTCCACCCTTAAGCGTTAGGCCAGGTCCCGGGTTCCGGGCGTTCTTGATCTAGGAACGATGAGAGGGGAGTGGAAAAGGTGAAATGGTGGGAGCTGGTGTGGCGGAGAGACGGAGGGGAATCCCTCTCCGCGGGGAAAGTTTCGCTCGGGATCGAGGGTGCAGTCGCCCGGTCGTGCCGGCTACCCCGTCAGTTTAGTTACCGCACCACATAAGGCATTGCGTTACGTAGACACCGTTACCCGCAATATATTATTATATACCTTTACTTATATATTATTCATTGAATTAATATATACATAAAACAACATAAACACACTTATAAATAGATCAATTTAAAAAAATAAAAAAATAAAAAAATATATATATATATATACACATAAATACATATATATATATATATATCTATCTATATATCGATATATATATATAGACATCTGTGTGAACATCGATATATTTAATTGCAATTCGTTCGTTCTCGTTAATTAGTTATCCCGTTCGTTACAATACGTTGTACAATAATTGCCAATTAACCGACTTTTTCAACCACAATTACGTTCGTCATTTTTCAAGCATACCCGCTCTCTTAATTTTTCTTTTCTCTTCTCTTCCTCTCTCCCGAGCCTCCACCGATTACCCTGGAAAAAATATTCCCGGCTCCCCTCTCGATCTCGTGAAAATTCCCGCGCCACCGGAAAACCCGAGTCGCCCTTTTTCTTTTCCCAACGTCCGAAAAATCGTCGTAATCTCGGGATAAATATTTCGCGACGGAAAAAAAACGCTCCCGCGAACGAATAGGCGGAGAAGGAAAGAAAAAAATCGACGTTTCATTCGGAGACCTGTTGTATCGAGGTGCAATTATTTTCTCGCGCGCCCGCACACGAAACGCTCTGTCGCGAATTTTCTTCGGTCGCACCTCAACTGGAAGATCCGCTCGAAGACTCGAAATCACGAAAATAATAAGGCGTTGTTGGGAGCAAAAATCGGTAATCGAGTTTGTGAACATTTTGATTTTTTTTTTTCGTATCCGTTTTTGAGAAAATTGGGCAAAAGAAAATCGCAAGCGTAGATACGAGATTTGAAAGATCGAGTAAGTTGATGAAATTTTGTTTTTTTTCTCGGTACGCGTAATGGAAAAAAAAATACATATATATATATATATACGAGATACATATGTATATTGACGTAATTATTTCTTCGCGTTCCGCCGCCTAGTTCAGCATCCTGCTCCACTCAACCACTGATTTTCATCGTTAATCGGTATGTTCATTTTTTTCTTTACTTTGTGTTCTTGTGCTTATTATATTTGTCTGATATATCTTTTGATTGTTCATTATGTCTGTATTATGGATTATATCGATTATTTAATGTTATCGACGAAACGCGCTAGAGGAGAAGAGAACATGAAGGGAAAAGAGATGAACGAGGAGAGTGTGGAAAAATGTTCTTTCTCTTTCTCTTCCTCTCTCTCTCTCTCGCTCTTTGTCTCTCGTCGAATAAATCGTTGGGAGAGCA